>CM042570.1:13697500-14297500 GCA_023630585.1 Cranoglanis bouderius
GAGGGGACATCTGACTTACTGCATAGAAGAAGAAAAAAAACAAGAGAGAAGGGTATGAAAAAGAAATAGTCATGTTCCTTCATTTTAGCATAAACCCTTTCTCTACAACTTTGCATTACTAGTAGTAGCAGTCTACTGCTCCATCATCTGTTGCATGGTTTTAGTGAATACCTTATCATGGAAACACACCTCATTTACAGTAAATGTAAGCTGCTCAGAATATGTGCCACCATTTGGGAAAGTCACGACTTCTTAGTAATACCTAGGGATTTTTTGTTTGTTTGTTTGTTTGTTTTTTTGTGAAACTCCAAATTACATTTTTATTCCTTCTAATGTTTTTCTTCTGACTTGTTCCCTTAACTGAACTTACCTACCTAGTGTAGCAGTGAAGTCTATTTTCATTACTGTTTAATTACTTCAATTCCATAATATGTTTAAAAAATAAATATACAATACTGTGCAAAAGAAATTTGCACATGCAAAGAAATGCTGTAAAGCAAAGATGCCTTCAAAATAATTAAATTAAATGTTTCTACGTTAAAAAATACTGCAGTATAAATGAAACAAAGTCAGTATTTGGTGTGACCCTTTGCTTAAAAAAATACAAGGTACAATTTGTGCAGTTTTATAAGGAAATGAGCTGGTAAGTTTTATTGAGCATCTTGCAGAACCAGACACAGTTCTTCTGGAGACTTTGACTTTCGCACTCGCTTCTTATTTTTGCAGCAAAACCCAGCAGCCTTCACTGTGTTTACTGTCTGAAAAGTGTCTCTTACGTAATATGCCGCTTTCTTTAATGACATACAAACATTTTTCTGTAACATTTAAATTTGTCATAAAGTACTGTAGAAGAAAGTAGAAAGTAAGACACATTGTCAGCATTTAGGTCTCCAATTTCATAAGAAAACAAACATTGTGAAATTAATTACATTATGTTTCTTTTCACAGCAGGAAACAAAACGATGCTATACAATGTCAATTGTGAACTGTTACAGGAGAAAGCGATCAAACATGAGAGGCTTCTTTAACACAAGACTGGAGTTCTGGGTCATCAGCAGGCCTGTGTGGAACAGGTCTGGCTCCCTCCAGGGGCTGCTGAGGCTTTCAGTCAGGCATGGCCATCCATTTGTCATCTGCCTTATCTGCCTGTTATTATCCGAAATGGATGCCAGATGCCCTGGAGCACAGCCGTAGTAACTGGATTTGCTACATGCACAGAAAAAAACCTGGATTCGTAATTACATAATTCTGAACATTATATGGAGTAGGATAAGGTGTATGTTTTGTGTGTGTGTGTGTGTGTGTGTGTGTGTGTGTGTGTGTGTGTGTGTGTGTGTGTGTGTGCGTGTGTGCGCACACATCGAAGGATAAGGTTTCAGGCAGTTTTTCTCTCATGCGAGTCTGGTCTTGTATTTGTTGTAGCTTTCATTGTACATTTTCAGGTAGTTTCCATAAAACAAGATTCTTCAGCTCAATAAAGTATGCTTCAAGATTCTTCCTTCTTTCTAAACCAAAACAAACAGAACAAATACCAATACCAACATGCTTCAATAAACATCAGTGTACCATATCTGGTTACTAGTTCACTAGTTCACATAATTGGATGATAAATTACGTTTCTAGGTGTAGACGATGTTTAGATGAGCCATAATTCATTTTCTTGGATTCACTTAAAGTGAGCTGTGAAGCTGTGATATGTTGCCTTCCCAACTTCCCTCCTGGCTGACAAAAGCTAACAAAATGTCCTTAATTTGTCCTGAGAAAAGAAAGAAAAACTGACAAAATAATGATGAGATGATTCTCAGATGGAGGGTGTTGCTCTGAGCTGTAGAGTCTCTTGGGACTGACCACATTTACCCTACCGAATGACCTGCGATCGCAGCCACTCTGCTTAGCAACATGCGTTGTTGTTAGTACAGTTTGTTCTCTGATGTCATTGTGGTGCTCAGCTGAGCTTGTAAACCTCAGCAAAAAAACTTATGCTTCACTGCAGGAGTAGATCCATCTGATCATGGGCATGCAAAAGCATCCTAATATTCATACATAGCATACTGTAAACAATGCACATACAGTACAATTATAAATAGTGTAATATATATATATATATATATATATATATATATGTGTGTGTGTGTGTGTGTGTGTGTGTGTGTGTGTGTGTGTGTGTGTACACACTATACACTGTACACATTATACAATATATTTACATATTAAAAAAAAGAGGGATCATATAAATTGCATTTTGTTTTTTATTTAGTACTGTCTTGAATAAGCTATTTCACATAACTGATATTTACATATAGTCCACAAGACACAATAATAACTAAATTTACACAAATGAACCAGTTCAAAAGTTTACATACGCTCGATTCTTAATGCTGTGTGCTGTTACCTGGATGATCAACGACTGCTTTTATGTTTTGTGATAGTTGTTCACGAGTCCCTTGTTTGTCCTGAGCAGTTAAACTGCCCACTGTTCTTCAGAAAAATCCTCCAGGTCCTGCACATTCTTTGCTTTTCCAGCATCTTCTACATATTTGACCCCTTTCCAACAGTTACTATATGATGTTGAGATCCATCTTTTCACACCGAGGACAACTGAGGGATACGTACACAACTATTACAAAAGGTGCAAACATCCACTGATGCTCAAGAAGGCAACACGATACATTAATAGCCAGGGGGAGGGGTGTAAACTTTTGAACAGGATGATCAGTGTAAATTGTTATTATTTTGTATAAAGATCTTTTTTTTTTTTTTTTTTCATTTTGTACTGCCCTTCAGAAGTTACATAAGATATTTTCATGTTCCCCAGAAGACAAAATAATGTAAACATCTGTTATGTGAAAAAGCGTATTCAGGGCAGTACTCAGTAAAAAACTAAATGCAATTTTTATGATCCCTGTTATTTACTTATTTATTTTAATATTATTAACATTTTGTAAATTCTGCAAGGCGTACGTGCAAATATTATGCACAAATACTTGTGTGCTTTGATTCACTCATAACTGACATAATTAGAAAAAGGTCAAAAGGTCCAAACCAAAACAGGACATGTATGGAAACCTGTATCACCACACCCTGTTCCTCTGACCTCCTCTGAGGCCTGGAGAGATCACATTAATCACAGCCACTGTGCACTGTTGCTGAAGAGCAAAGCGACACCGCTATGGGAGTCCTTTTAAGGTAGCTCTCATTCTGGAGCAGGGGACAGGGGAGAATAAATAATCAAGGAATAATGTGGCTAGCTTTTTGGCTCTCCATGGCCGCTTCTTCTACTCATCACTGAGACCAGATAAGGGTAAACAAATATCAGGTTGAGTGATAGGCAGGACTTCCTGACTTGAATGCTGAGACTAGTGTAACCAACACCCCAAAAGAAAATAATTAGCCTGTTTTATTTTTCAAACAAAAGCTGTTGGTTTTGTAGGATTTTTGTGTATTCCTATCGCAGTTGGGATGTTTAGGCCACACAGATAAAAAGGCTAAGTCTACAATCACCCCTCCCACCCCACCCCCACCCCCACCACAGCAAACAGACACACACACACACACACACACACACACACACACACACACACACACGCTACAGCCTGCCTGAGTCTCTCATGCAAGTATGGTCTTGTATTTGTTGCGGTTTTACATGTGAGCCAAGATCATACCTCATATAAATCTAGTCATCCAAGCAACGATGTATGAGTCAGTGTGCTCTGGTTTATACAGCCCTTCAGCACATCATCTACCCCATGTGTGTCAGGTCCATCACACGGGACAGGTTTAATTTCACTTTACTTCCCAGCTGCACTTAAAGCTGCAGTACTGAACTTTTGCCTCACTATCGCCATATCCGTTTGAAACATAAAATTGCAAGTTATTTGTGGAGTTATTTTGTTTATGTGGGTTGTGTTTCGGCACTGCTCCTCTGCGCGGATGAATCTGATGGTTCGAGGTATACGTATGGGTTGTATATTTGCTCCAACACTTGACAACGGAGGTGGCGGCGAGAGGTGAATTGCTCTCTCTCATAGCTAGCAGAAAATAAGTGCAATTTACCACACTGACCATAGCAAAAAAAAAAAAAAAAAAAACACTGGAAACTCGATACCTAGCTGAATCAAGCGAACAAGTGTGCTAATGTTAGCTAGCTACCTGCTGAGCCACTGAAATGTCTTACCTGTTTACCAGCAGAAAAAAAAAGCCACCTCTGCGTCAGTCTTCAATCCCTTCAGATCTCAGAGTCATCGCCACCTCTCAAAAGCCACGCCGATATTTATTCTCATTTTAACACGGGCTCTGTTGCTTTCCCTTTTTGACTGCAGGCTCTCTGCGGTTCGAGGTTTCTTGGTTTTGACAACAGCTGATTCCCCAGATGGCAACGATGACTGCCGTTTAGAACTATCCAGATTAAAAGCAGCCATCTAGATGACAGGTTTAAATTCTAAGCAATTCACCAGCAAAGGTGTGGTGACATCAAAGGCCACACAAATGATGTCAAACTGACATTTTCATTTTGAACACTGATTTTTTAATGTACTTGCTCAATAATTGATTTTTGTTCATTTTTATCCAAAAAAAAAAGTCCTGTACTGCAGCTTTAAATTAGCTCTTTTTTTGAGGCATCAGATTATTTTTATAAGGTCACAGTGGTGGTAAACACAAGAGCATGTTTGTTCTTGTTTTTACTAATTGTGTTTAATGTGTGTGTACCGTGCACACAGGTTTTTGAACTGGTTTGTACACTTCTCCTTCAATGAGGGCCTTGATAAGAGTGAACACTCATGTCCTCTGAAACCCTTTACTTTAAGATTGACTCCTCTTCTAAGAGATTTGTAGTTAGCTGTGTGCATTGAGGTTAACTGTTGGAGATGAGATGGAGTGTATGTTTCATATACAGGCTCTACAGGCTAAGCTATAAATAAGAGGCCACAGCATCAGGAGGAAAGCCCTGGCCCCTGAGCACTGCCCAGGAAAGTGTTGTTCAGCCACTATTAATCACAGAGCAGATGGGGTAAAATCTCACCTCATGAATTTTCACCTCACCTCGTTCTAAACAGAGTGTTTTTACAGTGCAGCAGACTGTCACATTGCACGTTCTGAGTTTGACAATTGTTTCTCACGGGATGATCCGACAGTGTTTAGTATCTTTTTTTTTTTTCCATTTTGGATGTATTAATGGAACAATCTGGATTTGTTTAGCTTTTTATAAGACCATGCAGAAAAATACAGAAAAGGACGGTGCATAATAATGTTAAATAACAGGCCTGTCTGTGGGTGCAGATGTGTACTCTCTTAAATCAACACACTCCATGCATGACAGGTCTTCCATTAGAGAGCAGAAAAGAAAATTATATATTATAGTATGTTGCATATGTTGTATATCATATCTAAATTATGTGAGTGTGAGAAACAAGTTCAGCATTTCACGTGACAAAAGGGACCTCAGAATATTTAATGCATTTTATTAACATTGTGTGTGTTTAATCACAATAATTCCAGCTAAGAAATGCTCACACTACCGTTTTTCTGTGAAGGTCAGATTATTTGAGTTAGGTTTTTGTTATTATTTATTATTTTATTTTTCTCCAAATATTTCACTACACCATGGAAAGCGTTTACCTTGCTGATTTTTTTGTTCTTTAACCCCATATTAATTATTAAATGTATTGAGATTCATTTTACTTCATTAATTTTTTCTTTCCCACAAAACTCCTCAAAGGATATTAATGTCAACTATCAACTATCAACTAATAATTAGTTGAATATCAACTAATGCAAACAGTTGACTGCTTCTTAGACTTATAACTCCATGCCTTGTGTTATTGGTTGAAATTTAACATATATACAGTACTGTGCAAAAGTTTTAGGCACCCTATTTTTTTTTTTGTACAAACTTTGTTATAGATTTTTTTATTTTATTTTATGACTTCTACATTATCAAGTCAGTACAAAAAACATTTTAGATTCCCAAACATTAGTTTTCTAGCACAAAATTAAATGTTACAGAAAAATGTTTGTATATCATTTAAGAAAGCAGCATATTACGTAAGAGACACTTTTCAGACAAAAAAAAAAAAAAAAAAACACAATGAAGGCTGCTGGGTTTTGCTGCAAAAATAAGAAGCGAGTGCGAAAGTCAAAGTCTCCAGAAGAACTGTGTCTGGTTCTGCAAGATGCTCAATAAAACTTACCAGCTCATTTCCTTATAAAACTGCACTAATTTTACCGGAGACTACTGTTTTTATTTATTTTTTATTTTTTTGTCACACCAAATATTGACTTTGTTTCATTTACTACTGTTTACTGCTCTTTACAGATTTTTTTTTTTTTAATGTAGAAACATTTAATTTCATTATTTTGAAGACATCTTTGCTCTACAGCATTTCTTTGCATGTGCCTAAAACTTTTTCACAGTACTGTATAAGTTTCTCCTGAGAAAAAAGTGACTTGGTGAACTCGCCAATCTCTATCCAGGCCAGTTTCCTGTCTCTTGCTCTCTTTTGCCTTGGCAGCTCTTTGAAGTCATTGTAGATGCTCTCCTTGAAAACATAATTCCCCAAGTACTGTGGCTGCCCAGTCCATGATAAGCTTATAGAAGGTATAAAGGAACTCTGGAAACTAGCTGGTCACTTTCTTATTGTTGTCTGGGCTATCTAAGATCCCTTGAAAATAAAGTGAAACCTAACCCTGTATGGTGTAACAAACATGTATAGGGTTAGGGTTAGGGTTAGGTACATATGGTACATACTAATTTAGTCACTAACTATAATATAAACACCAATTCGAAAACGTTGGCAACAATTCAACCCACAAAAATGAACTATTTTTTTGTTTGCTTGTTTTGCAGAGTGGTTTTGAGAATGGAATGAAAGAAGAAAGCAGCTGTATCCACATTCATAGAAATTTCAGGATTTCTGGAAGAAGGTAAAACATAACCAAGATACCTAAACTACACCTCTTCTTGATTTTATAAATTTGATTCTTGTTGACATAAATTACATTTTAAGCCTCGACCAATATGTGACCTATAGAAAGTTTCTAAAAATGTCACCTCTTGTGGTCATAACCTAAAACTCCCATAGCATAAACGGTTATTTTCTAGCAGATGATCAAAAGACAATTAAATAATGTACATGGAGCCTAAAAAATCTTTCTAACCTAAATAAGAATGTGAACAGCCTTATTACAGGTTGGAGGTGAGAGCTGACAGAGTGCATGCCCTACAGTGTTGAAATAGTTATCAGCTGTTATCTGTTAAGAGCTGGACTGTTGGGAAATTACCAGCTATAGAGAACCAAATACTCTGCTCCTCTCACCCTGTGTGCTCTTGTCTATAATCCACCCTCCCATTCTGCATCAGGCCTAATCTCCTTCTCATCCCTCTGCAGCCCCACCAGAGATCAGATTACACCTCCATCATATAAGTTAAACACTGATTTTAAGGTTTGCTGATGCCCAGACCTGTTTAGCCCCTGCTACATTACAGATAATTCCTGTAAAACCAAGTAGCCACTGTAAATAATTTATAACATCCATAGGTTGTGATTATTTTTGTTCTGATCTGATTTCTCAGCATACACATTTGTTATGAACTGAAAGAACTGATCATTAAAACATTTTTTAATATTGGTTTCACATCACAGATTACATGATATAGCAATAATTGGACAAGGACAATAACAACTACATTTGATAATAGTGCCAACACCAAACAAGCAATAAAGATGACCACTAATGTGAAAGTCGCCATTAAAAAATTAAATGGTAGTTAATTGATTTTAAAGAGTGTACACTACATGTGAAGCATAATGTACAGTGGAAATGTCATTGCTGAAGTCCTAACTGCTTAATTCTAAATGTAACTGTAGCCATTTGTTTGCTAAAGAGCAAGTAATAACAGCTTATTAACCAAAAACGATTGTGTATTTAGTGACAATAACTCATACGAAATATTTAGTTAATAAACAAATTGTGTGTTACTGTGTATGATGTAGGTGTGTGTGTGTGTGAGGCAGGGACAGGGTCAATGTGAGATTCCAACTCTTATTCCATCCAAATATGAGTGTGTAACAAACCACAGACTTGCTCACTGAGGGGAATTTCCTGAAGTGTCTGGCCATTCATTAACATGAATGTATTATATCACCCTTCAGTGCAGTCAGGGCTTTGAATCAGTCATAGAGATCTTAAAAAACAGGTTCTATATCATCACCTTCTCTCAATAATAGACCACAGCCCCTTTTGTTCAGCCTTAGCTTTAGGTCTGGCAGGATATGGAGAGCCTCCCTCCCTCCCTTATTCATTCTCGTAAAAAGCAGCAGCTTCACACAACAACAGCAACTTCCTCTTAGCTCCTGAAGGATTTTTCCATGCAAACTGTAGGAAACAAACAAAAGCGCTGCCAGCTAATGTTATTTCCTTTTCCACAGTAAATTGCATGGTATGAGGGAGATATTCTGTTAAAGAACAAAGGAGCAGTGAACTCCCGCATGTAGCCCATGCTTACCCACCCTAATGTTGCCTTATCGCTTTCTAGTATGGGAACTGCCGCGCGCCTGCTCACTGACTCGTGGCACAGGCCGGGCCTGAAATGAAAGAGAAGAGGGATCAAAAGCCTAAGCAGGTGTGGGGGTTGTGGGAGTGTGTGAGATGGGTGCGAACGGGAGCTAGGTGTTGAGTCTGGCTGGAGGTGAGGCCAAGGTAGATTGGGAGAGATGATAAGAAGAGAGCTGGTTCAAGAGGAATGACATTTTCCAGTGTTAAACAGAAGGGAGGAAACAGGGTTCGGACCTAGCGCACAGCTGCTTGCTTTTAAAATTTCCTGGTGGCATGCTGGTGGAGTCATAGAGATGCTCTGCACCCCAAATCTGCTACACTACTATAAACAAAGAATTTACAGTACTTATTGCATTGTGTATATGTTGTATCAACCCATACCACATTTCTTAGATTTTCTATGTGGTATACTGTATATCTGGCCTATTGCAACACAAAATAGACATGCACTGCTTTTTTGTTAACTGGATGAGGCCTTCAGATCATTATTTAACAAGCAGAAATTTATAACAACAGCGTAGAAGGGCCCAGCTTCTTACCAGTCTAGACACTCTACATCTCCCTTAGGCATGCTTACTCAATCTCTCTCTCTCTCTCAGAGATCAGCCTGCACAAGCACCCAGAACGGTTGAGCTTTGTTTTGACACTGGAATGCATGATTAAGAAAGCATTCCACCACAAATCGCTCCCAGCCATTTCTAACAGTAATCAGATCCAGCCTGACAGCCTCAACACTCCTCTGTGCATCTTCACACACATACAGACAGGTGACAAATTAAAGGAAAAACTGGTGTTTTGTTATGCTGTGGGTGATATATTGCTGGCATGGTCTGGGTCCATTGTGCCCCTAGAGCACAGGAGTCAAACTCAGGACCTGCAGGCCAAATACAGCATTTGTTCATTCAGTATGTGTGAGCTTGCAAAAAAAAATAATAATAAAATAAAAAATTATATATATATATATATATATATATATATATTAAAATGGCCCATTTGACCTATTACTCAACATTTCCGCACCATGCAAAATTCACACTAGACCTGATGTGTAGTGACTGGCTGCATTCTGTACAGGCCACTGTACAGTACGAATGGTGTTCACATCTGCCCACACATGCTGGAACCCCTAAAGGTTCTGTGAACACTATAACAGCAGCATTCCCTTTCAATAAAAAGTAGAGCTCTTTTAGGAAACTGGAAACCCTTAAATAGTGAACGATAGTTTGTGTGGTGAAAGTTTGTGAACCCTTTAGAATTTTCTATATTTCTGCATAAATATGACCTAACACATCATCAGAAGTCCTAAAAGTAAACAAAGAGAACCAAATTAAAAATATTATATACTTGGTCATTTACTTATTGCGGAAAATGATCCAATATTACATATCTGTGAGTGGCAAAAGTATGTGAACCTTTGCTTTCAGTATCTGGTGTGACCCTCTTGTGCACCAACAATTGCAACTAAACGACTCCGGTAACTGCTGATCAGTCCTGCACATTCGGTGTGGTTTGGTGCCACAGCAGGATGTGTTGGTGCCTCATGGCTCCAAGAACTGGAATTTGAACGTTACTGGCTACTATGTGTAGTTTTGTATATTTTCCCCATATTCACATGGGTTTCCTCCCTCCACCCACTCTAAATTACCCCAAGATGAGTCTGTGTGTGTGTGTGTGTGTGTGTGTGTGTGTGTGTGTGTGTGTGTGTGTGTGTGTGTGTGTGTGTGTGTGTGTGTGTGTGTGTGTGTGTGTGTGTGTAAAATGGCTGCAATGCTTGATGCATAATGCATGTAGTTAAACCGAAGGTAAACTGAAGGCTATGAGCCTTTCTAACTTGTCAGCTACATTTACCTCATAGATCAAGTTCAAAACTAAAGAGCCAAACCTAAGACATTAAACATGTCTTAGATAATCACCTTCATTTGATGTATGGAGACATTTGTGTAATTTTATGTTTACACTGTCCCTTTAAAGCTATAAGTGCAGCTGAAGGTTTTAAATATTAACATGTTGGGGCAAGGACTTCCAAAGCAAATACACATACAGAACTGAAAAGAGGCCCAATATGTCTGAACGTTTACAGTAAAAGTTAAGAATTTTGATTACATTATATTCCTCTTTCTCTTCACCAGTTGGGGATTCTCCTTTAACCTCAACACTGATTTTAATGAACTGTAACCATCTTCAAACAGTTTTGAATTTGATGGCCTTAGGATCAGACTAGATTTCCATAAGCTCTGGATCACATTATTTGAAATATTTACAAATAATTTTAATACTTCATAGCTAAACGGTGTTTCTTTGCATTTTAAGCGCAAACATCTGCTGAGTTTTAATCAAAATATTAAAAAGAAAAAAAAAAACTGCTAAATTAAGACACACTCAAGCACATAATGCAACAGTTTTATTGCTGGTAATTATTATTATTATTATTTATTTATTTATTTTTTTTTTTTTTTGAGAAAATGAATATCAATCGTGGCCCTGCTATCATAAATCAAAACTGCCCAGTGGGTTTGGGGTTTTGAATCTTCTTTATTTCAAGCAAATGCGGCCTGGCATCTGGTAATGAATCTTTACATTTCCCACAGTCCACTGCAGTTGTTATTTATGTGCTGAGGAGAAGAGTGAATCATGTCCATGTCACTTTAACCAGTAAGAATCCTGGAAGTACAGCTGTTGTGAGGTGATCATAAAGGTAATGATAGAGGAGAGATAAAAGAATATCATGGGAAGAAGACAATGGAAATATAAATTTTAGTCATTTAACATAAGAAAGCTCTGGACATGATCATTTTGGATGTGTTCATTTCTTTAATTCAGCCATCAACTAATGGGTCAACTCATATTCCCCAAGATTTGCCACACAACAAAGCTACCCATGTTAACATAACATCTACTGTGTGAACCTGCTTCTCAATGTACACTGTAGTTATTAATTTAATATAACTTTTCTTCTTACATCACTAGGTTGGTGTGGTTGGCTTCAAAGAAATTCTCTGGTCCCTGTCAGCTTTTAATACCATGAAGGTTTGAAATATGACATAATTTGGTTAACTGATAATTATGTTTATTATTATACAGTAAGGATAGTAAGACAAATTC
Organism: Cranoglanis bouderius; assembly: GCA_023630585.1. Taxonomy (NCBI): domain Eukaryota; kingdom Metazoa; phylum Chordata; class Actinopteri; order Siluriformes; family Cranoglanididae; genus Cranoglanis; species Cranoglanis bouderius. The sequence continues at coordinate 13,709,156 of CM042570.1, forward strand.
AGCATAGTGTGCAGGAGTAGATATGTGTTTGTGTTGAACCATGTGTCATGAGGGGTTCTTCTTTAGAAGTGCATGCTGGTATAGTTTAGTTTCGTTTACTGGGATTAACCCAGATAAAACACTATCCAAACCACTCATTGGTAACGAACTAAGAGTCAGCCTTGCACCAAAGCTGCAGCACAATGGGCTGAAGGACATGTTGGTTTTGGAGAAAATGCATGTGTCCAAGAGGGGTGCCCTGTGTGACACGAAATGCTCAAGAGCAGAGATATGGATATGCAATGGCAATGAATATGTGTAAGGGATACAAAGGTGACCCTCAAGGAGTGGCTTGGGAGCTGTACTGTAATTACCAGAGTAAATGTATAGTTGAACAACAGAATCTGATAAAAGGGGGAGAAAGCAGCCTATATCAATCATTCTGTTCATTTTGGCCATGAGGACTGGGAACAGAGGGAAAGAGACAACATCAGACCAGATTTTAGGAGATGGAACACATCTTTCCTTCATTACTTAGCAATGTTCTCATTACACTGACTTACAGTCATCCTTTCTGTCGGATCATTTCCAGCAGAACACCTACATCCCTCATTCTGAGTTTGTATATATGGACAAGCAAAGTGAATCTTAATCAGTTAGTATTAGTGACATTAGAAGGTCCCATTCTGAGGTACACTGTTTCTTTAATTGCAAGAATAGGACCAGCAGCACCTGAACAAATATTTACTTACTGTTTATGTATGTTTAAGTCATATAAATAGCATAAACACTTCAGACATATTTTGTGGTTGTTGGGAATTCAACAGGTTACCTATGACGAGCAGATTTATAGTTCATAAGCTACTAAGTCTATAAATGATAGCTTCACTAGGGGTGCTAATGCGGCTGATCTCTGTGCTATGTAATTAACAAAAGTCTGTAGGCCCCCCAGTCTGAAGCGTGCTAGTGTGTTGAACCGCTACAACGCTCTGTTGCTGGAATGACAGCCCCTGTGAAGTCCCATGAAATGTTTGCTCAGTTACAGCACGAAGTCCTGGAATGGCAGCAATAACAAGCCCCAGTGTCTGGAAGGAATGATGTCAGCCGCCTTGCTTTGGAGGGATTAGAGCCTGGCACAGAGTAAACGGTCTAGAGGGGGCCAGCTTTAGCCACTGTCAAAATCACATGCAGTTGGCTCATTACCCCACTAAGTAAAGGCATAAATGAAAAGACTGAATGGGCCATTCATGCTTTTTATTTTTCCTTTAGAACACCATTAATAATGCAACATGGTAAATAGATTATGCTTGACTTGTGGAAACTCACTGAAATATTTTTACTGAAACAATTGTAAAAATATGGGTGATAAATTGTAGAGTGAGTGAAAGGATTAAAGACTGAACGGCGATGTGTTTCACTGGTAGGCATATAATGAAACAACGATCAGTAGCATCTAGGATGAATTGTTCCAATGTAGATAGCTGTCCACCATGTCATTTGACACTCAGAGAAACCACTGATCAAACTTTTATATATAAGGAACAATTGACGGCAGGCTGTTGAATTATTAGAAAATAATGCACACCCAGAGGTGGTAATGCGGACAACACATGTAGCGTCGCTCACTGTCCAAGTGAGCAATATGCTCATGTCCTCTTCTGCTGAACAATTTAACTATTTCAGACTTTAAAACGTTCTTATCAAGGATCTACTACCTGATCTCTGCTGGTCAACAACAACTCGCCTTTGCAAGTTATAGGACTGCATTGTGCTTCTCCAGTATGCATTCCCTTTAGGATTTTGTGTTTTTGTGATCAAGCAAAGTCCACAATATTCCATTTTTCAAAATTACTTCATGTGACGTCACCACAACAGTCACAGCCCTCTTCGATTCACATGCGACACAGAGTACAGAACATGAGTACAGATAAAAGGTCTCATTTACCAACAAACATCACTGCGAAAGACCATGCAAAACAATTTGGTGCAATTGCAATTTCGTCAAATCAAGTAGTTTTCCGCAAAAAAAGCACAAAAAACTCGACAAGTTACATGGCAAATTTAGCAGAAGAGCTACCTTTAGAGTCAGAAGCTTCTCTGAGGCTGACTCTAAGGGCTTGAATGGGGTGCCTGACAGGCCTTCCAGGATCACAGAAAGGTCCCAGGAAGGTATGCGTGGTCTGCAGATAGGCCTCAGCCGCCTGATGCCACACATAAACCTTGAAGTTAGAGGATGTTGCCTCACAGATGCTCCACCAATAGGGGCATGACTGGCCGAAATGGTGGCCACATAGACCATAATTGTAGAAGGAGCCAACCCTGCTGAGAAATTTTCCTGAAAATTACTCCAGGACTGTAGCTATTGTGCAGTTTCTGGGTCTAATTGGCATTCCTCAGACCATGATAAAAAAGTTGCCACTTGAATGCATGCCATTTTCTTGTGGATGGTGCTCTAGCATTTAACATGGTCTCTACAACCTCGGTTGAGAGACCAGAATCTATGAGCTGGTGCCCCTCAGGGGCCAGACCACAGTTTCCATAGTTCTGGCCGAGGGTGGTAAATCAACCCTCTGGTTTGAGACAATAGATCCCTGCGAACAGGAATCTCCCTGGCACTGCCGTCCAGCAGAGATATCTCCAAGAACCAAATTCAAGCTGGCCAATTCGGTGCTACTAGCAGCAGACGTAGCACGATCTTGGCGGACTCTCGCTAGAGCCTGTGGGAGCAGAGCAATCAAGGGAAAGGCGTACAGATGTGACCTCGGCCATGTGTGTATCATGGCGTCCAGCCCTAATGGTGCGGGAGGAGTGAGGGTGAACCACAGCGGGCAGTGTGTCATCTCCTTGGAGGCAAACACATCCAGCTCCGCTTGGCCGAACCTCTGCCATATGAACTCCACCACTTGTGGATGGAGCCTCCAATCCCCGGGCCTCAGCCCCTGTGTCGACAGGATGTCTGCCCCCACATTCTGGTTGCCCAGAATGTTGATAGGATTGACCTTACGTGTGTTGGGGATCGATATGCCCTCATCGTAGTGGAATCCCATATAACCCCTAGAAAATTCATCCTCTGCACTGGAGAAAGCATGCTTTTCTTGGGGTTCAACCTGAGCCCCAAGCTCCTCATATGGGCAAGAACAACATCTCGATATTGGAATCGCCAACTCCCTGGATTGTGCTAGAATTAAGTAGTTGTCCAGATAGTTTAGTACACAGATGCCCTGGTGTTGCAAGGGAGTCAGAGCGGCATCCATGCACTTCGTGAAGGTGCGAGGGGATAAAGCTAGACCGAAGGGAAGAACCCAATATTGGTACGCATTGTCTCCAAACGTGAACCTCAGGAACTTCCTGTGACTGGGCAATATTTCTACGTGGAAATATGAGTCTTTTAGATCTACCATCACAAACCAGTCTTTAAACTGAATCTGTGGAATGATAAGTTTGAGCGTCAACATCTTGAACCTGTATGTCCGAAGAGTACGGTTCAGATGATGCAGATCTAAAATTGGTCACATACTCCCATCTTCTTTGTAGACCAGGAAATAACGGCTGTAAAAACCTCCCTCCCTCATAGGAAGGGGAACATGTTCTATGGCCCCTTTGTCCAAGAGGATCTTGTCCAAGGTCCCTTTGTCCAAGAGCAATAACGTCGGGCTCTGCTCCGTGCTGACTACTGTGGTGAGCACACCTCTGTACCAGGGGGGTCGAGCTCTGAACTGGACCCGGTAACCCTTTTCTATGGTGTTTAGAACCCATGGAGACACATTTGGCAGTAGTTTCCACACTGCCATGTGGTCTTTTATTGATGTTAACTTTTCCACATTCTGTCGGAGGGAGAGAATCAGATTTTCATTGCCATGTGACAGCCTGCTGACAAGAGGGGACTGAAAACTTGGGATGATATTGGCTATGGGGGGCCCTACAGTAATACTGTGGGCTAACTGCCCTAACAACCTCACATCCCCTGATACCTCCCTCCGCGACCCATCAGGACCACTCCTTCTTTGCCTGCTTGACATTAATGATCATTCTTAGATCAGGCCTATTAGCAGGCTGCGACTGTGGCTGCCTGGTCCTCCTGGCTTTCCGCGGGGGGAGGCAGGCCACCACACTCACCTTCTGCGCCTCCCTCGACCTGACGGGAAGGTAGTGGCTGAATGCCGCTGTTTGCAGTTTTGCCTTTCAAAACCTGTCAGCGATGGTGTTAATGCGCCACCAAACAGGCCGGAATATCGAGCTCATTCAGCATTTCTGCTTGGTAGGCCTGCAACACTGTCCTTGTATGCAGTGGTCCACAAGCGAGACCCGCTGCTGCATAGGCTTTGCCTCAGCAACGGCCGGCCCAAAGCCGCGAGACTCCAAAACTCCCTTTGGCTGAGAAGAGAGTGAGCCGAGAGTGGAGCTGCCTACGCGCAGTCAGACCATTTTTTTCCTTTTGTGTCCGTCCCCGAAATAAAACTGGGCATGGAATAACACTTCCTGAATTCTCTCATACTCGCAAAGAGGTGAGGGACAGAAAAGTAAAGCTAGCTATATATATATATATATATATATATAAGATGATTCATATATTCATATATATTCATATATATATATATATATATATATATATATATATATATATATATATATATATATATATATATATATATATATATATATATATATATATATATAGCTTTACTTTTCTGTCCCTGTGTTCATAGGTACTGTTTTTATGCGTGATTTTACACAGACGTCAGATACCGGTCGCTCATGCAACGTTGAGTTCCCTTAGAAAGGGAACCTGTATGGCTGAGCATGGAAGAATATCGGCTCTTTTTGCTGGCATACGGTTAAAAGATGTTCTGTCAAATTTGTTGGAACTGTGTGGTAACATTGGCTCCTTCCCAGGCAGCAGAAGTCCTCACCTTGCAATCTGATTTCTAATAAGCAAGATTGATTTAGTTGGCTTGATAAACAAGTTGTCCATATAGCCATTAATAGTAACCAAGGCTCTAGCCCTAACCTTAACCATTCATTCAATTATTTGTATTAGTTGGCTTGAATTTGCAATTTTGAGGCCACATTGACCATTTATGTAGCCACAGAAAATAATACTCAAAGATCCAAACCACCTTGTATGATGAGGCAACTGTGTGGTCTATCACGACAACCCTGTAGGTAAAGAGCTCTAGACAAAACTCTATACCACCACCGCAGTAGCACCAGTTAATGAATGTGGAAAATGAAACTTAATAATTAGACTAATGGTTGAACCAATGTGAAAGAAAAAGGGAATGCAGAGATGAATATAAACAGAGTGTACCATCTGTTTGAAGGCAACTGCACCTGTCAAAATTGAAATCTTTAAAAAGTGTGCCTATTTGGTTTTGTATGTTTATATGTTCTGGCTATATTGTTCAGATCATCATTCCAAAATAGCCTAGCTGAGATGAGCTTAGGCATCTTGGCACAGAAAGGTCCTCCACAAGGGAGATTATTGGACCACCATCTGAACACTTTCCCACTATCTGGCTCTTTGAAAAGACATAAATCAAACGGGATACTTTCACTGAGAATCCATTATTCATGGTATCTGGATGTGGGCAATGAGTCCAGAGGATGTGGTATTGCGGTGTCCTGTTCAATTGCTAAAGCCAGAATAGAAAAGAAAGGACTGTGCATAATGTGTCTATGGCCTGTCAGATAAAAAAAAGAAAGAAATGCAAAGCAGGGTTTATGCTGATAAAAGGCTCTGAAAAGCTGCAGGGGGAAAAACATTCCAGGAAGTCTTACACGGGAACTTAAGGGAGGCACTTTTTAAAAGAACCACCCGTGCTGAGATGCTCAGAATGAATGACTGAATGCATAATTCTCTGGGAAGGAAATGAGCTTCTCATCTGCAGTTATTTACCCTATAATTCCAGAGTTTCAGCAAGCTAACTCACATACTGAAGTGCCACAGGAAAATGCCTGGGAACATGCATATTTATTTATAATTCTGAATGAAAGCTGTTTGAAAAATAGAGATATGTGCATATACAGAAATGTCAAGATACACCATAAATAACAAGTCTTCAATCCTGAGCCTTAACATTGCAGATTTACAAGGCACAGAATACTGATCCAGTAACCGTAGGTGTGTCTGCTGTTGATTTAAGCAGGACTGTCAAAGGATTGGCACAGAAGCAGTGAGTTAGAGTAATAATTAATTAGGCTAAAGAGATTTCTGTGTTGAGTGTAGGAACTCAGAAAGCTTCGGAAATCCAGCCTCCCCTATATAATTCACTTCCTACTCCCACACTTTCCTTCTGCCAGTTAGTACAAGCTTGGAACTTTTCTTCCCAGTGGTTTCACTTGATTCCAGTAACTCAAGCATACTTCATGTATAGCGTGAAACACACAATGTACTTATGTAGTATGGGCCAAAAGTACGGTACATTAGTGGCAAATATTGCAATATGTCTAAAACAACAATAACAACAATAAAAAAGAAAGCGAATTTGCAGTTACACACTCATAAACTATTTTCAGCACAGCAAACATTTTGAGACCAAGACTACAAGAAGTAGGAATTTGTGAATAATTATTAATCATTCATAAAAATGCAACTTTTGACAACACTTCTCCTCGGATCTGCTGTCATCATGACAGTGTCATGACATCGTGTACTTTTGGGACATTTCATAATCAATCTGTCTGGAGCAGTGGGAAAAAACAGTGACAATGATAATAATCATATCTTCTAGCATAAGGAACACTGCCTTAGGGCCACTGAGACAATAAACTGTCACAACTCACAACACAGCAAAGACAGCTAGGCAGAGACTCGTGAGAATTATAAGCCAAGACTCAGCGCTCTGTCATTAGTTGTCCAGAAATTAGATTTACAAAGGACACTAAGAGTGCAGGTTGTCAGGGTACTGACATCTGTAACAAAAACTTGCCTATACTATACATTCAGAGATTTGGCTATGTGGATTCACAAAATTCAACAGGCTATATTTCTTTTCACTGCTATGTTTGAAATTAAGTGAAACTAGCCTTCTCTCCATTCAGTTATTTGAAGCTTTCGAACTTATCTGCTTACAAAATCAATAATAAATTAATTCATTAATTCATCTTCAGTAACAATTTTTCCTATCCCAGGAACAGTAGCTGAGAGGCAATAATACATGCTGGTTTGGATGCATGTCCATTTCATAAAAATATTTTCTTTATTAAAATGTGTAATATGATGAGGGTTTGTAGCTTGCCCCATTAAAAAAATATCTTATATTTGAAGTATAGCTTTTCATCTAAAATTTGTGTCATGAAAAAACTGTCATGGAAGAAGGCAAATCTCAAGATGCCTTTGCTCACACCATCATGTTTATGTTGTAAACAAGCACTAAATACAGCTTGCCAATGAGTGATTTATTTTCCTCTTGGTGACATGGCAACTACTATAAGACAGATGGAGAGAGTGATAAGGCAGCAGGTCTTACTAATCACAGAGTAAAATTCACATTGTATCCTCCAGAATGACTCACATTTCACAGTTATTGATGTAATGGTACTTACACTTGCACTTGCCTTAAACGAGTAATCAAATACAAATAACACAAAGAACAGGAAATGAGAAAACTGTAAAAAGGAAAATGTAATGTACAAGAAACATTACTGTAATGTCTGGCTAAAGGAAATGCATTGTAGTGATGATTGTGTGTTTGGTCTTGTCCATGTTCCAAAGCCAACTAAGCATATGGTCTCTTGACACACCACAAGTGCAGACAGAACACAGTGATGATGGATGCTGCTGACTTGCCATCGACAGAGGGCATGTATGGGCAGAGCACTGATTTCACAAGAAATGCTTTAAGTGTGCTGTATTTAAGTCCATGACCTAAAGGACAGGGGTAACAGCTGACCTGTGCAAACGTTTTAGGCACCCTATTTTTTTTAGTACAAACTGTGTTATAGATTTTTATTTTATGACTTCTACATTATCAAGTCAGTACAAAAAACATTTTAGATTCCCAAACATTAGTTTTCTAGCACAAAATTAAATGTTACAGAAAAATGTTTGTACGTCATTAAAGAAAGCAGAATATTACATAAGAGACCACTTTTCAGACAAAAAAAAACACAATGAAGGCTGCTGGGTTTTGCTGCAAAAATAAGAAGCAAGTGCGAAAGTCAAAGTCTCCAGAAGAACTGTGTCTGGTTCTGCAAGATGCTCAATAAAAGCTCATTTCCTTATAAAACTGCACAAATTGTACCGGAGACTACTATTTTTATTTATTTATTTATTTTTTGTCACACTTTGTTTCATTTACTACTGTTTACTTCTCTTTACGGTATTTTTTTAAATGAAATGTAAATGTAGAGACATTTATTTTCATTATTTTGAAGGCATCTTTGCTCTACAGCATTTCTTTGCATGTGCCTAAAACTTTTGCATAGTACTCTAATTACTGTCAGTCTGTATGTGAGCATAAATAAATGAATGAATTATATCTGAAGAGAATGCAATCACATTACAGTTTTTGAGAACTGTGGAATATATCTGATATTTTGTATTTTTACTTTTGTTGCCACCTCACAGCTCCAGGGTCCTAGTTCGATCTTGAGCTTGGGTTACTGTCTGTTTGGAGGTTCTATCTGTTCTCTCTGTGCCCATGTGGGTTTCCTCCTGTTTCTCCAGTTTCCACCCACTTCTCAAAAAGATGCTGGTAAGTGGATTGGCTATGCTAAAGTGTGGATGAGTGTGTGAATGTTTGTGTGCATGGTACCCTGTAATGAACTAGTGTCCACAGTGTATTCCCACCCTGCACCCAGTGTTCCTGGGATAGGCTCTGGATCCACCACAACCTTGATCAGAGTAAAGCAGTTACTAAAGATGAATGAATGTATGTTCTTTAAAAAAAAATTAACCACTTTTAAAAAATGCCTGCTGTAAGCAATACTTGGGTTTGAAAATAATTAGTCATTACTTACATGTGTGCTGCTGTGCTTTATTTGGCTGCTATAATGGCAGTTTCCATCACAGGATCAGTGAAGTGTATACAATATGTGTGTAATTATTAATCCATCTATCTGTCGGTCTGTGTGGAGAACTGTGGTTGATTTGCAGGCACAAAGCACAACGACCTTGATGCACTGAAATGGCTCTGTTAGCAGGTACCAAAACGCTGAAGCATTGTGAAAAAATTCTACCAGACTATACATTTATGCAGATTATAATACATTTTAAGCAATCTATGTTTCAGATGATCTTCAATCCACTTCACACGATTCTCTGTCAACTCCTAATTAAGAGTTATAAGCAGATCTTAACACTTATGCAAACTGTTCTCCACTACTCCTGTTGTTCGTTTTTAGAAGATTTATGGGTGGGAGACATCTAAGAACCAGAATATACCAGCTCCAGTGTGTTAATGTTTGTTCTGCTCAAAGCAGCTCCTTTCTCGGCACAGACATCGCTTTCCACTGATCTCATGTTAATTGTATCCTGGCCTCCACTGTTCCTGAGAAAAGGCAAAGTCATACTGTTTACATCATCAGCAAGCTCCTGGACCATTCATTCCGGTGTTAGTCATTTAATTTGCAATGGTGAGGAAGTGTTGCTTATAGCCAATTGTCTGTTCTATTCAGGTTGATTCATCACTCATCAGCACGTACTCACTTCATCTACACACTACCAGTGCTAAACCCTCAGTGCCTAGCAATTTTATGTCCCTCTGACCCACTTTGTAAAAATACAGCTGTGACATAAAAATATCTGATACATCCTTTTTCCCATAGTGGTTGCTGGGAGTAGAAATACAAGACAGGGAACACTAGAAATATTGTTTTATTTCGTCTTACTACTCTAGGGAGAAAAACCCACAACATCATCTTGGTCATGTAACTCTTAACCATGTTTTTTTTGTTGTTTTTTTTTTTAAATTTATTATTATTTTTTTAATGTTTATGTTTAGATAAATTAAGCTAAGCACTTCAAAATCATTTTTACCCTGGTCTTTTTGACATGACGTAAGGGTTAAATCATGATACAGTGCATCACTCATATAGAAAAAGTACTGAATTATTTAACAAACACATCTGCACTGTTTGTTTATTTATCTATTTATCTATCTATCTATTTATTTATCTATTTATATATTTATTTATTTGAAAACCTTGGACAACACTGCCACCACATGGCTCTGAACTCTGAAGAGAATCAATTGCCTTATAGTTTATCTTATAGTGCCCTCTGTTGTCCAAAACAGATATAATCAGTGTCAGTTATAGTTATTTTTTTGACAACAGCCACAAAATCTAGTTGTATACTGTTAAATAAACATTAGTACAGTGAGGAAAAATATTATTTTACGAGGTGCACATTTGTGTAATTCTTTGTTTAGATTAATAAAGAAATTATATACAATTCAAACATATACTGCTTCATTAAAGTCCTTTCAAATTGTATTAAAATTTATGTTGGACAGCTGAAAATAGTTCAGCTTCAGAACTGTAACAATTGACTGACATTCAGCCTAGAAATATGCAAAAAGCTCGTTCTCATCTGACAGTATTGCGTTTAGTTCCAGTGTCTAAATATTTGTTTTACAGCTGCATTTTGATCAGTTGTTGGGTAATACGATATTTGAAGTCATTACCGCTTCATTTACAATACAACAAACAGAAATAACTCCAAAAACTAGTAATTCGGTTTCTAAAAGACCTGCTCCAGGTGAGGCTCGAACTCACAACCTCGGCATTGCTTTGCATTGTACTGCTGTATAAGTACCGCGCGCTAACCGATTGCGCCACTGGAGCTCCGTCCACCCACCGTTCCTGCACGTCTTATAGCAGTATCATCGTTACAGAATTATAATTGCTTGCAATCAAGTATTTTTTTTGTTTAATATGTTCAACAAAAGATATGAATCTGTAATGCTGGTTTTATATAACTGACCCAGGCTGCACAATAATGGAATCAGCTGCTTCATTAACTAGGTCAGCTAACTAGCCCTCTTCTCCATACAATTAACGTTAACCGGCGCTTTAATCGAGCTTGCTTGCTGACCAAATCAGTTTGACCTCACTATCCGCCGACTGATTTTGACCACAATAAAAGGCAAAAGCTTATTTCATCGGACGACTAAATAAACCAATATACAATGGAGTTGAACTAAATGACTAAGATGACTATTTTTAATCTATACAACTAGCTGCTAATACTGCAGAGATAATAAAACCTCGGTCGGAGCTACTTTTTGGCTGCAGCACGGAATATTTTCCTCCTACGCGAAATGAACTCTAATAACGAAGTTTTCTTTTGCGGTTTTGCTTTTATTCTACATGTGGATGTTATGGAAGGCCACCGGGGCCAATGGGTGCGGAAATAGCCGGCATTACTTCCGGTGTAATGAAAATACTTGACAGGGTGAGACGGCCCACAAAACAAAAACAAACAACAAGAACAACAACAAAAAAAAACTACAGGAATCCTGCAGGATGTTCATTTTTCTGTAGGATGTTTGCTGGTATTGACAAACAGTGCAGGATTTTCCTATAGGTTTTAGAATGAAGCCTTCAGTTGAATAGAAGCATGCAGGAATTTCCAGCACATTTGCTGCACAAGGGAAAAATCCTGCCGGATTTGATAATTCCTGCACGGCTGCTGCACACTTCCTGCAGAAATAATATGTTTTCATGAGTGACTCAGTGTTTTAACGAATCGGTTGAGTAAGTGATTCAATGAGTCATTCACAACGCACAAAAAGACGCCAGTAAATTAATCTCTTTCGAGAAAAGATTCGATTCACTGAGATGACGTCACTCTTTGGCACTGTAGTCACACAGGTATTCGAATGCACAAATTCAACTGTCACCAACTTTATTAAATAATTTCCTTAATCATTATGGTGTACTAAATTACTGTTCCGTTATGTATTTGTGACACAGCGGTTAGCGTAATGTTAGCTCGCTTACTATCAAACACGGTTAATTTTATTATTTACAAAAAAATGTCTTACTTTTTTAATTCTGGTTTTTTTTTTTTTTTTTTTTTTTTTTGGTATGAATTGCACTCCGGCTTGGAAACTTTACAGATTGCATCAGTCATTTTGTGACATAATTTAAATAAATAAAACAATTCATTTGTGAAAATACTTTGCTTTTGTTGTGAAGACACTCACCATGTCCTGCAGGACATAATTACTGGAGGATATAATTCCTGCATATAATTTTTTCCTTCATAGAATTCCTGCAGGTATTTCTACAGGAAAATGAGGATATCTGCATAATATTCCTGCAGGATTCCTGTAGGGATTTTTTGTAAGGGGGTGGTGCGAGATTCTCACAGGATCAGCTTCCCACATGTAAAAATTAATATTAACGGTTTATGACGTAAAAAAAAAAAATTAACCTGTTTGTCATGCAGAGATGAGACAGACATTCACCAGCAAACTTCTGAGTCATCAGTGCTTAAGAACAGTGAGGAGTATAATGAGAGCCTTTTTCCAACTTTCTTACCGCCATCTTCACCCACGTCTGTCGACTTTAACAAGAACAATATCCTAGACAACAAGATGGTGTGTTTTTGGAGTTATGCCATACATGACTAAGCCGAGGTCAACCATCAGCGGCGCCAATAGAGATGGAGAACGACAAAGTCATTACTGGTGGTGGTTGATAAAATGATAACTCTTACTTATGGAGAAGCCTCAAGGGTGTATAAAAAGATAATCACATTCTTGATCAGTCTGAGGTAGCAAGACATTCAAAAAGACAGCACAAAATGCACAGACAAATGATGTTTGTTGTTAACAAGCTGCTACCAGCAAAGCAATTGCTACCAGAAACATACTGTATGGGCGTATTTTACATGACACGTCCTTTCCCATTTAGTGAACTGTTTTTTTGTTTGTTTGTTTGTTTTTTATGTTAATGTATTTGTTTGTTTGTGTGTGTGTGTGTGTGTGTGTGTGTGTGTGTGTGTGTGTTTGGTTTGAACACAGTTTTGGCTGAGAAAGCAGAAAATTTTCCTTTTCAGCTGCCTCCTATATCGCCATAGCAAGGAGTCAAAAATAATTCCATCTAGTCCTATCCCCTGCATCCTCTTCTCTCAGACCGACTACCTTCATGTCCTCCTTCACTACATCCATAAACCTCCTCTTTGGTCTTCCTCTCGGCCTCCTGCCTGGCAGCTCTAACCTCAGCATCCTTTTACCGATATATTCACTCTCCCTCCTCTGAACATGTCCAAACCATCTCAACCTGGCCTCTCTAACTTTGTCTCCAAAACATCTCACATGTGCTGTCCCCCTGATGTACTCATTCCTGATCCTATCCATCCTCGTCACTCCCAAAGAGAACCTCAACATCTTCAGCTCTGCTACCTCTAACTCTTCCTCCTGTCTTTTCCTCAGTGCAACTGTCTCCAAACCATACAACATCGCTGGTCTCACTACTGTCCTGTACACCTTTCCTTTCATTCTTGCTGGTACTCTTTTATCACACTACAGACCTGACACTTTTCTCCACCCATTCCAACCTGCCTGCACACGCTTCTTCACCTCTTTTCCACACTCCCCGTTGCTCTGGACTGTTGACCCTAAGTACTTAAAATCCTGCACCTTCTTTATCTCTTCTCCCTGTAACCTCACTGTTCCACTTGGATCCCTCTCATTCACACACATGTATTCTGTCTTGCTGCGACTAACCTTCATTCCTCTTCTCTCCAGAGCAAACCTCCACCTCTCTAGAGTTTCCTCCACCTGCTCCCTGCTCTCACTACAGATCACAATGTCATCCGCAAACATCATAGTCCATGAAGATTCCTGTCTGACCTCATCTGTCAAGCCTGTCCATCACCACCGCGAACAAGAAGGGGCTCAGAGCCGATCTTTGACGCAGTCCCACCTTCACCGTGAACTCCTCTGTCACACCTACCGCACACCTTACCATTGTCCTACTGCTCTCATACATATCCTGCACCACTCTAACATACTTCTCTGCCACTCCAGACCTCCTCATACAATACCACAGCTCTTCTCTTGGCACCCTGTCATACGCTTTCTCTAAATCTACAAAGACACAATGCAGCTCTTTCTGACCCTCTCTGTACTTCTCCATCAACATTCTCAAAGCAAATATTACATCTGTAGTGGTCTTTCTTGGCATGAAACCATACTGCTGCTCACAAATGCTCACTTCTCCCCTTAGCCTTGCTTCCACTACTCTTTCCCACAACTTCATTGTATGGCTCATCAGCTTAATACCTCTGTAGTTTCCACAACTCTGCACATCTCCCTTGTTCTTAAAAATCGGCACCAAAACACTTCTCCTCCATTCCTCAGGCATCCTCTCACTCTCTAAGACCTCGTTGAACAACCTAGTTAAAAAACCTCCTGCCACCACTCTTATATGTCACCCTGTGTTCCTGCCTCTTCTGAAAGTACGTGCTCACCACAGTCATCTCCATACTTTTAGCAAAGTCTACCAACCTCTGTCCTTCTGGGTTCCTTACCTGAAGACTAAATCTGCCCATCACTTCCTCATCCCCACTATTCCCTTCACCAACATGTCCATTAAAGTCTGCCCCTATCACCACTCTCTCACCTCTGGGAACACTCTGCATCACTTCCTCAAGCTCGCTCAATCTGTCTTTCTCCTCTTGCTCACAACCTACTTGTGGAGCGTAAGCACTAACAACATTCAACATCACACCTTCAATTTCCAGCTTCAGACTCATCAACCTATCTGACACTCTCTTTACCTCCAGAACATTCTTCACAAACTCCTCCTTCAGGATCACTCCTACTCCATTTCTCTTCCTGTCCACCCCATGATAAAACAGTTTAAACCCTGCTCCAATGCTTCTAGCCTTGCTCCCTTTCCACCTGGTCTCCTGGACACACAGGATGTCGACTTTCCTCCTCTGCATCATATCTACCAGCCCTCTGCCTTTACCTGTCATCGTACCAACATTCAAAGTCCCTACTTTCAGTCCTAAACTCCTGCCTTTCCTCTTCTCTCTCTGCCTACGGACACGCCTTCCTCCTCTAACACACCTTCCTCCTCTCCTTCTTCGACCAACAGTAGCCCAATTTCCACCAGTGCCCTGTAGGTCAACGGCACCGATGGCGGTCGTTGTTAACCTGGGCCCCGACCGATCCGGTATGGAAGTCATGTTCGTGATTCGCATATTGAATTTGGCAAAAGTTTTACGTCGGATGCCCTTCCTGACACAACCCTCTCTATTTATCCGGGCTTGGGACCGGCACAAAAAGTACACTGGCTTGTGACCTCCTGTATGTAGATTCATACTTTGGCACCCACTGGCACTTCATAATCATGTGCTGAATCAGTATCGCTAACATTTAAATATTTTAAGTTATTGTGGAAACAGGGACATGGTCGACTGCCGGTTTGTGAATGGAAGGCGGAGCCAGAGAAGGTGAGTGGTAAGGATTACACACCTGTGAGAAATCTTACTAATGACGGTTCTGTGTTTCACTGGATGGTGATGAGGATAAAGAGGGGAGAGACAAGCGCCTCGAGAGAATCCTCTCCACACACTGCTTATGCCACTGCCTATATAGATGACATTATTATCTACAGCAATGATTGGCAGTGGCACATTCAGCATCTGAGGGCTGTTGGGGAGGGTTCAGCAGCAAGCCGGGTGGCTCCCCGGCCTGAGTCGGGTGGTGCGGGTTTGTGGAAGTGGGGGCGTGGGCAAGCACTGGCTTGTGAAAGGAGGGGAGAGCTGAGAAAGAGAGGAGAGAGAAGGTGGCTGCTTCTGAAATCGCACACTACCTTACTACACAGTAGGCGAAAAGCAGTACGCCAGACGGGTAGTATGTCCGAATTCTCAGTAGGCGAGAAACAGTAGGTGAGAAATACCCGGATGGCATACTGCTTCTGGCAAGATTTTGCAGTATGCAACTGATGGACACCAATCTAATCAAAAATCCCATAATGCAATGGGACTGATGCGGACGAGCTCAGGAAAAAAAACGCGAAAGCTCTTTTTAAGTATTAAACCTTGGTTAAACAGGACTTGTTTATTGTTGAAGGTTTAAACACGAAAATAGTTCTCACAGCGTTTGAAAACTTTTTTGTGATCTCCATCATGCCTTAGCCGGCCAAGCTAACGGCAACAAATTTACCCCAGCCTGTTAACACTGCCAACATTAAATTACTAATTCAGTTAACTTTCCTGATATTCATTTTGCCGGTTTCTATAATCTGGTCCCTTTAAGATTTTAGTGTTTATGATGACGTCAAATGTCACATGAAAATGTGACATACTGCACGCACATACTGATTAGTACATACTGTTTCAACGGCCGTGTAGTAGGTACCGTAGACATAGATAGACGCCACATTGGCCGCTGGATCGTACATCACCATCGCCGCCATATTGAACGAGGCAACTTGCCACAATTCTCAGGCAGCTGTACTGGAAAAAAGATGCCTGACTCGTGTGCAGCTTGGGGCTGTACCAATCATAGACCTATAAATAGACACCTCATTGTCCGCTTTGGCCCGTTACTGCGATATGTCAATGTGTCCGCCATATTGATCCGGGCAAGACTGCCCTATAAACAAATACAAGTAAATGGGGCAGCTGTGCTTTTTATGGATAAAAAGTATAATAACATTTACATTTCTGAACCAATTTCAATGGTTTATGATCTACGTGAAGTACAACAAAGTTCAATCTCCAGTTACTTAAAATCTTGATAGTTAAGACTTCGAAAATTATTCATTGTTATAAGGAAATGTGAAAACTTACGCTTGGCAAACGTATAATTGCCTTATTTTTCTTGGTTAATAATTGTGGAGATGAGTCTGGAAACTAAAGACAGGTGGTTTACCTTCATCTCTAATCCTGACAGTCTGACCTGTCCTGTAAAAGTCCTCCAGCTTCAAGTGCTCACTGCATAGCGTGGAGGACTCACTGGCAAAAAATCCTTCTCTTCTTAAAGCTACTTCCCACTGCCTCCTTAAATGTTTCTCTTTGGGAAACTTTCAAAGTGTGAGAAAAGTTAGCCAGCTAACTATAGTCAGATTCACAATATGACAGTCTCTCAGCCGAAACGAGTTGCTTGTCACAAAAGTCGGTTTGAAGAAAAATGGAAATATAAATCTCGATTATAGAGAATTTAGTTTATAATATAAACTATAACACAAGCTGAGACTATAAGAAATGTAAACTTTATATGATTTCTCATAAAGTATAATCTTTTATAGCTAACTTGCGTTATCGCTAGCAATTAATAATCTGACTCTGGTGGCCAACTAGTTAGCTGTCAACAATGTGTTAAAGACCAAATACAACCAGGAACAACTGTGAAAGGTAATTCTGATTTGGATTGTATGACGGTTGGTACAGCCCCAAGCTGCACACAAGTCAGGCATCTTTTTTCCAGTACAGCTGCCTGAGAATTACGACCGGCTCGGATTGGTACGATCAAGCGGCCAATGCAGCGTCTATCTATGTCTATGGTACCAACCGTCGCACAATCCAAACAGATCTGCATCGAATGCAGTACATACTGTCAGAGTACGCGATTTTGGATGCAGCTGGTGAGTGGTAAGGATTACACACCTGTTGGAATTCTTACTAATGAGGGTTCTGTGTTTCAGTGAATGGTGATGAGAATAAACAGGGGAGAGACATATGCCTAGAGAGAGAGAGAGAGAGAGAGAGAGAGAAAGAGAGAGAGAGAGAGAGAGAGAGAGAGAGAGACAACCAGCACAGAGCCGTGTGCATACCTAGTGTGCTGAAAAGCGAAAGCACAACTAAGGAGCCCCTTTGAATTGTCTTCAGCCTGCCTCCCATATCCTCATTTCTGACACAACCCAGGAGAATTGTGAAATTGATGCATATTCTGAATCGATTACTTTCCTCAGATGACATTCTTCAAATAAAGTAAGTACGGCTTGCTGGAAAAATGTTTACCGAAACAGTTACTTCAGTGACAAATAGCCTATTGCAGAACGTGAACATGTCTTTGATACACATAAAACCTATTTTAGAATTAGTGCTATCTAACTTTGTGAACTAATTTTTTGCTGTTATTAGAAGCCTGAGGAGTAAAATGCAAAATGAAGCGTGTGGGGACAAAACAAAACACTCTGACTTTCTTTAAAAGGTTTGATGTGCCTTGTTATTGTATTATAATCAATGATAACTTACTACCAGGGACGTCGCTAAGCCAAAATATCCATTAGATTTTTCATCAACGGTTCTATTCCATCGCATCTTAAACATGTCCTGGGCGGGCACTAGGACCTGGGGGAGGCTGCTGTACGCGTATGCTGTATGCTGTACACACCTATTTGTCCGCGCGTTTTTCGGTTGAACCGTGCGTACCTCTCATCGGCGGGCCTCCAGACAGTAAGCACGTGTACATGCACGTTAAAAGTTCGATTTCAATCGAGCTAAACCAGTAATTCGCCTTTTCAAAATGTCATGTAAACGCTTTAGTCCGACTGAAATCGAACTTCCGAAGTCGGACTTGTAGCTCGACTTCGTCCATCATGTATACACTTTAATCGAGCCGTTCTGTTGGTCAGCGAATGATCCACACACGACACAGTTTACTGTTTAAACATTTTACAATTGTTTGATTAATTATGCGCCCCCCTGTTCTTAACAAGAAATACTCCCAGATTACAAGATTACAACACAAGGGATCGCACCAAACCGTATCAATCATTCGATTACGCATCGTGTCATGTATACTCGGACAGACAAATAAGACTGTAGCTCGACTACACAGTAGCTCGATTAGAACTGCCCGTGTTAACGTAATTAACAAATACAGTGTGCAGTAATGTAGTGTTGATTGCTGTCTCACTCACAGCCATTTTTGCTTTTTTTGGTGTTGGATGGATGGGGACAAAGTGGACTTTAATTTCTTTATTTTGATATAATTTAAGTAAGTCATAATAGATCAGTCTCTTTTAAGATCAGTCCAGAGTAATGGGGAGTGTGGAAAAGAGGTGAAGAAGCGTGTGCAGGCAGGTTGGAATGGGTGGAGAAAAGTGTCAGGTCTGTAGTGTGATAAAAGAGTACCAGCAAGAATGAAAGGAAAGGTGTACAGGACAGTAGTGAGACCAGCGATGTTGTATGGTTTGGAGACAGTTGCACTGAGGAAAAGACAGGAGGAAGAGTTAGAGGTAGCAGAGCTGAAGATGTTGAGGTTCTCTTTGGGAGTGACGAGGATGGATAGGATCAGGAATGAGTACATCAGGGGGACAGCACATGTGAGATGTTTTGGAGACAAAGTTAGAGAGGCCAGGTTGAGATGGTTTGGACATGTTCAGAGGAGGGAGAGTGAATATATCGGTAAAAGGATGCTGAGGTTAGAGCTGCCAGGCCGAGAGGAAGACCAAAGAGGAGGTTTGTGGATGTAGTGAAGGAGGACATGAAGGTAGTCGGTCTGAGAGAAGAGGATGCAGGGGATAGGGCTAGATGGAGGCAGATGATTCACTGTGGCGACCCCTGAAGGGAACAGTCGAAAGGAAAAGAAGAAGATAATAGATCAGTCTCTAACACAAATTATGAGACAAATATACCAAAAATACCCTTATTTCTATAGATTGTATACCCATTGTTACTCTAAAATATACATGACTAGAAAGATGTTTTGGTGGCTTTAAAAATCTTTGGGGAGAGTGTGCCCAGACCCCCCTAAAAGAGGCTTAGCACCTCCATTCATAAATCTCTAGCAATGTCCCTACTTACTACAATTGCTGTTGTAAATGTAAAAGATTCAATGTAAAGGAAATTAATGTTGTTTTAATTATTTTTATAGCATCAAGCTTCTTCTCCAGTCTCATAAATACTATATTTTATATACAGAGCACATCACAAGCGTGTAAGCTTCCTCTATGTGAGACTTCCTCTGCAGTATTGTGTATATACAGTGCCCTCCACTAATATTGGCACCCCTGGTAAATATGAGCAAAGAAGGTTGTGAAAAATTGTCTTTATTGTTTAACCTTTTGATCTTTTGTTAAAAAAAAAATGGCAAAAATACTCTGCTCTCATGGAGATCAAAGAATTGCCAACACAACACAGGTTTATCAAAAAAAATCTTTGTTAATTATAGGTGTGCAACAATTATTGGCACCCATATGAATTCATATGAGAAAAAGATATTTAAAGTATATTCCCATTGATATTTTACTCTTTTTTTAGTATACCTGGGTGACTAGGAACAGGAAGTTGTTCAACCATGACTTCCTGTTTCACAGGGGTATAAATATGAGGTAACACATCGGCCAAATTCCCTTAGTCATTCATAACAATGGGTAAGACCAAGGAATATAGCTGTGATGTGCGGCAAAAGGTTGTTGAGCTTCACAAAATGGGAAGTGGCTATAAGAAAATAGCACAAGCATTGAAAATGCCCATTTCCACCATCAGGGCAATAATTAAGAAGTTCCAGTCAACTGGAAATGTTATGAATCAACCTGTAATTGGATGTGTGTCTATATTGTCTCAGCGCACTGTGAAGAGGATGGTTCGAGTGGCCAAAAAATCTCCAAGGAACACAGCTGGAGAATTGCAAAAGTTAGTTGCGTCTCCGAAGTCACCCACATCGCCACCAGTTGTTTGTAAGGGTTTCAAGAAAAAAGCCTTTTTTCTTCAGTTTGCCAGACACTACTGGAACTTCAAATGGGATCGGGTTCTATGGTGATGAAACCAAAATAGAACTTTTTGGCAATAATCACCAGAGGTGGTTTTGGCATACACAGAAAGGTAGCCATATGGAAAAGTACCTCATGCTCACGGTTAAATATGGTGGTGGCTCTTTAATGTTTTGGGGCTGTTTTTCTGCCAGAGGACCTGGACATTTTGTTAGGATACATGGCATCATAGACTTTATCAAATATCAATAGATATTAAATGAAAACCTGACTGCCTCTGCCAGAAAGCTTAAAATGGGCCGTGGTTGGATCTTCCAGCAGGACAATGATCCAAAACATACATCAAAATCAACACAAAAATGGTTTACTGACCACAAAATCAAGGTCCTGCCATGGCCATCCCAGTCCCCTGACCTGAAACCCATAGAAAACCTGTGGGGTGAACTGAAGAGGAGAGTCCACCAGTGTGGACCTCGAAATTTGAAGGATCTGGAGAGATTCTGTATGGAGGAATGGTCTCAGATCCCTTGCCATGTATTCTCCAACCTCATCAGGCATTATAGGAGAAGACTCGGAGCTGTTATCGTGGCAAAGGGAGGTAGCACAAAGTATTGACTAAAAGGGTGCCAATAATTGTTGCACACCTATATTTAACAAAGATTTTTTTTAAATAAACCTGTGTTTTGTTTGAAATTGTTTGATATCCATGAGAGCAGATTATTTTTGTGAATTTTTTGAACAAAAGACCAAAAGGCTAAACAATAAAGACAATTTTTCACAGGCTTTTTTGCTCATATTTACTAAAGGTGCCAATATTAGTGGAGGGCACTGTATGTATCACACTGTTTTCATTACACTGATTTGTCAAAAACAAACAATAACAGACATAATACGTAAGTAAAGGCAAACCTTTAACCAGTAACAAGGTAAACCAAAGCTTAAATAATAAAATAACAGTTAACAAAAACAACTCAAGAAAATGAGCAGTCATAATCAAATCATGCTTCTAAGGACTAATTAATTATTTTCATTATCTTATCTTTTATTAAAGAATAGGTGTTACTTTCACCAATGTTCAGTTAGGCAGGGAGTGTGTCAAAAGTCTTGAATGATATCTACATCAGTCACTAGTGACAGCCAGGCTAAAACCAACTTCCAAAGGCCTGGGTTCAAGGTTTATGTATGTGCTATTACATAACCAGTGAACTGTAAACAAGGATTTCAGTGAAGCACAAACTTGTACCTACACAAATGGTCTGTGCTCTTCCCCACCCCCTTTATCTCTGCCAACAGGTGCAACATTAAGGAGTAAATACACAGCATGATATAAGTGCTCAAAATTGCTGCTGCCATATCGCTAAAGCCTAAATCAATAAGAAAAATGACAAATGAGTCTCTTCATATCAACATAGACAAGTGGATTAAGGAGAATGAGGCTTCTTTCTTACCACCTGTCTGCAACAAATTAATGTAAGTAATTAGATAATAGTTATGAAATTTAACATTATAATGCTAATATTATCTACACTGAACTCAGTAAGTAAAAGATGTTATTTTCAGGTTCTTCTATCAATTAAATATCATGTTTGTTGGTGGTCCAAACATACGGAAGGATTACCACATAGAGGAGGGTGAAGAGGTGAAGTATGACTATGCAATGAAAATTGTGATAAGGGCAAATTAAGGCTCCAAATCTCTCTTAGTAATTATTTGGTTTTTGCTCCATTTGGAGAAAGACATTGATTTTTGCTACGTTTGTGGTGAAGTAGTTTCTCTCTTTTATGTCGCTTCAGTTATCGATTTGAGTTTAGAAAAGGCACTATAGCAGATTGCCCTACAATTATAAATCACTACCGCTACTACTAGGAAAGTCTGCTCTTGTCCTATATTAAATGAACATTTTCTATCTGTATATGCATATCAAAGATATAAGCTATTAGCTGTGTGTTTCTACAAGTAATTTGGGATTAAAATAGCTTTCTATTGCACAATGGTATACAACATTTGTAATTAATGGATCGCATAACTTCATTCAGGAATTGCCCAGCTCAAGGAGAACCATCTGAAAAATCTAAAGATCTTGAGTAGCTCCTAAAGTGCAATCCTCTTCTTATGCTGAACTCACTCACTCACACATCAAATAATAATTTAGTTATTATAAAGTGTATTAAACATTAAACCAATCTGTAAAATATTAAAAAGTAATTTAACCCACTCAATAATAACTATAACAATGCTTATAGTTGATCCTAATATCTACTTTCTAAAATGAACAGTTTCTCTTTCCTTACATTTTTGTACATTTAATTCATGATAGTTTTAGTGTGTTTGCCTTCAAATACATGTGCTACTAAAAAATGGCCCACATTTGTAGCTTATAAAATATCTTCCTTCCAGCTTTCTCATTGCCCATGTTTCAAGCCAAAACTTTCTGGATTAGAAGAGTCTAATGCCAGTGTAGCAAATGTAGCCGTGATTGTCATGAGTTACATATTGTATGTTAACATTCATGAGCCAGACTCACAAAGCACAAAGGTTTTGGACCCTCCTTATACAGTAATCTTTCACAATAAGGACAAAGTCCTGTTGCCTTTCTGCAAGTATGAACCACTAGCAATTTTTTGCTGTTTGGCCGTGTTCACACTTCATACACTGTGTATTATTTAAGAGTAAAAATAAAAAAATGCAAAAAGTTTCCTTTAGAAAATGTTAGAGAATGTTAACATTGCATTCTTGAACTCTGTACATGGGAGTGAAATCCAGTCCTCTGAGCCACATCCCTACAAATATTTGATTTGATTTGTTTTCAATCCACAAACCCCAGTTCATTAAAAACACTGGGAAATTAACCAATGAGTTAAACCAGTTGTGCTAAAATAAAAATACTAACATTTGGCTGGTACACCAAAGCACTAGTGTGGTCAGTAGAGGTCAGCGCATGCCTAAATACAGTGACACTTAATTGGTAAATGGTGCGCCTAAATGGTAAACACAACACTACAATATAGATAAAGAGTTAGAGATAATTTTCTAGTGAAAATTTGTTTCTGGTGAAATTGTATTTTTGATAATAATTTACCTGGACTTAAATTTTAAGGCTGAAATGAAATAGCACAGATGGTATGAAACAGCTGTCATATTGGTGTTTTTACTACTGACCTCGCACTGCTTGTCTCAGCTATTTTACCAGATCCGGGGAGACATGGTCTTGAAAGTGATAGAGAATGGCAAACATAAAGATGTGCATATCCGTGAAGGAGAGGTAGGAATCATGACTTGGTGCTGACTAAAGTGTCAGCATCCTTTACTTTCCCTGCTGTGGCTCTGATACTGATGGTAGCCAGTTATTTGTTTCTTTCCACTTGTCAGCATATCACTGGGTGTTTGGATGCATTTAACTGTCTAAATGTGCTATATGTTCTGGTCCTACTTTTTTGCCAGATGTTTTTGCTGCCATCACGAATCCCTCACTCTCCTCAGAGGCAGGCCAACACAGTGGGACTAGTGGTGGAGAGGAGACGACTGCACTCAGAGACAGACTGTCTCCGGTAACTTACAATATAAATCTATCTATCTATCTATCTATATATATATATATATATATATATATATATATATATATATATATATATATATATATATATATATATATATATATATATATATATATACACACACATCCCTGTTACATTGGCAGGTTTTTGTGACATAAAAATATGAAACAGTATAAATCATGACAGAAAATTGACAATACAATTTACAAAATACAGAGAATACACAGAGTGAAGGAAGGTAGCCTAATAAAACTGATTTGTAATGTACTGTTACATGACAAATAATGACTATCAATTGTGTAAAATCTTAGATTCTGATAATAAAAAATAAATAAATAAATAAAGTTTCCACAAGAGGATTTTTGGGCCATACCATGCACATGAAACAATGACTGTATTTTGACAAAGAACAAGTGATTTCACAAATGTTCTTAGATGTGCCAGTACCCAGAGTGTGTAGCCCCTCAATTCTGCTTTAAAATCTGTATAGTCACTCATTTCTAAACACAGCCAGCAGTATCACAGAATATTTGCAGATGTATATATTTACATTTTTTCTCCAGCAGGATGATTTTTATTTCAGGTACTATGTGGATAACAGCACAGACATCCTGTTTGAGCGCTGGTTTTACTGTGAGAACCTGGGCACTCAGCTAGTTCCAGTTATTCAGGAGTAAGTCATTGTTATGAGTCTAAAAATGCTCTCTGGGTACACAGCCTGTACAGACAAACTTTGTTTTTGCTGACAGGTTTATGGCATCGAAGCAGCATAAGACTGGAAAACCTGACCCAGGTAACTGCTTTTTGTCCTCTGTACCAGTTGTTAGACTTTCGGGTGTGTTTTATATGAACAGTTCTGTTCATTATTATTGGTACAGTGAAGTCAAAGTGTACTGTATGTAAGTGTGGCATTTCCCACATGCTGTTGGTTTACATTTTACTTTCCTTGTTGTGGCATGCTGTGGAAGCACAAACACACTCCCATAATTCAATATTTTGCCATCTTTTCAATATGAGTGTGATAGAATGTACAGTGCATTCAGAAAATATTCAGACCCCTTCACTTTTTCCTCATTTTGTCAAATTAAAACCTTCTTTAAAAAATGAAAAGCTTTCGCAAAGTTTTGCAAATTTATAATAATAAAAAAATATTTCTATCACAATTAAAAATAACTATCACATTTGCACAAGTATGTGCAATCAGTAATCTGTTAAATGACACTGGCAGTGAACACAGCAGTAGGTCTTTTGGGTAATGGGGTACAAGTTTGGCTTACATGAATTGGGGATTTTTTTTTTTTTTGCAAAAGCTTAGATTTGATGGGGAGTGTCACTATACACTATTTTCATGTGTCTCCAGAGATGTTCAGTCAGGTTCATCTCTATGTTGTGGCTAGGCCACTCTTGTCCCAAAAAAAACACTTCTATATTGTCTTGATTGAGTGTTTTGGGTCATTGTTGAAAAGCAAACCTTCCCTAGCCTCATACCATGAGCGCTCTTGAGCAGGCTTTCCTCAAGAATGCTTCTGTAGTTTGATCCCTTCATCTTGCCCTTGATCCTGTCTCTCAGTCCCCACAGCATGATGCAGCTACCATTGTGCTTCATGGTAGAGATGGAACTGGTCAGATGATGAGCACTTAGTGGTTTTCTCCAAGTGTAATATTTGACCTTCAGGCCAAAAAGTGCAATCTGGTTTCAATCAGGCTATAAAATTTTGTTTCTCATGGTCTGAGAGTCCTTTATGGTCCAAATGGTGATGTGCTGCAGAATTGGTTGACCTTTTGAAAGGTTTTCCAATATTCGCACAAGACCTCTGGAGTCTAGTCACAGTGATCCTTTGGTCACCTCTCTATCTAAAGCGCTTCTCCTCTGTTTGCTTGGTTTGGCTAGGCAACCAGCTCTAGAAAGAAACACTGTTGTTTCAAAATTATTCCATTTAAGCATTATGTAAGCCACTGCTCTCTTTTGAAACTTCAAAGCTAAATAAATGTTTCCCCTTTCCAAGACCTTTGCCTTAACACAGCTCTTTTTTTGTAACCATTCCCTTGTTGCAACATATAGGGTGTAATTATAGTTTGTTGCAAAAAAAGGTCACTATCCCAATTACTTAAAGAGTAATGTATGTACAGTATCCTGTATGTTTTTGTACATTTATAACAATAAGTGGACAACATGTTCACTGACATGAATGTTTGTAGCTGAACCTATCAAGCCACCACCTTACCCACTCAACACGTTGAATGTGATGACCCCGTTCTGCTTCAAAGACTGGGTGGAGAAGCAGAAGCCTGCACTGGTCAGCGGACGACCTCTGGACATGTTTGGAACTCAGTTTGAGACTGAGGTAAGAAGAAAAACAGTATGATCTAGTACAAGCTTCCCAGTTGACCATATGGACAAGTGACGTTAATACCACACAAATGTAGCCTGTGGAAATGCAATGTGTGTACACCTGAAACCCTATTACAGGGACTCACAAACAACATACATCTAAGGGTCAAATAATCAGCTTAACTTTTCCAGTCAAGGGAAATCAAATGTAAGTGAACAATCAGAATGTCTAGATGCAAGCTGTTGGCTTTTTGAGCTGATTTGTGGGTATTGACATAGGTGGCAGTGAAAGACACGGCCATCTTGGAAATTCTTTCAGAAAACAGGTTTGGCACATGGCCTGCTAATGCCAAAATTTGTTCAATTCTAAACTTGTTAATTGTTTTCCATTGTAAAAATGTAATACAATTGATTTATATTTTGGAATACATTTACAACTTGTTCAGTTTTTATGTGGGATTTTAAAATGTTACAGTGTCTGTGGATTGTGTTCCGTGGTGATTGCCATCTGTATGTTTGGATGGACCTCTGTCATTTTACTTACATTGATCAAAGTTTGACTGATTTAAATAAGTATAAATAAATGAATAAATAAATAAGAGAAGTTTCACATTTGCCAGTTTAAAGGAATGCACATTGGTCTTAAAGAGAAATATTATGAAGAGGCTGGTCAATAGAATCATGATGGGAAAATTGACAATCACAGGTATGACTATGTGTTTTTCAGGTTATGCTATACGGTCCTGGAGAATCAGAGACATCCAGAAGAGCCTCCGATGGATGGATCTGGCAGCTAGTATGCTTCTCAAATTTATTTCCTTACTTAATTTGTGTATGTCCACTGACAAGTGGTCTAGCATATTTATTTATTTTACTGCCATTCACTGTAGGAGGGATCCTCAAGTGTCTCTATGAATGGCCAAGACTACAGTCTCTCTGTGGGGGACTGTCTTTTGGTACTTGGATTGACAGAGTAAGTGGTTATTGTAAAATGCAGGTAGCAATAGCAATTTTTAATTTTTTTTTTTGGAAAATGTACTGTATATTATAGTTTTAGTCTGTACTGGTTGTTTATGTAACACAGGTGTGTGTGTGTGTGTGTGTGTGTGTGTGTGTGTGTGTCCTTGTCTTCTCCTTAGGTATCACTGGCAGAGGGCTGAGAATTGTGTTGCTTTGTACGTTGTTCAAAATCCAGAGAGGAAGAGGCCTTTCTAAGTAGTGGCAGAAAATTGTTTGTCTATGATCTGTCTTATAAATAAGTGCTTCTATAAAGGTCCTGTGGTTTATACAGTAGATGACTGTACAATTATATTTGAAGAAAAATATACTGGATTTTATTTTAAAGTATCATTGAAGATGTGTACTAGAAGGCTTTTTTTTTTAAATCATACTATTTCAGTAATATTCAGTAATAATTCAGTAATACTTACTGTATGAAATAGCCATAATTCTTTGCATTCTGTTCAAATTATTATTATTATTATTATTATTATTATAATATTATCTAATATAGCTAATTGCTAATGTAATCACTGTACAGATTATAGCTAAAAAAAATACAGAAGCTGTTAAAATATCACCATGCATAATAAGAGCCATATTAAAAATAAATAAATAAATAAATAAAATATTTGTCAGGATAAAAGGCTTGTGACCATACCATCCTCCACACGGTGACAAATATGGTGAGGGAAGTAAAGGAAAACCCCAAGATCACAGTTTCAAAATTGCACAGTTTAACTGATTCTCGGGGTTACCATGTGTTAAACTATAACATACCACTTCCTTACAAACAAGCTGGATGGGTTGCAAGAAAAAAGCCGTTTCTGAGAGCAGCCCACAAATGACAGATTCTGAACTTCACCAAACATCAAAAAAGGGAAGTACATGCAAGGAAACAAATATGATACCCCACTGTAAAATAATTTGGTGGATCGTTGATAATTTGGGGTTGTTTTGCAGCTAGTATTTTCGATCTGAACCCTATTGGAAATTTGTGGCAGTTTACATACACAACCATAAGAATTCGAAGGCTCTTGAAATCTTCTGCATGGAAGAATGTCCAAGCTCCCTCTATAAGCATTTTCCTAACTTAACAGGCATTAGGCCATTGTTATTTTCTCCAAGGAGGCTTTACCAAACCATTTTTACAAAAGTGTTTGGCAGAAAAAAAAGAAAACTTTTTTGTATGTATGTCTGAAATATATTATGGTTAAAATAAAAACATGCAGCATCCTGTTGTTTAAATATTAAAGTGTCACCCATTGCATGTTATTCTTTATTATAAATATTTTTCATATAAATACAACACTGTTGAATTATCAAATCTGATTGGTCAAAAGGTAATGATGATTTTTTAAAATAATTAATACTGACAGTAGTGCTGCTGCCAGAATTATGGATATTTGATAGTGCAGCACTCAGTGTACAATGGTGAAAAGTGGTCTCTTACGTAATATGCTGCTTTCTTTGACATACAAACATTTTTCTGTAACATTTAATTTTGTGCTAGAAAGATAATGTTTGGGAATCCAAAATGTTTTTGTACTGACTTGATAATGTAGAAGTCATAAAATAAAAAATCTATATCAATATTTGTACTAAAAAAAATAGGGTGCCTAAAACTTTTGCACAGTACTGTAAGTGTGCAACAATTATTGGCACGCTTTTAGTCAATACTTTGTGCTACCTCCCTTTGCCAATATAACAGCTCTGAGTCTTCTCCTATAATGCCTGATGAGGTTGGAGAATACATGGCAAGGGATCTGAGACCATTCCTCCATACAGAATCTCTCCAGATCCTTCAAATTTCGAGGTCCACGCTGGTGGACTCTCCTCTTCAGTTCACCCCACAGGTTTTCTATGGTTTTCAAGTCAGGGGACTGGTATGGCCTGTTATTAATGCAGTGCCTCCTGTGGGGCGGAAGATCACGGACATGCAATATAAAATACTTGGAATCTTTTGATGATCTTATGTACTGTAGATGATGAGATATTCATAGTTTTTGCAATTTTACGTTGAGGAACGTTATTCTGAAATTGTTCCACAAATTGTAGAAGCAGTTTTTCGCAGATTGGTGAACCTCTGCCCATCTTTACTTCTGAAAGACTCTGCCTCTCTAAGATACTCTTTTAATACCCAATCATGTTACTGACCTGTTGCCAATTAACCTCCAGCTGTTTCTTTTTAGTAACACTTACTTTTCCAGCCTTTTGTTTCCCCCGTCCCAACTTTTTTGAGACGTGTTGCGACCATCAAATTCAAAATTACCTTATTTTTTTCTTAAAATGGTACATTTCCTCAGTTTAAACATTTGATATGTTTTCTATGTTCTATTGTGAATAACATATGGGTTTATGAGATTTGCAAATCATTGCATTCTGTTTTTATTTGTATTTTACACAGCGTCCCAACTTTTTTGGAATTGGGGTTGTACTTAATCACGTACAGTAAGTCATCAATCACATTAATAATCACATTAATAACATATGGAAAAAAGTATAGCACATGCTATGATAGACATTTTTATTTCATAATGTTCATAATGTGTTTTTTGTCTGTATTTTCTGTGATTGAGATATTAACTATAGTAGTCAGAACTTATTTCATTGCAGTGGTAGTTCTAATAGTAAAAAAAGACTTCTCTGTTCTAGATTTTTTAACGAGCCATTAATTAGCCATTCAGTCGTATCTTCAGTGTGTTGCTAATAACATGTTTCTCTGCTAGCAGGGCAGCCATTGCCCAAGGCCCAGCATACTCCAAGGTCACGAGTCCTATGATATTATACTTGAAATGTGAGTAGTCCCATGGACATGCCTCCAACAGCCTGAGAAAGACCCCCCAACTGAACTCCCACAGGTATATGAACAAGGTGTAAACGGTCAACCGGAGTAGTAAGGGGAAGTTTCTCTGCTGTAGTGATGCACTCAAGCCCTCCATGAAGAAGATAGCCAAGCTATATATGAGGAGCGACCACAAGCTGGTGTAGCCAGGAAGCCTCTGGTCACGAGTGTAATACCAATTCCAGGCAGCAGTAAATGCCACCTCACACACACACCCATGCAGGGCATAGACATAGAGACGGGCGAGGGGAGAGAGGGGTGAGAGCGTGAGTTTGTCATTAATATAACCAGAGGCCTCCGCATCAACACCAGGATCTGTTCCAGGAAGAAACAGAGGTGCATTGTTAGCACTAATCAATTTATTCTCAGAAACATTCTTTATTGATTATAATTTGTACTCTATTAACTAGTGGAAAAATAAATAACATTGCTTAGTAAGGACGTTTTTCTTCTTTAATGTTTTCCATCCCAGTTTTTATAATACAATAAACCTCTTCATTGTATGATTCACACTTAAAATCAGCAGTCATTAGGTGGGTGGTGGCTTTGCAATTCCATATTATCAGAAGTTAGTTTAAAGAAATCATATAAACCTAAACTAGGCTAGAGTATTAATGATGGATTAAAAACTTTTATCATGGTTAGAATAAAACATGTATAAATAATATAACTCTCTTTAATTTGTGTCTTATCTATGTCAAATATGTCTGCATATGTGTGATCTTGGTATTAAATTAATACATTTTAAGAACACTGCATAAAATCAGATAACGCTTATTATTTCCTCTCCTCTTCAGCCATGAAATATAACACTGAACCTGTCATGAAACAGAGCAATAATATCTTTGCCATGAGTGTCTATGCAACCAAGGGGCTTTATGTTTATGTAATAGAGGGGACCTCTATATTTTCTGTGAAGCTAGCATTAGCATTTTTATTTACCATCACCCTTGTAAAACCATATTCAATACTTGTATATCTTTGAGTTTGTTTTCTTGAATTTTGTGGTTCCACTGAGTGAGATGTGTCCATTTGTATTGCCTACGTGTCAGGATAGTGAAAAAAAAACCTCTAAAATATCATGTACTGTACACTCCTGGGCAATAAATAAATAAATAAATACATTCATACATAAATGCATTTTTTTTTTTTTAAATAGGCCAAACCCCAAATGCCAAAATATTAAGCTTTTAATGGTCTTAACAACAAATCATTGCTCGTTTACTTTTGAACTGTTTTTTTGCCCAGGAGTGTACACACTTCATTGAAATGTGGCTCGTTTGAATGCAACTCCCAGTAATATTTTAAAATAGTATCACACAAAATCTATCATAACAGTTAGAGCAAAATTTGTAATATTAATTTGTAAAAATAAATTAATTAATTAATTAATAATAATAATAAATAAAAAATCTCCATTTGAAAATCAAGCAACCCTACATGTCTTGTGACTCCTAGTTGGTAACCCCTAATGTAAACCGTTCATGAGAGATGGAAGTACAGGGCTTATTATTAGAGTCACTTTTGAGAATTAAATTGCTTATGATGTGCTACATTGTACTGCATCCTATAACTTTGCAAGAATTATAGGCTTACATTATGTGAATATGGTTAGCACATCTAGATACTCCAGCTGTTGACAGCACCATCCCATTATAATATTCTTAACCCATACATTTTCAGTTACTAATTACACTACACAATTATACAGTTCCCTTTAACAATTGGCACTTGATACAAATTCAACACGCTTATTGTGAGTTTATTATGAGTCATTCAGTAATTTCCCTCCGGAAGAACGTGCGTGTGAGGTTTTCGACCACTATAAAGTGACACGCATTACATTTGTTTCAGGTGGGTTACTGATATCACTGCTCATATTATCTCATCTATGGACTTAGGTGAGGGAACTACAAAAGTAAGTGCTGATATAATGTGTAGATGACATGTAGTCCAGACACTATCTAAAGCGAATCTTTTTAAAACATATTAAACGTCATAATAAGCCTAAAACTTTTGTTTAAATTATGTATGTTGTCTTTTCCTTCATAGTAACTAGCCACTCAGATGCATCATGCAGCTCAGGCAAATGGTCCTGAATAATGAATTCTGCTAATCATCATTTATATAACACCACCAAGTGCAAAGACATGACCCATATCTCTTTAGATCTGGATTCCATGGTTGCCTATTCGAAGATATATAAAGATTTTCTACTCCTCTAAGCATGCCTTGGTGTGGCTTCAATAGCATCAGGGTAGTAAATGATAAGCATCGGATATAATGACCTGTATGGTTAAATTATTATTTTATCATAAATATTTTGAATTAAATATCACACATGCACATGACAGTTAAACTTCAAGAACAGTTTACCACAGAAAAAAATACATTCATGTAGAACATCTAATACTTACTACTACTCACTTTGTGAGCGCCCCCTCCTTAGAAACAGATTTTTGGATTCCATCTCTGTGTCAGTACTGCTCACCAGCATGC
Organism: Cranoglanis bouderius; assembly: GCA_023630585.1. NCBI lineage: Eukaryota > Metazoa > Chordata > Actinopteri > Siluriformes > Cranoglanididae > Cranoglanis > Cranoglanis bouderius. The sequence goes on from CM042570.1 coordinate 13,741,992, forward strand.
CACAGCTTTCCGTTTTCCTGTTCGTCCCCGGTATTTAGTTTGCCTGAGCTAAACATTAAGCCAGAGCATACTAGTGACATCCCTGCCTCAGATTAAGGAGTTTGTTCAAAACGTAGAGTAGGGACACAAAATTTGCTGCCTAGGTCACATTTTACAATGTGTGCTTGAGAGTATAATGGTAAATAAAGATGATATAACATGATGAATATGCCATACATGACAGAAGTTTGGTCATTCTTTGAAATTCAGGGAAGATTTATGCTTGTACTAGAAATTATAATAGGCTGAGTGTGCATATACTACAGACCAATGTGTGGAAATATATTTTACAGTTAAGTCAAATGATAGTAACCAACACAACAAATGTTTATGTTTATGTAATGGAAAATTTTCTACTAGCACGCCGTGACGTACTAATATTTTAACTACAATAAATGTATTTTATGGGCTTTGTAAAGTAGATAGCAGTCTCTTACTCTGACCATCTTGTAATGATTAACTCCTAAATTTACTACCTCTTAAATTTAGACTTAGTTAACCAAGCCTTCATGGGATCATCTACATGTGATAAATCAGGCTACCATTAAGGAATGTCGATGACTGTAAATAATTTTTTTTTAGTTTAGGTTGTACACTGTTTCTGCCAAATGTTTGACAAAAAGGTTTTCTATGTTTACTTATAAGTATATACAAGCAAATGTACTGTATATATGTTTTTGCAGAGACCACTGCAAAATTATCAGTTTATATGGATTTACTATAGGTATGTGTTTGAGTAAAATGAACATTTTTGTTTTATAGTGTCATTTAGAGAATTTATTTGCAGAAAATGACAACTGGTCCAAATAACAAAAAAATAAAAAATAAATAAATAAATGCAAAGATAATGCAAAGAATACAAGTTCATATTCATTTTTAAACAACACGACACTAATGTTTTAACATAGGACGAATTCATAAATCAATATTTTGGTGGAATAACTCTGATTTTCAATCACAGCTTTCAGGTGTCTTGGCATGCTCTCCAGCAGTCATTCACATTTCTGTTGGGAGACTTTATGCCACTCCTGGTGCAAAGATTCAAGCAGCTCAGCTTTGTTTGATGGCTTGTGACCATCCATCTTCCTCTTGATCACATTCCAGAGGTTTTCAGTGGGGTTCATGTCTGGAGATTGAGCTGGCCATGACATGGTCTTGATCTGGTGGCCCTCTATGCACACATTGATTGACATAACTGTGTGGAGCATGGAGCATTGTCCTGCTGGAAAAACCAACCCTGTGAGTTGGGGAACGTTGTCAGAGCAGAAGGAAGTACGTTTTATTCCAGGATAACCTTGTATCTGGCTTGATTCATGTGTCATTGATGAAGTACCCCCCCAGATCATCACCGATCCACAAATTTCACAGTGGGTGCATGTAGGCCTGTCCAGACTCTAACCATTAGATGACCAGGTGTTGGGAAAAGCTGAAAATTGGACTCATCAGAAAAGATGACCATACTCCAGTGCTCTACGGTCCAATCCTTATGGTCTTTTGCAAACCTCAGCCTGGCTCTTCTTTGCATCTCATTGATGATGGGCTTGTTTCTAGCTTTGCATGACTTCAGCCCTGCCCCTAGGAGCCTGTTTTGAACCATCGTCACTATGCACTACACCCAAGCTGCCGTTTGTCATTCTTTTTGTAGGTCATTTGATGTCATTCTACATTGAGTTGTTGAGTGAAATTCACGTTGGCGGTCATCCCGGTTAGTGGAGAGTTGTTTTCACCCTCTATCAGTCTGTAGCTTTGTCTGCTGCTTGACCTTGTTCTTATGAACCACCGTTTTTGAAATTTTAAGGATGGAAGCAACCTGACACTCACTGTATCCCTCAGCCAGTAAAGCCAGAACTGAACCCTTCTTTTCCTCACTCAAATATTTTTATTTAATATTATATTAATAATTTATCTTTAATATTTTTAATATTTTACATATTTTCACAGATTTTTAATGACTAAAAAATCAATGTAGATTTACTTTTACAGACTTAATATTCTTTATTATTGCTAGAGCCTTTGGCATATATTTTCATCTTGTTTAGAAAACAAGGGGTGCGGGTATGGAGGTGTGAGGATATGTGTAGCAACATTTTTTAAAATGTTAAAATAAAACTTGCAAGTTTTATTGGGCAAGTTCCTCATTAAAGTTTCTACCCGAGAGCTGTGGTTAGGAAGACAGTTCTGCTTCTCAAAGAAAAGCTAAGAGACATCGCGTGAAATTACACTGTGCCTAAACCAAACTTTTCAAGAAAAAATAACATGGCTCTTAATAAAGAAACATTTTTTTTAGAAACCCCGAGTCAAAAATGTATAAGTCAATGAGGCAAATGATTGATAAATGACACATAGGTTCCTGAGAGTAACATGATAAGACATGTTTGCCTATTACTGTTTTACAACTGCTTTTAAATAAGGGGAACCTTTCATTGCACCATTATTAGACTTCCTCTGTTTACTTTTCTGTGCACTATAATAAAGATGTTGAATAACTCGAGTCACTGGGGATCAGAGTCCAGTATACTTCTACATACACAAATAAACACACACACACACACACACACACACACACACACACACACACACACACACACACACACACACACACACACACATTTACAGATGCAGGCATCATAAAGGAGTGCTTTTTGTCATCATCAGAAAACAACAACAATAATAATTATAATCGATAATAATAATAATAATAATAATAATAATAATAATAATAATAATTATTATTATTATTATTATTATTATTATTACACAAAATAATGAAATAATTATTAAAAAAAGAGACAGACAGACAGATGGGCAGACAGACAGTATAGCATTTTGTGTTGTGTGTAGCTCATTTCAGCCCGGATATCATTTGATGTTAAATTTGAAATGGATCAGTTTGTAACAAAACAAAAGCACACACGATGAACATGAGAGTGATAACAAACACAAAGACGCAGATGGAGAAGAAGGAGCAGACAAACAAATAAATCATAGGCAAGTGATTCTAGCTAAACACAAGAAGATATACAGATGCAGACGTTATAAAGGACATCAGAAATCATCTAACGTCTTTCTCTCAGCCGCTTTTCATCCATTGCGTCTGTTTCTGACCCCACTTAAAACCTGGGTGCTAGGTGTGGATTCAAAGATCACCCTGGGCTACGCAGCAACACTGCAGCTGCCGTCAGTCCTGACTGTTTTTTCAGGTTGTGGACACGTGTTGTCAGAGCTGTGCATTATGGAACCAGTAATGGCGGCACTGTGGCTTAGTTGATAGCAAATTTGCCTTGCAGGTTTGGGGGTTCGATTACCACCTCTGCCCTGTGTGCGTGGAGTTTGCATGTTCTCCCTGTGCTTTGGGAGTTTCCTCCAGATGCTCCTGTTTCCTCCCCCAGTCCAAAGACGTGTTGTGGGCTGATTGGCATTTCCAAATGGTCCTTAGTGTGTGAATGAGCTTGTGAGTGTGTGTGCGATTGTGCCCTGTGATGAGTTGGCACCCCGACCGGGGTGTCCCCCACCTTGTGCCCCGAGTCCCCTGGCATAGGCTCCAGGCTCCTTGTGACCCTGTGGATGGATGGAATAATAATAATAATAATAATAATAATAATAATAATAATAAGTTCCATTTATATCGTGCCTCAAGATCACCACACACACACACAGCAGGGCAGTAGGGAAAAAAAAACAGTAGGAGATGAAAGGGTATATTAAATTAAGAGAAGGAAGGCAGTCACAAATGGGGATGGCATTCCAAAGTTTGGGAGTTGTGACACTAAAAGACTTTTTATATGACCCCACCCTGTTAAGGACACCAGGAGCAATAAACAATAAATCTAAAATTGTTGCAAAATGAAGTCATGCTTTACAACAAGACATACCTTTACATGGATTTCTCCCTTAATGACACCTTTAATGCTCTGCAAATACAGTGGGGGGAAAAAAGTATTTGATCCCCTGCTGATTTTGAACGTTTGCCCACTGACAAAGAAATGATCAGTCTATAATTTTAATGGTAGATGTATTTTAACAGTGAGAGACAGAATAACAACAAAAAAATCCAGAAAAACACATCTCAAAAAAGTTATAAATTGATTTGAATTTTAATGAGGGAAATAAGTATTTGATCCCCTATCAATCAGCAAGATTTCTGGCTCGCAGGTGTCTTTTACACAGGTAATGAGCTGAGATTAGGAGCACTCTCTTAAAGGGAGTGCTCCTAATCTCAGTTTGTTACCTGTATAAAAGACACCTGTCCACAGAAGCAATCAATCAATCAGGTTCCAAACTCTCCACCATGGCCAAGACCAAAGAGCTGTCCAAGGATGTCAGGGACAAGATTGTAGACCTACACAAGGCTGGAATTGGCTACAAGACCATCGCCAAGCAGCTTGGTGAGAAGGTGACAACAATTGGTGCGATTATTCGCAAATGGAAGAAACACGAAATAACTGTCAGTCTCCCTCGGTCTGGAGCTCCATGCAAGATCTCACCTCGTGGAGTTTCAATGATCATGAGAACAGTGAGGAATCAGCCCAGAACTACACGGGAGGATCTTGTTAATGATCTCAAGGCAGCTGGGACCATAGTCACCAAGAAAACAATTGGTAACACACTACGCCGTGAAGGACTGAAATCCTGCAGCGCCCACAAGGTCCCCCTGCTCAAGAAAGCACATGTACAGGCCCATCTGAAGTTTGCCTGAATGATTCAGAGGAGAACTGGGTGAAAGTGTTGTGGTCAGGTGTGGTCAGATCTCTTCGGTATCAACTCAACTCGCTGTGTTTGGAGGAGGAGGAATGCTGCCTATGACCCCCAGTCATAACACCATCCCCACCGTCAAACATGGAGGTGGGAACATTATGCTTTTGGGGTGTTTTTCTGCTAAGGGACAGGGACAGGACAACTGCATTGCATCAAAGGGACGATGGACGGGGCCATGTACCGTCAAATCTTGGGTGAGAACCTCCTTCCCTCAGCCAGGGCATTGAAAATGACCTTAATGATTTGGAGAGGATCTGCAAAGAGGAGTGGGACAAAATCCCTCCTGAGATGTGTGCAAACCTGGTGGCCAACTACAAGAAACGTCTGACCTCTGTGATTGCCAACAAGGGTTTTGCCACCAAGTACTAAGTCGAAGGGGTCAAATACTTATTTCACTCATTAAAATGCAAATCAATTTATAACTTTTTTGAAATGCGTTTTTCTGGATTTTTTTGTTGTTATTCTGTCTCTCACTGTTAAAATACACCTACCATTAAAATTATAGACTGATCATTTCTTTGTCAGTGGGCAAACATACAAAATCAGCAGGGGATCAGGGGATCTGTATTTAATTTCACAGTTTTTAATTTTCTGCTTAGATTAGAGTAGACTGTTTTGATGCTTGATATAATCACATTGTTTTTGTTGCAGGGAGTGGATGTTTTAGTCATTTCTGCTGCTGTATGGTGGAATATTTCTTCATGCACTTGAGGGCATATCACATCTGAGCAGATAGTTCCTGTGAAAGTTACACATAGCTGAAATTATACAAATGAATTCTTTCATAAACAGTGTTTGTTTTCTATCATGCTGGTGCAATTTGTTTTAGACTCATTTGCAAAAAAGATTCCCATGGTCAATATTCTAAGTAAGACATACGTCATGGTTTATATCAGAGTTGACATCTTGTGGTAAGTTGGCTGTAAAGTGCAGTTTCCTGCATGGCAGGAAACATCAAGCATAAAGTTATGCTGACTAAAGAACTTCAAGTCTCTTAGTGTACTTGCTGCTCATGATTTTTAAATTAATTATGCTACAAAAATAATCTATCAATAATAAATAATGAATCTAATCTCATGTTCAATTTGCCCACAAAGTCTACAGTAAAAAATGGTCAGTATAACTGCAAATGATTATCCCTGAGCATCTTCACCTTTTAGTCCAGGTTTGCTTGGCTACATATAAAATATAAAACAGAAATAAAAAGTGAGAGTATAAAATATCTATAGAAGAAATCTCAGCTTGGAAACAGACACAAGAGGTGAATTAAAAGAAAGGTATATTACCCTTGGCTAATTATCTGTTCAGTATTAGTTTGGGTTCTTTACAATTAATCAAGATTTCACATTTCTTTTCTGAATTTACTGTGACGTTATTACAGTGTAAGAGGGGAGGAAGCTTGCTTATGTGTGATCACTGTAGCAGTTTCCTTTCTGTACTCGGTCTGAGAGGACTGATTAAGACTCAATCATTTTTCTCTAGTAAGTAACAAATACATTTCTATGCACTGATATTATTACATACATACCATTACATGTTTTTACATGGACTCTGAACACATTTTGCACTTAATCTGAATAATTAATTAATGCATTTGTTGGGCTAAAAAACTGATTCTACTATCTTTTGAATCGCTAATATTTTTTGGATGGCAACATAAGGAAGTATAATAAGGAAGAAGTTTGTTTCAGTGGTTTGTTTGTAACACAACAGATGTTGGTATTGTTCTTATAATGCTGAAAGAACATGTCATATAGCTGTGTATCATTAATGTAGGTTAATATGTATTATATTTATGCTTAATATGGTCCTCAGAAAGGAATGTAACTGAATAATTGAAGAATAATTGAAGCAGTCATTTTGGATTTTGCAGCAAAATCTTAAGCACCTAATCATTTCAAACATACTCACAAAAAAAATGAATAAGATGTCATGGTAGAAAAATTATTTACATTACATTGGTGGGGCATTTACAGTACATTACGTTGGTGGCAGGACCAAATATTGTGTTGTACAATTGTCATTTACACATTCTGCAGTTTAAACGTTGTACAATTTCCTTTTTCTGTGTTTTGACAGATCAGTCCTTAAGCTGTGCTGCAAAAGAGGAAGCTCAATTCACACTTACATGCGCATGAAATTTCATGAACACCATGCAGTCCAATAACAATACAACTTGTAATGTGGAAACAGAAATGTCCTCCATTCTCCCTCCTTTACTTATCACTGAGCTCCTGTTTGGCCTGCCAGGAAACCTGATAGCACTGTATATCTTCTGTCGCCACCTTCGGTCTTGGAGACCCAATATCTTGTTTCTCTTCAACCTGCTCCTGGCTGATTTTTTCCTCTTGGTGAGCATGCCATTTCGGATTCATGCCTATCTGCACTCTGAAAACTGGGTGTTCGGTGCTGCTTGGTGTCGGATCAACCTCTTCATGCTTGCAGTCAATCGATCAGCAAGCATCAGCTTTATGACTGCTGTGGCTGTGAATCGATATTTTAAAGTAGTCCATCCACATAATAAAATCAACTTTATTAGCTCACACCAAGCTGGAGGGATCGCTTCTTTCATCTGGGTGATGGTGCTCTCGATGCGGCTTCCTCTGCTGACTAACGATCTCCTTATAATACAGGGGAATAATTCTTACTGTCGGAGCTTTAGCATAAAAAATGCCCCGCTTGGTATTAAGCTACACTATGTGATATTTATTGCTGAATTTTTCCTCCCTCTATTGATACTACTCTTCTGCTCCATTCAAATTACCTGCATATTACAACAGCGGCAGATGGACAGAGAGAAGAAGGTGCGACAGGCTATTCGCACCGTCCTCGTAATTGTTGGGGTCTTCATCTTTTGTTTCCTCCCTGGAGTTGCCACAGGACTGACTGCACTCTATTTAAACAATAGGTTGAATGAATACTGTAATGCTTACAGATTAGTCAGTCAGCTGTTCATCTTGTCCATTGGGTTCACATACATGAACAGTGCCCTGGATCCTGTCATCTACTGCTTCTCCAGCTCCATGTTCCGAAACGCAGTAAAAAGGTCTATCAATCGAGTTGGACTGGTGCAATTACAGCTAAGCCGACGTGCTAGCACAATGTTTGGAAGTGATTCCTGAGCAGGTGATGGTTTCTGAAGGAAAACACAAAGTGCCATCAGATTTGGACTGATATTGTGTTATTTGTTAATCATGCCTGAATGAGCTAAGACTTCTGTAAATGCAAATGTATAGTGACCATTAAAATACCTGGCAACTTTTACAAAAAATGTTGCCAGGTATTTAAAAGCTCACAGCAATTTATCTTCCATAAGAGTAGTTCAATAGATGGCTGAATGGGGATGTTTCAGTTTTGTTATTTTATGCTGAATTGTAATTGTAATTGTATGACATAAATGGAACATTTGTAACGTTTCAGGTAAGATAAAGTTTGAAAGTTTTGCATTTGTAGTGAGCAATAATACCTTAGACATAGCATGTCCACATAGTAGATAGCCACCAAAAAGGCCTCCATTATACACACAGACATATAATTATACAATTTATTGTTCAATAGCAATAAAGACAACAAATATTCAGACCTAATATACAGGACATAAGTTTAGCAACCATATTCCAAAATGAAGAAACCTCTTGATTTTCCCCAACCATATGGCATAATATCCCATCAGACTCATGACAACAAAACACCTAATATGAAAATGTAATGGCTGAGAATTCTAGCGGAGAGTTATCCCAGGTGATAAAGCTTACTATGATTTTAATAATAATGCATATGTAAATGTACAGAATTTATCTCCGACAAAAATATTTGACGGAGTGCGGCGTCCTCTTGCAGACCACTGTGGAACAATTAAGAAATATATATTGACACTAAAAATAACAAAATTATGAACAAGATTGAAGTTTTGGTAAATTTTTCATTTTCATCAAATGCAGAGATCAGACTGATATTAAATTATTAAGGATTCTTACCACTGTAGTTGTATTTAAGGGTAATGTTCTGAAGCTGTTCCAAAAACAGGGGGAGAAAAAGTGGTATCTTAGTATCAGTAAGTAGTATCAATATATGTTTATTTTTAGAACAATATTATTTATTTATTTATTTTAAATATTCATTTTAATACATCCATGATATATATATACAAAAACTGCATCAAAACTGGGAAAGGAGCCCATCTCTGTAAATCAAAACAGACAGGATTCAGTATACCTTAACACAGTTTTATTTAATGATGATAAAACTTGGTATTCAGATATCTGAAATTCTAGATAATTGGCATTTCAAGTACAAAATTTTCAGCAAAATTATTAATTGAAATAATGCATATTTTGGGAAGGGGAGCTGTGAATTCTGGCAACTAGCAACATATAGTAAGTGCTTGCAAGCTCAACTGTATGCATCTGTATATACAGTATCAACTTTGACTTTGTTATTAATTATGTAGCTGATTAGTTCTGGTTACTGATATTTTTACTTACAGTATGTTATAATATCTGTATTTCCCATCAACCATTGAAATGCAAAGAGACATTATAAATAAATCGTATTATTCTAACACCTCAAAAACAATCCTATTCTAATTCTATTTTTTCCAATTTTATTTTGTTTTCATCCATCGCTGTTTTCAATCAGTGTTCAAGTTTTTGTGCCCAACTATCCAACTCTTTTCTCTGTATCTTGAAGTCAACTGCTCAGCAATAATCAGCCTCATGATCACTGTGGCAGTTCATCGATATCTTAGTAGTCCATCTGCCTCATAAAGTGAGCTTCATGAATTCACACCAATCTTGTGAGATCACTTGCTTCATCTGGGCTGTGGTAATATTGCTGCCACTCCATTTGCTGACTGATAATCTTTGTGGGTTTTTTTTCTTTTCTGCTGTGCAGACAGATAGTTGTCCTCCATGGCCTTCCAGGCCTTTTGGTGTTACTGAGCTCACCAGTGCATTTATTCATTTTAAGAATGTACCAAATTTTTGATTTGGCCAAGTTTCTGCTATCTCTCTGGTAAGTCTGTCTTGTTTTGTCAGCCTAATGATGGCTTCTTTCACTTGCATCGACATATTGAGAGTTCCCATGAACAGCTACCAAATTCAAATTCAATCCTTGAAATAAACTCCAGACCTTTTATCTCCTTAATTTGTCATGAAATAATGAGGAAACAGGCCACACCTGGCCATGAAACTGCTTATCAGGCAATTGTCCAATTACATTTGAGCCTGTGAAAATGGAGAGACTCTGTAAAAAGTAGCTATAATTCCTAAATGGTTAATGCAATATTTTTGTTAAACTCTTTAAATAAAAACTGAAATTCTACACTTCAGTCACATCTTTTTTTTTTGATTGCTTCATTTCAAATCCATTGTGGTGGTGTACAGAGGCAAAAACTGTGTCACTGTCCAAATACTTGTGGACCTGACTGTATCTTGATTAAGCTGTAATATTTATGTTAGTAACCTTTTCAGCCAACATCCTGTCAAAACTGATGTTACAATCTCTACTCTTATTTTGCAGAGTGAGCACAACTCTGCAAAGTAACAATTTTTTGCAGCACAGCCACGATAACACCATCTCAGTGTATGGAAGGTGTGGAAGAACTCAGGTGTCTTGCACAGAGCCCTAACTTCAAACCCACTGAACACTTTTTGGATGAAATTGAGTGACCTCACTAATGATGCACTTGAGGCTGAATGAGCAGTCCAAAGGGGAACTGAATCTGGAATGAGATGTTCAGTAAGCACATATGAGTGTGATGGACAGGTGTCCACATACTTTTGGCCATATACAGCCGTGGCCAAAAGTTTTGAGAATGACACAAATATTAATTTTTACAAAGTCTGCTGCCTCAGTTTTTATGATGGCAATTTGCATATACTCCAGAATGTTATGAAGAGTGATCAGATGAATTGCAATTAATTTCAAAGTCCCTCTTTGCCATAAAAATGAACTTAATCCCAAAAAACATGTCCACTGCATTTCAGCCCTTCCACAAAAGGACCAGCTGACATCATGTCAGTGATTCTCTCGTTAACACAGGTGAGAGTGTTAACGAGGACAAGGCTGGAGATCACTCTGTCATGCTGATTGAGTTAGAATAACAGACTGGAAGCTTTAAAAGGAGGGTGGTGCTTGAAATTATTGTTCTTCCTCTGTTAACTATGGTTACCTGCAAGGAAACACGTGCAGCCATCATTGCTTTGCACAAAAAGGGATTCACAGGCAAGGATATTGCTGCTAGTAAGATCGCACCTAAATCAACCATTTATCGGGTCATCAAGACCTTCAAGGAGAGAGGTTCAACTGTTGTGAAGAAGGCTTCAGGGCGCCCAAGAAAGTCCAGCAAGCACCAGGACCGTCTCCTAAAGTTGATTCAGCTGCGGGATCGGGGCACCACCAGTGCAGAGCTTGCTCAGGAATGACAGCAGGCAGGTGTGAGTGCGTCTGCACGCACAGTAAGATGAAGACTTTTGGAGGATGGCCTGCTGTCAAGAAGGGCAGCAAAGAAGCCACTTCTCTCCAGGAAAAACATCAGGGACAGAATGCTATTCTGCAAAAAGTACAGGGATTAGACTGCTGAGGACTGGGGTAATGTCATTTTCTCTGATGAATCCCCTTTCCGATTGTTTGGGGCATCTGGAAAAAAGCTTGGTACAAAAACATCCTCAGAGAGCAACTTCTCCCAACCATCCAAGAACAGTTTGGTGATGAACAATGCCTTTTCCAGCATGATGGGGCACCTCGCCACAAGGCAAAAGTGATAACGAAGTGGCTCGGGGAACAAAACATCGACATTTTGGGTCCATGGCCAGGAAACTCCCCAGACCTTAATCCCATTGAGAATTTGTGGTCAATCCTCAAGAGGCGGGTGGACAAACAAAAACCCACAAACTCTGACAAACTCCAAGCATTGATTATGCAAGAATGGGCTGCCATCAGTCAGGATGTGGCCCAGAAGTTGATTGACAGCATGCCAGGGCGAATTACAGAGGTCTTGAAAAAGAAGGGTCAACACTGCAAATATTGACTCTTTGCATAAACTTCATGTAATTGTCAATAAAAGCCATTGACACTTATGAAATGCTTGTGATTATACTTCAGTAACAGTAACATCTGGCAAAAAGATCTAAACACACTGAAGCAGTAGACTTTGTGAAAATTAATATTTGTGTCATTCTCAAAACTTTTGGCCACGGCTGTAGTGTATGGAATTGTGACTATGATCTCTATATATTGTAAAATATACTGTATATTACAATATTACAATATATTATTAAATTATTATTCAATATATTTTAATAGTACATTTATTTTTTTAAATATAATTTAATTTAATATTTTTCTATCTTAAATGTAGTATGTTTTTCTTTTTCAATGATAATTACCAACTGGAACCGCTGGATCAATTGGAACCGCAAAATAGAAAGACAGGCTTCATAGAAATAATAGTTAATATATTGTCATATATTTTTTATGATTTTTCTCTCACCCTGAAGATTGGCATTTATGTGCTCAGTGTATTTTGCATAACTGTCTCACTCCCTCACACATACACACAAATGGTTGATTTCACACTCGCTGTTATGAGCCCAGACTGTAGACAATTGGGTTCCAATCATGTTGTCATGGCTGTAAGAACAGACAGCAGTTAGAGTAGAGGAGGATTCTCTTAACTGTCTTTGGGGATGATTGCACTTCAAAAGCTCCCACACACTTTGAAACAGCCTGTGCATCTGCTGTATTCCTGCAGAGTACATTATTTGTAGGATTTTCAATCTCAAAATATGGCACTCTATGTCTTTTTGATTTTATCTGTGGAAAATGTTGAAGCATACAGTACATACTGTACATGCACATGTGCACACATGTGGATCAACTCCTCCTAGATCACAAGAAAGCTAATAAATGTTACAATCATAATAGCCCAGTGGGGTATTGTATCTAACAATACTTGTAGTATCTAACAATACTTGATGAAAGTAACAATTGTCTGACCATCAAGTGTGGGAGTACTCATTACTGATGTGTGTACTCCCTATTAGCAAATTTTCTTAATTTGGTGGAAAACAGCTGTGGGTGGAGTGTATGGTTACAACATGGTGTGTAACATGGTGACATGACAAAAGGTCCCTTATAGACCTTATAGACCATGTGGACAAAATAATATCTCCCTCTAGTCCTGTAGGGTCACTGCCCTACAAAGTTTGATCCAAGAAATTGTTCTTTTATTTTGTGGGAGAACCTTAACTCCAGTCTCCATCCAAATGTAACCCAGAAAGTGTGTGCTCGCTTTGTGATTTTTTCAAATGTTGCTGTATGTTCTAATGTCACAAAAGTACCCCAAACATTGTTATCAAAAACATGTTTTATGTACATTTATATATTGAATAATGAATTGATTGACATGGTAATTTCAAAAAATAAAGAAAAGAAAAAGACACTGCAATTTTATGCGCATTTAAAAATAATTATGCAATTTGGAAACACTCCCAGTGCTACAGATACACAATCTGTTTGCTGGTAAACCAGTCCAAAACAAGAAGAGATGCAACATTTTGTATACAGCCCTGTATATATGAGCCATTTTGCAGTCACCAGATCTCTTCCCAACTGAACAGCTATGGGAGATTTTGGAGTATCGTTTAGACAGCGCTCTCCACCATCATCATCAAAAGAAAAAAATAATGTTGTTCTTCGCTGAAGTACAGTTCCAGATGTTTGGAGGTGTATTCGGATTCAAGTTTAGCATGCATAATGAGGATTGAGTAATGAAATTTTGCACATCAGTATTCAGAGATCAGATGTAACTACAGACTTCAGCACTACTCAGAAGTTATGCTAGAGTTACACATGATTCATGTCTCAGTTACACATGATTCTGACCTTGGACTGAAGCCCAGTTTTCCTGCATTATATCGGCTTCAGCAAGGAACAGTATTATTTTCAGCAACACTGTCTGACAGTTTGATGTAAGAACAATATGTCATGCTGAAATTAATATTTGGGCTGTAAATACACTAAAAATATTATTAAATACATACATATAGCGCAATTAATTAATAGTATGTTTCCACACAGAGGACACTGGAGGAGACAACATCTTAATCAGAGACATTACTTATCTTGAGGAGTTTTTTTTTTTTTAAACAACATTTAAATTGGAGCTGGAAGTGTAGCAGATAAAGGATCTGTCAGCTTATCTATTTTAACCTTTGGCACTTGTTTTTTAAAGAGAGCATGCAAAAAAAAATATAATACAAAATAGGATGAGATGGATCATGTGCTATTTCATAAGCTGCGAATAATGAAGGTGGAAGCCATATTGTTAAATTAAACCAAATTTGCAGTGATTGTCACAATTACAAGTAGGACTATTCATGCAGCAATCTATTCACAATATACTACTCCTAGATGTTTAGAGGTTTATTTCAATGCTTTCCATCTTGTAATTTACATATCACCTTATTTATTTAACTACCCATCCATTTTCTGTACCACTTAACCTACACAGGGTCACAGGGAGCCTGGAGCCTATCCCAGGGGTGGGGGACAACTTGGATGGGGTGCCAACCCATCCCAGGGCACAATCACACACACACACACACACACACACATACACACACACACACTACAGACAATTTGGAAATGCCAATTAGCCTAGAAAGCATGTCTTTGGACTGGGGCAGTAACTAGAGTACCTGGAGGAAACCCCGAAGCATGGGGATAACATGCAAGCTCCCTTACTGATTGATTGATTTTAAATAGTTGCTTGCTTTTATGTTACATGACATTACATCTGACAGCAAAAAACATCATTTCCTTTTTTAGTCCCCATTTTCAATCCCTATTTTGGGGGGTTTAATGGCAAGAGCTTGTGTTGAAAGATCTAGATGTTATTTAAAAAAAACATCTGCTAGACATTTTAGAAGTGTGAACTACATGCAGGTAATTGTGTCATAAACTGAATGACGAACCCAATAAAATAAACTGAAGTACTTGCATAACCAAAGTCTGAATATGTGAAATTCCACACAAATATTTACATTGCATTTTTACTTAAGTCACTGAAGTGAACTCTGAATACAGACCTTGTAGAATCTATGCTAAGGTACACTATATGACCAAAAGTATTTGGACACCCCTCCTAATGATTGAGTTCAGGTGTTTCAGCCACATCCATTGCTAAAAGGCGCATAAAATCAAGCACACAGCCATTCAATCTCCATAAACAAACATTGGCAGTTGAATTGGTTGTACTGAAGAGCTTTAAATGTGGCACTGTCATAGGATGCCATCTTTGCCACAAGACAGTTAATAATAATAATTCCCTACATTTATATAGTGCTTTACATAGTATGGGGGGAAAATCTCCTAAAACACCATCAGTGTGTAGCATCCACCTGTATGAGTTGCCCTGCTAGATCTGCCCTGGTCAACTGTAAGTACTATTATTGTGAAATGGAAGTGTCTAGGAGCCACAGCAGCTGAGCCACACCACGGTAGACCACGCAAACTCACAGAGCAGGGCTGCCCAGCGCTAAGGTACGCATCTTGTAAAAATCACCTATCCTCTGTTGCATCACTAACTACAGAGTTCCAAACTGCCTCTGGAAGCAACATCAACACAAGAACTGTGCACTGGGAGCTTCATGAATTGGGTTTCCATGGCTGAGCAGGTGCACACAAGCCTAAGGTCAGTATGCACAATGTCACGCATCGTGATGTAAAGCATACGGCCACTGGACTCTGGAGCAGTGAAAATGTGTTCTCTGGACTGATGAATCATGCTTCAGTAGCTGCCGGTCAAATCGGGGTTTGGTAGATACCAGGAGAACGCTACCTACCAGAATGCATAGTGCTAAGAGTAAAGTTTGGTGGAGGAGGGATAATGACCTGGGGCTGTTTTTCAGGGCTCTGTCCCTTAGTTCTAGTGAAGGGTAATGTTAATGTTACAGCATACAAAGACATTTCAGACAAATGTATGCTTCCAACTTTATGGCAGTTTGGGAAGGGCCCTTTTTCTGTTCCAGCATGACTGTGCCCCTGTGCACAAAGTGAGGCCCATAAAGACATGGTATGATGAGTTTGGTGTGGAGGAACTCCAGTGGCCTGCACAAAGACCTGACCTCAACCCCACTGAACACATTTGGGATTAACTGAAATGTTGATTGCGAGCCGGGACTTCTCTTCCAACATCAGTGCCTAACCTCACAAATGCTCAAATGCTTACAAATTTAAACCCGAAATGGCCCAAATTGCCCATGGCGCATGGTTTGATAGCTAGCTGTCCACATATTTTGGCCATATACACTGCTGTGAGGAAGTATTTGCCCTATCCTGATTTCTTCTCTTTTTGTATATATCTCATACTAAATCGTTTTAGATCTTCAAACGAAATACAGCATAAGACAAAGGCAACCTGAGTAAACACAAAATACAGTATTTATTTATGTATTATTTTTATTGAAGCAAAAAAAGTTATCCAACACCTATCACCAATGTGAAAAACTAATTGCCCCCTTAATGTTAAAATCGCAGCAATAACTGCAACTCCAGGCAATAACTACAGGCCCTGAAGCATCAAAGCATCCCCACACCATCACACAGCCACCACCATGCTCGACTGTAGGTATGATGTTCTTTTTGTGGAATTCTGTGTTTGGTTTACTCCAGATGTCCCCTGTCTTCCACTTTCGACTCATCAGTCCAGAGAACATTCTCCCAAAAGGTTTGAGGATCATCAAGGTGTGTTTTGGCAAAATTCAAATGAGCCTTAATGTTCTTCTGGGTTAGCAGTGGTTTTCGCCTTGCTACTCTTCCATGGATGCCATTTTTGCCCAGTGTCTTTCTGATAGTGGAGTCATGAACACTTACCTTTATTGATGCAAGAGAGGCCTGTAGGTCCTTTGATGTTGTCCTTGGCTCTTTTGTGACTTGCTGGATGAGTAGTTGCTGTGCTCTTGGAGGAATTTTGGAAGGTCGGCCACTTCTGGGAAGGTTCACTACTGTGCCGAGTTTTTCCATTTCGAGATAATGGCTCCCACTGTGGTTCTTTGGAGTCCCAGAGCATTTGATTCCAATCACCTTCTTCCTCATCATTTCTGGAATTTCTTTCAACTTTGGCATAGTGTGTTACTGGGTAAGACCTTTTAACCAACTTCATGCTGTTGAAAAAGTTCTATTTAAGTGTTGATTTGATTGAACAGGGTTTGCAGTAATCAGGCCTGGTTACATCTAGTCCAGCTGAACCCCATTATGAATGCAGTTTCATAGATTTGGGGAATTAGTAACTACGGGGACAAAAACATTTTCATACAGGCTCAGCTGGTATTGGATAACTGTTTTTCTTCAATAAATAACATTATCATTTAAAAACTGTATTTTGTGTTTACTCGGGTTGCCTTTGTTTTATCTTAGATTTTGTTTTAATTTCTGAAACAATTTAGTATGAGATATACACAAAAACAGGAGAAATCAGGAATCAAATACGTTTTCACAGCACTGTAGTGTATATCGAAGTTGTTCTGGTGGCTTGTTCTGGTCCAACATCTTGCTAATACACTTTTACATATATATATATATATATATATATATATATATATATATATATATATATATATATATATATATATATATATATACACTCTGTTATCTGTTTGTATGTGTGATATTTGGGTGGATCTGTCATGTTAGTGAGCTCAACATCCTTCTTGTAGAAAGGTTTGATTTAGCACTGGCATTGGCATATTGACACTTGAGAGGATCTGTGTTCAATCTGTGGTGCAAAAACTAAAAAAAATTTACACTTGGATCCATAGACCAGGTTCTCAAGTCAAGTAAATTCAAATTACTACCATGTATGTTTATATTACAGATTATGTTATAGTTTATGCTAATAGATAAATAGATGCACTTCTCATATATTTTTACGTCAGTATATAGACTAAAGCGCTTGGACAGGATCTACTTGAGCTATATGACTGATGTTCCAGAGAGTTTTTAATCCCATTGCAATACTGAATAATACGTATCCCACATTAAACACATTACTATCCAAACTCCATCCTTGTTATCTTGCTACGATAAAAAAAAAAAAAAGATTAAATGACTAAAACATGGTAGACAGTAAATGAAGTAATCAAATCACATGCTATTGAAAAATTAGCTGTGTTTTTTTTTAATCTAGCTATAATTAGCCATTTGTAATCTGATTCCAGACATCTTAAACAGATTTGCTATCTAACATGAACTTATGACACTAATTAGTAACCGATGAGTGGTGGCTATCATTAACTTTAAATTAGGATTCCAGTAGCTGCTTTCATTACAAAAACAATGTCATTCCAGTCCCTTCAAAGCTCCCTTGAATCATATAGGCTATTTTGGGTAGGTTCATGACATAATCCCAATGAAGTCTAACAATAATATATCACAGTATAAAAAATATTAAAAATAAAGTCTAATACATATTCATTTTAACATAAATCCATAACGTGAAAGTAAAAGCCATTTAAAATGTCATTCTGTTCTTGTCTGCATTAGATGGTCATAGGTTGTTTTTTTTTTTGTTTTTTTTTCATACACTGGTGACATTATATGTGAAATGTATAAACGTATAAAGTTTAAGTGAAATAAATCTGACTAGTTCTGACAGTTGAGACTGATTGTTTTAACACAGTTCATCACTCCACTGCAATATTCAGTGGCAAGTAGATGACACTACATACCAAAATGACTCAATGTGATGTGACTGGATTTTTGAGAGGATTTTCAGGCCATAAAAATGAATCTATTTGAATAGAGTAAAAAAATGGTTCGATCATTGAATTCAAGTCACTCCTAATAACATTTAGCCAACTGTGTCATTAGGCATACAAACTATTGTTAAAATTAAAATATAATATTAAAATAAAATAAAAATATTAAAATATATCCAAATCGTTTTCTTCTTTTTATATAAATAATTATCATTGCAGTCATTTAAAAAGGGAGTTTGAGAGACTACAAACAGTAGTAATAGTTATTTCAGCTACTTTTGTACCACAGTCATCTTTAGTGTTTTTCTGATCAGGTTTAAAAAAAAAAAAAAAAAAAAAAAAAAAAAAGAATGAATAAATAAATAAACAAACAAACATTTGTGAATGAGATGGGTCTCTGAGTTAATACTTTTAGATAAATATTCGGAGCCAACTTGTTCAGTATCATGAGATGATTTGTTGGACAGCTGCAAAACTATTTGTTCCTGACAATGTTAAAATGTATGTTATGTAAACAATAGTGCTTAAGGTAACATTATATGATATATAATGATATTATATAATATAATATGATATTATATATATATATATATATATATATATATATATATATATATATATATATATATATATATATATATATATATATATATATATATATATATAATATAATATAATTTTTAGGATTAATTCTTCTGTGCCAGTTGATTCTAACTTGGATTCAATGGTTACTAACTTTAGGCCGCACTGAGTGCATAAAAACCATCCACCCAGACCTTATTAATCTGCTGCTGAAAGTTTGAAACACAAAATTGTAAACAAAATTTTAAAAAATTAAAAATAATAAATAAATAAGCTGTTGTTGGAAATCTTTAAAATATTAATCCATCAGATTATTATTTGTAGATTAGTCAGATTATATAAATAATTTAATAGTTTAATTGTCTATGCAGTGTATATAAAAAGTCTATACACCCCTGTTAAAATGGTAGGTTTTTGTGATGGAAAAAAGGAAACTAAGTTAAACCATGTCAGAACCTTTTTTGCCTTTGTTGTGAAATTACAACATAAAAAATCAAGTGACAAACACCCAGAAATGTTTTAGGGGAAAAAAGCAAAAACAAAAAACCCTCCAATTCCCAGCTTGCATAAGTGTGCACATCCTTTTATAATTGAGAATGTGGGAGTGTTCATAATCAATCAATCTCATTCAAACTCATGTTAAATACTAATTAGTATACACCTGCCTCCAATCTCCCAAAACCATGTGGAATAATGTGTTATGGTCTGATGAGGCCAAAGCTGAACTTGGCCATAATACCAAAAGATATGTTTGGCACAAAAAAACACAGTACATCATGAAAAGAACACAATCCCCACCAAGAAGTATGGAGGCGGCAGCATCATGCTTTAGGGCTGCTTTTATTCAGCTGGAACTGGGGCTTTAATCAGGGCAGAGGGAGTAAGGAATAGCTCCAAATACCAACCAATTTTTGGCACAAAACCTTAAGGCTTCTGCTAAAACACTTAAGATGAAGAGGAATTTCACTTTCTGCATGGCAATGACCCGAAGCACACATCCAATTCAACAAAGGAATGGCTTCACCAAAACAAGATCAAGGATTTTGAATGACCTAGCCAGAGCCCAGACCTGAATCCAACTAAAAATCTGTGGGGTGACCTGAAGTGCACAGGAGATGCCCTTACAATTTGACGGCTCTAGAATGTTTTTGCAAGAAAGAGCGGAAAAATATTACGAAGTAAATCTGTTCCATCACTGAGTGGTGTAATAAAATCAAAAGGAGCTTCAACAAAGTATTAATTTAGGGGTGTGCACACTAATGCAACCAGGTTATTGTAGTTTTTTCCCCCTTAAATGATTCTTATTATTTTTTCACTTTAATTTATAGGTTAAAATTTCACAATAAAGGTAGAAAGGTTTCTGAAATTATTTACCTATTTTTACATCACATTTTAACAGGGGCACGTTGACGTTTTATATTCAATGTATAATATATTAAATATCACAGAATAAACATTATATTTGCATGTATTTTCAAAAATGATTGTAAATAATAAATAAATAAACCCACTGCTGAACCACTACATAGTTTATCAATTATTTATTTGAAAGATGATGAAATGAACAGAATTTCAGCTTGTAAACCTCTGACAGAATCATCATTTTGTCATACATAGATGTAGGTATTGTTACGTAACACAGATGTGTAGGACGGAAGAGGGAGTCAGGATGCATGCGCTGGGGAGACGTCAGTAAATGCAGAAAAGTTTATTCTCAAAAAGAGCAGTGATCTCAAAATGCAATAATCCACAGAGTCAGTAATAATCCAAAAAGACAGGAAAAAACACTCGAAACATGGAAGTAGTCTGGGAATCACAAACACGGAGCTACAGACATCGGAACAAGAACTATGATCACTTGAAACTATACTAAACTAAACTATGATTAACAAACGCTAGATAGGTGATCTGGGAATCACCAGAACAAATCGCACGGTTAAACACATCTACTAGACTATACAAGACTATCCTAATACTCCCCGAAGCGGAGACGGAGTGGCGTATTTAAACATATATCAATCACATGTCCAAATCACAAACACCTGACATCAACAAACATGAACCAATGTGAAATGAGGAGGCGGAGACATGACACGAACGAAAACATAAGCACATGGGGAAACACAGGAGGCGGAGACATGACGTGAACGAACACATGAAAACACATGGCAGAGGTAAACAAAACGTGAGTTCATGAATGAAATGTCCATCGGAGAGTTTTTGAATAGCGCTGGAAAGCGCGCAGTGGAATGCGGAAGCACGCCACTCGCCACTCTTTGCAGCATAACGAGGGCTGGAGAAGAGGAAACCTAACAGGTATGGGTTGGGGACTGAATGACGTCATCACTCTTCCATAATAACAAAAATGTTCAGAAAGAATGCAACACATCCTTATGCTACAAAAAAAATGTTAAAACAGTTTTGATTTCATACCACAATGATCAGTAACTGTGTGACAGGTTGCATTTCATTTAAACATTAATGGATATCACAACAAGAACTGATTTATTACTGAGATTATTGGGGTCTACTTTTCACAAGTGCAGTTTCCAGATGTGCAAAAAAAATAAATAAATAAAATAAACCATCACTGATATTAATGAAAAGTAATCAAGTATCAGGGTCTGGAGAAAAGCTCGCACATTTGATAATATCAATGGGGCAGAGGAACCTAATTTTATGAATAAAATGAATATGAATAATGAATAAAAGTATAGAATAAAATGGGAAAATTAAATGTAAGATTTCACATTGATTGTTATTTGTCATGCAGCATAATGATAAAGGAATGAGAAATATGTCTTGAGCAGGCTTTATAATTATAAATTTTGATCTGACAAAATAAAATATTTGCATTTGTAAAGTGCCTTATGATGGACTGCTGTGTCACATGAGATACCCAGTATTCCTGGGATAAGCTCCTGACCCACAATGACACTGACCAGGATAAAGTAGTTACTGCAGATGAATAAATAAAATAATGTAATTGTAAATCACAATCTGAACATTTTGCAAACAAATACAAAAATCTCCAAAAAAAAATTTTTTTGAATTGAATTTGTGTGAATTGAAGTTGTTCTACCTCAAACTGTCAGACCAACACAATATTATCTTTTCCTAGTGAGACTGTGTTGGCCAGAATCTATTCCTAGAAGCCCAGAAGACAGTTTAGCTTTATACCTCATTTAATACACCGGATTTCAGATTTGGCTTATTGGCTAATTAGCTAGGCCTTAAGAGCTTAATTTGTGTGTTAGAGGAAGGAAAAAAACAAATCTCGATAGAGGTGGCCCTCTAGGAATATAGTCCAAGTCCCCTGTTCAAGAGATGATATACTCACAGTAGATGGTAGTGTACACTTTGTAAGCAGAAATAATCAGAAGAAGAAAAACACTACAGCAATTGCATGTTTGGGTGCTTACCAAAACTCTAATTTAATAAAGTCCTCCTTGTATCCTCAATTTCAGGTCCTTCAGTGTGTGCACAAAATGCGCAAATTGATCATAGTCCACTGTATTTAAATTTTTTTTTTTTTTAAATAACCTTGGAGGTATTAAGGAGAGAGGAGATAAGAGGTTCTTAGGATAACAGGTGTTTCAACAACAGGGGAGTCATTTTACTGTAGCATTTAATTTGAGCATATGTTATATGTTATAAATGCTCCACTTCTCCCAAATATGTATTTCAATAAATGATACACTAATAAATAATACTAAAACAAAATGAATATTTAAATTAAATTAAATAAGACACAATTGGGACAAATAAAACCTTGGGTAAATAAAAAGGTGCATAGAAGTCATAATAGAATTGTGCGTAGAATAAAACATTAAAATTTGTGCATGTAATCTTCATTTGCAGTAGTGGTTTCACAGATGGTTATTCAGTGTGTAATATTGAACCTAGTGTCACAGAAAAAAATGTTCCTGGGGTATATGCACAAAAACTCTGCACAGACTGTCTCAAGCTCACAGCGCAAGCTCAGACTCAAACCTGAAACCCTATAGCTGTGAAGCTGCAATGCTACCCACTGCCTATAGAAAAGAATTCTTGAAGTTAACCCTCATCCCTCTAATAAGCTAGACCCCAGCGCTATTGTTCCCCCTGCTGGCAGAACCTAATGTGATGACCTTGACACACACATTTGTACATGGGCAGTAAACATTGTGCAGGAGCACAAATGTTTATTGCTTTTCTCATTGATAGGCAGGGGGAAAACAGCAAGTGCTTTGCCGATTATTTTAGTAGGATGAAATTTTGACAGGCATATGGTTACTCCTACTGTAATCTGATTAACAATTATAGCATCTGGCTACGCCATTAACTGGACATAATCCTCGATTCTGTCCCTAATTAAATTCAACTGAGATGCTGGAATTGGGGACTTGCCTTTTAAGTGTGCAATATAATCCAATACATACTTTGGAATCCACATTCAACTACGTTTAAATGAGCTATAAGAAGCATAAGACAATCTGAAATGATGGACTAAAATATCCACAGTCAAAATTAATATCCTCACCAAAACTTTTTCTCTATGACCGCTATCACTCCATCCTCTATCTGGTTCTCCTCTCTTGACAACGCGGGTGCCATACAGTGGTGCGTGAAAGTTTGTGAACACTTTAGAATTTTCTATATATCTGCATAAGTATGACCAAAAACATCATCAGATTTTCATACAAGTCCTAAAAGTAGACAAAGAGAACCCAATTAAACCAGTGGGACAAAAATATTATACTTGGTCATTTATGTCTTGGGGAAAATGATCCAATATTACATATATGTGAATGGCAAAAGTATGTGAGCCTCTAGGATTAGCAGTTAATTTGAAGGTGATATTAGAGTTTAGTGATTAGAGATTAGTGTTTTCAATCAGTGGGTTGACAATCAGTTGTGAGTGAGCACCCTGTTTTATTTAAAGAACAGGGATCTATCAAAGTCTGATCTTTTTTGCGGACTTTCAAGCACCACTGTATTTTATCAGAAACCCCAAAACCTAGAATCAAGCTACTCTCCAAAAGATTCACCAATTCAAAAGACTAGGGAATCCAATTTGTTTACTATTATTTCCTATCACACCAATGACTCTACATCCGGCATGAGACAAACAACACAAACCATCCATGGTTAAATACTGAGGATAGTCTAATTAAAGACCTGGAAATCAGAGGCATCTCTTTCTTAGACCAAACTACAAAGATACATAATTGCTTTAAATATAACACTATTAGCACTCCCCTAACTGCCTAGTGGAAATCAAATAAGCTTCTTAATCACAGTTTCTCTCCATCTGATAATACCCCACTATGGAATAATCCTGTGTTCTTAATTAATGGAATCAGAGAGGAGTAACCAGCCTGGGACAGTTATTCAGTAGCTGCTTGTTCATGACCTTGACAACATCAAAGAAAATTATACTTTGCCAGATCACTGTCACTAATATATCCAAATGAAACAAGCTATAAAGAAAGACATTTACATAAAGAAAATTATAATTTCAGCCCACCACGTTACCCAGTTATATTGCCTGACGCAATGTTAGCACAAATATACAAATACATATTATCTGAAAACAGAACAATATTACTTCCAATAGAGAAATGTACTGCTTAAATAAATAATTAACAATTTCATATCAATTGGCAAAATGTATGTAATAATATTGATTATTATTGATTATTATTATTATTATTATTATTATTGAATCAATTGATTGATTGATTCAGTACACTGCCTCATTCCCAGTTACAAAAGTGCATGCACACTTATGCAAGCAGGGAATTGGATTTTTGTTTATCTTTTTTTCCCCTAAAACATTTCTGGTTATTTGGCACTTGATTTTATATGTTGCAATTTCACAATAAAGGTGAAAAATGTTCTGATATGGTTTAACTTAGTTTAATTAATTAATTAATTAATTAATTAGTTTTTTTACCTCACAAAGATCTGCCATTTTAACAGAGGTGTGTAGACTTTTTATGTCCACTGTAATTAGAGAAAGCTTTATTTTCACCTTTTCACATGTTGTAGTAATTACCGTATTTGGTTTCTATTTGAACTCACGTCTCTTAGAGTTGCTGCACCACTCTGGGCATAGTGTCCCACTTTTCCAAGACAACATCAGTGACGACTCTTGGTTTCACTACATATTATGGCTTTTACAGGTGCTGTGACACTGCTAAATAATATTTTTTATTCTCACAGACATGAGTAAAATGTACTTCCACTTTCTAAAAATTCTTGTTTTTTGGGCATTTATTACTAGTCATTTTGTGCTTTCCATGCTGTGAAATTTGTCTTTTATGGAATTTTGTGGCATCACTAAATGCAAATCAGCTGTGACATGCATGCATGCATCCAGTAATTTATGGGTGATCCATTTATCAACATACAGATATGAATACGAAGAAAATTTCAGCATTTCTGAAACTTTTGCAAAATCCTGCAGAAATGTTTAGTTCAGTTTAGCTAAAGCAAACATTTACACACAACCAGAGGTGAACCTAGATTATGACATATTTTTGTTGTTATTATCTGTTCATGTTACCCAGAGATATAATTATGCGTATAAGTATCTAACAGTACTTGTTATACAAAGAACTTTTACTTTGTTACAGTCACAGTTCTATTTTGCTAGCTTAGAGGACCCGACGAGAGGCAGTGGTTGGGGTTTCTGTTGTCATATAAGGTGAAATAAAACTGAAATTGGACAACATGTGTGTTAGTTTGTCTTTAATTATCCTTAATTCATTTGCCATTATCTCCATCACTTGCCACTGTTCTGTTTCCCCTTTTCCTCCTCTTCTTGCTTTCGCTTGCATTTCTGGCTTCCAGATAGGTATATCCTCTTCATTTCAGCAATTAAAGCTCGCGCGACTTGAATGTGGGGTGAGGGTTGGCGCAGGTGCATAAACGAGACTTCAAACAAGATAATGCCCCACAAAGGGGTTGTTGAGATGTTGCTGCGCATTGTTCTAAGATTAAAATTTCTGATTATTTATATGATCAACCCTCAGGGGCCCTCTCAGTATGTGGGGCCCCAGGCAATTGCCTGCCTTGCCTGTCCTGATGATATGCCTCTACACACAACTTTACTAAATGATTGATAAATGAGGCCTAAAGTGTGTAGTGTGGCAGGGAGCATTATCCTGCTGAAATAAGCCACTGTCATTGGGGAATACCATTGCCATGAAGGAGTGTACCTGGTCTGCGTGAATGTTTAGGTAGGTGTCACATGTCAAACCAAGGGTTTCCCAGCAGAACATTGCCCAGAGCATCCTACTCCCTCCACTGGCTTGTCTTATTCCCACTGTGCATCCTGGTGCAATCACTTCCCCAGGTAAACAGTGCACACATACCCAGCTGTCCACCTGATGCAAAAGAAAATGGGACTCATCGGACCAGACGGCCTTCTTCCTACTGCTCCAAGGTTCAGTGGAGTTCAATGGAGTGTCCTTTTGTAGGCGCTTTCGATGGTGGATAAAGGTGGATAAAGGGTGAGCATGCACACAGGTCTGCAACTACGCAGACCCACATGTAGCAGGGTGCATTGCACTGTGTGCTGTCTTACATTCCTCCTGTACCCATCATTAAAATTTTCTGTAACTTAAGCCATAGTAGCCCTTCTGTCAGTTTGGACCAGACAGGATAGCCTTCACTGCCCTCACGTCTCGATGAGCCTTGAGTACCCAACACCCACTGTTGATCAGGAGCACCCCACAAGCCTTGCTGTTTCGGAGATGCTCCAATCCAGTGGGCTGGCAGTAATGATTTCACCCTTGTCGTCGCTCAGGTCTTCACGCCTGCCACCTCTCCTGCATATAACACATCAACTATGAGAACCCACTGTTAGCTTATCATCTAATATATTCCAGACCTTGGTGTGTGCCACTGTTAATCAATCATTGTTAATCAATGTTATTCACTTCATCTGTGAGTGGTCATGATGTTTTGACTCATCGGTGTAGATCCATTGAACTGTTTTTTCACTAACATTGTAATGTGTAAAATAAAAAATAAAAAAATAAAAAATGTTAAATTAATATTCTATGTGAAGTTTTTGACTGCTTGGTAAGTTTTATTATTACATTAATTGTAATAATTGTAATAATGAGCCATTTGGTTATTATCACATATCATCACACAGACTCGTGATAATAACTGAACAATTCTGAACAAATTGTATGAAAATTACATTTCAAAACTATTGGGTTGTGTGAATTCTCACGAATTTGCAAGCATGAGCCTATATTATTTAAAAGCAAACAAAAAAAACAAAAATACTGTTGCCCAGGGACCGGTGATGCCACCCTGGCAACAAGGCTTACACTGCGCTTTATATGTCACAGTCTCTGTCAGGTGTTTAGAAGGATGTGATAATTAAGGAGGTGTGTGTGTGTGTGTGTGTGTGTGTGTGTGTGTGTGTGTGTGTGTGTGTGTGTGTGTGTGTGTGTGTGTATGTATGTGTCAGTCCAGTCTCTGAGTATTGAGGAGTCTGATGGCTTGGGGGAAGAAACTGTGCTTTATGAAAAGCAATATTATGGCTCCTCTCTGGCTCTGGCCTAACCAATTATTTCCCAGCTGTATTGTCAATCAGGCATGTGAGATTCAAAATAAAAACTTTAAACAGCTTTAAAACTTTAGTCATGCGTAAGATTTTACTTAACAGAAGTAAACCAAGTCCCATGTTCCAACGATCATGAAACAAATACTAATATCCTTTAAACAGTTTTGGAACAGCCTGGGAAGAGCAGGTAGGTTTGTCAGCCAGACTGTGAGCAGCTGGTTCTGTTCATCCTTCCTCCGCTAGACACTATCAGCAAATCCTTCCTCAGCAAATATGGAATAGAACAAGCTGTGAACGCACTTTCTTTATCTGTGCTTGCAGAAGGATCTCAGTGATGGTTTGGGACAAGAACAGCATTGTGGATTCCAGAAGATGGAATTGCACACTAAAATATTCTGTTTGGGACAGCATGAAGTGTCAGGCAAAGAGGGCAATCTGACAGACCTTATAGTTCTTTATGGATAATGACATTTTGCACACTGCTAAAGGATATCTAAACAAACACCATTTAAAACCCACACTGACATTCTCTCTCTCTCTCTCTCTCTCTCTCTCTCTCTCTCTCTCTCTCTCTCTCTCTCTCTCTCTCTCTCTCTCTCTCTCTCTCTCTCTCTCTCTCTCTCTCTCTCCCTCCCTCCCTCCCTCCCTCCCTCCCTCTCTGTGTGTGTGTGTGTGTGTGTGTGTGTGTGTGTACAGAGAAGTGGATAGTGGAGAAGTGGAGACAGATAACTAAGTGATCAAGTAATAATAATACAGGACATCTTCTTTGAGTGCAGTTAAAATATCAACTGCTGTAAGGTGAGAAAAAGAACCAAATACAAGTACATGCATGGCTTGTAACCTGTAAGTGCTTTTTTATGACCCACAGTGCAATACAAAATTGATAACCCACATATTATATCATGTGCTCTGATTAAATTAGTTCAATATTTGGGTTAGAATCTAATGTTTTAAATGTTTCTTTCTTTCTTTCTTTCTTTCTTTCTTTCTTTCTTTCTTTCTTTCTTTCTTTCTTTTGTATAGTACGCAATATTATATATTTTCTATTTCTATTTGAATTTTCAATAATTAAGCACTTACAGGACTGGATATGGTGCAGTAAAGCTCTATCCCTTAGACAGGGTAAGGTATTGGGGTCTATCTCACACGAAGAGTTCATTCACTCAAAACAGCTCAAATCTGATCATAAAGCAGCCAAGCAATCACATGGAGGCCTACTGATCTCTAGAAATAAACCAGTCAAACACTATAATAAGCTTCAATGGCCAGCTTCAGCTTTTTTTTTTTCTTTTTTTTTTTTTTTTTTAAAGCAAACTGTGTGATGAGAGCATACCTCTGCTTTGGCATTTTGCCACTAATTTGATTTGATTGACTGCTAATTTCAAAGTATAGAAATAAAATTGAAGGCAGTGTATAATATAAAGGACATACACTGTATGGCCAAAAGTATGTGGCCACCTGACCTTCACACCCATATGTGCTGCTTCCCCAAGCTGTTGCCAGAAAGTTGAAAGCACACAATTGTATAGAATGTCTCTGTATGCTGTAGCATTAATAATTCCCCCTCACTGGAAATATGGGGCCCAAATCTGTTCCAGCATAACAATGCCCCAAAGTGAGGTCCATAGAGACATGGTTTGCTAAGGTTGGAGTGGAAGAACTCAAGTGAACTCAAGAACTCAAGTGGCCTGCACAGAGCCCTGACCTCAACTCCACTGAACACCTTTGGGGTGAATTGGAACACTGACTGGACACCAGGACTCCTCACTCAATGTCAGTGCCTGACCTCACTAATGACCTCATTAATGCTCCTGTGGCTGAATGAGTACAAATCCCCACAGCTACATTCCAAAATCTAGTGGAACTACTTCCCAGAAGAGTGGAGGTTATTATGGAAGCAAAGGGAGACTAAATCTGCAATGGAATGTTCAGAAAGCACATATGGGTGTGATTTGGTCAGGTGTCCACATACTTTTGGCAATATAGGGTACGTAAAACCCATAACCCAGCTCTTAACCTAAATAATAAACAGCTAGGCTGCTCTTAATCCAATTTATCTGGAAACAAATAACACTGTTGTGATATATTATTTAGTTTAGATTGAGAGATTTGTAGTCTATTAGGAAGATTAAAAACTGAAATGAAATGGTCGTGTAGAAATGAAAAATAAAATTCATTTCTGCATGACCATGTCCTCCATTGGTGTAGACATGCTTTATACCTTTCTTAAATGGTTTAAACCTTATAAATGGATTGAATTAGAATATATTTAATTATCATTTTAAATAGGGAAATGGCAACGCCTTGCAAGCCACTTTAACTCAAGCTCTGTTAGACACAAGGCTAAAGTCAATTGCTATTACATATTAAACTGATTCTGCTTCTCTATGTTTTATTTTCTCTATCAAGATATGACAGTAACAGGACAGGTTAATTTATAAAATGTATAAAATGATCATTGAAAATTGCATCCTGAATAAAAATAGCACTTGAACCCCAAAATTCAAATTGAACAACAGCAATCCGATCTGGGGTTGCCAATGATATTTCAGGCTCAGTTACTTCAAAACTTTTTACTTCATATTTTACTCTGATAGAAAAATTCATGAAAAGGATTGCTTCTCTTACTCCTATTGCTTCTCATACTTTCCTATCCCATCACATTTCAGACTGATGCCAAGACATTACGAGTGTAACAATACAGAATATTGTACTGTATTGTTCAAGACAAGGCTCATGGTTTGATATGCCTGCATATAGAGCAATGCATTCAACAGACTGCATAATTAAGTAGGCTATTCGTTATAAAATGCCAATTATATTACATGAGGTATAATAAAATTTTAAAGTCAATCATGCCCACACTCCATCCTCTGAAAAAGTAGTCTCCTCTTTATCTGAAATTAAAATAGGCTACATGGGTTTTAAAAAGCACGCTGTCAGGCAAGGGGTCAGCATACTTGTGTATTAGTTCATGAAAAACGACAGCAACGTTGAATGTTTTAATAAACTGAAAATGCAAACCTGGGGCTCTTGAGTGGCGAAACACATTGTCCAGAACTCACCCTATTCACCCTATTGTCCATGTGTCCAAATCCTGATGATGCCACAGCCATCTGTGGCTGTGAGCAAAATTGGCTGTGCTCTCTGGGTGGGAGGGATGGCATACACTCTTTTCCCTGTCAATCAAAGCAATACTGTCCAATTGTGCATCATGTATGTGGAAGAGGGCGGATTGCGCTACACTGCCCTGTGACGTAGCATGAGCAGCAGTTCAAAAAATATGCAGTGGCTGGCGTTATGTGTCTTGGAGGAAGCATGTGCTAGCCCTCACCCTCCTTGGTTGATATGGGTAAGCTGTCTGGTGGGTGGGAATTGACCAAGACCAAAAAAAAATACAACCCCAATTCCAAAAACGTTGGGACAGTGTGGATAATGCTAATAAAAAGGAGCGTTTTGTAAATTATATTTGCCCTGTACTATATTGAAAACACTACAACAACACATTATTTGATGTTTTACCTTGTGAATTTATTATTTTCCCTGGAAAAGATTGCACCTGGATGGCAGCATATTTTGCTCCAAAATTTGTACATATCTTTCTGCATTATGCCTTCACAGATGTGCAAGTTACTCATGCCGTGGGCACTGATATACCCCATACCATGACAGATGCTGTCTTTTGGACCTGACACTGACAGCTTGGATGGCCCTTTTCCTCTTTAGCCCAAAAAACACAATGGCTGTTTTGTCCAAAAACTATTTGAAATGTAAACTTGTCAGACCACAAAACATGCTTCCATTGTGCCACTGTCCATCTCAGATGATACTGAGCCCAGAGAAGTTGGCAGTGCTTCTGGACAGTGTTGATTTATGGTTTTTGCTTGCTTTGCATAGTACAGCTTTAACTTGCATCTGTGGATGCAGTGGCAAATGGTATTGAGTGACAAATGTTTACTGAAGTATTCCCGAGCCCATGTCATTATATCCATTACAGATGCATGAAGGTTTTTAAGACAGTGACCTCTGAGGGATTGGAGATCATGTGCATTCAGAAGTGGTTTTTCGGCCTTGCCCTTTAAACTCCGAGATTTGACTTGAAAAGATTCCTTGAATCTTTTAATTATATTGTGCACTGTAGAGGGTGAAATGCCCCAAATCCTACCAATTTGTCTTTGAGGAACATTGTTCTCAAAGTGTTGGATTATTCACTGATGTATTTGTTGGCAAATTGAGGAGCCTCAACCCATCCTTGCTCTTGAAGGACTAGGCCTTTCTTGGAGGCTCCTTATATAATATTACACAATTGCCATATTTAAACAAACAAACAAACAAATAAATTAATAAATAGATAGATAAATGTCAATGGCATATAAACTGTTAGGTATCAACTGTAACACATGAGGTCAGATCTAGTAAGTCTTGTGAAAATAAACCACAACACAGTGCTATTTTCAAAATGGTGACTTCATTGTTATTTCAAATGGATATGATTATCTGCATACATGAGGGTACATTGTGCAGCACATCTGCAATAATGAGATCTGGGTGACTACACTGGCAAATATTTGGAGAAGCGATTTAAAGCCTGACATACATAAATTCTTCTATTTCCTCAAACTGTGGGGGATCAACGAGCGTCATATATAGAAACGTATCAGGAAGTACACTAAGAAGGCAGCATGCTAGTGAATGGTTCTCATCCTGGCTTTGATTTATAGGATGTTCTCAGGAAGATGTGCTTCTTATATCACCCCAAAGGTCTGTTAAGGTTTTGTAAGGGACGTAAGGGATATTGGCTCAATAAGTGTTTTTAAATCCAGATGTTTAACTTATATTTCATTTAGTTAAATATGTGTTTCATGATTCATAGTACTTCTCTTCTTCTTTAATTTGTTTTATAATAAATACAACCCCAAATCCAAAAAGTTGGAATGCTGTGTAAAATGTAATGATCTGAAAATCTCATAAACCCATATGTTATTCACAATAGAACATAGAAAACATATCAAATGTTTAAACTGAGGAAATGTACCATTTTAAGGAAAAAATAAGGTAATTTTGAATTTGATGGTCGCAACACGTCTCAAAAAAGTTGGGACGGGGCAACAAAAGGCTGGAAAAGTAACTGTTACTAAAAAGAAACAGCTGGACGAACATTTTGCAACTAATTAGGTTAATTGACAACAGTTCAGTAACATGATTGGGTATGAAAAGAGTATCTTAGAGAGGCAGAGTCTCTCAGAAGTAAAGATGGGATGGAATCTGGATGGAATCATATGTTGCTCTAAAACCTGTATATACCTTTCAGCATTGATGGTGCCTTTCCAGATGTGCAAGCTGGCCATTCCATAGACACTAATGCACCCCCATACCATCAGAGATGCAGGCTTTTGAACTGAGCGCTGACAAAAAGCTGCATGGTCCCTCTCCTCTTTAGTCCTCTTTAGTTTAGAGGACGCTGCGTCCATGGTTTCCAAAAGGAATTTCAAATTTTGATTCGTCTGACCACAGAACAGTTTTCCTCAGTCCATTTTAAATGAGCTTTGGCCCAGAGAAGATGGTGGCGTTTCTGGATCATGTTCACATATGGCTTCTTCTTTGCATGATAGAGCATTAACCAGCATTTGTGGATGGCACGGCGAACTGTGTTCACAGACAATGAGTTCTGGAGGTGTTTCTGAACCCATGTAGTGATTTCCATTACAGAATCATGCCTGTTTTTAATGCAGTGCTGCTTAAGGGCCCAAACATCATGGGCATGCAATATTGATTTTCACCCTTTTTCCTTGCGCACAGAGATTTCTCCAGATTCTCGGAATCTTTTAATGATATTATGTACTTTAGACGATGAGATATTCATAGTCTTTGTAATTTTATGTTGTAATTTTATTTGTTCCACAAATTGTAGACACAGTTTCTCACGGATTGGTGAACCTCTGCCCACATTTACTTCTGAAAGACTCTCTAACTGTCCCAACTTTTTTGAGACATGTTGCTGCCATCAAATTCAAAATTACCTTATTTTTTTTTCTTAAAATGGTACATTTCCCCAGTTTAAACATTTGATATGTTTTCTGTGTTCTACTGTGAATAATATATGGGTTTATGAGATTTGCAAATCATTGCAGTCTGTTTTTATTTACATTTTACACAACGTCCCAACTTTTTTGGAATTGGGGTTGTACTTTTGATTTGAAATTCATTTGTACATAGATTGAGGTTCTGAACTTAATTATTATTACTAATTTTAATTTACATTTAATTTAGCATCTTGTATCTCAGTGGTGACAGTGTTTTAAAGGGAACCAGGGCTTACATATAGTATGCGGCAATATATGTTTAATTATTCTGGAAAAATACAAGGAAATACAAGAAAATGATAAAGATGTATTTGAAATGTTCTTGTGTCTATCATAATGCAATATAATAATTTCACAGTTTCCATTTGTTTATATGGAAACTGTCTTTCTTTATTTCCAAGATCTCTTAATTTTCTCACTCTTATGACCATAATCATTACAAGTCAAGCCCAAGACAAGTGCATAGCTTTATATACCCAGACATGACATGAAATAATAAATACAATACAAAAGTTTATAATGGTTTTAAGTGAATTGACTCTCAGTTTCTCAGCAATGCTGCAATCATAGCTATCTGCCTGAAGAGTCCGGCTAATATACAGGTGCATCTCAATAAATTAGAATGTCGTGGAAAAGTTCATTTATTTCAGTAATTCAACTCAAATTGTGAAACTCGTGTATTAAATAAATTCAATGCCACAGACTGAAGTAGTTTAAGTCTTTGGTTCTTTTAATTGTGATGATTTTGGTTTACATTTAACAAAAACCCACCAATTCACTATCTCAACAAATTAGAATATGGTGACATGCCAATCAGCTAATCAACTCAAAACACCTGCAAAGGTTTCCTGAGCCTTCAAAATGGTCTCTCAGTTTGGTTCACTAGGTAAGCCACAAACATTCTTTGCCAAAGAAGCTGGCTGTTCACAGAGCACTGTATCCAAGCATGTTAACAGAAAGTTGAGTGGAAGGAAAAAGTGTGGAAGAAAAAGATGCACAACCAACCGAGAGAACCGCAGCCTTATGAGGATTGTCAAGTAAAATCGATTCAAGAATTTGAGTGAACTTCACAAGGAATGGACTGAGGCTTAGGTCAAGGCTTCAAGAGCCACCACACACAGACGTGTCAAGGAATTTGGCTACAGTTGTCGTATTCCTCTTGTTAAGCCACTCCTGAACCACAGACAACGTCAGAGGCGTCTTACCTGGGCTAAGGAGAAGAAGAACTGGACTGTTGCCCAGTGGTCCAAAGTCCTCTTTTCAGATGAGAGCAAGTTTTGTATTTCATTTGGAAACCAAGGTCCTAGAGTCTGGAGGAAGGGTGAAGAAGCTCATAGCCCAAGTTGCTTGAAGTCCAGTGTTAAGTTTCCACAGTCTGTGATGATTTGGGGTGCAATGTCATCTGCTGGTGTTGGTCCATTGTGTTTTTTGAAAACCAAAGTCACTGCATCCATTTACCAAGAAATTTTGGAGCACTTCATGCTTCCTTCTGCTGACCAGCTTTTTGAAGATGCTGATTTCATTTTCCAGCAGGATTTGGCACCTGCCCACACTGCCAAAAGCACCAAAAGTTGGTTAAATGACCATGGTGTTGGTGTGCTTGACTGGCCAGCAAACTCACCAGACCTGAACCCCATAGAGAATCTATGGGGTATTGTCAAGAGGAAAATGAGAAACAGGAGACCAAAAAATGCAGATGAGCTGAAGGCCACTGTCAAAGAAACCTGGGCTTCCATACCACCTCAGCAGTGCCACAAACTGATCACCTCCATGCCGCGCCGAATTGAGGCAGTAATTAAAGCAAAAGGAGCCCCTACCAAGTATTGAGTACATGTACAGTAAATGAACATACTTTCCAGAAGGCCAACAATTCACTAAAAATGTTTTTTTTATTGGTCTTATGAAGTATTCTAATTTGTTGAGATAGTGAATTGGTGGGTTTTTGTTAAATGTGAGCCAAAATCATCACAATTAAAAGAACCAAAGACTTAAACTACTTCAGTCTGTGTGCACTGAATTTATTTAATACACAAGTTTCACAACTTGAGTTGAATTACTGAAATAAATGAACTTTTCCACGACATTCTAATTTATTGAGATGCACCTGTAAGTCAGCTGATATGCTGCTTAGCTATTAGCTACTACTTAGATTGCTAATTTTTGTGCTAATGTCTCCATGACTAGCAAAAGAAGGGGTGGGTGCAACCAATCCCATGAAATTGACAATATGGCTCTGCCCTTGACCATGCATAATTTAATTTAAAAAATGTCTTAAAGTACATGTTTTGATACACAGTGGGATCTCTGAACAAAGGCAATGGTTTGCCTTAAAGTTTGTTTCCTTTTTACTTTAACGGTTGCTAGGGAGCTGGCTGATCTTGGCTAGCACATTTAGCAGTGCCTGTGTGTGTTTAATCTTCTGTACTCTGCTTTCTTTTATTCATAAGATGTACACTCCACATGGCCTTGATAAATGCAAAAACACAGCTGCACTCCAAACAGTTTTGAGGCTACAGTGACTAACACTGTCTATGTTGTGCCAGTCGTGTTAGAGGATCATCCTGAATTTAATGCATCTATACTAGTGACCCATATTAATAACTGGGCTGTTTTCAAGGCTTGGTTTATTCTTCTGTGTCTGTGTATTTGTGAACTTGTGAAGGTGTCATATGCAGGTGGTCTCTTAGGCGTGTATCTTCATACTTGCACTTAGCATGAATGTGTCGACTAGGGAAAAGTAAATGAGCAGAAAGGAGCAGAAAACTAAATTAAAATCTCATTTTACTACAGAATAAATAGAAGAAGATACTACTTATTTATGGGTTATAAAAAGCAATTTGGGATTCTTCAGAATTTCTTCACAAACAAGTTCACAAAGTGAATATTGCCCATTAATATTAACACAGAATGCCTAAGGGCAATTTATCACTGGCATGTTTTTGAGCTGGGGGAAACCAGAGAATCCTGAGGAAACCCACAAAGACATGGGGGAGAATATTCAGGACGGTAAAACTGAGCTCAGGACTGAACACGGGACTGTGGAGCTTTGAGGCTGCAACCCTAACAGGATGAAATAAAAGCATTTATTCTACTGCCAGCCAATCATGAAATATACACTAATGTTTGTCCAGGTGTTGAATGGGGCTGTAGATTTCAGATTAAACTCAATCACTCTAAACACAATTCACCTGATAGAAAACAACAACCCCAAACATACTCACATGGGTCTAATTAATGTACACCAAATTATGGCACTCAGATGTATTAGTGATAGGTTCCTGGTAGGTTATGATATTTGTCGAAAATGAATTCCATAGTATTTTGCTCTTTAGTAGTACTATGTTGTTAATGCAGAATAGGATCCTTTTATTTCTAAATATGTTTTTTTTTTCTGTTATGTAAATGTCAGATATTCTCACCCATGACACTGCCAATCTGCCATGTGTAATAGTGGAAACTGATATGAGACTGGACATGTGTGAGGTACAGAGTAGGGAGGGTCCAGCAGCAAGGACAGCAAGACTGACAGATATATCTCGGACCTTGAGGTTCAAGAGATCTTGAGCTAATGGCTTTACTGAAGCTCATAGGCTTAGTGAGGAGCACAAAGATGCCATTTATGTGGGGATTGATAGTCGTTTATATGCCATTTAAATTCTGAAAGCTTTAAATTTGAACTAAAAAGGCATTGCATAAAGAAACACCCACAGCATGAAAATAAACCCAGCAGAAAGCTTCAGAAATCGTTTAAACAGTGGAAGACAGCTGATAACAGCTAGTCATTGTAAAATAATATTCTCTACATTTGTTCACTGATGAAAACTATATGCAACTTTTTTTCCACCACAGGACTGGCTATGGTGCCAGTTCTACATAGCTTTGCAACCTCACAGCTCCAGTGTCCCAAGATCAATCCTGAGATTCTGAGCTTTGCATGTTCTTCCTGTGTCTGTGTGGTTTTCCTCTGGGTTCTCTGGTTTCTTCCCATTTCCCCAAAACATGCCAGTAGGTGGACTAGTGGCACTAAATTTCCCCAAGGTGTGAATGAGTGTGTGAATTTGTGTGTGCATGGTGCCCTGCAATGAACTGGTATCCTATCCATTGTGTATTCCTCTCATGCCCATTGTTCCTGGGACAGGCTTTGTGACCCTGATTGGAATAAAGTGCTTACTGAAGATAAATAAATGAATATTTCAAGATTATTACTGACTTTTCTTTTTTTTTTTTCTTCTTTTTTTTTTTTTACCTTTTCATGTGTCAAATGTAAATCAATACATTAGTGAAGAGCAAATAAATCTCATGCAGGTTAAGTTTTCCATAATGATGTATTTCCAGAGAACTCACTCCACTGTAGAAAATGAGGCATGTGACATATGATTACAGTATAAACAGGATGCCTGAGCTGCCCAGTCAACAGGCCTTATCTCCGCCATTCAGAGTTGATGGAGTCAGACAGACTGGCATACTGAATGTTTACCAGAAAAAAATGTGACTCATAACCAAGGATAACACTGACAGATGGACACAATCTCTCGTTCCCTAGTCCCTGTTTTCTCTCCACCTCCTTTTATAGCTATTTTATACCCTTCTCATCACTGCTTGCATGCGCGCACACACACACACACACACACACACACACACACACACACACACAAACACATGGGGGGGAAGAAAAAGTCAGCAAAGGAGTCATCTCCAGACATTAACTTCAATTTAAGATTCTTATGTTCACTTCCTGGAATGTGAAAATGATCAAATCAGTGCCATTTCAAAACATTTCATGTGTGAATTTCTTTGACAGCAGTGTGACATACTGTGCCAGATGGTATCGCTGCTTATTTGAGTCCGGGGTGACATTCTTATCAACATCACACAGCTCTCACCTCTCTGAAAGAACAGTGGGTCTGCCGATGATTACTGTGGTCATCCACACTGTGAGGGATATGCACTTCCACAGAGTTAGCTAATAATATAAGAAATGTTGCTCATTGCATTTACATATTAATGCAGACAACACACAGCAAGTTCTAAAGCCATGCTCTTCAGGCTTTTTTTTTTCCAGAAGGCCTGAAAGGAGCCTGAGAAATTTCAGACAATCTTAGTAATAAATTCTAATTCTGCCTTCATTTCATTTGATGCAGCCTGTAGTAAACAACATATTAAAATGAAAAGGCTTCTGAATACACCACACATCAAAGCAGACCAGCACACAGAAGTTCATAATGCACCTCAGTGCCTCTGTAAACACCAAGTGATGCGTTACATTATGCCAAGTAAACAGGAAAATAATGCCACCTGAATATGTGCAGTGAAATATCTATCTGACTTAAATTGGCGCAAAATATTGTTATTTTATATAGAAGGTCATGCATGTGTTTCTGGTCAAAACACTATTCACATTCTCCAGGCTGTAATAATGTAGTTCAACAGACTAATCACACTATAAACTGGTGGTCAACATAATAATCACACTATAATACAGTATATGCACATATATTATATTTTATATATAGTATTCACAGAACATTTTTTTTTATAATACTGCTTGAATGTCAGTGCTAGCTACATGTTAGTGCCAGGCCAGAGATTTACAAGCTACTGTCAACTCACTTATTCCCAGCAGTGGCTGATACTGCTCTGGCATACTGCTCTCAGAACCTAGCATAAAGCCCACACACATACTCGAGACTTCTCTAAACCTCTCTATTTGTTCAAGTTTGGTCAGAGAAGCAGAAACATTCTCTCCCTGGTCCTCACTGCTGCCCTTACCTCACATTTAGCCCTATACTAGCCCTCCTCCACACATTCTTCAATGCACTCTGATTGGCACATTGCTCACTTTAGAACTTGATAATTCTGTGCATCATCTTCTGATTGCAAATTAGCTCTTCTCTCTAATTTTGTCTCATCAAAAGCAGTCAATTAGCAGTGAAGCACGGGAAGTCTAAATTAGAAACAGGTCATGCATAGTTGTCATCTTTTGCTATTTTTTTGCATTTAAACTCCTGTGTTATTTGCTGAGGACAAATGAGGACAAGATTTCCATCAACTATATGGCTTTTGCTGACTAATAAAAAATGATGCATAGGGAAGAAAACTGAGTATTTTTTGTATTTACATTTGACTAAAGTATGCCAGCTAAAATGTCACAGTTTCATAAGCAGACATTAAACAAATTGTGTACTGGTTTTGATAGACAGACAGACAGACAGATAGGATAGATAGATAGATCAGTGACTTCTGCTGATGCAACAATTTAAGGGTTTCACAGCAACAGGGGTGAATACATATGCAATCACTACTTTTATGATTTTTAATACTAAAAAAATTGTATTGACATAATACAAATTATTTCAGTTTCAGTTGTAAGAATACAAAACATAGACAAGTTTGGGGCGTGCAAGGTACTGAATTTACTTGTGACCAAAAGTTACTTGTAAGTACTTAAAAAACAAAGACGTACTGTTATTAATTATCTCTTAATGTTATTAATCAGCTTAACTCAAAAGATTAAATATTGTGTGACAAATTTGACTAAAACTAAATTGAAGACTAAGACTAAATCAAATATAATAAACAGTTGGTTAGGTCACATGTAATTGTGTCAGAGCTGTATATACCGACATTTTCCTATGCCTAACAATCCATAACTTAGTGGACATTATACATTTACATTTCATTTACATTTATGGCATTTGGCAGACGCCTTTATCCAGAGCGACTTACATTTATGTCATTTATACAACTGAGCAGTTGAGGGTTAAGGGCCTTGCTCAAGGGCCCACAGTGGCAGCTTGGCAGTGCTGGGATTTGAACTCATGATTATACATTTTTATTGGATACATGTCTATCATAGAAACATATAAGAAATGTGTGTTTTGTTTTGTTTTTTAATGTTTTTATCTGCTTTTTTTCAGTGAAAATCATTGCAACAAGTGTTTATGCACTGCTGCTCACCAGTCATGCCCTCAGCCCTGTGTACAATGAAAACAGTCTACACCAGTGCAAATGATTCATTTTCATTTATGAATAATGACTGTGACTATGCAGCTGTGCATGTATAACATATGGAATAAAATACTTCTTTAAAATGAACTGACAGTAAAGCTGCATATGAAAGTGCTCAGATGTCACCTGGATGAATTGGCCATTTCACACTGATCCATGTCCATGAATATAAAAAGGACAGGGAATGAAAAGCAGTAGATTTAAAGGTCAGAGGATGATCCAACTACTCTGGAGACCATAGGGCTCCACAACATCTTCTACCTGCAAGCTCAACTCTTGGATAAAAACTGAAAAAAAGATGAAAAGACTGATTCTCCTCTGCTCTTAGGTTTGACTGTGAATAAAATCACAGGTTTTGTTACATCAACCTGTACAATCCTTAGAAATGTTTTTTAATGTTTTTTTTAAATGAGTACAGAAAGATAGCCTTGCTTTCCCAAGTTATTCAACACACACCACTGTTGCTTACAGAAATAAAGAGAGATGGAGTTCAGTATTAAATAGACAGGCCAATAATAACAGATACAGGTCAGAAAGAGGCTCTAAGTTACAGGCACATGGAGATCCAAGATCAGTCTAAGCTAAACTTATCCAAAATAACATTTAATTCACTATGCTTATCAAAATGTTTTTAAAATGTTAATGAATTACACAAAGATTGATAGATAAAATAAAGTACATATAAAGATCCTCTTGAGTGTCAGGAATTTATTAAGAATAATCACAACCAAAGCAAAAGGACAAGTCGTCAATAGGATATCCTGATCAGTTTCTGTGCATGTTTCTGTGCATGCTCTTCTTGTGTTTGCTTGGGTTTGATTCTCTATGTGTTTTGCTGGTCAGCAAGGGTGAGAGAGATTCAGTTGAAATTGTGAAAATTTTGTGTATCGTTTGAAGAGTACAGTGGGCCAATGTTTCACTGTTCATTTACTTTTTCTTTCTTATTATTTCTTATTTCGTATTCATTTCTGATTTTTAATTTTGTTATTTAAATGCAGTCTAAAGAGGAGTAGGCCACTACAAGTTACAGTAGGTATAGAAAATAATCAACCCCCTTAAAAAAAAAATTACATTTTGTTGCTTTTCAGCCTAAAATGAAGATGGACACAGTTTTTGTTTCATCCAGCTGCATTTACTCAGTGCAACTTATAACATCCAAGTGAAAGATACAACACCAACATGTCAGAAAAAAAAATTTAAAAAAAGGATCACTGAGTTGGAAAAAGGATCACCCCCCTCCTAAAAATGACTTGTAAACTCAGAAAGGTGTAGCTAATCACCTTCTCAATGGCACACAAAGCCAGCTGAGTTTCAACTGTGATCAGCTGTGGTCATTTTGATTAGCTCAGCATGAAAAGAGCTTTCCTGAAGCATTTTGTAGTGCAACTGAAGCAAACAATGAACTATTGGTGGCAAGGCACTGCCAAAAGATCTCCGGGATAAAATTGTGAACAGGCACAAGTCAGGAGATGGATACAAAAAAAATTCAAAGGCTTTATCAATGCCCAGAAGCACAGTGGAGTCTGTTATTAAGAAGTGGAAGGTATTTGGTACAACACAAACCCTCCCTGGATCAGGACGTCGCTCCAAACTGGATGAAAGAGCAAGGAGGAAACTGGTCATAGAGGCTACCAAGAGGCCTACAGCAGTTGTGAAGCAGTTGCAGGAATTTATGACAAAGAGTGGTCATTGTGTGCATGTGACAACAATATCACAAATTCTCCACAAATGTGGCTTGTATGGGAGGGTTGCAAGAAAAAGCCTCTCCTCAAGAAAGGCCACATGAACGCACCTTGGAGATTCTGAGGCCACATGGAAAAAGGTGTTATAGTCAGATGAAACCAAAATTTAATTATTTGGCCTCAACACCTAACGATATGTCTGGCGGAAATCCAATACAGCACACCATCCAAATAACACAATTCCTACAGTAAAGCATGGAGGTGGTAATATCCTGTAATGGGGGAGTTTCTCTGCAGCAGGGACTAGAGCACTTGTCAGGATAGAAGGAAAATGAATGGGGCAAAATACCATCTGACATGTTGGTGTTATATCTTTCACTTGGATGTTATAAGCTGCACTGAATGAATACAGCTGGATAAAACAAAAATTGTGCCCATCTTCATTTCAGGCTGAAAAGCAACAAAATGTGATTATTTTAAAGGGGGGTGATTCTTTTCTATACCCACTGTATATACTGTATATAACTGTGTATGTGACAAATAAAAATAGTGAATCTTTATGAACCAAGTTCCCTGTACATCTTGGTCAGGTCTTTTAAGAGCATTTTGTTTGTTGGCACAAAGCATTGGACACTGAAATAGATGGCGAGTCACCCAGTTAGACCAGTACCGACCACTGCATCCAAGAGAGGACAGAGTTGACTTTCCAGATTCCAGTTCAACGATAAACCTTGAACTCAGAACTCTGAAACTGCACTGCACTCTGGTAGGACTGTTGCCTACATGGATCAAAACAGACATTGAAAGACACTTGAAAGACAGGATCTGAATAGTCAGACTGGCTAATTTGATACACATACACATAATGCACATACACTGATAAACAGACTCACACTGACACACACATTTAAGTGTGTTTTATTTTTTTTAATTTTTTTTTCTTATTGTATGCCGGCTTAATTCCTTTTTAACTCTGTACAAACTTATTCCTTGTTCACTAAAGTTTCACTGAACACAAACTTGTTCATGGTGAACGTATTCATTTGAATAAACTGCTACGAACCTAGCAATTGTGTACTTACCTATAGATGGGTTACACTTTACATTCTTTGGTTTCCTCACACCCCCGAAGATCATGCCACCAAGTTGATTGGCTATGTAAAAATTGGCCCTTAGATGAATGAATGAGTGTATAAAAATGTGTGTGCATGGCAACTATAATGGACTGGGGTCCCATTCAGGGGTATTCATGCCTCATGCCCAGTGCTGAATAGGCTCCGGATCCAGTGCGACCCTGACAAGGATACTGAAGATGAATAAATGAGAGTGAGAATGGGCTCAGGTAATGAGCAAACGGACTGTAGATTAATCCAAAGATCACAAAACTAAATGAAAAATAAAATTGAAAACAGGACAGACCAATATGTAGAAACAAGGCTTAGTAACTTAGTAGAAATTCTTCTAGAGCAAGACTTCATATAGAGTTCATACAGCTATGGTGTTAGGGAGAGACAGGAGTGCTTGATCAGACGTCTGGTGACAATTACACTTCAGAATTATTAGAGTAGCAGCTAAGGACATGGTCAATTTAGTTCAGCATAAACATTCTTTCACATAATAATTCCTTCACCATGTGCAAAATAGAAGCTTGCACTAACTGGAGGG
This sequence comes from Cranoglanis bouderius, assembly GCA_023630585.1. Lineage (NCBI taxonomy): Eukaryota > Metazoa > Chordata > Actinopteri > Siluriformes > Cranoglanididae > Cranoglanis > Cranoglanis bouderius. The sequence goes on from CM042570.1 coordinate 13,786,135, forward strand.
TAATCTGGAATAAAAAACAGAAGTAAATGCAATCGCAACAGACGGTTTCTGCAAGCAAATGAGAAATATCTTACCAATAGTGTGTTACTTTATCTTACCAATAGTGTGTTACTTTATCAATCTAGCCACAGGAGGTCACAAGCCAGTGTACTTTTTGTGCCGGTCCCAAGCCCGGATAAATAGAGAGGGTTGTGTCAGGAAGGGCATCCGACGTAAAACTTTTGCCAAATTCAATATGCGAATCATTAACATGACTTCCATACCGGATCGGTCGGGGCCCAGGTTAACAACGACCGCCATCGGTGCCGTTGACCTACAGGGCACTGGTGGAAATTGGGCTACTGTTGGTCGAAGAAGGAGAGGAGGAAGGTGTGTTAGAGGAGGAAGGCGTGTCCATAGGCAGAGAGAGAAGAGGAAAGGCAGGAGTTTAGGACTGAAAGTAGGGACTTTGAATGTTGGTACGATGACAGGTAAAGGCAGAGAGCTGGTAGATATGATGCAGAGGAGGAAAGTCGACATTCTGTGTGTCCAGGAGACCAGGTGGAAAGGGAGCAAGGCTAGAAGCATTGGAGCAGGGTATAAACTGTTTTATCATGGGGTGGACGGGAAGAGAAATGGAGTAGGAGTGATCCTGAAGGAGGAGTTTGTGAAGAATGTTCTGGAGGTAAAGAGAGTGTCAGATAGGTTGATGAGTCTGAAGCTGGAAATTGAAGGTGTGATGTTGAATGTTGTTAGTGCTTACGCTCCACAAGTAGGTTGTGAGCAAGAGGAGAAAGACAGATTCTGGAGCGAGCTTGAGGAAGTGATGCAGAGTGTTCCCAGATGTGAAAGAGTGGTGATAGGGGCAGACTTTAATGGACATGTTGGTGAAGGGAATAGTGGGGATGAGGAAGTGATGGGCAGGTTAGGTCTTCAGGTAAGGAACCCAGAAGGACAGAGGTTGGTAGACTTTGCTAAAAGTATGGAGATGGCTGTGGTGAACATGTACTTTCAGAAGAGGGAGGAACACAGGGTGACATATAAGAGTGGTGGCAGGAGCACACAGGTGGACTATATCTTATGTAGACACTGTAATCTGATGGAGATTAGCGATTGCAAAGTAGTGGTAGGAGAGCGTGTAGCTAGACAGCATAGGATGGTGGTGTGTAAGATGACTCTGGTGGTGAGGAAGATGAAGAGAGCAAAGGCAGAGCAGAAGACAAAGTGGTGGAAGTTGGAAAAGGAAGAGTGCTGTGCGGTTTTCAGGGAGGAGTTGAGACAGGCTTCAGGTGGTCAGGAGGTGCTTCCAGATGACTGGACTACTACAGCCAAAGTGATCAGGGAGACAGGTAGGAAGGTGCTAGGTGTGTCATCTGGACGGAGGAAAGAAGACAAGGAGACTTGGTGGTAGAATGAGGAAGTTCAGGAGAGTATCCAGAAGAAGAGGTTAGCTAGGAAGAAGTGGGACAGTGAGAGGACGGAGGAAAATAGAAAGTAGAAAGCTTATGAGGACATATATGCAAGGTTAGATAGTAACGAAGGTGAGAGGGATTTGTATCGGTTGGCGAGGCAGAGGGATAGAGATGGTAAGGATGTGCAGCAGGTTAGAGTGATTAAAGATAGAGATGGAAATGTGTTGACAGGTGACAGGAGGGTGAGGGAAAGATGGAAGGAGTACTTTGAGGAACTGATGAATGAGGAAAATGACAGAGATAGAAGAGTAGTAGAGGCAAATATTGTTGAGCAGGAAGTAGAAAGGATTAGCAAGGGTGAAGTTAGGAGAGCTTTGAAGAGGATGCAGAGAGGAAAGGCGGTTGGTCCTGATGACATACCAGTGGAGGTATGGAAGTGTCTAGGAGAGATGGCAGGAGAGTTTTTAACTAGGTTGTTCAATGAGGTCTTAGAGAGTGAGAGGATGCCTGAGGAATGGAGGAGAAGTGTTTTGGTGCCGATTTTTAAGAACAAGGGAGATGTGCAGAGTTGTAGAAACTACAGAGGTATTAAGCTGATGAGCCATACAATGAAGTTGTGGGAAAGAGTAGTGGAAGCAAGGCTAAGGGGAGAAGTGAGCATTTGTGAGCAGCAGTATGGTTTCATGCCAAGAAAGAGCACTACAGATGCAATATTTGCTTTGAGAATGTTGATGGAGAAGTACAGAGAGGGTCAGAAAGAGCTGCATTGTGTCTTTGTAGATTTAGAGAAAGCGTATGACAGGGTGCCAAGAGAGGAGCTGTGGTATTGTATGAGGAGGTCTGGAGTGGCAGAGAAGTATGTTAGAGTGGTGCAGGATATGTATGAGAGCAGTAGGACAATGGTAAGGTGTGCGGTAGGTGTGACAGAGGAGTTCACGGTGAAGGTGGGACTGCATCAAGGATCGGCTCTGAGCCCCTTCTTGTTTCCGGTGGTGATGGACAGGCTGACAGATGAGGTCAGACAGGAATCTCCATGGACTATGATGTATGCAGACATGGTTTGGACATGTTCAGAGGAGGGAGAGTGAATATATAGGTAAAAGGATGCTGAGGTTAGAGCTGCCAGGCAGGAAGCCGAGAGGAAGACCAAAGAGGAGGTTTATGGATGTAGTGAAGGAGGACATGAAGGTAGTCGGTCTGAGAGAAGAGGATGCAGGGGATAGGGCTAGATGGAGGCAGATGATTCGCTGTGGTGACCCCTGAAGGGAACAGCCGAAAGGAAAAGAAGAAGAAGTGTGTTCTCATCATATAACCTAACTTATTATTCAGGAGCTGATGGCCATTTAATGCATTGAATCCAATTTAATAATAAAATTATACATCAACTTCAAGCTAGGAACTATACTATTACACTAACTGCTCTGCCACGCAGTGTATACATCCACTGTAATGTCCTTCACACTGAGAGAAATATGAGTGTGACTGAGCACATATATTTTTTCTTTCATTCATTCTACCATAATATTATGCACACACTTCATGTCAAAATCTGCCAAGGAATATACTCTTAGAAACTGTAGGTTCTTCAGTTATTACTCTTGGAGAACACTTATAAAAAAAACTGTAAATATCCAATAATTCCTTAAAGAACCCTTGAAGAACCTTTTTTTTAATGGGCCACTGTCCTTAGATTTAAAAATCCTTTCTCTCTTAAGACATAAGACTCAAGAAATGAACACGGTTCTTAGCCCTGAAACATGACAGCATGCTGCATTGTACCACTTTCATTTTTATGGCTGGCTGGTCCTTCTTTAACAATAATATACAGTTGATTTGCCCTGTGCTCTGTTGCCTAAACCATCAGAACCCATTGTTAAAGTTTCAAAAACAAATGATTGTTGTGTTTATCTCACAGTCTAAGTAAAATTGTACTTGTACTTGTTGATGTTTATCTCCCAGTCTAAGTACAATTTCCATCATACTCTGCTCTACCCTGTGAATGTAGCTCTGAACACTGGGCAGTGAAGTAGAGATATTGTCTGGCAGCATTAACATTATCTTGAAAACTGAAATATAGCTATCATCAGAGTTGAATTACTTATTAAATAGTCCAAATAAAAATGGGTATTAAAGACCATTAGAATGGACTGAACAAGTTTCACTGATGGTATGAACACTTCTAGCATGAAGGCAGTCAGCATTAAGCCCCCACTCTGACCAGAGAGACATACAGAAAGCGAGAAAAGAAAGGATCAAAATAGAAGCCCATTATTCAAATGTACTTTCCAAGGCTTACAAATGCAAATTGCAATAATTTCTCACTTATGTTCATGAATACACTGCAGTTAGCTCCCACAGTCACCTTTTAAAATGGCTTTACTGGAACAGCACACACTCTTAGTAGCTATTATGTCATACTCACAGAAAGTGTATTGGGAAGATAGGAGAGCCACCTGGCTGTGTATTTTATTGTCAAAGCTCATAAAAGAACATCTACAACTCAACACTTTCTGCTATAGACTCATCAAGGTGGCTGAATATGAAGGAAAACCAGACAAGGAGAATCTGAACAAAGATGCATACCTATTAGCAATCAATAAAACACTGTCTGAAATGAGCCTGAAGCCTAAAGAGAGACAATGCTGTTTCTCACTTTGTCTTTCTTACTACATTCATCATATTATACTGCACTCCTACTAACAATGGGTCATTTTATCTCTTAATGTGTGTTTAATCTAGCTTGAAATATCATTCCTTATCATATACAGTGCCCTCCAGTAATATTGACACCTTTGGTAAATATGAGCAAAGAAGGCTGTGAAAAATTGTCTTTATTGTTTAGCCTTTTGATCTTTTATTTAAAAAATAAATAAATAAATAAAATAAAAATAAAAATAATCTGCTCTCATGGATATCAAACAACTGCAAACAAAACACGGATTTATAAAAAAAAAAAATCTTTGTTAAATACAGGTGTGCAACAATTATTGGCACCCTTTTAGTCAATACTTTGTGCTACCTCCCTTTGCCAAGATAACAGCTCTGAGTCTTCTCCTATAATGCCTGATGACGTTGGAAAATACATGGCAAGGAATCTGAGGCCATTCCTCCATACAGAATCTCTCCAGATCCTTCAAATTTCAATCTCCACGCTAGTGGACTCTCCGCTTCAGTTCAACCCACAGGTTTTCTATAGGATTCAAGTCAGGGGACTGGGATGGCCATGGCAGGACCTTGATTTTGTGGTCAGTAAACCATTTTTGTGTTGATTTTGATGTTTTGGATCATTGTCCTGCTGGATCCAACCACCTCACATTTTAAGCTTTCTGGCAGAGGCAGTCAGGTTTTCATTTAATATCTGTTGATATTTGATAGAGTCCATGATGCCATATGTCCTAACAAAATGTCCAGGTCCTCTGGCAGAAAAACAGCCCCAAAACATTAAAGAGTCACCACCATATTTAACTGTGTGATGTTGTCTTCAAGCAACATGTCATATCCATATGTCAAAGTCAATACACTGGTATGATGTTGGAGCAGGAAGGAGAAGTCCTTTCAATACAATCACAAATACATTTGCATGGCAGTGGTAGCTCAGTGGTTAGGGCATTGGAATACTGATTGGAAGGTTGTGACTTCAAATTCCAGCACTGCCAAGCTGCCACTGTTAGGCCCTTGAGCAAGGCCCTTAACCCTCAATTGCTCAGATGTATAAATGAAATAAATGTAAGTCGCTCTGGATAAGGGCATCTGCCAAATGCCATAAATGTAAATGCACTGTATATATTTGCCAGATGCTTTTATAAAAACTGACTTACTAATTGAGCAGAATACAGTCCAAGTATAAAGTTGTTAGTTAAGCTGACAGTGATACAAGTCCACCAGAACATAATGCATCATAATTTTAGAAAGAACAATGAAGAAGGAAAATGGACGGGGCAAAATACCGTCAAATTCTTGAGGGAAATCTGCTGCCCTCTGCCAGAAAGTTGTCAGTGGGAAGAACGTTTACCTTCCAACATGACAATGACCCAAAGCACACAGCAAAACTGACCACACAGTGGGTGAAGGAGAAAAAGGTGAATGTCCTTGCATGGCCTAGTCAGAGCCCAGACTTAAACCCCATTGACAATCTGTGGAATGACTTGAAGACTGCAGTCCACAAACGGTCACCATCAAATTTGACTGAACTTGAGCAGTTCTGCAAAGAAGAGTGGGCAAATATTGCAAAGTCTAGATGTGCAAAGTTAGTAGAGACATATCCCAACAGAGTAAATTAAGGCAAATTAAAGCACGGGGGTGATCCTTTTTCCAACTCAGTGATTCTGTTTTTTTATTTATTTATTTTTTCTGACATGTTGGTGTTATACCCATTATATATATATATATATATATATATATATATATATATATATATATATATATATATATATATATATATATATATATATATATATATATATATATATATATATATATATATATATATATATATATATATATATATATATATATATAAAATTACCATCATAAAAACTGAGGCAGCAGACTTTGTAAAAATTAATATTTGTGTCATTCTGAAAACTTTTGGCCACGGCTGTATATATATATATTTATGTGTGTGTGTGTGTTTATATATATATATATATATATATATATATATATATATATATATATATATATATATATATATATATATATATATATATATATACAGCCGTGGCCAAAAGTTTTCAGAATGACACAAATATTAATTTTTACAAAGTCTGCTGCCTCAGTTTTTATGATGGTAATTTGCATATACTCCAGAATGTTATGAAGAGTGATCAGATGAATTGCAATTAATTTCAAAGTCTCTCTTTGCCATGAAAATGAACTTAATCCCAAAAAAACATGTCCACTGCATTTCAGCCCTTCCACAAAAGGACCAGCTGACATCATGTCAGTGATTCTCTCGTTAACACAGGTGAGAGTGCTGGAGATCACTCTGTCATGCTGATTGAGTTAGAATAACAGACTGGAAGCTTTAAAAGGAGGGTGGTGCTTGAAATTATTGTTCTTCGTCTCTTAACTTTGGTTACCTGCAAGGAAACACATGCAGCCATCATTTCTTTGCACAAAAAGGGATAGTAAGATTGCACCTGAATCAACCATTTATTGGATCATCAAGACCTTCAAGGAGAGAGGTTCAACTGTTGTGAAGAAGGCTTCAGGGCGCCCAAGAAAGTCCAGAAAGCGCCAGGACCGTCTCCTAAAGTTGATTCAGCTGCGGGATCGGGGCACCACCAGTGGAGAGCTTGCTCAGGAGTGGCAGCAGGCAGGTGTGAGTGCGTCTGCATGCACAGTAAGGTGAAGACTTTTGGAGGATGGCCTGGTGTCAAGCAGGGCAGCAAAGAAGCCACTTCTCTCCAGGAAAAACATCAGGGACAGACTGCTATTCTGCAAAAAGTACAGGGATTGGACTGCTGAGGACTGGGGTAATGTCATTTTCTCTGATGAATCCCCTTTCCGATTGTTTGGGGCATCTGGAAAGCTTGTCCGGAGAAGAAAAGGTGAGTGCTACCATCAGTCCTGTGTCATGCCAACAGTAAAGCATCCTGAGACCACTCACGTGTGGGGTTGCTTCTCAGCCAAGGGAGTGGGCTCACTCACAATTTTGCCTAAGAACACAGCCATGAATAAAGAATGGTACAAAAACATCCTCAGAGAGCAACTTCTCCCAACCATCCAAGAACAGTTTGGTGATGAACAATGCCTTTTCCAGCATGATGGGGCACCTTGCCACAAGGCAAAAGTGATAACGAAGTGGCTCGGGGAACAAAACATCGACATTTTGGGTCCATGGCCAGGAAACTCCCCAGACCTTAATCCCATTGAGAATTTGTGGTCAATCCCACAAACTCTGACAAATTCCAAGCATTGATTATGCAAGAATGGGCTGCCATCAGTCAGGATGTGGCCCAGAAGTTGATTGACAGCATGCCAGGGCGAATTGCAGAGGTCTTGAAAAAGAAGGGTCAACACTGCAAATATTGACTCTTTGCATAAACTTCATGTAATTGTCAATAAAAGCCATTGACACTTATGAAATGCTTGTGATTATACTTCAGTAACAGTTAGTAACAACTGACAAAAAGATCTAAAAACACTGAAGCAGTAGACTTTATGAAAATTAATATTTGTGTCATTCTCAAAACTTTTGGCCTCGGCTGTGTATATATATATATATATATATATATATATATATATATATATATATATATATATATATATATATATATATATATATATATATATATATATAAGCAGCAAGCGCTTCATTGACATTGACTTTGTTTACTTTCGACACGTGTTGTTTTGATTGCTGTCCTGTCTCTGCCCCTGTATTGTGATTGGTTCCTTCGTATTCGTGTTTATTGATTCCTGTTTCACCTAGTTTAGCCTGTTGTAGATTACCTGACCCACGCCTGTTTTCTGACCACGATTATTGCCTTACATATTTGGATTTGTCTGCCTGTCTCTCTTTAATAAAAGCTTATACTGCACTTGCATCCACCTATCTCCGCATTTACATAACAATGATAAGTTGTACAAATATAGAAGGTGCAGAGAAATGAGGTATATATGTCCGGTGACCATCAAGTGTAATAATTAGATGGCATCCTGTAGTAATTAGATGGCATTCTGTAGTAATTAGGCTGGGCAAATAAAATTCCAAAATAATGAGCAATGTAAACATGGGTAAGAGCCTTTTTAATGAGCAATTTTCATATTTAGCCTGCTCACTTGACCATAACAAAACATGAGCACTTTGTCCAGGCATGATTAAATTGTGCCCTGCAAAAAAGCTGAAAAATAAGAAATGAGAATGTGAAAAAAAAATTTGCTTCTGAAAGCAATTAACTAATTTTAAACCTCAAACTCAGGTCCAGGAGGAACACATCCCTACAGAGATTAGTTGTCCCCTTCTAACATACCCCATCACCCTATGGTGGCCTTGGCAATAAGATGAATAGTTATATCAAAGGTGTTACATGAGATAGAACATTCTGCAGTGCTGGACCCTGATACACCTGACCTATATGAACTTTAATCCTGTGAATTTGCAAACCTTGGCAGCAGTGCTGTATTGATTAGTGTTTTTCACAGATTATTTAATTTATCATCTAATTATCAAGCTAAACAGATGTGCTTTTGCATCTGGTCCACATCAACCAACTGGTTTATAAGGTTATTGTTTATTAATAAATTGTAAATTTGCTCAAAAATGTAATGAGCTACTAGCTCATACTAGCTCATACTAGCACCTGATTAATGATAATTAATTAAATACCTCAGCAACCTACATAAAAAGAAGACAAGGAGGGGGTCAGACCTTTGAAAAGTCATTAACTTCTAGGCCAAAGATACAAATTGAAGTGAGTGAGGTCAGTTTGCTTTTTTAGTCACGTCTAACTGCTCGGTAACAAAAAGACACTGGACAGACACAGCCATGATTAACACTGTGCTTAATCATGCAATTTGTGATCTGGTGCAAGCTTTTATTGAGACTGGGCTCATTAATAGGAGACAGCAGTAAGACATGTCACACCAGGCACTGTGAAAATATAATTAAAGGCACGAGGAGCCTTCATCGATTTCCATTATGTGCCTAATTAGTGCTAGTGGCACCAGGCTGGCTGACCACGTACACAACCTCCTCAGCAACAGATTTCAGCAAAATATTTCCTATCCTGACCACTTCAGTGTATAAATGATATTCAAAAATAGTGAGGTTTCTTTGACTTCTGTTCACAGATCAAGTGAAAGGACAGTGTTAGTAATAGGCACCTGTTAGCAGAGATTAAGGCAACTTTTTAAATTATAGATTACAAATGCAAAACAGACTTATGGCCTAAACATTACATTTAGTAACAGTGGCTAAAGTATGTGAGTGAAGAAATGGCCATGTGTCTGTAGCACATATACTGATTCAGTTTGTTCCTTATATCTGCAAAAACACATTTTGCTTCATGTGGCAGTGGTGGCTCTGATTTTAAGCTACTGATTGGAAGATAATGAGTTTAAATCCCAGCACCACCAAGCTGCCATGTTGGATCCTTAAACAAAGCCCTTAAGTAAAGCACTGATCTCTCAATCACTCATGCACAAAAGAAAAGATTTCATATGAAGTTGTTTGAATGCAACTCATTATGACTTTGCCATCCTGAGATTTGGTCAGTTCCTGAGTACCCTAGGTTATCTTTTGTATATGCTAAATTTTTTGTGAAGTAGCTAGAAACCTTTTTTATTTTTTTATTTATTTATTATTATTATTATTTTTTAAATCAGCCATACCTACAAGAACACTGAAATAGTTTACATTTTCAAAATAGTATATTAGCACTGATGTTATCATTTTGTTGTTCATACATAAGTACCCTAAAGTACACAGTCACATTTTGCTGTGTTTATTCACTCAAACAATTAAAAATTGATACAGTGATAGGATCTTTTTTATTTTGAAATTATTCATCAAAATCTATTCAATCTGAAGTGCTTTTAAAGTTAGATTATACTGAATTCTGTTTGAAATAGTTATTTCATGTTAGTCACAGCACTTCAGCATTAATTAACTCTTTAATTAAACAATTTAATTAAAAGGATTAGCAAACATGACATTTCATTATTTATTTAGGAGCTGGTGTTTGCCTGTTGGATATTTCAAATATCCCTATGGGAATATTACCATAATTAATCAACCAAGGTTATGTAGGGTGAATTCAGTTTTATTGGGGCAGATTCTAAGGTTACTTGCAATTAACAAAACAGTGTTGACACATGATTTATTTGGATTAGGCCTGTAATTTCATCCTCAGTGATACATTTATAATGTTATTTATTTGTAGCACACTTATTCATGGCATCACTAAATTTCAATAACATGACTTGAGAAAACTTGTATCCAAATACATCATCAACATATTGTAATATTCTATGTTCAAACTAGACTAAGTAAAAGTGATTGATTGGCATCCTATAATGCATTTCCTACAGAAATATCAACTACATCTAAATCAATCTGTAAAATGATATACACAGTACATTGACAGTAAACAATACACCAAGTAAAATATCTGTATACTATGTAGTAGGCCTAAGTAACATTTTTCTATTTCTCAGTGTTTCCCATGATGGTTAAGATACAGTGGGTATAGAAAAGAATCACCACCCTTTAAAATAATCACATTTTGTTGCTTTTCAGCCTGAAATAAAGATGGACACAGTTTCTGTTTTATCCAGCTGTATTTAGTCAGTGCAACTTATAATATCTAAGTGAAAGATATAACACAAACATGTCAGAAAAATAAATAAATAAAATAAAAAACCAAAATCACTGAGTTGGCAAAAGGATCACCCCCCCCTCCTAAAAATGACTCACATGGCACACAAAGCCATTTGACTTTCAACTGTGATCAGCTGTGGTCATTTTGTACTGCAACTGAAGCAAACAATCAACTATGGGTGGCAAGGCACTGCCAAAAGATCTCCAAGATAAAGTTGTGGACAGGCACAAGTCAATGGATACAATGGATACAAAAAAAATTCAAAGGCTTTATCAATGCCTAGAAGGACAGTGAAGTCTATTATTAAGAAGTGGAAGGTATTTGTTACAACACAGACCCTCCATGGATCAGGACGTCGCTCCAAACTGGATGAAAGAGCCAGGAGGAAACTGGTCAGAGAGGCTACCAAGAGGCCTACAGCAACTCTGAAGCAGTTGCAGGAATTTATGACAAAGAGTGGTCATTGTGTGCATGTGACAACAATATCACAAATTCTTCACAAATGTGGCTTGTATGGGAGGGTTGCAAAGCCACTCCTCAAGAAAGTCCACATGAACGCACCTTGAAGATTCTGAGGCCACATGGAAAAAGGTGTTATGGTCAGATGAGACTAAAATTTAATTATTTGGCCTCAACACCAAACAATATGTCCGGTGGAAATCTAATACAGCTTACCATCCAAATAACACCATTCCTACAGTAAAGCATGGAGGTGGTAATATCCTGTTATGGGGGTGTTTCTCTGCAGCAGGGACTGGAGCACTTGTCAGGATAGAAGGAAAATGGATGGGGCAAAATACTGTCAAATTCTTGAGAAAAATCTGCTGCCCTCTGCCAGAAAGTTGTCAGTGGGAAGAAGGTTTACCTTCCAAAATGATAATGACCCAAAGCACACAGCAAAACTGACCACACGGTGGTTGAAGGAGAAAAAGGTGAATGTCCTTGCATGGCCTAGTCAGAGCCCAGACTGAAACCCCATTGAAAATCTGTGGAATGACTTGAAGACTGTAGTCCACAAACTGTCACCATCAAAATTAACTGAACTTGAGCAGTTCTGCAAAGAAGAGTGGGCAAATATTGAAAAGACTAGATGTGCAATGTTAGTAGAGACATATACTAAAGACTGACTAAAGGCTGTAATTAAAAAAATTAAGGTAAATTAAAGCAAGGGGGTGATCCTTTTTCCAACTCAGTGATTCTGTTTTTTTAATTATTTTTTTTCTGACATGTTGGTGTTATATCTTTCACTTGGGTGTTATAAGTTGCACTGAGTAAATACAGCTGGATAAAACAGAAACTGTGTCCGTCTTCATTTCAGGCTGAAAAGCAACAAAATGTGATTATTTTACAGGGGGGTGATTCTTTTTTATTCCCACTGTATTTCATAAAAACACAATTTAATACATACAAACTTAATTGGTTCATCAATTAACCATAGTTGTAGGGAGTCTGATGCATCCATTACATTCCTTCACTTTAACTCACTTTATTTATTGTATTTAAGACTGTCCCAATTAACCTGATGTCCCACTATATTGTACCTGAATTCATACAGTGGTGGTTGAAAGTTTGTGAACCCTTCAGAATTTTCTATATTTCTGCATAAATATGAGTTAAACATCATCAGATTTTCACACAAGTCCTCAAAGTAGATAAAGAGAAACCAATTAAACAAACGAGACAAAATATTATACTTACAGTGCAAAAGTTTTAGGCACCCTATTTTTTTAGTACAAACTTTGTTATAGAGTTTTTATTATGACTTCTACATTATCAAGTCAGTACAAAAAAACATTTTAGATTCCCAAACATTAGTTTTCTAGCACAAAATTAAATGTTACAGAAAAATGTTTGTATGTCATTAAAGAAAGCAGCATATTACGTAAGAGACACTTTTCAGACAAAAAACACAATGAAGGCTGCTGGGTTTTGCTGCAAAAATAAGAAGCGAGTGCGAAAGTCAAAGTCTCCAGAAGAACTGTGTCTGGTTCTGCAAGATGCTCAATAAAACTTACCAGCTCATTTCCTTATAAAACTGCACGAGAGTGCTATTTTTTATTTTTTTTATTTTTCAGAACAAATATTGACTTTGTTTCATTTACTACTGTTTACTGCTCTTTACGGTATTTTTTTAAAATGTAGAAACATTTAATTTCATTATTTTGAAGGCATCTTTGCTCTACAGCATTTCTTTGCATGTGCCTAAAACTTTTGCACAGTACTGTACATCCCAGAGTTGAAACTGTTCTGTATTGAGGAATGGGCTAATTTTCCCCCAAGCCGATGTGCAGGACTGATCAACAGTTACCGGGAATGTTTAGTTGCAGTTATTGCTGCACAGGGGCGCACACCAGATACTGAAAGGTTCACATACTTTTGCCACTCACAGATATGTAATATTAGATCATTTTCCTCAATAAACAAATGACCAAGTATAATATTTTTTGTCTCCTTTGTTTAATTGGGTTCTCTTTGTCTACTTTTAGGACTTGTGTGAAAATCTGATGATGTTTTAGGTCATATTTAAGCAGAAATATAGAAAATGCTAAAGGGTTCACAAACTTTCAAGCACCATAGTATATCAAAATGCAATATGAAAGCTATTGTAAAATCTAGTAATACTATTCTGTATTTTGGTATTAATAGTATTTAACAACTTTATAATGTTAAGAAGGTTTACAGTCGTGGCTGTAAATTGGGTAAGAGATGACAGGTGCATGATTTCATGTACCTGTTGTAAGCTGCACCGATTCAAAAGTACTTATAACTTTAGTCAACGTGTAGGTGTGAAGAATGGGGAGGAAAAGTGTACACGAAGAGGGCAATGAGGGAACACAGGGAGGAGGCGCCCTCTAGCTGTGCTGCTTTTCGCACAGCAAAATCTGCTCCTGATCCCTGAAACTGTTTAACCCGTTTGAATTTGTATAGGTGCGCCTATGCGTTCAGTTATCAGTACATAGTGCAACAGATGCAGTTTAACACAAGCTAATATAATCACGCAATTTGTCGTTTAGCTCTAAACTTGAAGATACCAAGAACGTGCGCTCGCGTGTATGTGTGAGTGCGTGCACGTGTTTAAATGTCTGAGTACACGTTTGTGTGTGTGTGTGCGCGCGCGTGCGTGCACGCGCCTGACATCACTCCTGTTTTCCTCGGTTTGACAGCGGCAAGGTGACGCCTCAGTCAGACGCTGTGCGCGCGTAACGGTGCGCGATTCCGCACTTTCTTCCGCGACGGCGCTCGCGTTTCCAAGTTTTCACTCCAATCCTAATATCCACGGAGACTGCATCAGGGTCTTTAGAGTTTTTTCCAACCTTTAGTGCTCTACTTGAAGACGGCCAAAACATGCGCTCTGAGATTAATGCGCAGCAACGGAGTTTCTCCATCTGCCTGCAGTTCGCCAAGATTGGCACTTTTTTCTCGTGTGCTCGCTGAAGGCTCCCGAGGATGAAGTTTGGCCAAAGCGTTTGCATCTTAAACGTGGGCGGCACGCGGTACGCTTTTCCCATGGATGTGCTGAAGGACTTCCCTCTGAGGAGAGTGAGCCGCCTGCACAGCTGCGCGTCGGAGCGAGAGGTGCTCGAAGTGTGCGACGACTACGATCGGGAGCGCAACGAGTTCTTCTTCGACCGCCACGCTGAAGCTTTCGGCTTCCTCATGCTCTACGTGAAGCACGGCAAACTGCGCCTAGTGCCTCGCATGTGCGAGCTCTCCTTCTACAACGAGATGATCTACTGGGGTTTGGAAAGCTCACACCTGGAACTGTGCTGCCAGCGTCGTCTGGACGATCGCATGTCCGACACATGCACCCACTTCACCGAGGAGGAGCGCCGCGTCGAGGACAGAGATGACCAAAAGGAGCAAGAGCAGCGGAGGCGGCGAGGCACTGGCCGCGTAAAGGACGCCAAGTGGCTCGAGAGCATGCGCAGGACCTTCGAGGAGCCCGCGTCCTCAGTGGCCGCTCAGATTCTCGCTTCCGTCTCCGTCCTCTTCGTCATTGTGTCCATGGTGCTCCTGTGCGCGAGCACTTTGCCCGACTGGAAAACTGCCGAAAGTAACATGGTGGAGGAGCACAGGTACACAGAGTCTATAGACCATCCGGCCGGGTACTTATGCCTTTTTTTCTAGTCCCTTTCATGCACGATGCACTGCTGAGAAACTGTGAAAGCACGTTTTAAGTAGTCCTGTTATCGCTGATCATGTGCATGATCTCTGACCAAGACAGTTTTTATACCACACACAACTTCACGTGTCCAAGCCGGTTGACTTGTGTTTTGTCTTGTGTTTTGTTACAGTTTCTAAATGTTCGTCTTTTGTCTTCGATCATAAAACATAAAATAGTCTACATATTAAAATCCTCATGGTTAAATGAACTTTTGACTTCTATAAACGCTTCATATTTAATGAAATCCTGCGATTTAGCATTGACCGAGCAGACACTATAAACAATGCATTATGTACACGTTCACTGCACTTGAAAACAGGTGGCATTTAAATGTTCCTTCGTTTTCAAGTGTAGTGAAAGTAAATAAAGTAACACAACATTTATATTGCAAATATAAATTATTTTATCGGGTAAATTATCTGGCCATAATGTTTACTGCGGAAATGCGTTAATTCAATCGTAACTGCCCTTGTCCAAGGTGCTGAAGCGTCGTTGCGTTAATGTAGGCCATGAAACAAATTGCCGAGTGTTTGATTAACTTTTAGAGTGTGCATCTGGAATTACATAATCACTGTACACCCTCGGGAACAAAAGGTACTAGAATGCACAATTCGTGTTACAAATGATCATCCCTGGAGTGTGTTCCTGGAGTGTGTTCCTGAAGTGTGTGCCTGTATAGTTACAGGACTTAGAGAATATAGTGTACATTCAAACTTACTTTAGGGTACATAATTGGCTCTTAAGAACCACTGACTTTTACACTGTTTGTACATTGTATAATATCCCAATGTAGTGGGATAGTACCTATTTCCGACAGTGTAGATGTGAATTCAAAATGTAAAAATTCGTTGTATAGACATCATTCTATAGTACAGTGATCTAACAATTACATTACTCTTTAATGGGTAGGTGGGTTGAATGGGTAAAATTCTTTGTGAAGTTGGCTTCTCTTGTTGTACTGTTAAATATGTAGCATATCTTAAGAAATTGTTAACATACTAAAAATCTTATTAATGGTTTAGCTGTGAAATTAATTATTAAGTACAATTCCTTTCACATTTTCTGCAGTTGTTTTTTTCTGTCCTTTTAACCTCTTCATGTGTCTGTCCTATATCTATATTGCCACGTGGACTGTTCTGAAGGTGCTGGTGCTGGTACCTGCGGAGTGCCCAGGCTTTTCTATGTCTCTGTGTGTGTGTGTGTGTGTGTGTGTATGTGTGTGTGTGTGTGTGTGTGTGTGTGTGTGTGTGTGTGTGTGTGTGTGTGTGTGTGAGTGAGTGAGTGAGTGAGAGAGAGAGAGAGAAATTGTGTGAGAAAGGGGTGTTTAGGTGAGATGTCAGGTTTGTCATTTAAGTAAATAAACAATGTCATCCATACATGATAGAGGATGATATTGCGAATATGTTATCCTTGTAAAAATGTGCTTTTATTCCAGTTCAGTGTTTGCACAGTAAGAATTCTTTATATATGGACATGCTGTCCATTTGACACCACCACTTAGTTCCATAGTTCCACACCACTTGGTATAAAGATTTTCCTGGTTAACTATGCCACCATTTGAAATTTAGTAGAAAACTTTCCTACATAAGGAATGCAATTTGTAGAGGATTCAATTTAATGCAGGATCTTTCAAGTGGGTGTGAAACTTCTCTTATAAGATGTTCATCTCAAGTAACAAGACATCTCTAGAAACATGCTTCAGCCTATCTCATATTACCCTGTGTCCACTGACTCCTTTTCATCCTTTTCAGATTGCCCAGCATTGCCTTTGATCATAACAAAGAAATCTTAACTCCCCTCACTGGGAAATAGTGATGTTAAAAGTGCTAAAATATACATTATAATTGACTGGGCTCTGAATTGGACTTGTGGTTTTAATTCCTTTTGGACTGCTGAACTCTTTAAGACCTAGCAGCACATGCCTTTATGGATTTTTTGTTAAATTTGCCAGTCTCAAAACAGAAAACAGAACTTAAACAAGGTCATTTTAAACTTGACACATTTGATAAACATGGCTTTGAGATGCTTTGTTGAACAGATTTAATTGGCTTTGTTTGATCAGTAAACAAATTGTGTTTTTATCAATTTGGTGACAGTGGGTAGAGAAAAGAATCACCCCCTTTAAAATAATCAATTTTTTTTTTGCTTTTCAGCCTGAAATGAAGACAGACACAGTTTTTGTTTTATCTAGCTGTATTTACTCTGTGCAACTTATAACATCCAAGCGAAAGATATAACGCCAACATGTCAGAAAAAAATAAACGAATAAAAAACCAGAATCACTGAGTTGGAAAAAGGATCACCCCCCTTCCTAAAAATGACTTGTAAACTCAATCAGGTGTAGCTAATCACCTTTTCAATGGCACACAAAGCCATTTGACTTTCAAATGTGATCAGCCATGGTCATTTTGATTAGCTCAGCATGAAAAGAGCTTTCCTGGAGCATTTTTCATTCCTTGGTAGTGCAACTGAAGTAAACAATCAACTATGGGTGGCAAGGTACTGTCAAAAGATCTCCGGGATAAAGTTGTGGACAGGCACAAGTCAGGAGATGGATCTTTATCAATGCCTAGAAGCACAGTGAAGTCTATTATTAAGAAGTGGAAGGTATTTGGTACAACACAGACCCTCCCTGGATCAGGATGTCGCTCCAAACTAGATGAAAGAGCCAGGAGGAAACTGGTCAGAGAGGCTACCAAGAGGCCTACAGCAACTCTGAAGCAGTTGCAGGAATTTATGACAAAGAGTGGTCATTGTGTGCATGTGACAACAATATCACACATTCTCCACAAATGTGGCTTGTATGGGAGGGTTGCATGAAAAAAGCCACCCGCGACTGAGCTTTGCCAAAACGCACCTTGAAGATTCTGAGGCCACATGGAAAAAGGTGTTATGTTCAGATGAATTATTTGGCCTCAACACCAAACAATATGTCTGGTGGAAATCTAATACAGCTCACCATCCAAATAACACCATTCCTACAGTAAAGCATGGAGGTGTTAATATCCTGTTATAGGGGTGTTTCTCTGCAGCAGGGACTGAAGCACTTGTCAGGATAGAAGGAAAATGGATGGGGCAAAATACCGTCAAATTCTTGAGGAAAATCTGCTGCCCTCTGCCAGAAAGTTGTCAATGGGAAGAAGGTTTACCTTCCAACATGACAGGACCCAAAGTACACAGCAAAACTGACCACACAGTGGTTGAAGGAGAAAAAGGTGAATGTCCTTGCATGGCCTAGTCAGAGCCCAGACTTAAACCCCATTGAAAATCTGTGGAATGACTTGAAGACTGCAGTCCACAAATGGTTACCACCGTCTTCATTTCAGGCTGGAAAGCAACAAAATGTGATTATTTTAAAGGGGGTGATTCTTTTTTATACCCACTGTATAAACCACATGCACTAAACCTTGTTAAATATTATTAAGCATTATTAAGCCAGAAATGTTCCTAGGTCTTAGGGCATGTTTAGACACTTGCATGACTAACGCTGTAGTATAGTCTCCACAAGGTAATAATAACTCAACTTCACACCCTAATGAACTTGACTGTTTATCTGGTGTATAATGTCTATGGTAATTAGGGATTAGAAAATGATTATTTAGTGTGCAGTTTTGCCAACTGAATATTATTGTTTTACTTTGATCCAAAGCCAATAGTCTGAAGAGGAAACCTCTTTTATATAGTGTACCAAAGAGGTGTCTGATTCTTAATTGGATGGCTATAATTGAAATTTAATTACTTAGACTCTGCTTAGTATTTCATATAGATCATATTGCTTGGTACTGTAAATGCATGCTAAGTCAATGGCTTCCTCTCTATTAATGCATCTCTCAATTTTCTCTCGCATAATTGTGCGTCTGCTTAGGATCATCGAGGCGGTGTGCATTGGCTGGTTCACAGCAGAGTGCATCGTGCGTTTCCTTGTGTCACGTGACAAGTGTGAGTTTGTGCGACGTCCACTGAATATCATTGACCTGCTGGCCATAACGCCTTACTACATCTCCGTGACCATGACAGTCCTGACTGGAGAGAACTCGCAGTTGCAGCGGGCTGGCGTGACACTGCGTGTGCTGCGCATGATGCGCATCTTCTGGGTGATCAAGCTGGCTCGCCACTTTCTGGGCCTTCAGACGCTGGGCCTAACACTGCGCCGCTGCTACCGTGAGATGGTCATGCTGCTGGTGTTCATCTGCGTGGCCATGGCCATCTTTGGGGCCCTGGCCCAGCTGCTTGAGCATGGGCTTGACCTGAAATCCAGCAATGAGGAGTATGCCAGCATCCCTGCCGCCTGCTGGTGGGTTATTATCTCCATGACGACTGTCGGCTATGGAGACATGTACCCCATCACCGTGCCAGGGCGTGTGCTAGGAGGCCTTTGTGTGGTGAGTGGCATAGTGCTGCTGGCACTGCCCATTACTTTTATCTACCACAGCTTCGTGCAATGCTACCATGAGCTCAAGTTCCGTTCTGCTCGCTGCACCAGGAGCCTCTCGGCTGAATTCCTCAACTGACTGTGTCTCTGTCAGACTTTAGTGTGGACCTGTTTCTCATCACTATTTCAATAATAGATTCAGTTGGTCTTCTCGGCTCAGTAAAAGATCCAACTTAGTCAAATATCTGGTCTCAGGTAGAGCTTAGGGGCTTGGTCTTAAATGAGTTTACATGTGCGTAGCCCATCTGGTACTCAACTCAGTCCACTGAGGAGCTCAGTGTCTACATGGATTAGTTCCAGCTCTGCTCCACATAAACTGATTTCACTAGAAACAAAGACTGGAACCCATTCAGTCAGGTCAAGTGTTGTGGTGCATAGTTGGAACAAATACTGTGGACTCTGTGTCCCTCCATGGTCTACGTTGAGATTCCATGGTTTACCCAAGTCCACCTCTGATATACAAATTTTCAGGAAGCCAGGATTCACTCAGCTGTGCTGTTTTTACCATAGCGACAGTTACTGCACTTTCACAGTCGTGGGCAAGGCTACCATGGAAACAATGGCTTTCAGGCCAGATATCCCTGTCAGGGGCAAACTACTGAAACTGCTGGTGGGCAGATTTGACTTGTCTACCAGTGACCACAAGCACACTTGACATGGACTAAAAAGCTTCATCCTCACAGCCGGACAGACATGCACTTCATCCCCTAGCCATGGTATGCATCTACTGAATGATTTTAGCTTCTGAATGTCATCTAGACGTCCTACAGTTTTGGCAAACATACAGGAGAAGAAACAATTAAACTCATTTCACTGAGTTTTTTATTATTATAACTACATTGTTTGTATAAAAACAAGTTCCCAGAACTCAGCAGTCCAGCTTCCCCGAAGCAAAACGTTAGGTGGTTATATAAGCATTACAGGGTGAAATGCACAAACACTCATTGAAATTATTGTGTAAAATCCAATGATGTGTGACACAAAATCTGCAGGGATATTGGAAAACCAAGAGCAAGAGAGTGAGTGAGTGAGAGAGAGAAATAGAAAAAGAACAGTAGAGAGGACTGATGCTTAGCTGTGTAGGCAACTGTGGAGCATGTCAAATATGTAAAGTGGAACACAGTGAGCTACTGAGTGAGAACACTAATAGATGGTTTGATTGGCCATGCAATATATATAAAGTTCTCCCAATATAAAGTTCTTCCCTTGTAGTGCAATATGTCTTCACAGTTCCACTTGAGCAGTGAAGAGCTTTGAGTATTGTGCTACACGATGACAAAAACTGGTTTTCATTCTTAAACCCTCTAGAGGGCTTAGGAATGATCCTAAAACCTAGCTGCCTCTAGGCACAATCGTCTTGTCATAAATGAATTGGATTCAAGGAGTTTGCTGAGAAAAAGTTGTTACAGATAACACCAAACGTGAATACAAATAAGGATAAGAAAAATGTTAACGCAGACTAGAACATAGAAACAGACTAGAACAGACTAGACTAATAACATAAACTAAGGGACATGACATAAATGTTAGACAGCGAAGCATTCTGTTCCCTTTATGTGTTCATTGGTTTTTTTATTTAGATTTTAAATTTGTTTTTATGTACATTTTCAGACAAATTGGGCAGGCTTTCATTTATTGGGAAAAATGATCCTACTCAGAATAAAAGAAAAATATACTGACCAAATTTCATGTAAATCGGTTAGTTATGCTAAGGACTCTAGCTATTCATATCCCATGCACATCTCCTTTTAAAGCAAGGGGAGGTGTAATATCACACCCAAGAAAAAAGTGAAAAAAGCAACTTTGACTTACTGAAGATCACACTCTAAAAAAGGAACATCACAAATTCACCTCATATCCAGCTATTTTTCCATAACTGGGTGATACTCCTCTGTGCTAATGCTGTTATTGTCACTAATGAGCATCTTCATTCATTTGCTGTCATCTCAGTACTTTCCTCTTGAGAAACTGATGTCTTGATTGGAAGACGATCCATTCTGAGGGCCATAAAAGGAATGAAGATGTGTCTGATGTGCCTGATGTGCTATATCTTAAGTCGATATAATTATATATTAGTTGATAATTAAGTCCCATGTCACGGGGGAAGTCTGCATTCACTATTCTCTTTTTTTGCCTGACCCTGTTTTTGCTGCCTCTCCCTGCCTCCCTCTCTCTCTCTCTCTCTCTCTCTCTCTCTCTCTCTCTCTCTTTGAGAGCCATTTCTGTATAAACACAGATGATAAAGCTAAAGAAATGAGTGTGTAAAGCCAAATTTCTGAGTCCAGGGTCATGATGAAAAACTTTTCTCCCAATACCTCTTAAAGGCCAGTTCAATTTATATGGCAAACATAATTCTCATTTACTTTATATTTTATGTAAACCAAACCCTAATTAAAAATCTCAGGTTTTCAATGAAAATGAACATGGCCATCAATTTGAGTACCAAACGTTGTTTGGACAAATGCCCTCTTAAGCCATGAGATTTTATAAGGAAGATCATTTAATTAATTACTAATACTTCCTGAGTGCTCACAGGATATATATATATATATATATATATATATATATATATATATATATATATATATATATATATATATATATATATATATATATATATATATAAATAGTCAGTGTTAATTTAACAATATTCTGAAGAATGAATCAGCATTTCCCTTTAAACAGGTTTAGGGAAATTCATAGCTTCATTGACTTATGGACCACTTACAGTATCTCACAAAAGTGAGTAAACCCCTCACATTTTTGTAAATATTTTATTATATCTTTTCATGGGACAACACTGAAGAAATGACACTTTGCTACAATGTAAAGTAGTGAGTGTACAGCTTGTATAACAGTGTAAATTTGCTGTCCCCTCAAAATAACTCAACGCACAGCCATTAATGTCTAAACCACTGGCAACAAAAGTGAGTACACCCCTAAGTGAAAATGTCCAAAGTGGGCCTAAAGTGTCAATATTTTGTGTGGCCACCATTATTTTCCAGCACTGCCTTAACCCTGTTAGGCATGGAGTTCACCAGAGCTTCACAGGTTGCCACTGGAGTCCTCTTCCACTCCCCCATGACGACATCACAGAGCTGGTGGATGTTAGAGACCTTGCGCTTCCATTTGAGGATGTCCAACAGATGCTCAATAGGGTTTAGGTCTGGAGACATGCTTGGCCAGTCCATCACCTTTACCCTCAGCTTCTTTAGCAAGGCAGTGGTCGTCTTGGAGGTGTGTTTGGGGTCGTTACCATGTTGGAATACTGCCCTGTGGCCCAGTTTCCGAAGGGAGGGGATCATACTCTGCTTCAGTATGTCACAGTACATGTTGGCATTCATAGTTCCCTCAATGAACTGTAGCTCCCCAGTGCCGGCAGCACTCATGCAGCCCCAGACCATGACACTCCCACCACCATGCTTGACTGTAGGCAAGATACACCTCTCCTGTTAAACCGCTGTATGGTCTTGACCACCGTGCTGCAGCTCAGTTTCAGGGTGTTGGCAATCTTCCTATAGCTTAAGCCATCTTTATGTAGAGCAACAATTCTTTTGAAAAGAACCTCAGAGTTCTTTGCCATGAGGTGCCATGTTGAACTTCCAGTGACCAGTATGAGAGAGTGTGAGAGCCATAACATCAAACTTAACACACCTGCTCCACATTCACACCTGAGACCTTGTAACACTAACGAGTCACATGACACCGGGGAGGGAAAATGGCTAATTGGGCCCAATTTGGACATTTTCACTTAGGGGTGTACTCACTTTTGTTGCCAGCGGTTTAGACATTAATGGCTGTGTGTTGAGTTATTTTGAGGGGACAGCAAATTTACACTGTTATACAAGCTATACACTCACTACTTTACATTGTAGCAAAGTGTCATTTCATCAGTGTTGTCCCATGAAAAGATATAATAAAATATTTACAAAAATGTGAGGGGTGTACTCACTTTTGTGAGATACTGTAAGTAATTAGTATGCATAGTGGGTTACAGTATTTTATGTACAAATATAAATTTTTGTACTATTAATTTAACTGCTAATATAAAATACAGTGCCAATACAGAAAATTGTGTGTTATGATAGTGTTCTCATACTGCCACTGTTCACTGTGATGAATCTACTACCTACCAACTGTATAACTTTCTGTGATTTGTCATTTTACTCATAACTTCATGTTATGTCAATCATAGAGAAATTTTAAATGTATTCAATGGAAACCACATTTGTATAGATTTTTGCCATTTGAAGATGAAGCCTATTGTTTGCCACATTGTGCAACAATGTCCACAAATATCGAATAAAATAAACCAACAGACTGTTTTTCAAAAAAAAAAAAAAAAAAAAAAAAAAGTAAATAAAGGGGAAACAAATATTTTAAATGCAATTGCTTATCTTACTCTAAGGCTTGAGTTTCTTGTAGGGGAATTTGAACTTGAAGATAATTTAGGGTTTAGATATTTTTGTTATAGCCTAATAGGTAGGTAGCTAGGCTACTTTTGTAAAAGTCTAGTTAAGCATAATGTCTAAAATTCCAGTAATCTTTTTTTTTTATTGTTTTTAGCGTTCCCTATGTTTTTAAAATAGAGACTCTATTTTGTATAAAGTAGCATAAAATATGTGTCTGTAAAGGCTGAAACAACTCTGTGATCAACTACGAATAAATATATCCTTGATGGCTAAATGTGATGTTCTATGTGTTCATTTTATGAATGTTTTATTTTTGCAAACTGCATCGCTCTGAGAATTCATGGAGATGCAGGATGCCTAGGAGAGTTATCCAAAGCAGTGGTGGAAGACGTAGGTTACTGAAGCCATTTAGTCAGTGTGTTGTGAGAAATGGGTGGTGGCCTAGGAAAATACATTAGATGTCTCTGTGGCTGAATTCTGGCAAATAGCCAGGAATAAGGTTTTGACCAAAATAGTGTTTTCTGTCTATAACATACTTTGAAATCTCAACTATAAGAAACCATAAATATCTTTCACCAAAATAATGTGGAAATATTTTTATTTACTTTGCAGAGATCTGCAAAGATTATGTTGGCTAAGGAGCCAGGTTCTCAAATCTGCCTAAATATGTCTAAAACCTTGCCACATGATCTTTCCTCATGTAGAAAATAAATGTCACTCTTTGATCAAGATCAATGCTGACAAAATCTTTGCAATGCATCTGTGCCATCACATTGTCATAACAGAGAAAAAGCATACTCTATACTGATGGCAACAACCCATCCATCCATCCATTTTATGTACCGCTTATCCTATACAGGGTCGCGGGGAGCCTGTAGCCTATCCCAGGGGACTCGGGGTACAAGGCGGGGGACACTCTGGACGGGGTGCCAACCCATCGCAGGGCACAATCGCACACACTCACACACCCATCCACACACTACGGACAATTTAGAGATGCCAATCAGCATACAACGCATGTGTCTGGACTGGGGGAGGAAACTGGAGTACTCAGAGGAAACCCCTGAGGTATGGGGAGAACATACAAACTCACACAGGGCAGAGACAGGAATCGAGCCCCCAACCCTAGAGGTATGAGCCACTGTGCCCCTCCAATGACAACGAGCAACATTTTAAAATGTATAAAGGGCCTAATAAAAAGGGGAAAAGTTAGTCAACAGAACAAAACTCAATGGTGAGGCTGAATAGACTTTCACTATGAATAAAGTCCGGTATAAACAGAGACAGTTATCATGGTCATATTTATAATTTATATATCTTATTTATTATATGTTAAATTTGTTGTCTTTTAGTAGAATTGGAATGGAAACTAAATGAATACAATTTTCATCCTTTTCACTTTTGGTGGTAACCAGATTTTAAAAAGTTTATTGGGGCTGAGATACATACAAAGAAGAAACATATTTTAGTTACGTGAAGGGTTTTTCCAAGCCACCACACAAATATGCATCAAAAGAGTATAGTTATCTTTAAATCCTAAGTACCGTTAAATGTCATGTAAGTCAAAACCTTGAAGAACCCTAATTATACAATAATAGTCTACATTAGGGTTAATTTCTAACCCAAATATAGACTAATCTCTGCTTGTTTAAGTGCATGAGCATAATACAAATACAAAAGTTAAGTCAGAATCTAAATGTATGAAGAATAAATGTCAGTGTAGAGAGAAAAAGGTGATGGGATCTAGGTCTGGGATATTAAAAATTTCACCCAATAACACAGTTAGATAGCACAGATAGTTGGCTAACCAATATTACTGGATATTGGTGACTAATGACATTTGCTTTTAATAGCCTATGAATATAAAAATCTAGCCACAGGAGGTCACAAGCCAGTGTACTTTTTGTGCCGGTCCCAAGCCCGGATAAATAGAGAGGGTTGTGTCAGGAAGGGCATCCGACGTAAAACTTTTGCCAAATTCAATATGCGAATCACTAACATGACTTCCATACCGGATTGGTCGGGGCCCGGGTTAACAACGACCGCCATCAGTGCCGTTGACCTACAGGGCACTGGTGGGAATTGGGCTACTGTTGGTCGAAGAAGGAGAGGAGGAAGGTGTGTTAGAGGAGGAAGGTGCGTCCGTAGGCAGAGAAAGAAGAGGAAAGGCAGGAGTTTAGGACTGAAAGTAGGGACTTTGAATGTTGGTACGATGACAGGTAAAGGCAGAGAGCTGGTAGATATGATGCAGAGGAGGAAAGTCGACATTCTGTGTGTCCAGGAGACCAGGTGGAAAGGGAGCAAGGCTAGAAGCATTGGAGCAGGGTATAAACTGTTTTATCATGGGGTGGACAGGAAGAGAAATGGAGTAGGAGTGATCCTGAAGGAGGAGTTTGCGAAGAATGTTCTGGAGGTAAAGAGAGTGTCAGATAGGTTGATGAGTCTGAAGCTGGAAATTGAAGGTGTGATGTTGAATGTTGTTAGTGCTTACGCTCCACAAGTAGGTTGTGAGCAAGAGGAGAAAGACAGATTCTGGAGCGAGCTTGAGGAAGTGATGCAGAGTGTTCCCAGATGTGAGAGAGTGGTGATAGGGGCAGACTTTAATGGACATGTTGGTGAAGGGAATAGTGGGGATGAGGAAGTGACGGGCAGGTTTGGTCTTCAGGTAAGGAACCCAGAAGGACAGAGGTTGGTAGACTTTGCTAAAAGTATGGAGATAGCTGTGGTGAACACGTACTTTCAGAAGAGGCAGGAACACAGGGTGACATATAAGAGTGGTGGCAGGAGCACACAGGTGGACTATATCTTATGTAGACACTGTAATCTGATGGAGATTAGCGATTGCAAAGTAGTGGTAGGAGAGAGTGTAGCTAGACAGCATAGGATGGTGGTGTGTAAGATGACTCTGGTGGTGAGGAAGATGAAGAGAGCAAAGGCAGAGCATAAGACAAAGTGGTGGAAGTTGGAAAAGGAAGAGTGCTGTGCGGTTTTCAGGGAGGAGTTGAGACAGGCTTTAGGTGGTCAGGAGGTGCTTCCAGATGACTGGACTACTACAGCCAAAGTGATTAGGGAGACAGGTAGGAAGGTGCTAGGTGTGTCATCTGGAAGGAGGAAAGAAGACAAGGAGACTTGGTGGTGGAATGAGGAAGTTCAGGAGAGTATCCAGAAGAAGAGGTTAGCTAGGAAGAAGTGGGACAGTGAGAGGACAGAGGAAAGTAGACAGGAATATAGGGAGATGCAGCGTGAGGTTAAGATAGAGGTGGCAAAGGCTAAACAGAAAGCTTATGAGGACATGTATGCAAGGTTAGATAGTAAAGAACGTGAGAGGGATTTGTATCGGTTGGCGAGGCAGAGGGATAGAGATGGTAAGGATGTGCAGCAGGTTAGAGTGATTAAAGATAGAGATGGAAATGTGTTGACAGGTGACAGGAGGGTGAGGGAAAGATGGAAGGAGTACTTTGAGGAACTGATGAATGAGGAAAATGACAGAGAGAGAAGAGTAGTAGAGGCAAATATTGTTGAGCAGGAAGTAGAAAGGATTAGCAAGGGTGAAGTTAGGAGAGCTTTGAAGAGGATGCAAAGAGGAAAGGCGGTTGGTCCTGATGACATACCAGTGGAGGTATGGAAGTGTCTAGGAGAGATGGCAGTAGAGTTTTTAACTAGGTTGTTCAACGAGGTCTTAGAGAGTGAGAGGATGCCTGAGGAATGGAGGAGAAGTGTTTTGGTGCCGATTTTTAAGAACAAGGGAGATGTGCAGAGATGTGGAGGTATTAACCTGATGAGCCATACAATGAAGTTGTGGGAAAACGTAGTGGAAGCAAGGCTAAGGGGAGAAGTGAGCATTTGTGAGAAGCAATATGATTTCATGCCAAGAAAGAGCACTACAGATGCAATATTTGCTTTGAGAATGTTGATGGAGAAGTACAGAGAGGGTCAGAAAGATCTGCATTGTGTCTTTGTAGATTCAGAGAAAGCGTATGACAGGGTGCCAAGAGAGGAGCTGTGGTATTGTATGAGGAGGTCTGGAGTGGCAGAGAAGTATGTTAGAGTGGTGCAGGATATGTATGAGAGCAGTAGGACAATGGTAAGGTGTGCGGTAGGTGTGACAGAGGAGTTCACGGTGAAGGTGGGACTGCATCAAGGATCGGCTCTGAGCCCCTTCTTGTTTGCGGTGGTGATGGACAGGCTGACAGATGAGGTCAGACAGGAATCTCCATGGACTATGATGTTTGCGGATGACATTGTGATCTGTAGTGAGAGCAGGGAGCAGGTGGAGGAAACTCTAGAGAGGTGGAGGTTTGCTCTGGAGAGAAGAGGAATGAAGGTTAGTCGCAGCAAGACAGAATACATGTGTGTGAATGAGAGGGATCCAAGTGGAACAGTGAGGTTACAGGGAGAAGAGATAAAGAAGGTGCAGGATTTTAAGTACTTAGGGTCAACAGTCCAGAGCAACGGGGAGTGTGGAAAAGAGGTGAAGAAGCATGTGCAGGCAGGTTGGAATGGGTGGAGAAAAAGGTGTACAGGACAGTAGTGAGACCAGCAATGTTGTATGGTTTGGAGACAGTTGCACTGAGGAAAAGACAAGAGGAAGAGCTAGAGGTAGCAGAGCTGAAGATGTTGAGGTTCTCTTTTGGGAGGATAGATAGGATCAGGAATGAGTACATCAGAGGGACAGCACATGTGAGATGTTTTGGAGACAAAGTTAGAGAGGCCAGGTTGAGATGGTTTGGACATGTTCAGAGGAGGGAGAGTGAATATATCGGTAAAAGGATGCTGAGGTTAGAGCTGCCAGGCAGGAGGCCGAGAGGAACACCAAAGAGGAGGTTTATGGATGTAATGAAGGAGGACATGAAGGTAGTCGGTCTGAGAGAAGAGGATGCAGGGGATAGGGCTAGATGGAGGCAGATGATTCGCTGTGGCGACCTCTGAAGGGAACAACCAAAAGGAAAAAAAAAAAAAAGCCTTTGAATATAAACATTTTTAAATATCCTCTACTTATGATGTAGTGGTAACAGGTAACAGCGAAATATCTCTACATAATCAGCCTCCACTGCAGAATGCAGATTCTTGCATTCTTCCGGCTGAGATTCTTGCATTCTTCCACCTCAGATTTGGAGGTTCTGAGCCTCATCCTGGCCACTTCACACTAAGCTACAAACCACCCCAGAGCACGCTGGGGGTCATTGCTTGATGAAGTCAGCAGGACCACATCATCTGCAAATAACAAAGATGTGATCCTGAGGTCACCACCTGGACCCCCTGCACCCCTTGGCTGTGCCTAGAAATTCTGTTCATGAAAATCATGAACAGAATCTGTGACAAAGAGCAGCCTTGGTGAAACCCAACAAGCACTGGGAACAGGTCTGACCTGACGTTGTAAATACAGACCAGACTCTAGCTTCGGTTGTACAGGTGAAGTACCCCATATTCCCTAAGCACCCTCCACAGGATCCCATGAGGGACACGGTCATATGCCTTTTCCTAGTCCACAAAACACATGTAGACTGTTTGGGCAAACTCCCATAAACCCTCCATGATCATTTTATGTGTAAAGTGCTGGTCCATTGTTCCACGGCTAAGACAGAATCCACATTTCTCCTCCTGAATCTGAGGTTTGACTAATGTCTGGACCCTCCTCTCCAGTACTCTGGCATAGACTTTCCCAGGGAGGCTGATGAGTGTGATCTCCCTAAAGTTGAAACACACCCTCCGGTCCCCCTTCTTAAAGATAGAGACCACCAGCCCAGTCTGCCAACCCAGAAGTATTGTCCCAGACCTCCACACAATGTTGAAAAGGCGTGTCAGCCAAGACATCCCAACAACATCAACTCAGGGCGAATCACATCCACCCCAGGAGCCCTGACACTAAGGAGTTGTTTAACTGCCTCAGTGACCTCTGCCCCAGTGATGGGCAAGTCCTCCTCCAAGTCTTCCAGCTCTACTTCCTTAATAGAAGGCATGTGAGTGGGATTCAGGAGGTCCTCAAAGTACTCCTTCCACTGTCTGACTATGTCCCCAGTTGAGGTCAACAGTTCTCCATCCCTGCTGTAAACAGCATGGGCAAGGCCCTGCTTCCCCCTTCTGAGGTTTGCCAGAATCTCTTCGAGGCCAAACAAACGTCATTTTCCATGACCTCACTGAACTCCTCCCATACCAGAGTTTTTGCTTCTGCCACTGCCCTTGCTGCACTCCACTTGGCCCACCAGTATCTGTCAGCTGCCCCTGAAGTCCCGCAAGCTAACCAAGCTCAAAAGGCCTCCTTCTAACATCTAATTGTGAGCATTTGCACTGGCCCACTTTTGCACATCCTGCACTAATGTACAGTTAATGTCTTTATTTTTATTTTTCTAAATCTTTATATTTTATATTTATGTTCATAGTTCATAGTTTTCATCAGTTGGCAGCTCAGCTCCTCTCTTCACCCGAGTGTCCAGAACACATGGTCACAGGTCTGAAGATACAACTACATAGTCAATCATCTGCAGCCTAGGATGCTCTGATACCAAGTATACTTATGAACACCCTTATGTTCGAACATGGTATTTGTTATGGATAAATCATGCTTAGAACAGGAATCCAATAACAGAACACCACTCTGGTTCAGATCGAGCGGGCTGTTCCTCCCAATCACTCCCCTCCAGGTTTCACTGTCATTACCCACGTGAGTGTTAAAGTTCCCCATTAAAACTATGGAGTCTCCTTCCAGTGACCCTCCAAAGGACTCCAAGAAGGCAGAATACTCTGAACTGATGTTCGGTGCATAAGCACAAACAACAGTTAGAGTCTGTCCCCTGACACAGAGCCAAAGGGAGGAGACACTCTTGTGAGAGAGTCCAGCCTCTCTCCAGGAGTTTGGTTCCAGAGCCCATGATGTGCGTTGAGGTCTGCCGACTATATCTAGATGGAATCTCTCCACCTCCCGCACTAACTCCGGCTCCGTTCCCACGAGAGCGGTCCCGTTCCATGTTCCTAAAGCCAGTTTTGGTAGCAGGGGTCATTCTGCCAAGGTCTCTGCCTTCGACTGCTGCACAGTCCACAATGCACCTGACCCTTACAACTCTTCCTGCAGGTGGTGGGCCCACGAGAGGACGGCCCCATGAAGCTCATTCGGTCTATGCCCAGCCAGGCTCCATGGGTAAGGTCTCAACCACTAGGTGCTCGCCAACGTGCCGATATTCAGTCGTGCCGATATTCAGTATAACAGTGTGATTGTGCTATATTGCTATTATGTGAATATCGTATATTATGTGAATTTTATAAATAAGAAATTAGTATGGAGTAACTGCCATTTTGGACACAACATGCCCAAATCATTTGTTTATTTTTGCTCCACAAGTGGAAATTGATCCCAAAGGAGCCACTGATAGCCCATCTACTAGCTAGCTCACAATGATTTGCACCTTCCCATTAATGGTGCATTCTGTGAAACTGGCTTCCCTTATTTCTTTGTTAACTTCATCTGACTAGCTTTCATATTTTAAGTCATTTTATTTTTAAGTTATATTCATGAAAAATGTATTGTTTGCCATGTCCACTGTGATGTCGCTAACTCTACTAGTAGCGGTTTCAGTGGGACTGCTGCTAGAATTTTACATGCCAAACACAGACAAACAGAGTGATACAAACAGTGAAACGTCCAATCAAACAGTGAATTGTCCAATCAAATTAGTGGACCAGAACTAACTGTTGTATAATAACAGTTATAACCTAATAGTCAGTCCCTCCAGGGTTTTGTGATTTTGTGATTGCAGAAATTAGCGGAAAAGCAAACTTCGCAATATTCAGAGGAGCTTGCAATTTTTCAAAATTCCCACAGATTTTCCACAGATTTAGGCCAAGACATGCCATGTGACATCATCAAAATGCACATTCAGTCAAAGCCTTCTATGATTCACGTGCATCGAATATGAGTACAGCTAAAGGGTCTCATTTACCAACAAACATCACTGCGAAAGACTGCAAAACAATTTTGTGCAATTTCGCCAATTCAAGTAGTTTTTCACAAAAAAAAAGCAAAAACAAAAAAATAAAACCCTCTGCAATCAAATCAAAAATTTTGAAAAAAGTTGCAGCAAAATCAAGCATTTTTGGCTGCAACAATCACAACAAAACTCTGTGAAATCCTGTACGGAATGAATAGTATATGTGTATACTTAAATACTTTCTGTTATCTCTTCTTTTTTCCTAGAAACATCCTATTCTAATATCAGAGCTTAAGTTATTGGTGTTAATTGAAAGAATGTTAAATAATAACATTTAAGTTAAATAAAATAACCATCTTAGAGTTTGTGGTCTCACAAAAATGCTGATGACCCAGGCAGAGTTTGAGTTTGGCATCCCTGCCTAGCCTATAAATAAATAAATAAATAAATAAGGATACAGGAGAGTGTTGAGTTATAGAAACCCACTGACCTTGTGGATGGCGGTGCAGAAATGGAAAAAAATAACATTAAACAAAACATATGGCAGGGAGCCTATTATTTTTTTTTTTTAATTATCATTTAATTGGCAAGCATGACTGTAAAATAGAATAGACTTCATGTTGAGACTGTGGTGAATTTCCTGATTACACAGTTGCACTTATTGTTTTATCGTGTAGCACACAGTTATAGAAGGGAATTATTTATAATCACACTATCCGGTGTCACCCAGATGAGGATGGGTTCCCTTTTGAGTCTGGTTCCTCTCAAGGTTTCTTCCTCATGTCTCAGAGTTTTTCCTTGCCACGTCGCCTCTGGCTTACTCATTTGGGATCATTTTATCAATTTAAAATTTAGATCCGAAATTTATATATTTATGTAAAGCTGCTTTGTGACAAAGCACAGGAAACAGTACATTGTTAAAAGCGCTATACAAATAAAACTGAATTGAATTGAATTAAAATGTGCATTTTGACTTCAGGCTAAATCCGTCCCTGGTAATAATGCAAAGAATTTAAATGAAAAGTAAATAATTAAAAAAAAATTACTTATTAAAAAGAGGACCTACAAAGTGTTATGAAATAGGGAAAAACAAAAACTGCACCGTCTTTTTGCTCAGGCACAAAGAAACCTGCTATGTGATATCACTTCCGCTCAGCTGGGCCCTCGCTCTTTTGGTGTGGGGTGAAGCAGAAGGAGTGTGGTGTTGTCTTTGTTTGATATATACGTTTACTTTCAAAATGTACTACAAAATCAGCGGAGTGACGGGAAAACTGACGGGATCTACACCGGCGAGTGCTTACTTCCCCCAGGTAAACACACGGTCGGTTATTTTGTCAAGTCGGTAAAAGTGACCTTCAGTGTGGTTTGTGTCGAAGGAAGTGGTTTTAGCAGAGGGCTAACTGTACAGACTAAAGCTACAGCGCAGTGTAACTTTACAGCTGCTTGATTTTAAAACACTGAGGAACATTTCAGATAAGTGTACACACAGTATGTTGATTTCAGTTTGTCCAGTTAGAAGACTATTCGCGCATCTGCTTTTGAAATGAGTATGATTCGTTGGATTTTGTTGTTGGGTCAGTTGTACTCGCAATACATTGTACTTTGATAATTGATAATTAGGCTACATTCTTTCATTCTTAGCCTTTTAAAAATCAACTTCATTTTAGCAATTGATATTTCTGTATCTATAGACACTGACAATTTTAAGATTTTAATATGTTAAATATTATAATCCTAGGGGCTCAAACCTACCGTGCCCTCACAACCCACCCCAATGATCTTCGCTTCACCCACCAAGGTGGTGTCAGAAGCAGGACCTACAGCATATATGGGAGCTAACAAGGTCCCTGAGCTGCAAAAGATCTTTCAGGTATTCAACTAATTTGTTTGTTTTGTTGTTGTTTTTTCCACAGCAGCACAGGAATCCGTATAATCATCATCTGTATTACATATGCCTATAATTTCCTTACACATTGCATTGTATACTGCAACACATATATAAAAAATTAATAAAAGCAACTGTTAAATGCATTAATTAAAAAAAAAAAAAATCTGTAGTGGAAATTCACCTCTTCAAGAAGTAACTACCAACACTTGAATGTGCTCAAGCAAATATTTTTCATCAAAGCACTTACTCACAAGCTTTACCTAAGTTCACCTCAGAGTGCTACCAAGGGTTCTCGAGTTTTGCATGAATATACATTGAAGCATACATGAGTTATTCATCATATAGAGAACACAGAGTAGAGTTAATGATTGGTTACAATCAAACTTGATTAACATAGCTCCTCCTTCTTGTTTATCGTAAGAAATGGGTTCATCTTCATCATAGGCTGCGTCCGAAATCGCGTACTACCCTACTACACGGTAGGCGAAATGTGGTACGAATTCTCAGTAGGTGAGAAATACCTGGATGGCGTACTGCTTCCGGCGAGATTTTGCAGTATGCAACTAATGGACACTAATGCAACGGGACTGGTGCGGACAAGCTCAGAATTTTTTTTTTTTTTAATCGCAGAAGACCGCGCATTGGCTCTTTTTAAGTATTAAACCTTGGTTAAACGGGACTTTTTTACCCGAATAAATTGTTAACTTTTTGAAGGTTTAAACAAGAAAACAGTTGTCACAGCATTTGAAACTTTTTTTGTGATCTCCATCATGCCGTAACCGGCCAAGCTAACAGCAACGAATTTACCTCAGCCTGTTAACACTCCCCACATTAAATTGATAATTCGGTTAACTTTCCCGATTTTGCCGTTAGTCCGGTTGCTTTAATCTGCTGGTCCCTCTAAGATTTTTGGGTTTATGATGACGTCGAAAGTCACATGACAATGCCAACCTGGCGGATGTAGTATGTCCGGGATTGTATTCATACTGCACACACATACTGATTAGTAAGTATTGTTTCAATGGCCATGCAGTAGGTACTGTCTCAGTACACGATTTTGGACGCAGCCATAGTCTTTCTTCCACATCCCATAATAGTTATTTTTCTCTCTTACCTTAAGACTCCTAAGCGCACACGTGTGTGCACACACACATACCCTTGGGAATTGGTGCTTCTTCTCATATGAGCATAAAACAACATTTGAACAGATATAGTTCACATCATGAAAAAAAGATATACAAGTTTATTTAAAAAACAAACAAACAAAAAAAAAAACACCACATTTCATAACATCATAACATTTCACAGTCTGTAAGCAAGGTCCTCAGAGCCAGGACTGTTCAAAGGTTTCCAAAATCAAATAGTAACGGAAACTGTTTTGTGAACATTTAAACATGCTTAACCTGCTGATAAAGTGTATACAGGGTGTACAAAATGTCAGGAACCAATAAGAGAACCAAAACTATATACAGTACTGTGCAAAAGTTTTAGGCACATGCGAACAGCAGTAAAGAGTAGTAAATGAAACAAAGTCAATATTTGGTGTGACAAAAAAATAAAAATAGTAGTCTCCAGTACAATTAGTGCAGTTTTATAAGGAAAATAGCTGGTAAGTTTTATTGAGCATCTTGCAGAACCAGCCACAGTTCTTCTGGAGACTTTGACTGTCGCTTCTTATTTTTGCAGCAAAACCCAGCAGCCTTCATTGTGTTTTTTGTTTCATTGTCAAAGCTAGCACGCTAACATGCACTGATGTGTAAGTGCTTTAGATTCTGACTGGAAAATTACCGTTGCTAGTGGAACTACTGATTTTGATAATCAAAATAATCTGTTGGCTTTCTTCTGATTAATTGATTTGTTGAGTTATTAAATTACTAAATACCAAAAATAAATAAATAAATAAATAAAACCTTTTATTTCCAGCATTTAAATCAACTAATACTACAGAATTCTTAACTTGGCTTAATTCAGTAACCGGTCACTAACTACAATGCAGCATTACTGATATTTATCAGACAATCAGTCGTGGCATGAGAATACAAGTTCACGTCAAGCAAATTTTTTGCAAATCAGACACAAACTAATGTAAGGTCATAATATTCTGTGCATTGTACTGGTTGTGTTTTGTTTTCTAAATGTTAAAAAAAAAAAAAAAAAAAAAAAAAAATTAATAATATGGAAACTGGGGTGAATCATAGCATGCATTGTTTTGAAGAGAGAAAACATTTCATAGTCCAATCATTCATTTCAGACCATGTTCAGTTTGTAAAAAAAATATGTATGAGAACCCATCGAGTTCTCATACAAACTACAGATTTTATTTAAAATATATATATATATATTTATTTATTTATTTTTATTTTTATATATATATATATATATATATATATATATATATATATATATATATATATATATATATATATATTTGTAAATACAGAGCAGAGTGTTCCACAGCTGAATTTAACCTCTTAAAACTTTTGCATTGCCCTTAACATTCTTTGTACTTGTACATCCCCTTCACAGAAAGCTGATGGGGTGCCAATTCACTTGAAGCGTGGAGTCATAGACCGGCTACTGTACAGGACTACGATGGGCCTGACGATTGGAGGAACCTTGTATTGCTTAGTGGCCCTGTATTTTGCTGCTCAGCCCAGAAAAGTTGAGTAACCTGAATAACCTTCCGTCTGGAGCAACGAAAAAGGACCATTAAGACTGTACTCCCAAAGACAGTTTGCATAATTGCTTTGGTTCTGCAATATTTTTTCCCATCCTGTTAACCCTTAAGTTATATGGCCCTCAAGAGGGGTTTGCAAGTACATGTTTTAGAAACAGGTGAAATAAGAAGCAGCAGCTAAGATCATCACGACTGTGAATGAATCGGTTCAGGGAACATAGGGATAGGAACATAGGGATGTGTTAACAACAAACCACACTTCCAGTTTGCTTGTGTGCACAGGCGCTTGCAATGACAACAGAGTGCAATGTGAAATTATGAAATAAATGGGAACTGTGCCAGCAGTTTTTGTGTGTTCAAAAAATTCTTGGACAGGTTTTCTGTTATTGTTTTGACCAGGGCATACACTTATAACATGCAATTATGCAATCCCAATCTCACTGAAGAACAAAATGTCCTTTTCAGGTGCTTCTATGTTCACATGCTATTTACATGGCCATGAATCTGTAATCATGTGTAATTTGACTGTGAATGAGGTTAATGTAACTTTTCTTCAGAAAATAAATATATTTTGTTCGTTTAAAAAAAAAAAAAAAAAAAAGGAATAGAGTGAGTGTAGGAATTTGTTGTTTGACTTTGACGTTATAAAGCATAATATGATACTGTTTACAATTTAATGTCCGATGCCAGTTAACAGAATGAGTTGAGTGTAAAGAAGGTATGAAAATTGGGAGACACCAGTCTGGTAAATCACATCATCTAAGTTTAACATGGATAAACTGGATCAGCAAACAGGAACATGTTCCACCTCAGTCATCTCTCAGAGAGCTGAGTGTTTTTTTCTTCTTGAAGAAGAATGAGTTAATAACCCACTACCCACAGTTCAGGACCCACCCTATATGACAAAATACTTGTCCTGAATGGTGGTTAGTGTTTTGATGGATATTAGTTCCTTATAAGGAAGTTGTTAATATTTTATTTAATATATTTCTCCACTTACTGTCCTCTGCAGACAGCTCTGCTTATGTTGAATCCTTTACTGCAAACACAACTGCAGTTTTAAAAGTAAATCAATAGCAAAAAAAAAAAAAAAATGTACATAAATATGGGTCAAACAACATGGGTCAATATTTGTAAATTTGGGATTTTTTTTCCCATTTAAAATTGGAAATAAAGAGAAGGGTCTAGAATTTTGAAATATTTAAAACAAAGAAAGTAAATGTTCGATATCTTGAATATTAATTTCTCTGTCCCCATTTAAACATAAGCAAATGTGTGATATTGACCATGTTAACTGCTTTGTACAAAAGGTCAGATTTTCCTCATGCTTAATCTCTTCTGTTGAAACGTTTTTGGACTTTTCTTCAATGGATTTAATCTAAAATGGATCATAACGTTTTGCAAACTTGTGGAGTCCGTGGTATCTTGAGTGCACACTGTCATTAAAGCAGAAAGGGGATGTACCAAATACTAAGAAACTGAAATTCATGTCTAATTTTCTCTCAAGTTGTTGGCAATAATATAATTTGTAATAATTACTGTTGTATTAAATTAGAAAATAATTACTTTTGGACCCCACTGTTTGTCAATTAATGCAGCTAAAAAGCTAGCTCTGAATTTTCATGAAAAAAAAAAAAATCCTCATGTAACATAATTTATGATTTTATCTGTTTAATATTGACTAATGTTGCAAACCCCCAAATATGGAAACCAACTGAAAAGCTTTCTTATCTGTAACATGGATTTGTCATACAGGATGTGATTATAATGGAATTATTTGCATGTTGGCAGTAATCATGTGAACATGCGTTTCAGCCCAAATATTTGATGTGATTAATTTGGCTTCTCTGAAGACAGGACCATTAGTCACATGTCATTTGGGTGTATATATGAGTCAGCGAATCAGGCATTAACTACAGAATGACATTTGGACAGATGGACATTTGATAGGGACATAGACAAACACGGAGCAGGATGTGTACCACATTATTTGGCTTTGTTTGTCATGCCCAGTGTTCTTAGGATAGACTTCAGGTCCATGGCAACTGGGTCAGACTAGGATAAAGTGCTTACTGAAGATGCAGGAATGAATGATTTATAAGGAAT
The DNA here is from genome assembly GCA_023630585.1 of Cranoglanis bouderius. Taxonomy (NCBI): domain Eukaryota; kingdom Metazoa; phylum Chordata; class Actinopteri; order Siluriformes; family Cranoglanididae; genus Cranoglanis; species Cranoglanis bouderius. The sequence continues at coordinate 13,824,454 of CM042570.1, forward strand.
GGATTTAGTATCCCTTTAGTGCCTTTATTTAAATAAAAAAAGAGCCTCATGACAAAGCTAGCAACTTTTAGAGCAGATGTTAGCGACTGTCCTGTACTCAATACAGCTCTCCAGCTCACATCATCACTGCTTCTGGTTATATGAGTTCAGAGAGCAGGTTCAGTCAACTCACCACCAGTGTGTAAACTGTGACTGAGATGTATGTTTCCACTGAACAATGGCTGACCACCATCGTTTCCCAAAGACCAATAACTGCTCACCATTGTTTGTCCCACCCGTGCGCTTGTTTATTCTTGTTTTAAAGTAACTTCTTGGCTATATTTACAAGTAATAAAAATGAATTACTCTTCTAACTGTTTTATTTCATATCTATTTCTCGATTACTCACTACCACGACATAATGTGTACATTCTTGATAGAAATGATAGTACTTTGTAAATATGTAAATAATTTGTGGAGACATGATGACTTCTTTCGATAAGAAATAAGTTATACTCTATTATGTTCTATTCTATCTTCAGAAAATCTTCCATGTTCATGTACATGTTTTGAAATGCAAATGATCATGATTATTTGATGATTATGCAAAATGCTAATCATCTGGTGACTTCTAGTGAGTTTTTGAGTATGCATTAGCTATTTTCCATTGAAATGAGTTGGCAACACTGGAATAAATGCTTTCTGATAAAGTGCTTTCAGGATAAAGTGGATACTGAAGATACTAAATGAATGAATGCATGTTCTAGAAAGGAAAGAAATCTGCAATGCATCAGATCCTCTAGATTAGAAATAAGAACAAGGCTCTATGTGTTCATTCATTCAAAGCTTACAAGTGAGGCAGGATACAGTCCAAGAATATAGCTGTTAAACATGTTGCAAGATTAAATGAGGAACAACAACAACTGAGACAGGAGGGTTAAAGTAAGCACATTTGGACTAAAGATTGCTATATTCACACACAAAAGAGTGCTTTAAACTACAGATAATAGTTTCATAAACAGGAGGACTAGCTTGTAGTAATGATAATAGTAATACACAACAACAACAATGTTTAATCTATAAGCTTATATACTACATATACAGTACATCCTAATGCAGACCTCATTCACAGTGGTGCTTGAAAGTTTGTGAATTTTCTATACATCTGCATAAAACATCATCAGATTTTCAAACAAGTCCTAAAAGTAGATTAAGCGAACCCAATTAACAAATGAGACAAGAATATTATACCTGGTCATTTATTTATTGAGGTAGATGATCCAATATTACATATCTGTGAGTAGCAAAAGTATGTGAACCTCTAGGATTAGCAGTTAATTTGAAGGTGAAATTAGAGTCAGGTGTTTTCTATCACTGGGATGACAATCAGGTGTGAGTGAGCCTGTTTTAATTAAAGAAGAGGGCTCTATCAAAGTCTGATCTTCACAACACATGTTTGTGGAAGTGTATCGTTGTATGAACAAATGAGATTTTGGAGTTGTTGCTCAACAGGCTGGAAAAGGTTACAAAATCATCTCTAAAGAGTTTGGACTCCACCGATCCACAGTCAGACAGATTGTGTACAAACGGAGGAAATTCAAGACCACTGTTACCCTCCACAGGAGTGGATGACCAACAAAGATCACTCCAAGAGCAAAATGTGTAATAGTCTGCAAGGTCACAAAGGAACCCAGGTTAACTTCTAAGCAACTAAAGTGTTCTCTGACAATGGCTAATGTTCATGAGTCCACCATCAGGAGAACACTGAACAACTGAATGTTCACTGCTCTCCAAAAAGAACATTGCTGCCCATCTGCAGTTCGCTAAGGATCACGTGGACAAGCCAGAAGGCTATTGGAAATGTTTTGTGGATGGATGAGACCAAAATAGAACTTTTTGGTTTAAATGAGAAGCATTAAGGACCTGAAGTAATCAGTTCATGTGAGGAAACCCACCAGCATCCCAGAGTTGAAGCTATTCTGTACTGAGGAATGGGCTAAAATTCCTTCAAGCTGATGTGCAGGACTGATCAACAGTTACCGGAAATGTTTACTTGCAGTTATTGCTACACAAGGGGGTCACACCAGATACTGAAAGCAAAGGTTCGCATACTTTGGCCACTCACAGATATGTAATATCGGGCCATTTTCTTCAATAAATAAATGACCAAGTATAATATGTTTGTCTCATTTGTTTAATTGGTTCTCTTTATTTATTTTTAGGACTTCTGATGATGTTTTAGATCTTATTTATACAGAAATATAGAACATTCTTAAGGGTTCACAAACTGTCAAGCATCACTGTATGTGGGTATGAAACGCAGATATTCAATAACAGCTTTGGCAGGTAACAGGGAGCACTGAAAGTGTGGGCTGAAAGGTTCTGTTCAACACTGCTGCTGTGAGTGATTGAAGCCTGCTGGGTAATCACGCAGCTAAACCCACTCTGATCACTTTATCATACACCATGCTTATTGCTGTTTTCAGGGGTTGGATGGAGGCTGAGATGCTGTGTACCCTCCACAGATTTATCTCCAAACAGCAGACAGCCTAGACCCATTTTTCAGACATCAGCAGTCAGAGTTTATCATCATCATAGAGTACAGTAATTGCTGGATAAAGCAATATTTATTTGTAGCTGCAGTCAAAGATATGAAGCATCTCACTTTCAGAGTTCGCATGGCAATGGACATGGTGGGTTGAATAGACTCTAAGAAGTAAAGGCTCCATAAAGGTCTATGGAGACCATAAGGTGAAATCTGACTCATACTGAGTGAATAGTCCGTTTATTGTTGTCCCCCCCAAAATAAGAAACACCTTTTCTAAGCAAAAAAAAAAAAGAATTCAAGACTTTCCTCAGAAGGCATGCCTCTGAAAACATCTCTAGGTTTGACAGTGATGAAAAAGAGAGAGGTGAGTTACTGGATGCAGCATTGGCTAATGAATTTCGTCTTTGTGTCCTGAACCCCTGAGCCGCAAAGGACAGAAAGCCTTCTTAGAGTCATGTTTATAACGTTGAATAACGTTAGACAAGCATCCATCATCCATGTGAGACCACACTCAATGTACATAAATTAACCACTAATAGCCAAATGCGTACACTTATACTTAAAATATGAAAAGTGAAAATCTAGCCTAACCAGGTTAAATATAGTTTTCATTCCTTTAGCATTATTCAGACCAAATCATGAATTGTGCAGGCTAAACACAGAGGTCGGAAATGATTTCATTTATTTACACACCGAAAAGCTGAAAATTCTATAAATTGTTATGCATCCAATGACATTCCTTTTCCCATGGGCACTGAAGCAGGTTTATGTACAATGCTCATCCAATTTTTTGGTTTGCTAGAAACTGTAAAAAAAAAAATCCATTCTTTATAACAGAAACAACAGATGTTGTTTTTTGGCCGTTACATTGAAGTTCACCTGTGGCTGAGAGAGAGAGAGAGAGAAAGAGAACGGGAAATGTTGAACTGTTTAATGAGGGACAAGCACAATCCTCAGATACACTCTTAATCCCTTGTGTGTAATCACATTTAGGCTTAGTTGGTATATGCACTGTACACCGTTAAATGCTTTCCCCTCTCCTTTCAATATTTTACCACATTTCTCTTGCCAAAATGTCCCTGGGCTAAAAGTTAAAAGCTACCATCTTTATTTTATCTCCTCTGCTTGTCTGCGTAGCATCATTTCTCTTTCCCTCCTACTCCCCCTACATGTACACTCTCTCTCTCTCTCTCTCTCTCTCTCTCTCTCTCTCTCTCTCTCTCTGCCTCTCTGCCCACTTCCACTTCCCATCACACATAAGGTGTTCTAAAATGGTGAGCCTCATGGCTGGGTTTTCACTGTGGGTGTATGTGATGAGAACTTGAGTTACATGAGTCATGTTGATTGCACTGACACTAACAGTGTGTGTGCATATCCATTACACATTAAGCATTGCAGTTAAAAAAAAAAACTATGTTACATGATGTATTCCCATGCCAGTACACTATCATTCTTCTAATCACAGATGACTTGAAATTGTGGCCTGCAGGATACAAACTGTAGACTTCATGGTAGTCTGAAGTCTATTTGTTATTTTTCTCTTCTCCATGGTGTCTCTGTAACAGAAATGCAGACGGTCTGTGCATGTTAGTGGGAGCGGTGTTCATGGCGTAAATGATCAAATAGCAAATAGCAAATAAGGCTAGTCTGAATGAGCTGATGCTGGAAGCTTATCAAATATGACAGGGTATAAATAAGTCTCGTTTAGTTACTCAAGTTAGGTACTCTCTCTCTCTCTCTCTCTCTCTCTCTCTCTCTCTCTCTCTCTCTCTCTCATCTATTTCATCATGCATCACAGGACTCTTCAGAGGCAGCCCTTAAGCCTCCTCACCCTACCTGGAACAGTCACTTTCCCAGACAGCAAGCGAAAGGAGAAGAAAACTAAAACTAATAAAAAGAGAATGAGGAGAAAGAACCCAGATCTCAAATCTCATCATACTGTTTGCTCTTAGATTTGATTTTAGCTATAAACCAACTAGTGTTACTGAAAAACAAAAGCAGCTTCACTGATGTACTGTATAGACATGAAATTACCCAGGAATCCATATTTACAGCATTTGGCAGACAACCTTATCCAGAGCGACTTACATCTTTATTTAATTTATACATCTGAGTAGTTGAGGGTTAAGGGCCTTGTTCAAGGGCCCAACAATGGCAGTTTGGTGGTGCTGGGGTTTGAACTCACAACCTTCTAATCAATAGCCCAATGTCTTAACCACTGAGCTACCACTGCCAGGACATGCCATACATCCAGTTGTGTGGCATGTTCATTTCTCAGAAAATAGGTTACTGAGACGGAATCAACCATCCACTGCGGCAAATGTCTTTTGTTTTTTTTCTGTTTTTTTTAGTTTTACCCAAGTTTGGTCAATTTTGAACCATTTACCATACATCTTATGTGTGTGGAGGGTGGGGGTGGGGGGATGATGGTAACACAGGGGAAAGACAACAGGCATTTATTGACTTTGTGTGGACCAAAAGCTACCATTAAAAAAGAAACAGGTAATAATTTTGACATTGTGGTGGCTGTTCCTAATAAAGAAGTGTGGTCACCCTTTAGCGATAACACAGACTCACCTAAAAACCTGATTTCCTGATTCCCCTTAATAGGAGGTCAAACAAAGACAACTGCATTTTGAGCACTGGTCTAATTAGGATACTATCTGGGGGCTGCCCAGAGACACACGTGCTTTCTACAGGCTCAGTGGTTTTGGGACTACATGACACAAGTCAAGATGTCTTATATCAAGTCACAAATAGATTAGGCCTCATGCACCCTACAGTTGTTATCCTGGAGTGGGAAGTGTCAGTGTTGTTCTGCTTGGATCTGAAGCACAAGAGGCAAGCGGAAAATTCTGACCATCCAACACTACGACAATTTTTTACATTACAAACATACAGATGTACAATGTATTAACATTCAGCAATAAGGCACTGAGTCCAGTCCTTTTATTTGTTCAGAGAGCCATTAATGATTTTATCTCATTAATACTGCAAACACATTCAGAAGGTAAGGCTTTTTTTTTTTATCTGCGACAACATACCAAAGAAGAAAGAGCAAACCAAGAGTTTTAATTTCCTTTCCTCTCCTTTTCTTCTTGCCTTGATTCTGCCCCTCTTTCACAGCTTCCTCCTGCCTCCCCCACCCCATATGTGCATACACACATTTGTGTTGTTCCCATCATCCACCACAGCTCTGACAGGATGTGAAACATGTTTTAAAAAAAATAAATAAATGAATAAAAAAAAAAGGATTACCATGAGAAGCTTCATTAATGAAAGGATTTATTATAATCAGAGTTGAAATAATATCTTATTTTCCCAGGGGACCATACAGTGTAGAAAACATTGTTTTGTGATTTGTAGCTTTGATGAGCAGGGATTAGCAGCAAGGCGTGTTGTTTGTTAAGACACCAGTGCCATTTGATTAAAAAGACCTACTGTAGTGTCATGCAGGCTTTGCAGATCAGCTCCAAAAGTCGCTGAATTAATTAAAGAGACAGCCAATTGAAAGTCTCCAGTGGCTTCTTGATGCTGAAGTGTTAACGAGTGATAGGAAGTTACAGAAATCATGTGGGTATACTTTATAGAGCTCTGGCCAAAAAAAAACATGCTGCTTATAATGTGGCTTTGGGAGCAAGAGATAGAAGGCATGCAGGAGAGATACTTTCTTATTAGGCCAACATTTTAGCTTTGCAAAGTGACATATCTGGGCCATGGAATCCCATCACACCAAACTTGGTGTGTGTATGTGTGTGTGTGTGTGTAAGAGTGAGTCCATGCATGCTCTCCCACCCACTGTCCTACATACTGTACAAGGTCAGTGGCAGAGCTTTACAATTGGATTTTTTTTCAAGTGATATTCATTTAGTTTAGCTTTCAGTAATCATCACATCAGTGCTGTGGATAATTCCTAACTGCATGATAACACTTATTCAACATGGGTTAAAGTAATAAGTAAATAATACGTAAATGCGTTAGTTATTTATTACACAGCTCAATCTACATCTGAATGTTGACACAAGAAACCACATTAAGAGTGCAAGTGAAAGGAAAGCATACAAAGCCACAATTCTTTGCTTTTTTCATTTCACATGCCATATGAGTGACCTCCACATGGAAAGGGTTGGATGGCTGTAATGGAAGGTCTCTGCTCCCCATCTCTCCTACCTTTCTACCTCTCCATAGCTGAACAGGCTGGAGTGAGGCTCTAATAGGCTTGCATAAAAAATAGCTGAGAGGGTTTATTTAGAGGGTCCTGGACACACATGGCTGATTCCCCATTTATCCCTCTATCAGCACCAAAGCAGAGAGGTCTTTTTTCTCTGAGCACTCACAGGTCTGGGAACTACAGCATCCCCTGCTTGGCAGGGAGACCAGGTAAGTTAAAAGACTTGAAGAGATGACCATGGACAAAGCAAACACATTTAAGGGTAGGAGAAATGTGTAGGAGGCAGGGTAGCATTTCTTCCTGTCACTCAATTTTGTTTTTCAAGAACCTTTGAGGTTCTTGTCACAGGTGGATAGAAGATACAGTGTTTATGTGTCTTGAGTTCCATGTCTGTGGCATATTTGCTTAATCAGGCATTATTAGCCTTCATGTGGGCTATGGTGGAGCGATTCCCCAGAGAGAAGATATGGACAGAGATGAACCAGTGCTAGGGATGTTGGCACAAACACAGTTGGATCTCATTGAAGCTTGAAGCACTGGGGAATGGAAGTCACTCTTTCTTGTCTTGCTGCTGGAGCTCTGGGCTTCAAAAGCTGTCCAAAAACAGCACACACAAACTACCATCTAACTGCACATGGTTCTATTGTCCAAATGTGCTGTAATTGAATTAATCCCAATCAGTCTCATGAGCTAACAGAGTATGCAGTATGCAGTAACCTGAATGGTGCTTACTTTGCTCTGATTACTGAATTCCAGCAACATTTAAGGCATCAACATTCTGTCTTTAAAATGTAGCAGCAATATTCACAAAAGAAGTGTCACAAAAGAATTTGGACTGTCTTCAAGCTATCCTGATGTCGCCACATTTGTTCTGAAATGCAGACTTTTATTTTTCACTCTGAGGCGTACAATACAAATCGGAAAACCTGTTTCAAGACTTGTCATCAAGCAGTGAGTGATTATTGTGTGTGTGTGTGTGTGTGTGTGTGTGTGTGTGTGTGTGTGTGTGTGTGTGTGTGTGAGAGAGAGAGAGAGAGAGAGAGTGAGAGTGAGAGAGAGTACCTTTCTCTTCTCATATAGTGATCTATATCATCATGACATGACATTTTCCCTCACAATAGCTTGATTCATAAATGGCCAAGTAAATTATAGCCAGACCAAAGCAGATGTGTCCAGATTCAATGCCAATCTTGGTGTATTGTTTTGTAAAATGTCATTTCTCCCTCTTTTATCTAGACCCACTAACATATTCCCTACTAACAGGGTTTATGGGGCAGCCTGCGTTACAGATTTGGGGTCACTGTGTACCCTTTTCTGCCAGATGCATGTTGGTCAATGAAATGTCACTCCTTAGAAGTCTGACACACTTCTTACAGAGAGAGGCAATCAAAGCGAGATGCACAGGGTTTTGAAAGAGCGAATATTTAAAAAGGTCAAACCTTATCCAAGAGAATCAAGGAGATCGTATGTACACTGAGCTAAAAGTATTAGACTGAAGTAATAGTGATCCAATCAGCAACATTAGTACTCTTTCATTCATTGTTAATTTCAATAATACAATAATTATAATATAGTCAATGGCTCATTTTAACGAATAAAAATATATACAAATGGACCTGCAGATATTTAGCAACATTTACAGTGACAGATGTGAGACTGCACACACACACACACACACACACACACAAATACACTACTCGCTCTTCTCTCATGGTAAATTATTCACAAAATCTACGCAAACAAGGGAGGCACAATTTAAGCACTGAAACGGAAAGTGCAAAATGCAGAGAGTGGTTTAGAGGTGTAGTGAGAAAGACAGATGGAAGTAGCAACATGCACCTGTCATCCTTTCCATTTATCTCTCTTTCGCTCACACGTTTATTCACTACCGCTCTCTCCTTCTTTCTATCCCTGTTCTCTCTGCACACACACACACATCAAATGGACAGGGTTTGGAAAGGATGCACCGAAGAGAATAGAGGGGTTTGTGATTAGACCTGGCTGGAGTTCTACCCTATGCTGTCTACTCTGTAATGATTAAATGTTTTTTTAATCATCATGAAGTCATTTTGGAATATTTTTTTTTAATCAGTTTACTGCCGTACAAAATATACTCACTCATAGTTACACACATCTAATTGTATTTGTATTGTAAAGTACAGTCCCTTCTTCTGATTGCATTTATTTTTAGTTGATAATGATTGGACGCTCATGTAAATAATTCTGTCCCTGCCTCCTCTTTTCATCACTAATTAAAATGACACTCACCCAGTGTTTACTTACTACAGTCATCATGAAAATTATATTTACAAAGCACTCTCTACTGCACCACTGCAGCCATGGAAACTTGATTTGCAATTTGGAACTTGCAGGATTTTTACTATTTATTTATTTATTTTTATTTCGTACATTTTGAACAAAATCTGTTGCACTAGTCATTCTTTTCTCTTCACTGCATGATTGCACCATTTGCCACAGACCATGAAGTGAGATGGTTCGTCAGATGAGTGCTCAATTCTTACACTGATAACAAAACACTATGCTTTTTTACACTTGATGTGGGACAATCATCAGCCTGCATGTGACTCAGCAAGATAACAAGTTTGGTGGCACAGAATGTAGATCAGAATTCGCAGAAAAGACCAAGTTGCTCTAGGTTTTCAACAAGGGTTGCTTTGTGGGGGCACCTCTATATTGTACATTACATAGTAGCACATTATATATTGCATTTCATATTGCTGACATTGACACATAATAAATTAATAGTTATATAGCTGGAAATGTACGATTTTCAACAATTTAAAATATCCATGATCATGTAAAGCTGAGGAATTACTAGCCTTGTCACCTCTTAAACATTATATTTGCATCAGCTTTAATAATATAAGAAATACTAATAGGAGAAGATAGTTTAAGGGCCCAATTCCGATGACAGCCAAGTGATCATGTAAAGACATCATCTCAGACACCCTAGAAGAAATACAACTGATGGACTTGTATCCAGGATGTGCTTTAAAATAATATCAAGAAAATTTCGAAACAATAATTTGACTGGGTCATGGGTGGGTGTGGCTGAGTGCTGGCTACTGAAGGAAGAATATAATGTGGCATGTATTTTCTCAGAAGGCTGTTAATTCCTCAGACAGAAACTGAAGCATGTGGGGCTAAATCAAGTTAAATAGTGTAGAATCATGCTGAATTGAGCCAAGTAGCAGCGCTCTTTGTTTGTTTCTTTGACACAAGTCTAGACAGAACAACAGTCTAGACTGGATGGGAGAACCAGTGCAAACAATTGCCTATAAACTGTCAACTACGGAGAAAAGTGTAGCAGCATTTTTAATTATTTAGTTATAATAATAAAAATCAAACACAGCTCTACCTTCTTCCTGGGTACTCCTTCCCATGCAGCCAATTGGAGTTATTACAATGGTGCTGAAACTATTTGATTTTGAGCCCCCTGAGGGTTTTTCCCTCATAGCTGGGCATAATGTAAGGAAAACCACCCGCTGGTCCAATGACGGTATCCAGTGGCATGGCAGAAGGCTTCTTACATGTTACTGTCTTTCCTTTATGTGATATATCAACTTTCAAATTAACAATTTGTCAACATTAAAATAATAGATTTGTATAATCATGCCATGGTTTCCCATGTACACTTAACTAGAATAGTATTACAATAATCAGAGATTAAGGCTCACCCTATTTAGATTGGTCAATCAACACTATGTTGTTCCTTTTAGCCTTTACAGTCTAAGTACACTTAACTAAAGCCAAGTTGTTAGCCTGGACTCTAAAATCTCAGTTGGCGTGCCCCAATGCTCCACCTAAACCTGGATTTTAGCCTGTACTAACCTGGTTGCAGATTTGCAGTAACATGGACTTAACGTAATCTACTAGAGCCAATAACTGCAGGGTAGGTCAGAATAGATTCAAATGTAACAATTTATTAACCAGGTAATTCCAATAATAATTCTTAATCCAATTCAAAAGATAACAAGCAGTGATCAATAATATAAAAACATCACATAAAGCAAAAACAAGATAATTAGAGATGTTTACCTGGCAATGAAACTACACACAACAATTGTGCGGGTGATCTGCCTACAGATTCCCTGAATCTTTGGACAGCTCTCCCTAAATACCCAGATACACTGTAGGTCCATCAAATGGTGTTGTTTGTGATTATAATTTGAATTTGGGCCCACTATTCAGGTGGTCAGTTGGCACTTGTGATTGAATGGGTCTTTGATGCCTCTGGAAGGATGTACCTTATTTACTGTACATACAGGAGGTGATTTGTGTGAGGGATTGTAATGATGATTTGAACTGCTGCTGAGGGAATAAGACCATTTTTTCCAGATGCACTGAGACCTTTTGAATGATATTAAACATGTATAGTCAACTTCTTATTCACATTAAACATACCATCTAATGCATATATATATATATATATATATATATATATATATATATATATATATATATATATATATATATATATATATATATATATATATATATATATATATATATATATATATATATATATATATATATATATATATATGCATACCTTGGGTGAGTTTAAGGTGATCTCAACACAGAAAGAGAGAAGGGTGGGGGAGAGAGAGCGAGAAGGGAGAGAAGGTGTAGAAGAACAATAGTGAGGTGTGATCTTCCAGTCTCCACTCAGTGTGATGTGTTATCTCGGATGAAGAAGCTAATTCTGTGGGAGAGAGTTCAAATGTTAATTTTCGTAAGAGTCCTTTGTCCTCAGAGAGCAGTTCTCTCCAGGTTCAGACATCTTGGCACCAGCCTTACAATAACAACTCCAACATTGAGGCACTGGCAAAAGAGCACATCAAGGATCGACAGGATATTCTGAAGCTTACATCAACCCTCCAGCTGAGTCCCATGTCAGTCTCACAAAGATGCCTCCACAGGATGAACTGGAAGCCTTTGTGGAGCATTTTAAATTTGCTGCAGCTACATGAGGTTCGACTGAGACAGAGTCAGTGGTGTGGCTGTAGTCCGTGTGTTTGGAGAAGCCCAACTCACAGCCCAGCAGCTGCCAGTACAGACACAGCTGGAATAGGACTGCTTGAAGTGAGACATCCTGCAGTGATTAGCCTAGACCCCTGAGCAAACACACTGCAGCTCTAGGACTCACAGTGAACATGGTTGCTGGTGGAGGAGCATGACACAAGGAGAAAGTCATCAATATGATTGTGATGGAACAGTTCCTCATTTGGCTCCAAGAAGCTACAGATGATGATGGTCTACTGCCACATATTGGCCTTGCTGGAAGAACCATTACCTTGTGGTGTATTCAGGGGCAGATGGCCATTTTCTGCTCTCTTTCTCTACTCCTCTCCCTGCTCCCCAGAAAAAAGGGAGAATTAACCCCAAAACCCACAACCTGATCCAATGCCTCTTTCGTTCTTTCCCTCTGTGTATTCTTCCTCCTTGCACTCCCACTCCCCATCTTCTCCTCCTGCTCACTCTCTGTACCAAGTACAGAGAGTAACCAAAAAAAAGTGGACCCCCAAAGCACATGAGTGCTGTAGGATGGATCAAACGAAATTTTAGGTGTGGCTGGCATACTGTTCAGTATTACAGGGTATGTTCATTGGATCTCAATGGCAGTTAATAAACATGTACACTCCCATATAATTGCTATACTGATCAACATTTGGTGAATACAATGCAAACCAAAATCTTTGCACACATCATACATAAAATCCTCCTTCACCAGAAATAACACATTACAGGTCTAATCAGGCACTGCACAACAGTCCTAATCATCCAAACACATTGACAGCCATCATCTTGATGAGAATGAATGAGCAGCTGGATACTGTGCAACAACACCTGCTGAGAGTATCTTACAGTTCCAAGCTCAATCAAACACATGGATGGCTGTACATCCTTCACATAATACAAACTTAAACTTCATAACCACAAAAAAAGGTGCCAAATCAGTTTACACTGAATACCATCCCTTAAATTAAAGTGCTACTAAAAATGCCTTGCAGAAGACAACTGCATAAAGTCAGAACCACATTTCCCTCCATACAGAATAAAGTATTAAACTAAATTGACAGCGTCCGTTGTCAGAGAGGAATAGCTCAAACCTAGCCATACTTTTTTTTTTTTCTTCTTTTTTTTTTTTAATCCAAAATAGATCTTTTGGAATTGATGATAATGTGGCAAATGATTGCCATTAAAATGCAGATAAATGGCAAGGTTTTTATTATTATTATTATTATTATTTCAGAGAATGCATACAGTTTTTGTCACATTTTTAATTGGTCCCTTTGAAGAAAATGTGATGTATTGAAATTCACATATGTAATGGATCTTCCTGAACATCCTGCTTTTAGCACATTCAAGGTCAAAGCATCTATATACAGTATGCTGAAAACATTTAGTTGAAACAATGTTCTCCTTCCAATAATGCACAAAAGTACATAATGACGGTTTGCATAAAACATGGAACACTTGTTGCTATGGAGAATCTCACAAAACCTTGTAAATTGCATCATGGATAATGAGCCATAATAAAATGCTTTTTGATTTTATTTACATAGTAGTTTCGGTTATACATAGAGGTTCATGGACATATACACTGGCAATAATCATCCAAGCAATTATCTTCTGGTGAAAGTGAAAAAGAAGAAAACACTGAAGTTCACTGTTCAGATGTCACTTTCAGCATGGACAAAGTCCTTTACACTAAACAGTTATTACACAGTAACCCCTGATGAGGCATTGCCAGTCATGCACTAGCCAACTCAGTGTGCTCAGTTCTCAGACACGCTCCAGGATCTTACTGCTTGTCGGTGCTGTACAGTTCATCTTCTCCCATGGGAAGACCAGGAGATCAATGACTCATGTGAAATTAAGCAGAGAGTGCAGGTTATATTCACCCTGGACAGTGGTTAATCGAAAAAGCCAATACACATAAACCACACATTCTTCTTTTAGACCAAACCTTCAGTAAACAAAAAAGGATGTGACAAGATCCTGGGTCTCCAGGAAAAATCAATAGGTTCAAATGCATAGCTCTTTCAAGGTTGTACTGTTCTAGAAGCTATCTGGAGTCTGGTTCAGGGTGTCAGGTATTTTTTAAGGCCAGTGGACTGAACAAAGATTTTGCACTTTTTATACTACACTACTTTTATGGTTTCTGGGCTAGATATACCAGTAACACTGATATCATGAAACATGGTCTGATGTGTCACTGAACAAAATTGCCAACATATTTCTCGGTTCTCAGCAAGGGTGAAAAATACTTGAGTAATTGTACTTTGTTACTATGCTTAAGTATTATTTTGGTGTATTATTTTAAGTATTATTTTACATACTTAATTTCACTTTCAAGAAAAAAAAAACAAACTTTTTTACTCTTCTTCTTTCATCCAGCCAATGACTGTACTCCACACATTAATAAAATGAGCGCAGTTTAGTGTCCAGTCTTTTCAGTTTACCATCAATCATTGTATCATTGTAGAAAACAAACAAATACAAATCATACAAATACAAATGTTGCCTTGTCCACCTTCCCTGCCAGAGTCACTAAACCAGCTTATGACTGGCAGCAATTAAAATTCTATTTTCAATGCCATATTTAGAGTTATGTGTGGGACTGAAATAGATATTTCATAGTCATTTTAATGATTGGCTATAAACAGTGATAATCACGCCAAACATCAGATGTAAGTACAATGACATATGAGTAAGTGGATCCTGACTCTTGAGATAATTATCTTAATTATCTGTGCCAGACATGCAAGCAACAGAAGCAATGCATGTAATAATCTGCCATCCACCCTCATAATGCACTTGGCTGCCCAGCAACTGCATATACAGTCATCACCTCTCTTTTAAACTGCTGCTAAATTATGATTTCTAATTGACTACAAATTATCCTGAGTGTCAATCTCGGCATTTTTTTTAGGACCATTCATTTGTCACTTCTTACCTTCCATATATATATATATATATATATATATATATATATATATATATATATATATATATATATATATATATATATATATATATATATATATTTATATTTATATATAAATAAATATATGTTTTTTTTCTAACACCAATCCTTGTTGTATCTTTACTCTGCTTAAAGAGTTCCTCTTTTAATCCCATGTGTACTCTGTACATATATTGTTCTTGCTCTAATCCTCCTACCCGGTGTGACCAAAATAGGATGAGTCTTGGTCCTATAAAGATGCTTTGTGACAACTATTACTAAAAGCACTATTTCAAATTACAATAAATAGTCTGAGAGGAGGAGATATTATTAACACTCATCCTACAAATGTAGTTATTATTCATGCTTAGCAGTTAAGATCATAGTGGACCAACTCCAGGCCTAAAGCATGTAGTACATCCTATTTTCACAGTAAGCAGTAAAATGCAGTCATGCTCACCAACACTGGAGCCACAGAGACAAAGGACAATGCCAGGAATAAACCAAAGAGAAATCTCTATACTGATCCCGTCAGACTTAGATCTGCTACACTGAAAGGTTTTTCATTTTCATTATACAGTATTTGCCTTACTCCTTGGCTGACTGTTATCCAACAAAGCCAGTTGAATAACATCTCCTCCAGAATCACTTGTCAGATACCTCTGTACATAATGAAATGTAAAGCAGTGACTGAATTAAATTATCACTTTCGATTACTTTGTGTGAGCAAGCTCATTTAGACATATTTCAGGTCTAATGGCTTATAGTGTATTGTGCATGTAAACAGTTTATAAATAATAAGTGTGAATTGATGTTATATGTGTACCTTGATCATTAAAAAAAAACCTTGAATTCTAGTTGTTGAAAGTCACCTAGAGATACAGGTTCTCAACAGAGTGGCAAAATCAGTGGAAAATGCAGGACAGGCACAGGTGAGCTTCCCAAGTAATTTGTTCTCACTCTTTCCCTCTTTCTCGCTCTCCCTCCCAATGTGACTTATAATGTGACTGGGTCCTGGACTTCCTCACAGGCAGACCCCAGGTAGTGAGACTGGGCCAGTTTACCTCCAACACCATCACCCTGAGCACTGGAGCCCCAAAAGGATGTGTGGTACAGAAACTGCTCAATCCAGGACCGCAAAGCCCAGCAGAGAGTGGTGCACTTAGCTGAACGCATCTCCGGGTCTGCTCTCCCCTCTCTGCACGATTCTACACCAGGTGATGCCGTGCAGGAGCTGCTAAAATCATCAGCGACTCCACTGACCCTGGTAACTCTCTGTTTGGTCTGCTGCAATCAGGCAATAGTCTATATATAGTCCATAGTCTGATGGCTAAAATTGAGAGGCTCAGGGGCTTCTTCCCTCAGGCTCCTCAACATGGACATATCCACCATACAAATCCCTTAGGACTCCACAAGTCTCTAAAGTCACTCTGCACTCCACTGACACACCACACACTGCACTTTGCATTGTTGCTACACTTAACATACTGCATATTTTGGTAACACTTTACAATAACAGTACATGAATAATTATGCATTAATACCTGAATTAATACTTACTTAAATATGAACTAATGATGAGTTAAGGCATGTACTAATCACAAACTAATCAAAAGCTAACCTTAACTACGACATGAGTCTTATGAATTCATGCATGAATAACGACCACCTTAAGTACGTTAGTACGTTTGTTAGTTAATGTATTAATTAACACGTAGGGGTAAACTACACCAAACATGCTCTATAACAAAGAATATGAATTAAATGTGTATAATTTCCAATTGTTTATATAATTTGCCATATGCATCTGTGTACACAGACATCATTAGATGACTCTGGATTACTTTCATTAATACAAATAATAATCACTGATAATTTCATCTCAACCTGTTTGGTATCACTCTCCATCCATTTCTCTTCAAATCCCACTGTAGTACTAATACGTGCTCTGGGTGGCTCGGGCTCGGGGCACTGCTCTTTGCCCACAAGGGTGAAATTAATACAGTAACATTTGTTCATTTAGCAGACGCTATTATCTATTAACATTTAAAACTATTGTTCTGTGTTTATTTTGACCGCTTTACAGTATGTCAATCTGATCTCCCGACTTTAAATCATTATGAACAGTCACCCATTTCTCTCTTGTGCTCTTGCTAATGTTTTGGGCCACTGCCCCTCAAAATGTCTTTACATGTTCCTGATACCGCTTGGCACTTTCCATCTAAACCATGAAATGGCACTACACAATTCAATGGCCCCAAGTAATAATGAAAAGTAAAGTCATGGCATGATAATACATTAACAAGTCATGTGTTGATGTTGGAGTATGCGTAGTTAATAATGAGTTAGTAATGAAGTCATGGCATAATTATGCATTTACATCATTTCCTAAAATATTAATTAACATGGATCAAGGTGGTGATCATTTTGCAGCAATAGAATATTCTGAGACAAAATGTTCTTTGAACGTTCTTAGGATTTCCGATGATTTGATGATACATATTCACCAGCATTTTAAAAAGACACAAAATTCAAAGGTAAAAACACCTTTAATTTAACAACAAATTAAAACATAATATACACCTTACATCAATGTGGTCATGAACGTTTAATAAAAGCACTTGCATTTTCTTATAAAATTATTCATGAAACATAGGATGTAAAAATATTGCCTTACAAAGCAAACATAAACTAAATTTTTAGAACAGTGAACATTGCAACAGTGTTCTCCAAACACACTGTAACCAAAAATTAGATTATTATCTAATGTAATGTAACATGCACTGCCTAATACTGTTAAGTACTGTTAACTACTGCAAACGTCTCACTTTTTGGAAATATCAAGAAGGGCACTGCTCTCTTTCAAATTCCTTATCACGTCCACATTAGGTTGAGTCAGGCACCATGCAAGACAAATGTCAGAAAATTTCTGGATGCTTCCCTCTATTTTAAAGGTTGCCCTCAAAGCTGTGAACTCCTCAATAGTATTTCTGTCAACATTCATTTTATTGTATGCTTCAGCTTTACTGAAGCCACCTTTTACCGGTTGTAAAAGTTTGTGGTAGTGTTTGATGGAGTCTTCAGGGGTTCTTACTCCAAGAACAAAAACAAACAAAAACATTAAGCCTCTGAATTCCTTAAAATAGTGTTTCTGATGCTTTTTGTCTGATTTATTCATTGATCAACTATTATCATTAATATTATCAGTCACTTTTAAACAAAAAATAAAAATCGATAGTGTGAGTGAAAAGTAGACCTACCAAGCAGCACATATTCTATGAGCATCATTCACAAAAATATTTACACATTCAAATATTTACAAGCTTTTTTCTTTAAAATGAACTTAAAAGGACAAAAGGTTACAAGGACAATATAAATGTAATAAAAACGTATGTGCATGGATGAATCGTTAATTATAATGTTGATAACAAATGCCATTTAATTTCTGAATATTCTTGTTTTGAGGGGAGGGGAGTATCGTCACAAATTCACCCCACTTTACTCACTGTTTGACTATTGTATTCATTTACTAACCTGCTGATGAGGATGCTGTATTTTCAGACTGAGTCTTGCGTGCAGATACAACTATAGGGAAGGGAAGTATCACCGTGAAATAAACACGTGAAAGCGCATACAAATTATACCACAAGTAGCAACAACCAACATGCATAAGTAGGTAGTATTTACCATATACATCAGAACCGTATTTGTGCAGGTTTTTAGAAATTTTCCTCCCACTTCTCGTTGCCTTTCTGGTCTCATCCATCCTACACAAATTGACGTCCTTTTCTCATTCACCTGCTGCTTGGCGTGTACCTGCTGCTTAATGGCGCTACTACATCATCCTCGTCGACTGATGACATAGTACAGTTATTCAGTACTGTTGTTTTATCTCTAAACCGAACATGAAGCTCTGGTGGTTCTTGAACATCTTTGCAATTGTCCCAACTTGTAACTGTTTCCAAAAACGGGGCAAATCCATAAGGTTTTACTTTAGTTAAGATATATATTATGTTTAAGCCCCCCTGCATGATTGAAATATTCAATCATGCAAATTCAAATTGCACCGGAAATAGATTTTTTATTTTTTTTTACCCTGGATTTTCGCGCCGCCTGAGTTTGAAGCGTTAGTGCATACTGATAAATTTGATGTGTTGATGAATTAGAGTAACAATGTTACTTACAAAATTAATGCTTTTTGCGATTCAGAAACACTCAAACTCAAGCTCATTAAATGGCTTCAAAGGAAACAACTGCTGGCAAGCAGAGTAAAGTGTTCAAGATGTGGCCATAGCATGAAGCTGAAAAGAAATAGATGACTTTCATTGGTGAGTTAAACGAACAAGGATTTGTGTTTTTTGCTCTCAAAGTGTTGTCGATGCAGTTCATTGCTGAATAGATTTATAGGGCTATAAAAAGTCCAAAAAAGAAAATGAAGACATCTTGTGTTTTAGAAAAAATTTAAACATTTTAAGAAACTATATATTTATAATATATAGTTTAACTATATAACTATTTAGGTCTATTTTCTAAGAAAACACTATATTTGCACATAAATAAATTAATAGTACTTTTTAAATTGATAGGCTACAACAGTATAAGTAGCCAAATAAAACAAAGTCCCTTTAAGGCAAATCAGTCTACAGTGACAGTGCATTCTGTCAAATCCCACAGATAAACAGTGGTTTTTTTTTGTTTTTTTTTTGTTTTTTTCTTTCTTTCTTTTTTCTTTTTCTTTTTGAGCCTGTCAGTGCGCATGCACTTCAACCAAAGTGGCGGCGAGGTCGTGTTTGATGTCTTCTTCTTTTCCTTTCAGCTGTTCCCTTCAGGGGTCGCCACAGCGAATCATCTGCCTCCATCTAGCCCTATCCCCTGCATCCTCTTCTCTCAGACCGACTACCTTCATGTCCTCCTTCACTACATCCATAAACCTCCTCTTTGGTCTTCCTCTCGGCCTCCTGCCTGGCAGCTCTAACCTCAGCATCCTTTTACCGATATATTCACTCTCCCTCCTCTGAACATGTCCAAACCATCTCAACCTGGCCTCTCTAACTTTGTCTCCAAAACATCTCACATGTGCTGTCCCTCTGATGTACTCATTCATGATCCTATCCATCCTCGTCACTCCCAAAGAGAACCTCAACATCTTCAGCTCTGCTACCTCTAACTCTTCCTCCTGTCTTTTCCTCAGTGCAGCTGTCTCCAAACCATACAACATCGCTGGTCTCACTACTGTCCTGTACACCTTTCCTTTCATTCTTGCTGGTAATCTTTTATCACACAACAGACCTGACACTTTTCTCCACCCATTCCAACCTGCCACACGCTTCTTCACCTCTTTTCCACACTCCCCATTGTTCTGGACTGTTGATCCTAAGTACTTAAAATCCTGCACCTTCCTTACCTCTTCTCCCTGTAACCTCACTGTTCCACTTGGATCCCTCTCATTCACACACATGTATTCTGTCTTGCTGCGACTAACCTTCATTCCTCTTCTCTCCAGAGCAAACCTCCACCTCTCTAGAGTTTCCTCCACCTGCTCCCTGCTCTCACTACAGATCACAATGTCATCTGCAAACATCATAGTCCATGGAGATTCCTGTCTGACCTCATCTGTCAGCCTGTCCATCACCACCGCAAACAAGAAGGGGCTCAGAGCTGATCCTTGATGCAGTCCCACCTTCACCGTGAACTCCTCTGTCACACCTACCGCACACCTTACCATTGTCCTACTGCTCTCATACATATCCTGCACCACTCTAACATACTTCTCTGCCACTCCAGACCTCCTCATACAATACCACAGCTCTTCTCTTGGCACCCTGTCATATGCTTTCTCTAAGTCTACAAAGACACAATGCAACTCTTTCTGACCCTCTCTGTACTTCTCCATCAACATTCTCAAAGCAAATATTGCATCTGTAGTGCTCTTTCTTGGCATGAAACCATACTGCTGCTCACAAATGCTCACTTCTCCCCTTAGCCTTGCTTCCACTACTCTTTCCCACAACTTCATTGTATGGCTCATCAGCTTAATACCTCTGTAGTTTCCACAACTCTGCACATCTCCCTTGTTCTTAAAAATCGGCACCAAAACACTCCTCCTCCATTCCTCAGGCATCCTCTCACTCTCTAAGACCTCGTTGAACAACCTAGTTAAAAATTCTACTGCCATCTCTCCTACACACTTCCATACCTCCACTGGTATGTCATCAGGACCAACCGCCTTTCCTCTCTGCATCCTCTTCAAATCTCTCCTAACTTCACCCTTGCTAATCCTTTCTACTTCCTGCTCAACAATATTTGCCTCTACTACTCTTCTCTCCCTGTCATTTTCCTCATTTATCAGTTCCTCAAAGTACTCCTTCCATCTTTCCCTCACCCTCCTGTCACCTGTCGACACATTTCCATCTCTATCTTTAATCACTCTAACCTGCTGCACATCCTTTCCATCTCTATCCCTCTGCCTCACCAACTGATACAAATTCCTCTCACCTCTCTTACTATCTAACCTTGCATACATGTCCTCATAAGCTTTCTGTTTGGCCTTTGCCTCCTCTATCTTAACCTCACGCTGCATCTCCCTATATTCCTGACTACTTTCCTCCGTCCTCTCACTGTCCCACTTCTTCCTAGCTAACCTCTTCCTCTGGATACTCTCCTGAACTTCCTCATTCCACCACCAAGTCTCCTTGTCTTCTTTCCTCCTTCCAGATGACACACCTAGCACCTTCCTACCTGTCTCCCTGATCACTTTGGCTATAGTAGTCCAGTCATCTGGAAGCACCTCCTGACCACCTAAAGTCTGTCTCAACTCCTCCCTGAAAACCACACAGCACTCTTTCTTTTCCAACTTCCACCACTTTATCTTCTGCTCTGCCTTTGCTCTCTTCATCTTCCTCACCACCAGAGTCATCTTACACACCACCATCCTATGCTGTCTAGCTACACTCTCTCCTACCACTACTTTGCAATCGCTAATCTCCACCAGATTACAGTGTCTACATAAGATATAGTCCACCTGTGTGCTCCTGCCACCACTCTTATATGTCACCCTGTGTTCCCTCCTCTTCTGAAAGTACATGTTCACCACAGCTATCTCCATACTTTTAGCAAAGTCTACCAACCTCTGTCCTTCTGGATTCCTTACCTGAAGACCAAACCTGCCCATCATTTCCTCATCCCCACTATTCCCTTCACCAACATGTCCATTAAAGTCTGCCCCTATCACCACTCTCTCACCTCTGGGAACACTCTGCATCACTTCCTCAAGCTCGTTCCAGAATCTGTCTTTCTCTTCTTGCTCACAACCTACTTGTAGTAAGCAAGTAGGCACTAACAACATAACATAACAACACAGTGAGCGTAAGCACTAACAACATTCAACATCACACCTTCAATTTCCAGCTTCAGACTCATCAACCTATCTGACACTCTCTTTACCTCCAGAACATTCTTCACTCCTCCTTCAGGATCACTCCTACTCCATTTCTCTTCCTGTCCACACCATGATAAAACAGTTTAAACCCTGCTCCAATGCTTCTAGCCTTGTTCAATTTCCACCTGGTCTCCTGGACACACAGAATGTCGACTTTCCTCCTCTGCATCATATCTACCAGCTCTCTGCCTTTATCTGTCATCGTACCAACATTCAAAGTCCCTAATTTCAGTCCTAAACTCCTGCCTTTCCTCTTCTCTCTCTGCCTATGGACACGCCTTCCTCCTCTAACACACCTTCCTCCTCTCCTTCTTCGACCAACAGTAGCCCAATTTCCACCAGTGCCCTGTAGGTCAACGGCACCGATGGCGGTCGTCGTTAACCCGGGCCCCGAACGATCCGGTATGGAAGTCATGTTAGTGATTCGCATACTGAATTTGGCAAAAGTTTTACGTCGGATGCCCTTCCTGACACAACCCTCTCTATTTATCCGGGCTTGGGACCGGCACAAAAAGTACACTGGCTTGTGACCTCCTGTAGCTAGATTGAGGTCGTGTTTGATGTAATAGAGTACTATTGGCTATTTTAACTGGAAGGCAGTTAAACAACTGTAATCGGCGAGTTAAGTGCTCAATATAGCGGCCTAAAATAGAGTGCAGTTGTTTACGTTATCTGCACTCTATTACCATAGTATTCATATTTAATCTTGACAAACTGTATATCACGGAAAAGATTAAAGACTCCATCATCGATATTTGACCACTATTTCATGATAAAACATGTTGCAGTGACAGTAATTTATTAATTTGTGCCAGGAGTGCACATCAGTCATGTATAATTAAACCGGATTCATCATTATTTCTATGGAAAGCCAAATGGTTCATGGGCATAGGAGGACATGTCCCCCCCACATTTCAAAATCTAGGTTTTGTCTCCCCCACTTTTTCCTAATTTATTTCACATTGCCTGCGTATTAAGTTGAATAGTTTCCAGTTGAATCCATTCTGCAACTTTTAGAAACATAATTCAATAAAATAAAAAAATTTAAAAAACGACCTTTCGCTAAAATAGGCGCAGAGGTCAGACTCAAGTAGCTAGGGCTCTCTGAACCGTCTGCCTGTTGCCAAGCTTGACAGAGCAAAGTGTCTGTCACTGCAGGGTAACAAGCAAAACCTGGAATTGATTTTCAGAGAAGTGGCTACTCTTACACAATGAAAGCAGATTTGATTCATTTTGGGATGACTCGAATATTCCGTGCCCATCTGTGGGGAAAAAACCTCATGTCCTGAGGTGAGGGCGGTTATGCCACAGCATTCAGACGCTTTTGAGCTCACTAATGTATAGATGAAAGATTTACTACTTTGTATTTGAGGTAGGATAGCATAGCTATTTCAGCCAATGAAACTGCTGGTTTTGATCCACAGTTTTGTTGTCGAAATAATTATTTAGCCTATGAAATTGTCAAATATGCATAAGTTTGCAAGCTAGCTAGCGCACCAAAATTGTGTGTATGTTCCATTGCTACATGTCCATAAACGATTGAATTGTAACGTTAGTCAAAATGTTCACACAGAGATGAGCATTCTACAATATTTTAAGAGGAAGAGGACAGAGGAGGATGAACAGCAGGCCATAGGAGTAGAAAAGACTGAGGAGGATGAGCTTGTAAGTTGTATGGATAGCTACCAGGTAACCAGCTAGTTCAGGTCACACAGTGTTGGATGTTCGGGATGGGGTGCCATCACATGAGGCTCGCTCCCACTGTTGGTGAGTTGGAGCTATGAGTTGGAAACTGTGTTTACATTTTTTGTCATGATTCTGGAAAATGTTGCCATGGTCAGTGCTGCTGCATCAAGAACTACCATAGTAGGTCACACTGTCATCCAGTGAGAAAACTGGACAGTGGAGTGTTTTTTCTATAGCAAAATAACCTCCAACTCATACTCATAGCTTCAACTCACCAACATAAACAGCAATCCTCACAGGATGGCACCCACGTCTCAATATGTACTGTGGCTAGCTACAACCCCAATTCCAAAAAAGCTGGGACACTGTGTAAAATGTAAATAAAAACAGACTGCAATGATTTGTAAATCTCATAAACCCATATGTTATTCACAATAGAACATAGAAAACACATCAAAAGTTTAAACTGTGGAAATGTACCATTTTAAGAAAAAAATAAGGTCATTTTGAATTTGATGGCCGCAACACGTCTCAAAAAAGTTGGGACAGGGGCAACAAAAGACTGGAAAAGTATGTGTTACTAAAAAGAAACCGCTGGAGTGTTACAAAACACAGGGGGGAGCTGGATGCAAGTGCTGGGGAAAAGTCAGTTTATTAGGAACTTATTCAAAAGTAAAGGAACACAAAAGCAGGGTCAAAAACAAACAATAATCCACAGGTAGTAAATCCACAAAATAACAGGAAATAATCCAAATAATAGCGAGGTATAAATCCACAAGGAACAGAAAATAATCCAAAGAATAGCGAGGTATAAATCCACAAGGAACAGGAAGCAAACACATGAAACGAGGCTATGGCCTAAAGGTCTAAGAACTATGGTCTATGGTCTAACAGTGAGAGAACGCGAGAAGAGTGCAAGCGCACAGCACATACGTACAGTTTGCTCTATACATACAATTCATATAATACTTCGCGTCCAAGCGGACAAAAGAAAAGGTTTACATAATCAAAATAAAACAAGACACACCTGAAACTCATAATTAAATAATGAACGGAAAACCAGTGAACGAACATGGGCGGAGACATGACATAAACCAAAACCAAAGGACCAATAAGCAAATGGGGGCAGAGACATGACGTAACCAAAAACAAAAGAGCACATGGTGAAGTAAACAAAACTAGAGTCTATGAATGAGATGAGTGGAATGCGGAAGTGTGCTGCCGGCTGTCCTCAACAGCCGCACGGAGAGGGGAATGCGGAAGTAGCGAGAGGGAGAACCTAACATGGAGGAACATTTTGCAACTAATTATGTTAATTGAATAACAGAATAATACATTCTGTGTTTATTTACATTTATTAATTTATTTACATTTATTAATACACAGTGTCCCAACTTTTTTGGAATTGGGGTTGCACATTAGCTAGCAGCTGTTCTTAATGATTATAGTAGCTAGTGTTTCAAATGAACAATTCTCTGTTTGAAGTCATATTAATGAATAAATTGAGCTTCATTCAGTGACATACAGTACTGTGCAAAAGTTTTAGGCACATGCAAAAAAATGCTGTAGAGCAAAGATGCCTTCAAAATAATTAAATTAAATTCATTTTTTTATTTCTACATTTAAGAATAAATATCATAAAATGCAGTAAACAGTAGTAAATAAAACAAATAAAATTTAAAAATTAAAATAGTCTCTGGCACAATTTGTGCCGTTTTATAAGGAAATGAGCTGGTAAGTTTTATTGAGCATCTTGCAGAACCAGCCACAGTTCTTCTGGAGACTTTGACTTTCACACATGCTTCTTATATTTGCAGCAAAACCCAGCAGCCTTCATTGTGTTTTTTGTCTGAAAAGTGTCTCTTACGTAATATGCTGCTTTCTTTAATGACATACAAACATTTTTCTGTAACATTTAATTTTGTGCTAGAAAATTAATGTTTGGGAATCTAAAATGTTTTCGTATCGCCATATTTCATCATTTTGAAATGGGTCATTATTCGCGTGCATCGTTTTCTAATCGCCACCAGGCATTAAATAAAAGTTGAGCGCTGTGTCACACACTGAACGGCGTTAAGTTAGCATCAAACATTGCTTAATAGGTACATTAATTTGCTAATTACAAAGCTCCCCCTCTACTGTGTTTGAGGAAACTATGACAAGTCAGATCATTCTATGGCAAGTCAGATCGGCAAAACACCAACATTGGTGAGAAGGAACTTTGTTTTACAATGCAAGCAGACAATAAATCACTGCACCTGACTTCTGTTGTCTGATAATCCTGGACCTGATGTCCTTCACTCATTATTAAATAATAAATAATATTTATGGACAAAAATCCTTAGCTATTTAATCCTTACCTCGCCATCGTTGGTGTTTTGCCAATTGAATGATCTGACTTGCCATAGATTCATTCATTCAACACAACACATTCAAAACACCAACAATGGCGAGGTAGAACAAAGTTGTAAAACAAATTTCCTTCTCTATGCTTTGTAATGAGCAAATTAATGTGCCTATTAAGTGATGTGTGGCATTAACTTAAGGCCGGTCAGCGTGTGACGCTAACTTAACACCTGGCGGCGATTAGAAAACGGCATTTTTAAACTTAAAACGGCATAACGATGCATGCAAATACTGACCAATTTGGCTTTCCATATATTTCACATAAAAGAAGGACACATACTTTTTCAATCGTGTCTGCTCCCATTTATTTGTGATCACAGAGCTGCACTAAACTCCTGTAATGTCTGAACGTATCAAACTGATTTCTGAATCAGCCTGGATTTAGCAAAGAAATTTCTCTGTCTCCTTGAGCTGTGAATCCTTTTCTAACCTCCTCACCAGATGCCATCAGAATGTGACACGACCCCCCCTCTTCAGACACACACACACACACACACACACACAAACACACACACACAAAGCACACACTCGTGCACACACATAATGTAAGAATTTCTTTTGAATGTCACTTGTAATTATATGTAATTATTCGATGCCTAAATAGTGTGATATTATCTTGTTTGCATATATTGTGTGTTCATGTGACCTAACCATAATGATTTTAGATAGTTTTAACTTAGGATATTATTTTAAATGACTGTAACCATGTTTTACTTGTAATATTCTTTATAAGTCCATCGAATTTGGTATGAGGTTAATCGACTAGAGATACCCTGATTGATTATGCATGTCATATTGCAATGGGATACATTATTTCATGCTTTTTCTTAATTTCACATGTAATACGGTTTAAACCGGCTCCTCCCTGGACATGCAAATTCAGGTCTGAGACCAGACAAAGAGAGTTCATCCCGCCAACAAATCCAACTTCCTGATTGGCCCATAGCCCAAAGAGGCGTGTGTGTTGGTGTTGTCTTTAAAACACCACCACGCTTTGAAACTCCCTTTTTCAGTATCTCTTCACTCTCTTCAGTTTCACTCACTTCAACTTGACACTCTTCCGGTTTCTCTCCCCCGGGGCCACGTGCCCCCGGAAGAGGAAGCCAGGATCTCTCTCTCCCGGACAAAAGATGCAACCGCCTCACGGCCCACGCCTTTTCAAACAGCACGACGAACCAGCGAACTCTACACGACCTCACGCGAACTTTAAAACCAAAGCCATGCAAGTATAGTTAATGGATCTATATCTGTGTTTAAGATTGTACCCCTGTTTACAGGAGATTTAAGTTCGTTGCTGGTTTTGAAAAAGGCTAATTAGTTGTGTTTTTGTCTGTCATTCCCTTTTATTTCATTACTTTCTCTCTATACCTTTTCTTTCCTTGTATATAGATGTACATATGTATGTTTTGCTTAGAGTTAGTCGTGTGTATCCATAGTTACATCTAGTTATTAAAATGTATTATCCCACGCTTGATTTTCTCTGTTTTTGGTCATGTGATAGAGTCCCTTCTTCACTGCATAAGAACCTCGCTTACCCGCTCTAATCTTTAATAACAACTTCGTTGGTTAATCCTTCCAGTCCAGAAGGATAAACTCCCTCTTCAGAGTTCATAATTCCAAACTAGACTACAGCTAATCCTAAAAGCTGATCTAGACCACATACATAGTCATAATTAATTATAATAAGTTGTAGTTAATTATCTATATGTATATGTGCACATACATGAATTCCCTTTCATGGCTGATGTATATTTATAACTGGTCACAACACGCGTTGATTAGATATATAGATATATTTCACGCCATTCAAGCTAATTCCTTATATAAATTGGAGAATACATTTAAACGTTGCAGATTCATCCGATTTACTACACATTCTGGTAGATAATGCGGGCACGCTTTAAAACTCGTCTCCTTTAAAAAGGTGCTTCGAATCCAAGCGTGCACTTCTGTTTCATTTTTCATGTTTAAAGTTGATCCATTACATTATTCTGGTGGAAAAGAATAATGCTAGTAATGATTGATTCGTTACACTCCATTAGGGTATTTAATCCAAAAGTGTGCACATTTAGAAAAAACTCTGATAGATTCTCATATGTTTACTTCATGTTTCATTAGAGAGAATGATAATTTTTCACTAAATTATCTTAATTAATGATGTAATTGATGACTTGTGGATGCAGTACCAAATATGAATATCAGGAAGTCTTGTCTAAAAAATATTCATGACATGATCTTGGAAAATGATTCATAAAAGACTCACTGCTCAGTTTAAGTCCGAGATGACCGCCTAAAAAGGCCAGTACAACATAAAAAAAGGTGCTAATGCCACTGTAGAAATACCTTATTGATATGCACATTTATCACATATGTTTAATTTATTCTGCTAATGAAAATGTCCAGTAGTGTACAATGCAGAAGTGATTATATTTTGTCTGCATAACCACATTCTGCCCTTAACTGCCATCACAGGATGTGTAGACATAAAAGTCATCGAGGCAAGAAAACCAGTCGAACAGTGAGAGTAGGATCTCTATTTGAGAAATCAAAAATCAGCTTGTCATCATGGCTAACATTTATTTACAGGTGAGTGTATAGTAGGATGACTGAGAATATAAAGTATAATGTTAATGCATTTCAGTGGTTTTGGAACGGTTGCATTTTGCCATTTCAGTTTTCACTATTATGAGTCACCATTGTGTACTGAACAGGTTCGTTCAGGGATTGCGTTTAAGACAAAATGATGCAAGATGGGGTTGCCAAAAGTTCCAGAACTCTCTCGAAGCTGGCTAGTGTCCTAAGGAAGGTTTGCCACTGTGCAATGAAACAGTACAGAAGAAGAAGTGGCCAGATGATAGGAGGTGGACAAGAATTTGCTGTGCTTGGTGAAAGCAATTTTCATCATAAAGGAAAGGTGAATTTATTGCCTGTAGTAATGCTATAGTAATGCAAGTTGATAAATATGTGAAAATGTGTGTAAATGTGATAATAGATGACAGGGACATCTTTTTCTCTTGCTTCCTGGTACTACCCTTATCTCTGATGAGTGGATAGCCTACAGAGGAGTTTTGACCAATATGGGCTATAGACATTTTACAGTGAACCATTCCCAGTGGTTTGTAGACCCACACAATGGAGCTCATTCACAACACATTGAAAGAGTGTGGTTGATGTACAAAAGTATGGAGACTAAGAGGAAATAGGACAGAGAAAATGCTTAAAGAACACCTCACACTTATCAAGTGGAGTCACTGGCTTGATGAGAAACATAAGCATGGACTCCTTGGACGCTTAATAAAATATATTCGCCATCAGTTTCCTGTTTAAAGGACAACCTTTTATATTTTATGTTGTGTTTCATGAATAATTTTATAAGAAAATACAGGTCCTTTTCTGAAATGTTCATGAACACGTTGATGTAAGGTGTACATATGTTTTCATTTGTTGTTAAATTAAAGGTGTTTTTACCTTTGAATTTTGTGTCTTTTTAAAATGCTGGTGAATATGTATCATCAAATCATCAGAAATCATAAGAACATCAAAGAACATTTTGTCTCTGGATATTCTTGTTACAGCACTGGAAGGAGGGAAGCAGGATGCACTCGCAGGGGAAAGTTGTCAGTTTATTAGGAACATTCAAAATAACTAGAACCTTCGAAAGTAATGGTACAGTCTAACAAAAAAACACCAATAAACAAAGCAATGTTCCAGAAAACAACAGGGCAGGTATTCCAAACAGGCTAGGCAATAATCCCAACACTCACAGGGCAAAAATCCAGGAAGTCATGAGACAATAATCCAAAGTCGAGGAAAAGCGAGGAAAACAAAGACATGGAGGAATATTCCAAGAAGTCACAAGGCATTAATCCAAGAACCAGGGAACGCCTGGTAAACAAAAACATAGAAAAACTACGATTCTTTATCTTTGCTTCGTCGCTACTTTTAGTTGCATTTAGTTATCCAGAATCACCTTCAGTTACATTCAGCTAATACTCTGCGATGAAGCGGACACAAACAGGGGCTTAAGTAACATGGGTAATTCAAAGCAAACAAGATCAAACACACCACACCTGGAAACAATAACCACACAATAACAGGAGAACCAATGACAGAACATGGGAGGAAACATGACGTGAAACAAAACCAACGGACCAATAGTGAAGCGGGGGCAGAGACATGACGTAAACCAAAAACAAAAGAGCACATGGCAACGTAAACAAAATCAGAGTTCATGAATCAGTCCAGAGATTTTTATGAATCGCGCTGGAATGCGCTCAGTGGAATGCGGAACTGCGTTACTCCGCTAGCCTCCGCTAGTAGCGTAGCGAGGAGGAGATTCTAACAATTCTATTGCTGCAAAATGATAAGGACCACCACCTTGATCCATGTTAATTAATATTTTAGGCAATGATGTAAATGCATAATTATGCCATGACTTCATTACTAACTCATTATTAACTACGCATACTCCAACATCAACACATGACTTGTTAATGTATTATCATGCCATGACTTTACTTTTCATTTTTACTTGGGGCCATCGAATTGTGTAGTGCCATTTCATGGTTTAGATGGAAAGTGCCAAGCGGTATGAGGAATGTGTAAAGATATTTTGAGGGGCAGTGGCCCAAAACATTAGCAAGTGCACAAGAGAGAAATGGGTGACTGTTCATAATGATTTAAAGTCAGGAGATCTGATTGACATACTGTAAAGTGGTCAAAATAAACACAGAACAATAGTTTTAAATGTTAATAGATAATAGCGTCTGCTAAATGAACAAATGTTACTGTATTAATTTCACCCTTGTGGACAAAGAGCAGTGCCCCGAGCCCGAGCCACCCAGAGCACGTATTAGTACTACAGTGGGATTTGAAGAGAAATGGATGGAGAGTGATACCAAACAGGTTGAGATGAAATTATCAGTGATTATTATTTGTATTAATGAAAGTAATCCAGAGTCATCTAATGATGTCTGTGTAAACAGATGCATATGGCAAATTATATAAACAATTGGAAATTATACACATTTAATTCATATTCTTTGTTATAGAGCATGTTTGGTGTAGTTTACCCCTACGTGTTAATTAATACATTAACTAACAAACATGTACTAACATGTACTTAAGGTGGTCGTTATTCATGCATGAATTCATAAGACTCATGTAGTTAAGGTTAGCTCTTCATTAGTTTGTGATTAATACATGCCTTAACTCATCATTAGTTCATATTTAAGTAAGTATTAACTCAGGTATTAATGCATGATTATTCATGTACTGTTATTGTAAAGTGTTACCAATAAAGCAGCATTTCTCTACTTTTAAATGAGATGATGCTTTAAATCAGTAACCATACAGATACAGCTAGGGTTAAATCTATAATATTGATCCTATAGTTTACTGTTTTGAGAAGGTAAACATGTTATGAATGTTAAAGTTCACAATCGCTCTTATCATTAACATTAGCTGGCTAGCTTCAGATGCACTAACTAACTACATCAGAAATAACATCAGATGCAATAAACTAACCGATCAGACTACCAACTAGTCTCGACTCTCACCTCTGCCAAGCAAGAAGAAGCCCAACAGAACCATAAACCGCCAAAGAGCCATCGTTACTGGACAAAAAGTTGAAAAGAACGACACTGTAATGAGCTAAATATGTCTAAGACACAACATGAGGGATCATAGTGAAGCACAGATAAGGGAGGTTGGAGTTGAGGGGAGGGATAAAGCTGATTGGAGGACATCAGAGCATTCTTAATCCTGGTGTTGCTTGTGTGGTTACTCAATAGGTTAACCCTGTATTTTTTGTCAAATATACTGTAGGTATAGTGTATACTGTATATACTTGCATTTCCTCCAATGGATCTCTTCCTACATTGGAGGCTGAGCAAGATTTATATCAAAATAAATAAATAAATAAATAAAAATAAATAAAAAGAACAATTTCTAAAATGATATGAACACAGGAAACTGAGTAAAAATCTCTGCATAATCAGTAACAGGCCTGAGTACTGTTCTATATTTCCCAGTCTACATTCTTCTTGGTTCATGTTTTGAACAACAGATTATTCTAAACATGTGTGTGATCTCATAAAGGTTGTGCTGCACACATCCGGTGTGAAACGCCACACTGATTAAACATATCACGGGTTTACCACGGCTGGTGTTAAAGATGGCTATTAGAGAGATTTTTATAAAAAACTTTTATTAATATAAATGACACTGCATGCCGTTGTTCATGATGCAAAACTAAAGATCAGTTTATTCTTATTTCTTCTTATTTCTTTGGTTGTTCTTGTTTGTTTGTGTTCATTGGTTTCTTGTTGTTTGTTGGTGTTATGAAGGTGTTAGCACCGGGTGTTTCTGCCAGGAGGGGTCTGCAAAATGAAAAACAAACAAACAAAAAAACATACAGTTAGATGTTAAAATCGAGCAGGATAGAAATAAATCAGTATTTCCTTATGGTCAAGAGACTTGTACAGAAAACTCTAAAACACTTAAACAAGCTAAGAAGTACACACAACTGCAAATACAAAATTCACACAAAAAAACACGCAAAGATAAATATATAAGGTAAGCAAACGTATAGTTAATAAATATAAAGCTGGAAATGTATGCGTGTGTGTGTGTGTGTGTGTGTGTGTGTGTGTGTGTGTGTGTATACACATTCCATATATATACAGTACTGTGCAGAAGTTTTAGGCACCCTATTTTTTTTGTACAAACTTTGTTATAGATTTTTTATTTTATGACTTCTACATTATCAAGTCAGTACAAAAAAACATTTTAGATTCCCAAACATTAGTTTTCTAGCACAAAATGAAATATTACAGAAAATCGTTGCGTGGTATGTCATTAAAGAAAGCAGCATATTACGTAAGAGACACAATGAAGGCTGCTGGGTTTTGCTGCAAAAATAAGAAGCGAGTGCGAAAGTCAAAGTGTCCAGAAGAACTGTGGCTGGTTCTGCAAGATGCTCAATAAAACTTACCAGCTCATTTCCTTATAAAACGGCACAAATTGTACCGGAGACTACTATTTTTATTTTTATTTTTATTTTTTGTCACACCAAATATTGGCTTTGTTTCATTTACTACTGTTTACTGCTCTTTACGGTATTTTCAATTTCATTATTTTTTAAGGCATCTTTGCTCTACAGCATTTCTTTGCACGTGCCTAAAACGTTTGCACAGTACTGTACGTGGAAATGTAATGTGCAGACATCTTACCACGTTACTATCTGTCTCCTGAACTGCATTAGAGCTGAAGCCTCCTTGTACCAGCAGCCTCTCCACAATGCACCTTCATGCAAACAGCTCTGTTAAACAAACACACAATCATTCAGTTCAGTAGAAATAAGAACAAAAGAGGCTCATGCTCTCGTCCTCTCTTGCAGTACACAGTAATGAATGAGACGTGTGTTCTCCACAGGGCTGTCGCTGTCTAACCTGGACATTGTCCTGATGTTTCTCTATAAACCACTCGTGGATGATGATGTCCTCCAAAGTCACCCGTTTGCTAGGCTCTTTTTCCAGGCACCACAAGATCAGAGCTTGGCATTCTGTGTGCGCAGCGATGAGACAGAAATTAAAATCAAAAGAAAAACAAACAAATAATGTTAATGTTTAAATTCTTTTTGCCGTGCATGTTTTACGGCTTCATTCTATAGGTCTAAATGTGGTGCTTCTGCATTTTCTCACCTCTAGACAGGTAACCATGTAGCGGTACGTGCGGATCCTTGTTCTTAAAGGGGATTTCTCCACAGACCAAGTAGTGCAGGAGGACACCCAGACTCCAAACAGTAGCAGGACGTCCCATATACTCTCTGTCTTGTGTCCACTCGGGAGGAGAGAAACACAGAGTTCCTGAGTGAAAAAGAAAGAACGCGCAGCACTGGTCACGAAAATGGTTCGCCACTGCGTTCTCTTGGATTCTGTCCCATATGTATTATACAACTACCTGCAAATCTCGTGTAGGGGGAGTCTTTTAACAAATCTCCACAGCAGAAGTCAATCAACTTCACCTGCATCGTCTCAGTGTTGATCAGAAGGTTCTCAAGCTTGATGTCGTGGTGGAGAACTCCGTGCTTACAGCAATGGCGAGCAGCCTGAACCACCTGCCGCATGATGTTCCGAGCCAGCGGTTCAGACAGTCGACCGTTGTTCTGCTTACAGAAGTTGTGCAGGTCCATGCAGGGACTGAGTCGTTCGAGAACCAAGACGTAGAATTCAGACCATTCCAGAAGCTGCACAATGTTCTCACATCGAGGTGGCATGAACACCATGTGCGTCAAAGCTACCTCCAGAGGCAGGATCTCTGTTTCTCCAGGCTAAAATGACAACGAAGAATTGGGTTGGGTTAGCATGGGTTTGGTGTGAGATATGTCCGAAACATGATTGGGAGGTGGAATGTTTTGATTGGACTCTAGTGCTTCTCTGTAAAGTGGGTGTAAAGGAGGTTGACTTACAGTGGTGATGAATTTGTCGTTGGCAGACTTGGCCACAAATTTAATAGCAACCTGTTCACATATACAAAACATAATTAGTAAGTTCTATAAGTTAGTTACTAATTAGTATAATTGTACAATTCCATGGTCACTACATGAGGTGTCAACAAACGGAGGATCACAGGAACTTTTCAATCTCTAATGCTTTACATTTCCTGTATTGTGTCAATTAATGACAATTAACTGTACACGTGCAGACGTCTAACCTTTCTCCCATCCGCCTTACGAACTCCAGCATAGACAGAGCCGAAGCCACCTTCTCCCAGTAGCTCTCCCATATCGTACCATGACTCCAACACCTCTGTTACACACACAGAGGTGTGTTCATTCAGTTCAATTCAAATAAGGATGAAAGAGCATCTGTATATTCCTCTGAAATGTTCACAATAGTTTTTGTGCAGAAGGTGGATTCTAACATACCCACTGTCATGTTCAGCTGCTTAGGAGAAGAAGTGCAAGACTCTCAGGAAGCTGGAATGGTGGAAAGCCTGGAAACTTCTCATCATCTCTCTCATCCTGCTCTGGATCATAGAGAAACACCACAGAAGGATGCACCTCGTTGCGCTGACGTACTTCGTCTGCATGCATCTGATGAAGATTTTGCAGCCACTTGGGTTCCTCTGCCTTCCTTTGGTGAAGCTTTTCAGTCATCTTCAAGGCAGACAGGGAAAGTAAATTAGTGATGGGACAATACTATGGATTTTAAACCTGGGAAATCTCGATCGTCATATTTACCAGAATAATCTGCTCCATCAAGACCACTGTGATGCCGGACGGGGAGGTCGCAACTGCTCTGGCAACAGATTCGCAGTAATCCAGAGCTACAGAGGAAAGTCCTTCCTTGGCTAGCAAGCTAGCGTAAAAGAGCTTGTATTTCTATGACAGACAGAGTCATTCATTCTCAGTACAATGATTCCTGCTTAAATTTGACATGGAAAATATGGGGTTTTTTTTAAAAGAAAAATTCTGACCTGCAAGTATGGCTGACCCCTGAGGTCATGAACAGCACATATTCATATACCTCAGATCGCTCGATGGCTTTCCTGGCGGCCGATTTCTCGAACGGCAAGCTGGTGAAAAACAGAATTCTGTCTTAGTCGCAAGTGAAGGAAAATAATCACACCCATGCCTGCCCATGCACATACGCAGTAAATACCTGTCACATCCAATCAGCTCAAAGCTGGAGGTACTATATGATCCAAGCTCCAGTTGTGCCACCACGCCTGAGATTTCTTCTTAATGAAAGCCATCAGGTCCTCCTTCGCCATCTTACTGCTGGAAGAGATGTGGCGTGACACAATATTATTTCTGAAACAGCCTGCAGATTTAATGTGTTAATGAGAAAGAGGCTCTTACCTCAGCAGAGGGCCAGGAAAAGTTAGATTTCGCCCATCAGACACGTACTGATCACCATGGCTCAGGACACGGTGATTCCCTGGAGGCACAACATTAGTTAGGGCTAAGAACCTGACTCGTACTTTATATTCTCATATCTGAGATGGTCTGGGCTACAAATACAATCAAGGTCATTTTTAACTAGTTAGAAGTAACGTTTTCTCTCTCTGAGTGTGTGTGTGTGTGTGTGTGTGTGTGTGTGTGTGTGTGTGTGAGGAACTGCTAGAAATGTCAGCAGGCATTACTTGACTGTCATGCACAGACAGAAATAGGCAACCACAAGTATGGTTAGACACCAGTTCTCCACTGTACTGTCCACAATATCCATTTCCTCAGTTCACCAATTGCACTAGCTGCCTTTAGAAGACAGTTAGTGATTTTTGACAGCATGTCAATTTTTAAAAAAATGCTCACACAAGTCCTAAAAGTAGACAAAGAGAACCCAATTAAACCAGTGAGACAAAAATATTATACTTGGTTATTTATTTATTAAATGATCCAATATTACATATCTGTGAGTGGCAAAAGTATGTGAACCTCTAGGATTAGCAGTAATTTTAAGGTGAAATTAGCGTCTTCACAACACGTTTGTGGAAGTGTATCATGGCACAAACAAACTAGATTTCTTAGGACCTCAGAAAAAGAGGTGTTGATGCTCATCAGGCTGGAAAAGGTTAAAAAAAACCCTCCCCCAATCCATAGTCAGATAGATTGTTCAAGACTACTGTTACCCTCCCTAGGAGTAGGAGTGGTCGACCAATGAAGATCACTTCAAGAGCAAGACGTGTAATAGTCTGCGAGGTCACAAAGGAATCCAGGGTAACTTCTAAGCAACTAAAGGCCTCTCTCACATTGGCTAATGTTAATGTTCATGAGTCCACCATCAGGAGAACACTGAACAACAATGGTGTGCATGGCAGGGTTGCAAGGAGAAAACCACTGCTCTCTAAAAAGAACATTGCTGCCTATCTGCAGTTCAAAGATCACGTGGACAAACCATAAGGTTATTGGAAAAATGTTTTGTGGATGAATGAGACCAAAATAGAACTTTTTGGTTTAATTGAGAAGCATTATCCCATCTGTGAAATATGGTGGTGGTAGCATCATGGTTTGGGCCTGTTTTGCTGCATCTGAGCCTGAGACAGGTCTGTGAACTGAATCTCAAGAGAAAGTGTGTCATGCAGCAAGACAACAACCTTAAGCACACAAGTCGTTCTACCAAAGAATGGTTAAAGAAGAATAAAATTAATGTTTTGGAATGGCCAAGTCAAGTTCCTGACCTTAATGCAATAGAAATGTTGTGGAAGAACCTGAAGCAAACAGGTCATGTGAGGAAACCAACATTCCAGAGTTGAAACTGTTCTGCACTGAGGAATGGGCTAAAATTCCTCCAAGCCGATGTGCAGTACTGATCAACAGTTACCGGAAATGTTTAGCTGCAGTTATTGCTGCACAAGGGGGTCACACCAGATACTGAAAACAAAGGTTCAAGCACCACTGTGAGTACTGTAGCTATCAGCTCAGTGAAGGTAGCGCACTAGCTAGATAACATACCTAAATTAGATTGTGTTAAGAAACCTACATATATTGCCTAAAATCTACATTAAGAAACTAGTTAGCTAACAATAGATACAGTGGGTATAGAAAAGAATCACCCCCTTTAAAATAATCACATTTTGTTGCTTTTCAGCCTGAAATGAAGACGGACACAGTTTTTGTTTTATCCAGCTGTATTTATTCAGTGCAACTTATAACATCCAAGTGAAAGATATAACACCAACCTGTCAGAAAATTAAAAAAAATAAATAAAAAAAAACAGAATCACTGAGTTGGAAAAAGGATCACCCCCTTGCTTTAATTTGCCTTAATTCTTTAGTTACAGCCTTTAGTCTGTTGGGATATGTCTCTACTAACTTTGCACATCTAGACTTTGCGATATTTGCCCACTCTTCTTTGCAGAACTGCTCAAGTTCAGTTAAATGTGATGGTGACCATTTCTGGACTACACTCTTCAAGTCATTCCACAGATTTTCAATGGGGTTTAAGTCTGGGCTCTGACTAGGCCATGCAAGGACATTCACCTTTTTCTCCTTCAACCACTGTGTGGTCAGTTTTGCTGTGTGTTTTGGGTCATTGTCATGTTAGAAGGTAAACCTTTTTCCCATTGACAACTTTCTGGCAAAGGGCAACAGATTTTCCTCAAGAATTTGACAGTATTTTGCCCCATCCATTTTCCTTCTATCCTGACAAGTGCTCCAGTCCCTGCTGCAGAGAAACACCCCCATAACAGGATATTACCACCTCCATGCTTTACTGTAGGAATGGTGTTATTTGGATGGTGAGCTGTATTTCTATACCCACTGTAGCTAGGTCACGTTCTTACTGAGAGGTTGCCTATAATCGACATGTCAAATATGTTTAGCTAACAAATGATTTCACGGCATCGTGCTTGGAAGCACCTCAACCTATAAGTGCCACGATGTTCTCAGTGTTGTAATCATATATCATCAGTTTCTGTCTACTGTAAACACCAGTATTTTCTATGTCCGATTACTGCAGGCTGGACCATTTCTTAGTACTCCCTGTTTTTTGTGATAATCCATAAGTAAATAAGTGGATAACATCTAATGTCCATCTGATGCCTAAAGAAATTTTTTTGTTAGATTCTTCAGTTAGGCTATAACCAAGTAGCACCAGGCTTCTAGGCTGCTGAGGTCTATTTTTGTTTAATAACATGAAAGGGGTCTATTGACTCAGTTGTCTGAGTAATTAATGTTAATTAATGTTAGTCAAGATTAGTCAATATTCGAGTTCTACCTGTAATTAGGTGAAGTACAGCAACTGTTTTGTGTGTTCTGTCATGCCATTGCCAGAATCTACACAGTATATAAGGACTCACATTCATTCAATTCATTGTGAAGTATTGTATATGCTCTGTGTTTCATACCAGATGTTGTTATAGTCTGTTGTTATAGTCGCTCTGTTTTTTTTATTCTAGTTCTGATTTTCTTGTTACTGATTTTTGACTTGTCCTGTTCATGCTGTTTACACCTCGTCTGACCATTGCCTTTATTTATTTATTTATTTATTTATTTTTTATTATTATTATTTTTTATTATTATTATTATTATTATTATTATTATTATTATTATTATTATTAACTTTGTTTTTTCCTTATGTTTTGGATCTGATTGAAAGCTTTCGAAATAAGACTGTTGAATAACTGCATTTGCATCCATATCTGCAGTCTAACATTCTGGCTGTACCTTGGGTATAAGAAAGGTGCTATGAAAAATTATTATTATTATTATTATTATTATTATTATTATTATTATTATTATTATTATTATTATTTTAACATCACTGGAATTATTTTTTTATTCCTTGAACCCTCCTCACATTCCCACCCATGTACACAAAGCTGTTCATTTTAAGTTAGGATCACTTTGGGGTGATGAGGAAGGCTGTTCATTGTGGTTATTGCCTTACTTTGTTATTTAGATATAGATGATGAAAATACCAACTATTTGTTGTACCACATTAGGGAAGATTTCTTCACAAGTAGATAAATACCATTGTTGCTTGATAGGAGACCCCAATACTCAATATAGCCTATGACTCATTAGCGGAGTTGCTAAAATGCGTTAATGGGTTTTCTGATCCACATAATATACTTGTGTGGCTGACATTGTGAAAACAACAATTTTGTAACATATTCCACATATTTTCCAGGTTATTTGTACAGTTAGAACATATTTTTATTTTTTATTTTATTGTAACTTTAAAGCTATAGACATTAACATTGATCATCAAGACCATGCTTTAAAAACATCACTGAAAAGGCATATATTAATGGTGATAGTCATCAGTGTGTACATCTGTAATAAACCTTTACAGTTACTGGGTCACAAAAACTGATCTGGGTGATTTGTTTTAATAAAATATTGTTTCCCCAGGTTCTGTTCCAGCTTGCATGTCATGTCTGAATCAGTCCTGGTTCTGTGGATGGGTTTGGGGTGTGTCTTACACCTTTTTATATATCTTATATCCGTATCCAAAAGAATTTTGAATGAAAAGAAACTAATCTTGAAAGCATGTTTTGTGTAAGGAGGCACTAGTATTGGTAACCCAAAGAGAAGGTTTTATCTGAAGGAGGATGACTGGCAGGTCATATCATTATATGGGAAGGCTAAAATCGAATATCTGTCACTAACTTGACTCTATGAATAACTATTATGGTTGACTATTTTTTTATCATGAAATCTGGGATGGTATACCCTGGTATATAAATATGGGGGCAAACTATTACACACATATTTACACTTAAAGACAGATCGGAAGCTGCATTTGTGAATTCAAAAATAAGTGGCAAAACTTAACTACTGTTGTCTGTTATTTTGTAGTATAATATTTACTTGATTGGACAGTGTGTGTTTAGTCTATCTACTTTTAGTTTCTCCTCCAAAGGAATTTTAGGGGAAAAGCATGATAGAAGAAATAGTCAACTTTGTTTGCGTTCATTGCACCCACAGCTGTAAGTAATATGTGCTTTCTCAATCACTGCTGATGACTTGTTACCGATCTGTCAACAAAACAGGCTGAGAAATATTAACCCCAATGCACACAAAATCAATATGGGGTGTTTTCACTCTGTGTAATCACCTATATGACTGTCATTGATAGGCTGCATTAATCTACAGTACAGTCTGGGCTACAATTAAATCAGCTAAGCCTTGCTTCTTCATATTATTCAGTACAGCCAATAATCTGATTTGGATGCCAAAAATGAAACCTTACCTTGATGACATTTATAGCAGCTGCCCCTGGTGATTGGGATTTCAGTTTATTGTTAACATCATGTGGGTCCATGGTTGTGAATAATTCAATTTGATTTATATTGCACTTTTAATGATTGTTGATTATTTATTCTG
Source organism: Cranoglanis bouderius (assembly GCA_023630585.1). Classification (NCBI taxonomy): domain Eukaryota; kingdom Metazoa; phylum Chordata; class Actinopteri; order Siluriformes; family Cranoglanididae; genus Cranoglanis; species Cranoglanis bouderius. The sequence goes on from CM042570.1 coordinate 13,865,510, forward strand.
TCATGCTTGTCCGTCTCTTGGGATAAGAGTGTCTGCCAAATACAATAAATGGAAATGGAAATGCACTAACCCCATTTCCATGAAAGTTTTTTCCTAAAATGCAATAAAATTTGTCAAGTCTCATGAAGCTTTAATTAACTGACAAAAGTACAAAGAAAAGATATTCAATGTTTTCACTGACCAACTTAATTGTATTTTGTAAATATAAACAAATTTAGAATTTGATGCTTTCAACACACTCAAATAAAAGTTGGGACAGAGGCAACATAAGACTGAAAAGTTTATAGAATAATCAAGTAACACCATTTTTGTGGATCAGGTTAATTGGTAACATGGGACGGTATGAGGATTGGGCATAAAAGGAGCATCCACCAAAATCTCAGTCTTTGCAAGCAAGATGGGACGTGGCTCACCACTTTGTGCCAAACTTCATGAGAGAATTGTCAGTCAGTTCAAAAAGAACATTACTCAATGCAAGATTGCAAAGAATTTAGGTCTTTCACCATCTACAGTGCATAATATTGTGAAAAGATTCAGGGAATCCAGAGAAATCTCACTGCATAAAGGGCAAGGCCGGAAATGGCTTATAGCGTATTATAGGCATTGCCTGAGAAATCGTCATGCTACTGTGATAAATATAAGCACATATAACCACCTGCTGCATCCAGAAATGCAACCCGTAATTCTATTATGCAAGGAGGAAGCCACACATCAACTCTATGCAGAAACGCTGCCAAGTTCACTGGGCCCGAGATTGACTGAAAGGCAGTGGAAAAATGTGCTGTGGTCAGATGAGTCCACGTTTATCTTGTTTTTGGGAAAAACGAATGTCGAGTTCTCCGTGCCAAAGATGAAAAAGACCAATCAGACTGTTATAAGCGAAAGGTGCAAAAGCCAGCATCTGTGATGGTATGGGGGTGCATCAGTGCCCACAGCATGGGTGACTTGCATATGTGTGAAGGTACCATTGACGCGGAGGCGTATATTGGGATTTTAGAGAGACATATGCTGCTATCAAGGCAATGTCTTTTCCCAGGAAGTCCATTTTTATTTCAGCAGGACAATGCCAGGCCTCATTCTGCACGTGCTACAACAGCATAATTTCATAGACACAGAGTACGTGTGCTTGACTGGTCTGCCAGCAGTCCAGATCTGTCTCATATGGCGCATCATGAAGAGGAGAATCAGACAATGGCAACCAAGGACTGTTGAGCAGCTGAAGTCTTGTATCAAGCAAGAATGGGCAAAAATTCCACTTGCAAAACTGCAACAATTAGTATCCTCAGTTCCCAAACTGTAAGTATAAGTAAAAGGAAGGGTGATGTAACACAGTGGTAAACATGTCTCTGTCCCGACATTTTTGAGTATTGTGAAGGCATCAAATTCTAAATTTGTTTGTATTTACAAAATACAATTAATTTGGTCAGTGAAAACACTGAATATATTTTCTTTGTACTTTTGTCAGTTAATTAAAGTTTCAAGAGACTTGACAAATCACAGATTTTTGTTTTTATTGCATTATAGAATAAATCCCAACTTTTATGGAAATGGGATTAGTGAATTAACTGGAACTGTATAAATGATTAAACCTCCACATTTCCAATTCTAGTGTTCTGTAGCTTTGTGAAACCTTTGGGCGTGATGGATATGATCCATTTACCCTACCATCTACCCTATCCTGGAGAAGGACATGGAGTTGAGCCATACTGGACAGGTAGAACACACACACACACACACACACACACACACACACACACACACAGGCACGCACGCACGCACGGTATTGTGCAAAAGTTTTAGGCACCTTTTTTTTTTTCGGTACAAACTTTGTTATAGATTTTTTTATTTTATGTCGTCTAAATTATCAAGTCAGTATAAAAAACATTTTAGATTCCCAAACATTAGTTTTCTGGCACAAATTTAAGTGTTACAGAAAAATGTTTGTATGTCATTAAAGAAAGCAGCATATTACATAAGAGACACTTTTCAGACAAAAAACACAATGAAGGCTGCTGGGTTTTGCTGCAAAAATAAGAAGCGAGTGCGAAAGTCAAAGTCTCCAGAAGAACTGTGTCTGGTTCTGCAAGATGCTCAATAAAATGTACCAGCTCATTTCCTTATAAAACTGCACTAATTATACCGGAGACTAATATTTTGATTTAGATTTTTTTGTCACACCAAATATTGACTTTTTTTCATTTACTACTGTTTACTGCTATTTACAGTATTTCTTTTTTAAATGTAGAAACATTTAATTTAATTATTTTTAAGGCAGCTTTGCTCTACAGCATTTCTTTGCATGTGCCTAAGACTTTTGCACAATACTGTATGTGTATATAATGTAATTCTGTGGTAAGTACAAGTGCCAGAAAAAAGAGAGCAAAGCCACATGTTTTTCGAATAATTTCATAAATGACAGACTTGCTTACAGTAGCACTGACACTCTGGGGATTCAGATTAAATAATACATTGTAATACATGTGTGACTTTACCTAATTGCAGTGATGTAAGTAGCTATATACTAAAGATGTTTTGCTCCTTCTGGTTTTTTAATTTTTTTTTTTTGGTCTTTATTATTTTTATTTTATTCAGTCTTTTATTCTTATTTAGTTGTACATGTTTTCCTCTTTGACTGTTGTCCTCTTGCTTCCTTTCAAATAGAACCAAAATGGCAATGTCAGTTATTAGTGTGTATAGACTACATGTCTTTACTTCAAATATTACCTTTCTAGGGTTGGCACAAGTGGACAAAAAAGATAAATAGTATGATGCAAAGCTAACATTTTTATATGTAATTGTTACGCAATGTCTAGATGGCAGTTTAAAAAACAGCTTAGCTATCCATATACAGTTGCAATCAAAATTATTCAACCCCCATTGCAAATCAGGTTTATTGAAAATTTTTACAGACTTTCAGTTGTTTCCCCAAATTCAACTGAAAATGCAACTTATGACTTTATAAGTCTCAAAATTATTCAACCCCCTGAATAGAATCCCTCACAACAGCACAAATATGCAAAACAGGAGTTGTTTCAAGAACACCTGATGCAACTAATCAAGGGCTTCACCAGGTGTGCTTGAGCTGGAACACAGGAAATACCTGAACCTGTTAGGGGCAGAAAATACATGAAATACCTGAACTGGCTAGGGGTTTGTTGAGTGTCATGTTTGACTGCATATTAGAAATATGGCTAGGTTAAATGAATGGTCCAAAAAGTTAAGAGAAGAGAAGAGGTTTCCATGCCAGAACTTCAAGATGTACACCACTACTGACCCAAAAGCACAAGAAAAGTTGGCTCCAATATGCTCAGAATCATAAGCCACAGAAGTTTTGGGATTCTGTTCTGTGGAACCTTTCGATACGATGGATCGGCAGTATGTCTGGAGGAAGAAGAATGAAGCATATGCTGAAAAGAACACTCTGTCCACAGTGAAGCATGGTGGTGGCTCAGTAATGCTCTGAGACTGGAGCAGTCATTATAAGTTGCATTTTCAGTTGAATTTGGGGAAACCACTTGAAGCATTCATTGTGTTGAGCTATTTTGATTGCTTTTGTTTGATTTGTTCATTGCAAACAGCTGAAAGTCTGTAAATTTTGACAATAAATCTGATTTGCAATGGGGGTTGAATAATTTTGATTGCAATTGTAGGAGGCATCCAGAATCAATATTGTCTTATATTCATAGCTACTGTATACTGAAATTCATAGTAAAACAGAAAGGGCTGAATTGAAGATTGTTTTTTGTTTTGCTCCATTTCAGATATAGTTTGGCCATTGCATCTACTAATGGTCAAGCTGGATAATAAACTAGAACACACACAGAAGCTCAGCAGGTTAAAATAGTATCAAGTACTTTGCAAGTCCATGGAGTGACTGAGGGGATTATACAATATATACCAGTCCCTAATAACTGCAGTGACATCAGATAAGCCAGAACCCAAATCAATGTTAAGAAAAGCTTGCTAAACTAATGAGCAAAGAGTATTTTATAAGAGAAAAAGACAAAATCCATCAGTTAAGATAAAATTAAATATGATGAAGTAACTGTGCCTTCCCCATTAACTGCTTATATACACCAGTTAGGGAACTCACAATAAACCTGCATTAAAATCTTCATATCTTTTGCACCTACTGTACATTCATATAATTTAAACCCATTTATGTTTATTCTGGTACTTGTATGCACCTGCAAATATTCAGCTACTTAATTAGCTCATTAACACCATGGTCCATGTGCTATTCACAGTTCTTGAAAGGAAATAAATCCTGTTTGCTTTATTGTGAGGGTGTTGGCTAAATTTTTTAGAATTTGCACGGTAAAATGTGTTCCTCTGTCTGATTCAGCTAACAAAGATGATGGTGATATGTAGGTAACCACACCTCCATACAGTGCCTTCCACTAATATTGGCACCTTTGGTAAATATGAGTAAAGTAGGCTGTGAAAAATTGTCTTTGTTGTTTAACCTTTTGATCTTTTGTTCAAAAATTTCATAAAAAATACTCTGCTCTTATGGCTATCAAACAACTGCAAACAAAACACAGCTTTATCAAAAATATATATATCTTTGTTAAATATAGGTGTGCAACAATTATTGGCACCCTTTAGTTAATACTTTGTGCTACCTCCATTTGCCAAGATAACAGCTCTGAGTCTTCTCCTATAATGCCTGATGAGGTTGGAGAATACATGGCAAGGCATCTGAAACCATTCCTCCATACAGAATCTCTCCAGATCATTTGAAATTCGAGGTTCATGCTGGTGGACTCTCCTCTTCAGTTCACCCCACAGGTTTTCTATGGGTTTCAAGTCAGGGGACTGGGATGGCCATGGCAGGACCTTAATTTTGTGGTCAGTAAACCATTTTTGTGTTGATTTTGATGTATGTTTTGGATCATTGTCCTGCTGGAAGATCCAACCCCGGCCCATTTTAAGCTTTCTGGCAGAGGCAGTCAGGTTTTCATTTAATATCTGTTGATATTTCATAGAGTCCATAATGCCATGTATCCTAACAAAATGTCTAGGTCCTCTGACAGACAAAACAGCCCCAAATATTTAAGAGCCACCAACAACCTTGGTGGCCTGAGCTTAAGAAGCTCAACAACCTTTTTCTGCACATCACAACTATATTCTTTGGTCTTACCCATTGTTATGAGTGACTAAGGGAATTTGGCCTATGTGTTACCTCATATTTATTCCCCTGTCATGGTTGAACAATTTACTGTTCTTAGTCACTCAGGTGTACTAAAGAAAATGTAAAATATCAATGGAAATATACTTTAAATACATTTTTCTCATATGAATTCATAGGGATTGCCAATAATGGTTGCACACCTATATTTAACAAAGTTTTTTTTTTTTTTTTTTTGATAAACCAGTGTTTTGATTGCAATTGTTGCCTTCTTTGTACATATTTACCAAGGATGCCAATATTAGTCGAGGGCACTGTATCACCTGTTGCTACAGAATTCAAGCTTTAATCTATGCTGTCTGAATTTGTCTCAAACAATTCTGTCCTTCTAGTTAATGTGTCAACTACAACCAGTAGGTATCTGCATGCGCCCTTCCACAAGTATGTGCACAGGCATCGTAGGTTTACAGGCTGTGGTTGTACAGGTGTACTGAATATCCTTAAACAAAAATATGTTTGTGAATCTGGATGTGTAACATTTCTGTAGCATCAGAGAGGCACAGGATCTCGAACTGGAACTGCAATAGACATCATCAGGATTTTGATAGGGATTTGTCATGAATCTACAAAAAGCCCATAATATAGTTTTTTTTTTTTTTTTTTTTTTTTTTCCATTTTTAAATATTATTTACAAATGCAAAGCTTGCATAAAAAAGCTTGGTAAGCAACAACACTCCCTGTTGTTGTGAAACCACTAAATTAATTCTGGTGCAACAAGTTGCCCTAATCACATAATCACATAATCACAATTAATTGAATGGAGTCCTCCTGTGTATAATTAAATTGCCTTGTGATCTCAACATAAATACCTAAACAAACAGCATCTGTCTAGAGGAGGCTGTCCAAAGCAAGGTAAGGAGGACCTTGGGATTAAGGACAAGACTCTGGAATCTGGAAGACACACTAGCAGTGGAAGGGCTCTCATTGATGTACAGTAACTCTCAATGCACTGGCCAGATACAGTTTTTTCTTAAGTGGACAGATAGAGTTGTTACAAGGAAATACTACAAAATTCAGTAAACACCCCAATCTTGTCAAATACTCGGTATTATATTTAGGCCAAGAAACACTTCACAGTGATAATATGATTATCTCTGATGAACTGGATCGCATCCCTTTACCTGTACTAAAATTCATCACTCCTGTTTGTCTAGTGGAGATTATACAAAATATAATCATATTCTTAAAAGAAAAACAGAGTAGGTTTTTAAAATTAGCAGCTGGGTTCTGAGAAACTTCTCCTTGCCGCAACATATTATTTGCAGAAGCTTTTCAGGACCAACTCAAAGAGCAACATTTCAATGTTTTAACAGCACCAAATCGCAAAATATTCTTGTCTATCACTGATAAAAACAGGTGAGTTTGAATAGGAAAAGCTTGTGTGCCATCATCAAGTGCAAAAATCATACAAATGCTAAAACACTAGAGACCATGTGTGTATTTATTCCCTATGTATTTAGCTATTTAAACCAACCTCACAGACAGCCCGTCTGTCATTTCAGTATAGCTGGCTAATTAGAAAACAAATAAATGATTTTACCTGTTTACCAATGATGATGATGATTGGGATATCATGACATATGACACATTCATGACAATGGGTTGACACAATCATTAAAACTCACTTTGGATCTTACATCCATTACATCCAGTACATCCATTCTAAGGCATGTAGCTTTGTCATTGTTAACATCACTAATTTGTAGATAACCACCCAGCGGAGTTTTGCACCATAATAAAACATTGGACACAGCACAAGTGCAATTTAATTGAATGAGAACTGTTTGGATAGACCTTAACTCAAGGGTCAAGGTCAACTTTTTCTTCTTTGGAACATTTATAGAATGCTTGAACTAATGGCTGGAGAACCAGGGTGACTAATCTGTTGTTCATAGAAGCAGTGACCTATGGAGTCTGAGGAGCTCTGCAGGAGTCTTAGTGGAGAAGCTGGTCATTCATTTTGGTCTAATAAACAGACATGAAAAAGTAAAAAGCGTCTTTGTGCCTATTTTTTGCTATAGGTGCTACACCGTAGTATTATAATTAGTCTGTAATGGACATACTGTAATTAGTACCATTAATATTACAATTAGTGTTATGTAAGTCAAGCTCTGCAATTAGCTGCACCCTAACTTCCACCCACATGTCCCAGTCACTCAGTGGTACACAACAAAGAATTCCCATAAAATATCCATCCCCAGCTTAGCACTCTCTTCAACTCCCAGCTCAACACACAGCCTCATCACTATACTAATTGCTCATTTATGTATTCTCCAGTCATCCAGTCTGATTAAACAGGCACAGTCACATGTTTTTTTCCCCATGCCAAATTACAGCCAGCTGGAAAACTCTGTGTTTCTACTGTAGTAAAAAATGTTGCATATAAGTTATTAGAGGTAAGATGTTTCTGGTCTGGTGGGTTTGCTGAAATAATAGTTAATAGGGACCTGTGTGGTCCCTGTCACTCCCTAAATATGAGCCCTGTTTTAAATTCTGAAGTTCAATATGGTTTTATTTGCAGTGCAGGTTAATACAGAATTCAATATGGGGCAGCTATGGGGATTATTAGCAGGTGGATGTATAAGCAGAATAGAAGTATAGTATGCTTTTAAATTGTAATGGAGGAACAAGCTGAAGAGTTGAATCAATACCCAAAATGAAAACTGTGTAATATTAACTTTTACATGTACATGAGTCAGCTGAACAGTTGCTTGCTTCACACCAACACTGGAGTAATTGGTATTTTGCTGTTTTGGCAGTGTGCAAGCGCCATTAATTGGTGAATTTTTTTTTTTCAACAGTGCTACACTCAGGGATATGGCAGTATTTTCCTGACTTAGAGCACAAACATAAAGAAATGTCCTGCCACATTTCTTACAACTGACTTTTGTTCATGTCCATTAATTATGTCACCTCACTTCAGCATAAATAGGCTACTCCAACAGAAATACTAAAAACAACTAAAGACTACAGACTTAATCATTTTAAATCAAATCAAATCAAATTTTATTGGTCGCACACACACACAACTATACACAATACAATGTGCCGTGAAATACCTTTTACGACTGTCCAGTGACATGAAACAGAATTTACATGAAACAAAATTTACTTAGAAATAGAAATAGAAAAAGAAAAATGTGCAGAGGAATCCAAAGTCTGTATTTATATGTCTATGTATAAATAGGCCCAGGTGTTTTCCTGGGTGAGGCCCTGAATGGTCTGCAGGAAGAAGATCCTCCTCATTCTCTCTGTGTTGGTCTGCACTTCCCTGACCTCAACAGAGGGAAGAGTCCCTTGTTAGGATGGTTGAGGTCCTTCATTATCTTCCTGGCCTTGGTCTAGCACCACTTGGTCTAGCACCGCTGATTGCACCACCCTCTGGAGAGCCTACCTATCCTTCCAGGATGCTCTTGTTGGTGCAAGTGTAAAAGTTCCTTAGCATCGTAGAGGGGAGTTTAAAGTCCCTTAAACATCTAAGGTGGTAAAGACGCTGACAGGCCTTCTTCAACAGGGTGTTAATGTGACACGACCATGACAGGTCTTGCGTGATGTGGACACCAAGGTACTGGAAATTATCCACTCTTTCCACTGGGACAGCATTTATGCTAAGGGTGTGGTAGCTCCTCTCCTGCTTCATGCTGAAGTCTACTGTCAATTCCTTTGTCTTGCTGATGTTCAGGCGGAGGTTGTTTTCCTTTATCTGTAACAAATAGGAACAAACCACTCAGTTGTGGCTACTAAAAGTCAATTCGCACAGAAAGTGTTACATTTTCACCACCAGATATATCATAAAACCATGCACTCGCCTGACCTACAAATACTGTATGTACTTTACATAGTGGCAGATGATTTGCATTTAATTACTCATTTGACAAAAAATAATAATAATAATAAATAGTTGTAGTCATATTTTAGTAGTAATTTAGTTATTCTTAGCCTTTTCTCAAATTATGGCAAAAGTTCTTTTTAAGTTTCCAAAAAGCAAATGAATTAATTTCTTCCACAGTGGAACACCATTTCACTTTTTTCACTACATTTCACTACAAATGCACATCACACCCAAAGCCTTTCTCACTCTTTGATGCATGTTAGCTAAATGAAAGTTCTGCAGTGGCTAAAATCATATGGCTATGACTGCACCTCTAATATATAGCAGGTTTTTCATAGGTGCAGTGTAACGTTCTCACCACACATGGCCAAGCATATGGGAAGTAGCACACAACGCTTCTCAATTAATCCCCTTATACAACCGCCAAATGCAAAGTGAAAAGCTTTTACCTTTGTCCAGTGAACCACTACTGATATATTCATCTCATTATTATTCACTGGGGAAAAGCATAAAATATCACCAGAGATGTTGAGTACAGACTGAGTTTTGTCTTAGTTATCATTATTTTATTTATTTATTTATTTACCATTTAAACATCATACATTTTCATGCAATGCAATCAGACATAATTAGTACATACTGTATATGCAGTGACCTATGGGCATTCAGTTCTGACACTGTACAAACACACAGTAAAAATTCTGTATTTATTGTGTTTTTAAATTAGTCTATTAAATACAGCTGAAATACTGGTTTAACTTCAATCCTAGACTGCACAACATAGCATGACCTTGCTATTTTATAATGTTTATAGCAGGAAACCAAGTAGAAAATTGCCCTCTGTGACCACTAAACTCTGTCTTTCTATTTGTATTCATCTTTGGGTTTCTGTATATTTTCTATTTAATGCCTCTTGCATTATTTTAAAATTATTGTAGATTTTGGACTTGGCATTCTGTTGTGACAGTACTACTAAGCAATATAGTGACAGAAGAAACAGAAAATGACTTCTACATACAGTGGTGCTTAAAAGTTTGTGAACCCTTCAGAATTTTCTATATATCTGCATAAATATGACCTAAAACATCATCAGATTTTCCTAAAAGTAGATAACGAGAAACCAAATAAACAAATGAGACAAAAATATTAAAAGTTCACATACCTTTGCCACTCACAGATATGTAATATTGGATCATCTTCCTCAGTAAATAAATGACCAAGTATAATATTTTTCAAATTATAGAAAATATATAGAAAGGTTTCACAAACTTTCAAGCACCACTGTATCTCTCCAAATTAGGAAGACATAGTTCATGCTGCTTGGCATAGTTTTAAATGTTCTCTACTCGGGATGATCTCTAGTCTGGATTAGTTGTGCTAAGAGTAGGGAAAGAAGCTATACAGGACCGGAGTTGACAACCATCTGCTCTACAGCTACAACAAACTTAGTAGTTTTAAGTCTTCCTAAACTCCTCCAACATCCTTTTACTAAATGAGATAACATTAACACAGGTGCAGTGACTAAAGGTTCTGATTAGAAATATGTTTATAAATGGCAGGCTGCTTGATGACTAAGATAAAGCAATTCATCAGACATTACAGGTCATTTAAGACTTTGTACAGCTCATATGGTCTCTAGCAAAACAACTTAGATGTGCTTATTCGAGTGTCCTTTTACCTGAAAGCATTTTATATGAGAAAATTACTCATATTGAGGCAAGTGACAAGATAACACTGAAACAATAAACTCCTCTGCACTTTTGCAGAGTTCAGCAGTGTTTTGCATAAAAGATAAACAGCTTAAGAATTCAATTAAGCAGGTGTAAATGTGTTTGGACATGTTGAGGCTCAGATAATTGATAGATGATGAGTGCATTTCAAACCAATGACCTTATACGCATCATGTCCAATGTCTCAGGTGCACATTAAATCCCTTGGGATCTTTGTCCATCCCCCATCACTCCCTTCCTCCTTTCTTTTCCTGTCATATATTTTCTCATTCATTCCTTCATGATATGAAAAATATCCATGCAACCAATGTTTTGTGTTAGGAGCACTATCTTGAATCAGTTACTTTTTGACATAGTATTATCAGAGCTTCTGGTACAGAAGTGGCTAGTTTACTATAAAGACCCTTACATCTCAGAATGCTCCACTTATCAGACATTTTCTTGAATGGCTTACAACAGCTAAAGATCAGGCCAGGTGCTGATGTTGTTAGCAAAGAACTAAAAAATGATATCTCCAGTGGGCAGAAGATGCATCAAAACTAGACATTTGAATTCAGGATCATATTTCAACATGCTGATATAAAAATCAGAATTTGGTGCAAGCAACATGAGTCCAGCCCTGTGTACAAAATAGCGCCCTATCCCTATTTCTTACAAACATCCAACTGCATTTTGGGTATCCTGTACCAGCTGGGGTACATCAATTGGACACAAACCTCCTGCATTGTATTGTGTGATCTCATGAGCATACAAGGTAAAAACAAAAATAATAATGAAACACTCATAATAGTACAAACTATTGTATTATAGTGTACTATTTCATGCTTTGCTTTTTAAATACTGTTTAAACACTGTTTTTGCCTTGTAGTCCACCATCCAAGCCATATCCAGGCAAAATCTTAAAATCTTAAGCTTTTAATGGTGTTAACAACAAATCACTGGTCAGAAAAGAATGAAAGAATTAAACTCATTTACTTTTGCTGCAGTGAACTGTTTGGGGAAAATCTAGAAACAGGGAAATTCGCTTATATAGTCTTGTACGCAAAGGTAAAATCATGATAATGATTCAAATGTTTGATGTAAAATTCAACATTTTGCTGTCTGCAAGTTTACCCACAAGGCTTAAACAAAGGTAAAATCTATCCCATATTAAGTTACTTTATCTATTTGTTTTATTCTTGCTAATTACCTGATCAATGAGTTGTTGCTAAGACCATTAAAAGTTTAATATTTTGCCATTTTGGGCTTGGCCCATTTTTTTTTTTAATTTTTATTTTTCCCAGGAGTGTACTTCTAAACATACAACCTCAATTCCAAAAAAGTTGGGACGCTGGGTAGAATATAAATAAAAACAGAATGCAATGATTTGCAAATCTCATAAACCAATATATTATTCGCAATAGAACATAGAAAACATACCAAATGTTTAAACTGAGGAAATGTACTATTTTAAGGAAAAATAAGGTAATTTTGAATTTGATGGCCGCAACACGTCTCAAAAAAGTTGGAATGGGGGCGACAAAAGGCTGGAAAAGTAAGTGCTACTAAAAAGAAACAGCTGGAGGAAAATTCTGCAACTAATTAGGTTAATTGGCAACAGTTCAGTAACATGTTTGTGTATAAAAAGAGTCTTAAAGAGGCAGAGTCTTTCAGAAGTAGAGATGGGCAGAGGTTCACCAATCTGTGAAAAACTGCTTCAGCAACTTGTGGAACAATTTCAGAATAATGTTCCTCAACGTAAAATTGCAAAGACTCTGAATATATCATCATCTACAGTACATAATATCATCATCACATATGGCTTCTTCTTTGCATGATAGAGCTTTAACCAGCATTTGTGGATGGCACGGCAAACTGTGTTCACAGACAATGAGTTCTGGAAGTGTTTCTGAGCCCATGCAGTGATTTCCATTACAGAATCATGCCTGTTTTTAATGCAGTGCTGCCTGAGGGCCCGAAGATCACGGGCATGCAGTATTGATTTTCACCCTTGTCCCTTGCACACAGAGATTTCTCCAGATTCTCTGAATCTTTTGATGATATTACAGTGGGTGTAGAAAAGAATCACCCCCTTTAAAATAATCACATTTTGTTGCTTTTCAGCCTGAAATGAAGACAGACCATTTTTGTTTTATCCAGCTGTATTTACTCAGTGCAACTTATAACATCCAAGTGAAAGATATAACACCAACATGTCAGAAAAAAAAAATAAAAACCAGAATCACTGAGTTGGAAAAAGGATCACCCCCTTGCTTTAATTTGCATTAATTTTTTAAATACAGCCTTTAGTCTGTTGGGATATGTCTCTACTAACTTTGCACATCTATACTTTGCAATATTTGCCCACTCTTCTTTGCAGAATTGATCAAGTTCAGTTAAATTTGATGGTGACCGTTTGTGGACTGCAGTCTTCAAGTCATTCCATAGATTTTCAATGAGGTTTAAGTCTGGGCTCTGACTAGGCCATGCAAGGACATTCACCTTTGTCTCCTTCAACCACTGTGTGGTCAGTTTTGTTGTGTGTTTTGGGTCATTGTCATGTTGGAAGGTAAACCTTCTTCCCATTGACAGCTTTCTGGCAGAGGGCAGCAGATTTTCCTCAAGAATTTGATGGTATTTTGCCCCATCCATTTTCCTTCTATCCTGACCTCCATGCTTTACTGAAGGAATGGTGTTATTTGGATGGTGAGCTGTATTGGATTTCCGCCAGACATATCGTTTGGTGTTGAGGCCAAATAATTAAATTTTAGTCTCATCTGACCATAACACCTTTTTCCTTGTGACCTCAGAATCTTCAAGGTGCGTTTTGGCAAAGCTCAGTCGTGGATGGCTTTTTTTTTCTTGCAACCCTCCCATACAAGCCACATTTGTGGAGAATTTGTGATATTGTTGTCACATGCACACAATGACCACTCTTTGTCATAAATTCCTGCAACTGCTTCAGAGTTGCTGTAGGCCTCTTGGTTGCCTCTCTGACCTGGCTCTTTCATCCAGTTTGGAGCGACGTCCTGATCCAGGCAGGGTCTGGGTTGTACCAAATTCTTTCCACTTCTTAATAATAGACTTCACTGTACTTCTAGGTATTGATAAAGCCTTTGAATTTCTTTTTGTAACCATCTCCTGACTTGTGCCTGTCCACAACTTTATCCCGGAGATCTTTTGACTCTTTTCTCTCTTGGCCATTACTGTTCATGTGAAGAAGAACATTTCATACATGTTGTAAAGGTGGCAATAAAAATGTTCTGGGTTACCATATAAGAAACTCAGTCTGCATATAGAAATGGAAAATGAGACTTGCACATGACTGTATTTTATTAAATGAACCATTTAAATATTTCTAAAGGTAACATTTTAAATGTAAATCTTTCATCTACTTTTTCAGCAATTACATCAAAGTTTGTTAGAGGTACTTAACAGGTACCTATTTAATATAATGATCCATTATAGAAAATGATCAATTAGCACAGCCCCATGTTTACTGTGCTGTCAAGCTCCACAATCAAGCCTATAGTGTTTTGCTTCTGCAATTTATCATAACCGGTGTTATTAACTCTGCAAAATGTTGACACATGACTAATCTCATAATGAGATATCTCTCTCATCCCTTCAGATAAAATCACAAACTGTTCCCATTAAAAAAGTCTTTATAAATTGCATGTGAATGCATGTGAGACAGTGCTCTCCACCACCATCATCAAAACACCAGCTGAGGGAATATAATTTGGGAATATAATTTTTTGCTTTATACCATGAACTGTTTCCCTGGGATATAATACTGTTCCTGTTAAAAAGTAGCTTTCTATATCCAGGCTAGCTGAGGCCAGTTTGCCAATAATGAAGGTGGAACAGGGGTAAACCTGTGCTTTTCCATGCCTGATGGTTCTCCTTAAGCTTTTGTTCCTGTTTATGTCTGGCATGGCCTGGCAAATTGAGTCTGCAAATGAAAAAAAAGGAGTGAATAAGGAGATGCAAGGAATGTGGACAAAGTAATGAACAACATATATAATACATGCAATTAAATGTAGACATCAGCATGAACATGTTTTTCTTTAATGTCTTTCTTTTCTTTTCATGCTTATTGACGTTTAGAGGTGATTCCAACTGCAAATGCTGAGCAAAATTGCAGGTTTGTATATTTACACACAGCCGTCTAGGACAAAGCAAAGTGTAGCAAATAGCATTTTGTACCCTTCATCCAAAGGTAAATAATATATTTACAGCACATTTCAGTTTAAAAACGCTGCAATCACCCTGAGATGTTAGACAGGAAACACGGGAATGTAATCTTTTGCTGTTTCCATAGTAAAGACTAAAATAAAGCTAATGCATGTTGCAGGGGTTACAGAAATACTTAAGGCATTCCAACTCAATTCTGAACCATTAGGCCATGTATGTAATCCAATATGTTTTGAAATGAATCAGTTTTTAAAAAGTATTCTCTTATGAGCATAGTCAATGTGTTTTGAATGCATTACAGTGTTCAGTGACGAATTAAAAATGCTTATGAAGACAAATGATTCCTGTCATTGAAGCTTGATAAGCAGTTTATATTTTGTGTTTCTATGTTGTCTTCCTCCCTGAAGTCAAATAAATGAAAGAAAAGCACTTACAGACATCAAAGTAAAGTGCTCCTGTACTTCAGACCACTTCTGTTACTCACCAACTTGGCACAAGTGTACCCTTTTCCATCTTTCAGTTGTTTTTGCTCTCAGTCAAGTAATGTAATTGCACAGCTGCCAAGCTAATCAATACAGTAATATGTAATTCATTAACTGTTCCAGTTCTAGCTGTGATTAAAATTCTGCCCCCAAACACATTTGTGCTTTTACTGTCACATTCCAGTATTCACCATAGCAACAAGAAGTTTCTCCTGTGTGATACCAAATAAACAGAAGGACTCTTACAAAGGCAAGATATTCGAATTGAATTCTAATTCAGTATTGAAGAAAAGGTCATAATTTGTTTCATTTATATACAATCTTCCTCACAAACAATGACAATTTACAGCAGTTTTATATACACATAATACACACATATTACACACATGAATTAACATAAATAAATAAAACAGATATACACACAAGATTAAGTAACAAGACTATATTATGCCTTATAAGTGAATGTCTTACAGTACTATGTGTAGAGTTGTGTTTCACTTGGTCTTTGAAAGATGAAAAGCTATTGTGGACTGCTGAAGAGCAATCCAGAATTTTGGAGTATATATAGGGAAGATCAATATAAGATGACCTAAGAGTGCAGGGGGATAGAGTTCAGGCAAGTTTGTGCGTGTTTGTGTGTGCGTTCGTGCGTACTTAGGGGGAATGTGTCTACACATCAATACAAAGTTCTCATTGATTCCCTTTATCCTATGATGAAAAATTTTTATCCTGATGGAAGTGATCTCTTCCAGGATGACCCCACCCCCATCCACAGGGCACAAGGACTGAATGGTTTGATGAGCATGAAAATGTTAAAGCATATGTTATGTAAATCATATGCTATGGCCTTCACAGTTACCATATCTCAACCCAATTGAACACCTGGGAGATTTTGTACTGGCATGTGAGCTCTCCACCACCATCATCAAAATACCAGCTGGGGAATCTTTTGGAAGAATGAAAGGAAAGCTTTTGTTGCCTTTGACCATGTACTGTTTCCCTTGGATATAAATATAAGGTTGCCAAAAAGCTTGCCAGAAAATTCCACAAGGAGTCAGGTTCATGACTTTGGACGTTCAGTGTGATCTCCACTGAAGAATTCTACACGGTGAGTTACAAAGTCCTTGTCCATGACCCCTGATCGTGCTGAAACATCTGAGACTAAAGCTGGGCCTTTGCTGTGATTCTCAATTAAATTAGCCCACACAGAGTTGTAAGCCTTCATCTGTGATCCTGCGGAGGCAGACTTGATGCTACAGCTGGACAATCAGAAGGATCTCTGCTGAACTGTGCAACAGTGAGTCAAAAGGCTCTTTCTCTGCGATTATCCATTAATGCAACGGCTTACTAGACTGAAGTCACTTTACGGATCAAGACCAACTAAGAAGACAGCATAACTATAAAGCTTCTCTACATACCTTCTTCTGTGTTGGCATGGTAGTTTAGCTATAATTAGTTAATTGAGAAGATCCTTTGTTCAACTAGTCATCCAATTTCATTGTCTATCCAACATTCACAGCATTTATATATATTTTCCATTGTCATGTATTTTGTATTATATTGATACAGGTACACAAAAGCATCATTAGGAAAGCATGCAACAAATCCAATACATAGAACAAAATCAGGAACAAGAAACAGACATAGGTCAGGCCATCAGCAAACAACATAAATTAGGCAAGGCAAGAGTAAAGTGATTAAAACCCAAATGTCAGAATAGCACAATACAGTGGCTTGTTAACAACTAATAAGAAAGACTCAGATTGTATACATTGGCATGATGTGGAGGTGGAGAACTCCTTAAATACCGTGTCTGTGATTGTGTACAGGTGCAGGTGATCAGTATGATGGTGATGGTGAACGTGACAGAGTCCGTGGGTGTTGGGTATTGTAGTTGATGGTGGCCATGCTTGTAAGCCATGTTGAGTTCTGGGAAATGTAGTGTAACGCCAATTCCAGCGTTGACGTGACGAGTCCATGATCGGAGGCTCAAATGCAATTTGGGTATGCAGCAAGACAATTATCTGGCAAGTCTCCCTCTGAATGGCTCAAAAGAAACAAAATTATGGTTTTGGAATGGCCTAGTCAAAGTCCTGATTGAACCACATTAAGGTGCTGAGCAGGACCTTAAATGGGTAGTTCATGCTTGAAAGCCCTCCAGCCCTGTGGCTGAATTAAAACAATTCTGCAAAGAAGACTGGGCCAAAATTCTGCTAAAGGTTTCACATCCAGTTATTAAGCTTAGGGGGGCAATTACCACAAATTTCACATTTGTGATATACTAGGTGTTGCATAACCTTTTTCCTTCAATTAATGAAATGATCATGTAAAAATATAATATATTTATATTTTGTGCAATTTGTGATGGCATCAGGATGATGCAAAATGCACTTTGAGATGTGCAAAAAAAAACTTTGCTAAATATAAGCAGCATCTTGCGCTGCTTGTGCTGCCATGTGCATGCTCAGTGGTGTATTTCTGAGACTTCTCTACCTGTAAAAGGAGGTTGCAGAGATTGAACCTCAGCTGCTCAGTAAAAACAGAGGGCTTGCTTGTATAAGCAGCCTTCAAATGCATTTGTAGATGAGTGTTCAATCTAAATGCAAATTAACTCTCCTAGAGGATGCTGCTTACAGACCTACCAAGTCACCAAGGACAACTTGTGCAATCTTTATAATCATGGGACTGCAGACGATGGGCTGGAGTGGTCACTTAGCTAATTTCCATGCTGGCGAAATCATCAGTAAACTAAGAGCATTTTACATGTAATGTCACCTGAAATATGACTGACCAGTTAGGAGTGTGCATCAGAGGCTTGTTCCTGACATGGTAAAGTGAGCACTGCAGGAAGGCAACACTTTGTATTTATTCCTTGTTTAGTTTGTTTTGAGAATTCAAATTTTTGCTATATTTCTACAACAAAAATACTTGGATAGTTGGTTTAAAAGCTCATCTAGTCAAAGTAAACAAGCTGATGTTTCCTGCTACTGACTCACAATCACTCTCTTCACAACAGCAATAAAAAAAAATAAATAAAAAAAAAACTACAAACAGCCAAATGGCCTCCACAACTTGCAATCATTACAAACCAGATAAATTATTTTCTCAAGCTACCAAATAAGCAAAGAGTTTGTGTTTGCAAAAAAGAAATCCTACATGACTGATTAAAAGAAAAGACAGACTGAAAGCTAGGCTGATGAATTAAAAACAAATGAAGCAAATTTCAGAGATAATTTAGGCATCAAACACTGGTAACAAACACATCAAATGCTGGTAATTTCTTGTGACACTTAAGAAGAAGGCTTTTATGGAAGGCTTGGTATTCACATTCAGAGTTCAGTTTTATAAATCAGACATAGGAAGTTACATCTGCTAAAAACATGGGGTTTATGTCAGAAATGCATTTTTATTTAAACTTTATTATTTTAAACTTTAGAAAAGGTTTAGAAAAATTTAGGGCAGCAGATTTTCCTCAAGAATTTGACGGTATTTTGCCCCATTTATTTTCCTTCTATCCTGACAAGTGCCAGTCCCTGCTGCAGAGAAACACCCCCATAACAGGCTATTACCACCGCCACTGTTACGACCCGTGGGGTAAAGGTGAGAAGCAGGATGCACTTGCAGGGGAAAGTGATCAGTTTATTAGGAACAGTTCAAACAATAACAAACATAAAAGACTCCATCCAACATAAATGCATGAACAGAAATGTCACCGTTATCCAAAAGGATATTATACTTGGCCGTTGAGGCAGTGATCCAAAAAGGGTACAGTAATCCAAAAGAAACGAAACACAGTAATCCACAATGGGTAGAAAATCCGGAAAACACAGGGATATACACGCTAGGCTAGACGGTGGTCTGGGAACCACGAACTACGAGCTAAGGAAGAAGAACACGAGGCTAGAAAGGTGGTCTGGAAACCACAAATGACTAGCTAAGGAAATAAACGCGCACGGCTAGAAGGTGGTCTGGAAACCACAGGAAAAGAGCTAAACTACACTAAAGCTAAGCTAAACGTCAATTACATGTCCAAATCAATAACACCTGACATCAAGACACATGAACAAATGAGGACGCAGAGACATGACACGAACGAAAACAAGAGTACACATGGCAGAGGTAAACAAAACGTGAGTTCATGAATAAAACATCCATCGGAGAGTTTTTGAATAGCGCAGGAAGCATGCCACTCGCTACTCCTTGCGGCGTAGAGAGAACTAGAGAAGGGGAAACCTAATAGCCATGCTTTACTGTAGGAATGGTGTTATTTGGATGGTGAGCTGTATTGGATTTCTGCCAGACATATCGTTTGATGTTGAGGCCAAATAATTCATCTGACCATAATACCTTTTTCCATGTGGCCTCAGAATGTTCAAGGTTCATTTTGGCAAAGCTCAGTCGTGGGTGGCTTTTTTCTTGCAACCCTCCCATACAAGCCATATTTGTGGAGAATTTGTGATATTATTGTCACATGCACACAATGACCACTCTGTCATAAATTCCTGCAACTGCTTCAGAGTTGCTGTAGGCCTCTTGCTACCCTCTCTGACCAGTTTCCTCCTGGCTCTTTCATACAGTTTGGAGCGACGTCCTGATCCAGGGAGGGTCTGTGCTGTACCAAATACCTTCCACTTCTTAATAATAGACTTCACTGTGCTTCTAGGCATTGATAAAGCCTTTGAAATGTTTTTATATCCATCTCCTGACTTATCCCTGTCCACAACTTTATCCCGGAGATCTTTTGACAGTGTCTTGCCATCCATAGTTGATTGTTTGCTTCAGTTGCCCTTCAAAATGCTCCAGGAAAGCTCTTTTCATGCTGAGCTAATCAAAATGACCACAGTTGACCACAGTTGAAAGTCAAATGGCTTTGTGTGTCATTGAGAAGGTGATTAGCTACACCTTATTGAGTTTACAAGTCACCTTTAGGAGGGGGGTGATCCTTTTTCCAACTCAGTGATTCTGTTTTTTTTTCTTTCTTCTTTTTTCTGACATGTTGGTGTTATATCTTTCACTTGGATGTTATAGGTTGCACTGAGTAAAGCTGGATAAAACAAAAACTGTCTGTCTTCATTTCAGGATGAAAAGCAACAAAATGTGATTATTTTAAAGGGGGGTGATTCTTTTCTATACCCACGTTATAGGCTGAGAGTACAGAGTAGAGGTACATTTAGCAGCATGTCCTAACAACTTCATGCTTTATTATTGCTTTTAATCTGTCTATGAATGACAACAAACTCATTTCTGAACACAGCTCTGTTCTTGTAACTTTTTTTTCTTTTTAATTCCTAAAATGGAAAAAAAAACAAGCAATCAACAGGGTTTATGATATTTACTACATTAAGAAGTACATTTCACATTTTACATGAAATTCAAGACTGGAATCACCAAATGCTAATGTTTCGGGGTTGGTGATGTTAGAGCTCTCGCCAATCGCTGCTCCGGGAAGGAACAGCATGAATCGCTGCCCCGCTAAGGAGCAGCATGTCTACGCGCTTTCTAGCGCTAGTATTAAAAGGAACTCTCCGCTGGACAATCCTATAACAAAGACTCTGGTTTTGTTTACGTTGCCATTTTGTCCACGTCTTTGCGGAGTATTGAAGTAGTTTGAACTAGAATGAAGTAGCTTGAATTAGAATGAAATGAATTGAAGTATATTGACATTGAATAATGGTGATGAGTTAGAATAACTGAAAGGGACTCGTTATAGTTAAACTTAACGATATGTTCCTAATGATAATGATCGGTAGCGAGGAAGCTCAAGCTTCGTAGTTTTTTCCTAGGTTTTTGTTTACCAGGTGTTCCCTGGTCCTTGCGCTAGTTTTGGAGTTTTTGTTTACCCGGAGCTCCCGTGTTCCTGAATGGATTCCTCGCCACTTCCTGGATTTTTGCCCTGTTATCCTTTGGAGTAATGTTTCCTGTCTCTCTGGATTTTGCCCTGTAAACCTTGCGATTCCTATTTAATGATGTTCAGGTTTTTTGCCCTGTAAACCTTGCGATTCCTGTTTAATGATGTTCGGGTGTTTTTCCCTGTAAACCTTGCGATTCCTCTTTATTTATTATTTTGAATGTGCCCGGTGTTTTTTGTTCCTAATAAACTGACCACTTTCCCCTGCAAGTGCATCCTATCTGACTCTTCACCCAAGTAACGTAACAGGTGATATGACTACGATCACATTTCACGATAACGATAGGTTTTCTCAGGTAGGTCTATCAGTAGTATTCAAACAAGAAATACTACGGAAATTGAATAAAGCAATTAAATGTAAAATAAAATAGACATATGACATATACAGCTATTCTTATTAAATTGACTGAAGTTATTCAGTCAAATGAGTGAGTGATTTTCTCTGTCTTTTACTATTTGATTAACATTAATGACACAGACAGCAGCAGGTTTATTAGGTCACTTTAAGACCTAATGCACAGATCCAATATACTGTAATCAAATAATAAAAGACAAAGAGAAAATCACTCACTCATTTGACTGAATACACACCTCCGATTTTTCCCCAACTGTTTACATTCACTTAAGACATAACCAACTGAGTTTTGTCTTGTTTTGTCTGGGCCCACATCTGGCCCAGAAGCCAGCCACACTCTCGATGAGTCACTACCATCATTCCATATGGTATGTGGGCCAGCTGTCATTTGTTATCTGGGTATACTCTGCTCATATCATATTCACATACATCTTATACATATTCACGAACTCATAGACATTTACACACCTTGTTTTCATGCTCAGCACGAGAGGATGTTACTGTTTCAGTTTCAACCCCTTTACTGGTTTAAAAAATAAAATAAAGTCGGTGTATCCATTTTCCCTCACACTGACTGTGAGCTAGCATTTGGCAGAATTGAGACTGTCAGCCAATAAGACACGAGTATTTCCACGTGTTTTCCTGTAAACCCTGTCTGACTGGTCTCACCTCCGTTCACTGAAGATATAAAATTACAGGCCGTCTTATTTTACTGATGTTCAGTTAAGTAGTAACAAACCGCTCCAAGTGGATAATTAAAGAAAAAATGCCCAGGCCAGGTTACACCCCTGCACATGACGCAGACTCAGGAAAATTCAGAGTCCAAAATTTCTGAGTTCATGTCAAGTTCGAGTACAGATTTACCCGAGTGTGTGACAAGTCCGAGTTCGTTCATAATTGGATATATGCAAATATATATATATATATATATATATATATATATATATATATATATATATATATATATATATATACACACACACACACACACACACACACACACACACACACACACACACACACACACAAATGCAAAGGATGACTTCTGCTTTAATATGTAACCATTTATATTCAGTGCCATATATTTTTTGGCTGTCAGTAAGTTGTCACATCAAATAAGTATAGATGCAAATATGCTGAGATTTTTTTTTTCACTGTGTACTACAGCTGGATTTGAAATGCAATAATGCTTATGATAATGCCAGCTTTACTTCAAGTGTATCCATACCTACAGGGCATGAAACATGTAGGGATGACAGCCTCTTTTCATGCATATTAAAAGCATTTGCACAATCTGTATGAACTCATCACATTTAGGATTTGACTGCAAAACCATTGCAGGTGATGATTTGTTTTGACCTTAAATAATATGCTTTTTTGCATAAGTAATATGCATGAGGGGTACAGGTTGGGAGATTGATTTGGCCAGTGAAGTATATTCCATATTTTGACACCTAAAAAACAATTCCTTGGTTTCCTTGGTGGACACATATTCAGGGGTCTTTCAAACATGCATTTTATAACAGTGACTGTGTGTCAATTGTGGCCTATTTTACACATTATTTTACTGTTGCCAAAAAATTTTTAAATTGTGCCTAAACCATGTGTGAATAGACTGTGCAATTAACACCTCCGCATTTTCCTTTCCAGGCAGTTTCATTTCCAGCTACCAAAGAGCACTAGTCAGCAATGGATTTATACTCACAAACCTCCCTCAAATGGCCATAAACAAAGTCAACCATACAATCAAGGCATGGTTCAAAATGTATATATTGAGTTATACTGACATCTATGAAGGTAATTGTTCTTTTCCAATACTAGCCAAAAGTAGGATTACATGGTAGCTAGCATATTAACAGCTATCTGAAATCTAAAGAATCTTTATGAAGTTTTTAGCTAACTGACATACACTATATGGCCAAAAGCATGTTGACACCTGACCATCACACCCATATGGTGTGATGTTCAGGAAGCACACAATTGTATAGGATTTCTTTGTATGCGGTAGCATTAAAATTTCCCTTTACTGCAACTATGGGGCCCAAACCTGTTCCAGCATAACAGTGCCACTGTGCACAAAGCGAGGTCCATAAAGGCATAGGTTGGAGTGGAAGACCTGCACAGAGCCCTGACCTCAACACCACTGATCAGTTTTGGAATGAAGTGAAACGCTGACTGCACAAAAGGCCACCTTGCCAACATCAGTGCCTGACCTCACTAATGCTCTTGTGGCTGAATAGGTAAAAATCCCCATAGGTATGTTCCAAAATCTAGTGGAAATCCTTCCGAGAAAGTGATGGCAACTTATAACAGCACAGGGGGAAAAAATCTGGAATGGGATGTTCAAAAAAGCACATAAGGGTGTGACTGGTCAGGTGTCCACATACATTTGCCTATATAGTGTATCTTATTGCACTGTTAATGAATCACATAATAGGGTTAACTTTGGTCTATTTTTACTATCTCTTAATTTCAAACAAAGATGTGTGGAAGTTGGAGGAGTCAAACAGCTTCAGTGTAGGATGACAGTGATGTAGCAGTCTATGTCTGTTTTGTTTTCAAGTGTTTTTGGGGACTAGCAATGCCTCAAATTACAACCCCAATTCCAAAAAGGTTGGGATGCTGTGTAAAATGTAAATAAAAAACAGAATGCAATGATTTGCAAATCTCATAAACCCATATTTTATTCAAAATAGAACATAGAAAACATATCAAATGTTTAAACTGACGAAATTTACCATTTTAAGGAAAAAATAAGGAATTTTTTAATTTGATGGCAGCAACACATCTCAAAAAAGTTGGGACAGGGCCATATTTACCACTGTGTAGCATCCCCTGTTCTTTAACAACAGTCCGTATACGTCTAGGAATTGAGGAGACTGGAGTTGCTGGAGTTTTGGGAGAGGAATGTTGTCCCATTCATGTCTGATACAGGATTCTAGCTGTTCAACAGTCCTGGGGCTTCTATGTTGTATTTTTAATTTCATGATGCGCCAAATATGTTTTAAATTGGTGAAAGGTCTGGACTGCAGGCAGGCCAGTTCAGCACCCGGACTCTTCTACTACGAAGCCATGCTGTTGTAATAGATGCAGTATGTGGTTTAGTATTGTCTTGCTGAAATATGCAAGGCCTTCCCTGAAAAAGACGTTTTCTGGATGGAAGCATATGTTGCTCTAAAACCTGTATATACCTTTCAGCATTGATGGTGCCTTTCCAGATGTGCAAGCTGCCTATTACATAGGCACTAATGCACCCCCATACCATCAGAGATGCAGGCTTTTGAACTGAGCTCTGATAACAAGCCAGATGGTCCCTCTCCTCTTTAGTCCAGAGGACGTGGCATCCATGGTTTCCAAAAAGAATTTCAAATTTCAATTCATTTGACCACAGAACAGTTTTCCACTTTCCTCGGTCCATTTTAAATGAGCTTTGGCCCAGAGAAGACATTTCTGGTTCATGTTCAGGTATGGCTTCTTCTTTGCATGATGGAGCTTTAACCTGCATTTGTGGATGGCACGGCGAACTGTGTTCACAGACAATGACTCCTGGAGGTGTTTCTGAGCCCATGCAGTGATTTCCATTACAGAATCATGCCTGTTTTTAATGCAGTGCCGCCTGAGGGTCCGAATATCACGGGCATGCAATATTGATTTTCACCCTTGTGCACAGAGATTTCTCCAGATTCTTGGATTTCTTTTGATATTATGTACTGTAGATGATGAGATATTCAAAGTCTTCACAATTTTACATTGAGGAACATTATTCTAAAATTGTTCCACAATTTGCAGATGCAGTTTTTCGCAGATTGGTGAACCTCTGCCCATCTTTACTTCTGAGAGACTCTGCCTCTCTAAGATACTCTTTTTATACCCAATCATGTTACTGACCTGTTGCCAATTAACCTCCAGCTGTTTCTTTTTAGTAACACTTACTTTTCCAGCCTTTTGTTGCCCCCGTCCCAACTTTTTTTGAGACGTGTTGCGGCCATCAAATTAAAAATTACCTTACTTTTTTTCTTTAAATGGTACATTTACTCAGTTTAAACTTTTGATATGTTTTCTGTGTTCTATTGTGAATAACATATGGGTTTATGAGATTTGCAAATCATTGTATTCTGTTTTTATTTACATTTTACACAGCGTCCCAACTTTTCAGCGTCCCAAGAGACCACTTTTCAGACAAAAAACACAATGAAGGCTGCTGGGTTTTGCTGCAAAAATAAGAAGCAAGTGCAAAAGTCAAAGTCTCCAGAAGAATTGTGGCTGGTTCTGCAAGATGTTCAATAAAACGTACCAGCTAATTTTCTTATAAAACTGCATGCACTTTGACACTAACAATTGCAAGACTTACTAGCAGATCCTGTAATGAAATTTGGGGTTTCTTGGAGACTTTCTTTTTGCATCAGATGGTCTGCTCTTGGGCTGAATTTACTGGGACAGTCAGTCCTGGACAAATTGGCAGCCATTGAAATCTAAGCCATTTGTAGATTATTTTCCTTACAGTGGAATGATGTATTTCAAATAATTTGGAGATCTTTTTAAATCCCTTGACTAACTCATAGGCATCCACAAACCTTTTTCTGAAGGCCTTACAGAACTCTTTAGATCTTGGCATGATGTCACACCTCAATAGCAAAGGGAAAACCAGAGGAGTATACTGTAAATAAGACAGGTAAGCACCTGCATTCCCTAAGCAGGTTCTAATCACTGGCAGCCAATCTTGAACACCTGATTCTATTTTTAATTTTATTCATTTAAATTGTGAAAATTATTATGAAATATCACTTTTATGTCATTTGATAGAGTGTATCACCTTTATTAATAGGCACTGTTTCAAAGAGGATCAAATGTTTGCTTGTCCAAATATGTAAAAAAAAAACAAAAAAAAAAACAATTTCCATGGGGTGTACTTATTTTTTCACTGGATCGTACATGTTAAATCAATGTTTAAAAACGAATGGCTTTATGATTTTTAAATATTCAATATTAGGTCCTTATCCTTGGTTTAATTTTTACCAGCAAAAATATGAATGCCTACAGTTTGGGATCATGGATTCACCTGAGCTGTAGGTGTCTCTTGAAGATATGTTATTTTCTTGAGACCGCATCTTATTTTTCTCATGATGTCAAAATAAATGATTAAGCATACATGATGTACATCACGGATGAGCACATTTTAGGAAATAGATGGTGCAGTGGTAGTGTTGTTGTTGGTTTGAACCTAAGCTTGGGTAGCTTTGTTTGATCTTGTTTTACCCAAATTTCCTCTTTGGGGTCAACAAAGTATATCTATTTATCTAGCCTCTTGTCAGTGCAATACAATTCTCAAATAAGTGTCAGTCACTTGAGAAGGCGACTCAGAAATCTACAAATATACTACCGTATTTACTTAAACCAAATTTGTACATCAGTTCCACATGATTGAATTGAGTTACATTAACACAATTTGTTTGATTTGATCACTGCTTTTCAAAGCCCTGAAAGAACCTGAACTCCACGCTCTCAGCCGAGCTGAGGATCAAACCCAGGTCACGTTCTGCAACAGCCACACTGTATGACCGCTGCACTATTCTACTGCACGAAGCTTAATGACGTTTCATAATGTAATTGGTTTTGTAATTGGTGTAACCACGCTCATTTTACAAAATTCAGTCTAAAAATTTGACAATTTTAATTATTTATAAGCAATGAAATTTAATATTGCTATGTACACTATACATACTATACTGTATTCTTTTAAATCTGACCAACCACATATTCCATTTTTTCCAGTTTCCTTTGTTACCAATCTACATTATAGTAGCATTTGACTATACAGTCATTCCCTCACCAGCTTCTCTTTTTTCTCTTTTTCTTGAAGTTAACAAGACAAAAAAAAAACAAAAAAAAAAAACGCAGTTTGTCATGTTACTGATAAACCGGGAAGCAGTTTGTGATCACTGAAATCTAACCTGTTATAACACGCAAACAAGAAAATGACTCAGATAATGTATTTGTTACTTTCAATAATTGTAATAATTTAATATAACAATAATAATAACAATAATAATAACAACAACAACAACAACAATAACAATAACAATAATAATTATAATAATAATAATAATAACCGCATCCAGGGTGTCCCCCGCCTTGTACCCCAAGTTCCCTGGGATAGGCTCCAGGCTCCTTGTGATCCTGTGCAGCATAAGCAGTACAGAAAATGGATGGATAGATGATAATAATAATAATAATAATAATAATAATAATAATAATAATAATAATAATAATAACAACAACTTGCCTTATTACTCCTGAGATCCTTTCAAAGTAATGCCTTTAATGATTGCTTTATTCTTATGAATAAGAAAACCAAGATTTGTATCAGATTTAAAAATAGGAAATCTAATGACCACAAAAGCTCTAAAATAAAAGTATTTTAGGTCATATTGCGTTTCTCTTGACTTTATTTACATATGTGACCTTGAAGTAATCCAAAAATAATCAGATTACATTACTTTCATATTGTGATACTTGGATTACGTTACTGGTTAAATTTTTTATGAAGTAATTTGTAACTGTAACGGAACACATTTTTAAAGTAACCCTCCCAACCCTGTCCAACAATGTGCAGTCTAGTGTAATACTGTATATTTACTGTAATGCTTCATATTACAGTAGTTCACTTGCATTTTACATTATACAGTAAATATGCTTTATACAGATACATACTTTTTCCCAATTTGTGCAGTAAAATAGTCTTGTCCTTTTCTTTTCTGTATTGCATTGGCATTGTACTGTAATTTGTTGACAGACCAACAGTAAATGTGATTCCTGTCCAATCTCTTGCAATCAGTATCCCACATACAGTAATGTGTAATTTGTACTGTTGAAATTGATACATACAGAAAAAGTGCAGCCTTGCGCATTTTCAATTATTGTCATCAAAACCGTAGCGATAGTTTATATCAGGAAGTACCGACAGAGTACACTATTATATTGAAAACATGGCTAAGCATTTTGACTATCTTGTTTGTGAACAACGACACAAGGACTTGACATTCTGATGGAACTGATATGTTCGTTGACATAAATATTTACTTTTGAGAGCTAAACTAAAGATTTTGAGCAAGTTACAGGCTTTTGCAGGTAATCCATTTTGTGGTGCTGTTTGTATGAATTGTTTCGAGAAATGCACTTGCTGGTTTACAAATGTTAAGGATGATTCGAGAAATGTACCAAAGTGACTGAGAAAAACCTGTAACATGCAGGATAGTACAGATACACTCTTTTCATTTTTAGTATGGACACAAAAGTATAAGAAGCTCTTTCTAGGTTAGAGAGTAAGGAATGAAGTTTCCTCCAGTGCTGAGAATAACAGTTGTAGGCAGTGAGGTATGAACATTAGTTGTTAGGAGAGTCATTCAGACAGCAGCATGCTTGGTATCCTGCCCTTTTTTGTGGCACATCGTAGGGAATACACTGCACATGCAGAATGAATGACAGTTTGCTCTCCTCTCACTCATTATCCAGGCTGCACTTAGGTGTAGAACTGTGTCTAATTTATACTCTGTCTCTATCTCTCTCTCTCTCTCACTTTGACTCATTCTCACTCTCTCTCCCATACACACGCTTTCTCATATTTGTACAAAGGGTGATTTTCTTACTGCAAAGAGGAGAGGTGTTGAGAACTGTTGTGGGATGACTCAAACTCAAAAATCTCATGATGGCCTATTTATATAATCTCATTACAGACTTTAGACATGTCAGATTGGAAATATGAGGTGCAAATTAGATCCACTAAGGAATCTGTGCCTGTGGTCTGACACAGGGCAGCTGTTAAGTCTCATGACATGGAATCCATTTGTTTAACCCAGCGTTCTTGCAACGAATGGGCTATGCCTCTATGTTTGACTACTTCAAGTCACACGAGCACAAACTAATGCCTGGTCATGTTGGGCAAGTGCAACATCTTCTCCACCTAATCAGAATAACATGTGAACAGCGCTAGTGCTAGACAGGTGTGCACGAATGAAGCTGCACAGTGCTTTTTCTTTGACACGTTGTGAGTCATTGCGTGGTATGTTGGTGTATTTCGTGCATATTTCTAGAAGCACAGTGCTTGCAGAAAGTGGCAAAATCAGGTAAGATTGCAGTTTGTGTACTCCATTGCTATCTCTCCTTTCGAGCAAGTTTCAAAAGCTACACTGAGCCTGTCAGAGCATGGCATTGTATAATGCAGAAGCAGCACAGATATCACTTCTGTCTTAATAACATTCAAATGTTAAAATTAGCTTTAATGTCCTCTCATTTAACTCATTTACAGTTTTTCTCAATCGATTTGACACATTTCTCCAAATGAATGTAGTTGCTCTCAAAACAATTAATACAGCAAACTAAACACTCTTATGTTGGCGAAACAGTTCAATATTCACTGAATAATGAAGCATTGCATTTTATTCTGGTAATGCATTTATTAAAAATAAATACTAACATCAAAACTACAATTGAGTTCTCTGTTGATTTGATAACAAATTCAGCTGTAGATATACAAAAAAATGAATGAAATTACATGTTTTTCATGAAGTTCTTTAATGAGGAGTTTAGTTGTATAACAATGAGTTTTTGCCCCTCCAAAAATAATAATTAAGTAAATAATGAAATAAATAAATAAATGTGCTGCAATCATTAAATCAGTTAACTTTATTGATCTTGCCTCTCAATTACATCTGGCCAGAGAATTTCATCAACATCACAGCATATATTTTCATGAGTCATGCATTGTGGGAAAAAGCACTGTGAATGCTGGATCCATCCTTGACATGCTTGTGCCTCAATTTCTCCACAGGCCTCTTCCATCGCTTGAAGAATACTTACTTGGTTGTAAGGGTTGCGATCATATACTTTCCATCTCCAAGAGGAGAAGAACTCCTCAACTGGATTCAGGAAAGGAGAATATAGTGGAAGGAACACCATCCTGAAATGTGGGTGATGCTCAAACCACTCTTGGACCGGTGCTGAATGGTGGAATTGGACATTGTCCCAAACAACTACAAAATTTTGCTCTATTTGCTCCTGATCACCCTGGGGAAAGAGGATTTCATTAAGGAAGTGTAAAAAATTTAGGAGCCTTTCTGTGTTGTATGGCCCCAAGACAGCATTGTGTGCCACAACACCAGTGTTGAAATTGCGGCACACATAGTGATGTTGCCTCCTCGTTGTCCAGGGACATTGACTGTGGCATGATGGCCAATCACATTTCTCCCTCATCTCCTTTTTTTGTGAAGAGTGAAGCCAGCTTCATCAATATACAGGCAGTTGCACTGCTATCCAACTCCAAAATTCTCTAGAGTAAAAAGAACACAAGGTACAATAAGTTAGTTTTTTACAGTAATGCCATTGATTGTAAAGTTGCTACTAAACTGTTGCTGAAGTCTGAGTTCCCACTTTGATGCAGCACTATGCATAGAGATGCCTGAATCTTTTCACTTAGAGTGGAATAGTATATGGACACATAATATCCAGGAAAAAAGAAATCTTTGTGTTTACAGTAAAAGTGCAGTAATTGGCTTGCACATACTTGAACAAACTGGAATCGCAACTCCTTCACTCTAATTGAGTTCCTCTCAAATGGCACTTTGTATACCTGTTTCATTCGGATGGCATTTCTCCTTAGAACACAATCAATTGTGGAGAGACTGCACTGATGAATATTGTGGAATAGTCGATTGTCCTGCATTATTCTTTGCTGAATTTCTTTGAGGCTTAGGGTGTTGTTCTGGACCACCATGTCAACAATGGCATGCTTTTGTTCAACTGAAAATAGTCTTGTTCGTCCACCTGAATTTTCTCGAACTTCAATTCTGAAAAATGTTTGGACAAGCAGGAACATTTACAATAGAAAACAAGAACTAAAACAAGACTAATAGACTCTAATAGACTAATAGACTCTCACTCTTCTCCTCTTCCTACATCCTCAACTCTTCTTGCTCCATCTCCTCTTCCTATACCTTCTACTCCTCTCCCGTCATCTCTTTCTACCTCTTCAACTGTTCCTCTCCCTCTCATTAATACCCTTCTTCTACCGTCTCTACCACCTCTCACTCTTACACCTCTTCCTTTTCCCCTTCTCATTCTTCTTCTGATGTGTGTTTCTTTGATGTTTTTCTTTCCCCCTTTTATAGCTGTTGTAATTAAGACAGCTGTGTAAAAAATTAGGAAATTTGCATTTCTTGTGTTGTGTGTATTATTAACTAATCAGATATCAATTTGGGGCTAATTGAAAACATACCATGTTATACCATAATTGAATGCATACCATGCAACTGAGAATTTAACAAATAACAGAGTTTTGTTTGTTGTGTTTGGGAAAATGGTACACAAATGTTTGTGATATTTGTAAAGACCAAAAAAAAAGAGCTGCAATTGTTTTTTTTTTCCTGATATATTAAAGTTCTGGTTGGCTGTATGAATTACTGTGAAAACATTTGAGAATTTTGTGCACAGTGTTTTGAGAAAATGATGCATGTAATTTGTCATTTGTATGAAATGAAGGAAAATTTACAATCTGTTTAGGACAATTACAAAGTGTTCAGATCAATGTGTTAACTGTTTTGAGAGCAGTTACCTGAGTTTGGAGAAATGTGTCAAATCAGTTGAGAAAAACTGTATTAACCTTTTAGGGTTGTGAGTTTTGTCAGAAAGATCAGATCCATATTCTTCCATTCACAGTTATGAGATTTTATCATACAAAAACAAAAACACTGCCCTTGTCTTGTGTTAAATTGTAAACACTGAGTACCACCTATCCAAATCTCCAAACTACCAAATATCCAAATCTCAAATAGATAGATAGATAGATAGATAGATAGATAGATAGATAGATAGATAGATAGATAGATAGATAGATAGATAGATAGATAGAAATTTCCAGAAAAGTTGGGATTTTTTGCTAAAATGCAATCACAAACAAAAAACTGTGATTTGTCAAGTCTCTTGAAACTTTAATTAACCAACAAAAGTACACAGAAAAGATATTCAAGGTTTTCACTGACCAAATTCTAAATTCGTTTATATTTACAAAATACAATTAATTTGGTCAGTGAAAACCTTGAATATCTTTTCTGTGTACTTTTCCAATAAGACCTTTTTTCCTTAAAAAATCCCAACTTTTCTGGAAATGGGGTTAGTAGATAGATAGATTTTTTAAGGAAAAAAGGTTTTATTGGAAAACCAGAATTTCAGCTAAACCATTAAAGATAAATTCACAAAAGTATTATTATTATTATTAGTAGTAGTAGTAGTAGTAGTAGTAGTAGTAGTAGTAGTTGCAGTAACCACTTGACCAGTGACAGAGCCTCTAATATGTTCATGTTTCACATTTCTTCTGTGTTTTTCTATTCAGGTCAGGACCAGTGAGAACTGGCTTTTCCTCTATCAAGGTTGCACTGATTGAATAGGAACTGAGGGGAACAGAAGCACTATGCTGCACAAACCCTGGAGAACCTGTCATTAAACTTTCTTTCTCATAAAAAAAAAAAAAAACAACAACGATGCACTATCACAGCTCGAGTGGGATTGAACAAACAAGCACCAGTTACTTTTAGTTTTTCAGTGGCATACACTTAATGCATGTAAACAGGCTAAACATAAACCACAGAAAATAAAGTTCCATTTTGTTTACACCTCCTCGATGAAAGTACAGCTCAGTATGGCTTACAGTGAGATTTTATACTGTTTTGTTTTATTCATCAGTTTAATGGAGTGTGCACTCTAGTGGGTACAATCAAAACTGCAGATTTCTCTCTCTCTCTCTCTCTCTCTCTCTCTCTCTCTCTCTCTCTCTCTCTCTCTCTCTCTCTCTCTTTGGAAATGAATCTAATAGTCATTTGGAGAAAAGTTAACTTTTAAAACATTAATCATGCCTTAAACTGCTAACTGCTACTAAGGAAGTACTTAATGTAAACTGTACTCTTGGTTTTATTTTTGTTTAACTTGTTTAATTGTATGATGGGTAACATCAGTCAAACATGTGTCCCTTATGTGTTCAATTGGGGTGAGATCTGGTGACTGAGAAGGTGACAGCATATGATTTACTCTATAAATCATTGCATAACAGAGCCACTGGCTTTCCTGTCTTCAAGTTTGATGATGTAAGTGTAAACAGCTCTCATGCACTGGGCAAACACCCCATCCATCATTGAACCTGCCTTTGTAAATAGAATGAGCTGTTTTGTTTTTGTTTGTTTTTTCTTAGGAAATCATTTGTGCCTCCCACACATACTTGATGGAGGATCCGGCCATTATATCTACAGAGGCCACTCAGCTGCTTGTTCAGTCGCTTGCCATTTTGAGATTGGACTACTGCCACTCACTTCTGCCATGTAATCCAACCCCCTGCAACTGATCCAGAACAGAGCTGCATGACTTGTTTTAAATCTACCCAATTATTTACATTTAAATTTAGATTTAAAACACTGCTGCTTGCCTACAAAACAAAAATGTACCAGACCCCACCTAGCTGAAAACACTTATCAAACCCTGCTCTGCACCATGTTCTAGTACAGTTCAACTTGATCCATCATTCTTGAAGGTACAAGGAAGATATGCATCAAGAATCTTTCTGTACTGGCACCTATGTGATGGAAGAAAATTCCCCTGGCTGTCTGAACAGCTCATTGGCGGTCTTTAAACAAAGACTCAATATCTGTCTCTTTGACAAGTAATTAAATATGTACTATATTTTTTTTTTAATTGGGGGAAATTACCTTATCCTTTCTTGCTGTACTAATTTCTCTTTGATAGAATTTAGTTGGGTAGTATTCTTAGACCCAGGAGATTACAAATGACTTCTGTAAGTCACTCTGGATAAGTACATCTGCAAAATGCTGTAACTGTCCTTTTTGTTTGTTTGTTTGTTTGTTTGTTTTGTTTTGTCTTTTTTTTATCTGCATTGGCATTCTTTTTCCAAGAAGTAAGTATTTGAACTTGAAATCAGCTTTGCTATTTGCCATCTTTAGTATCGTTTGTGTTTAATAGCTGACTGTAAATACAGGACACTATGAACCTTGATTTCTGAGAAACCCTAAACAGCAGGAAGTGTTCAGTTTCAGTGCATTCTGGTAGATGAACTGATGCAAATAAGGTAGGTGAAGGACAGTGCACCTGCAACACTGACTGTTTAATCTGTAATCTCTAGAATTAATTTATATAGTTAACTTTAATGGATACTTTGGGATTTGAATATATTATTATTTAATGGAGTTTTATATATTGTTTTTTAATGGGAATGTGGGGATTTATCTTTTTGTGAACTGTTTTGAAATTCAATATGTGGGAATATCAGAGTTTTATGGTGCTATATGTTTGATTAATATGTTATTATTACAACTAAGATTATTACAGCTAAGATACAAATAGCTTTGGCCATTTTAGTTTTAATAATACCAGAATTTTATTTGCGTATTTGGCATATATATATATATATATATATACTGTATATGGGTAGTTGACACTTATTTTCATATGGTGTTTTTTATTTATTATGAAATTATGAATAACACTTTCCCCCCATTACCTGTTGAACTTTTTCAATAAATGCAAGTCAAACTTTGCTGCCATCTTTTCAAAACTGTTGAAAATTATACCAGTTTAAGATGAGTAATGATTATATCTACCCTAATGCAATATTCAACAGTTGTTTTTTTTGTTTGTTTTTTTTTTAAGATATTTTGAGATAAACACTAATTTTTGGTTCTTTTATGTGTGTCACACCATAGGACATTATGTAAAGGACAGAAATGATAGTTACTGGATTAAAGAGAAAGTAGGAGGTATTACATTAGGTTTCCACTCTCCCCTCAGCCTTCTTTTCATGATACCTCTTTGAAATATTGTAACACTTTCTGTCAGTGACTATCATTCTTTACAAACACACTT
The DNA here is from genome assembly GCA_023630585.1 of Cranoglanis bouderius. Classification (NCBI taxonomy): domain Eukaryota; kingdom Metazoa; phylum Chordata; class Actinopteri; order Siluriformes; family Cranoglanididae; genus Cranoglanis; species Cranoglanis bouderius. The sequence continues at coordinate 13,901,101 of CM042570.1, forward strand.
GTGTTCCAATTGTATAATTCTACAGTTATAAGCACTCAATTATTCATGCGTTATAAAAAACAAACAAACAAAAAAACAATCATAACCCATTATAGAATTAGTTTGTTGTCCACCAAATTTACTAAAACTTAATTTTAACAAGACTAGATAGGTGTACTATGTACTATGTACTACTAGGTGCTTGTACTATGCAACACAGCTAAATATGATTGATGCTCAAACTATATTCATTCAGATGAATGAAATTTTTTAATTGTTGCATTTTTCAAAGCAACATTTAAACTATTTACTTTCTTCATCATTCTCTTAGGATCTCCTCCCTCCTGTGTGGACCCCTGTTAATTTTCTCTCTATACTTTCATGTTCTCTCTCTCCCACTCGTTTCTCTCCCTCAATTCTTTCTGTCCAAAAAAGAATAAAGTACCACATTTTATACTTCAGTAGTTTGCAAATGTAATCTTCAATAGAGTTAAGCATATTTGGCCTGCTATCCGATAATGGAGGGCTTGGGGGTCGAGACTCGACTCGAGTCCTGATTACCTCCCCGGACTTTACTTACTTAGATGAATAGTGAATATTTGAAAATAGGTGGAGATGGGGAGGAGGCGGGATGCCAAGAAAATCTGTCACGGGAAGCAGGTAAGCTGCGGCTTATATACTCCTGCTTGCGGACTGTGATTTGTCAGATTAAAATTGACATGCTCCTCCCGAATCTCTGTTAATTAACTCCATTTATTTTCATGACACTATATAGCAGTATCATCATACATCATATCATCACTATAACAGTACAAATGTTCTGCAAAAACAGCAGAAAGTAGTTTAATTATTGCAATTAAAACACTGAAAATGGTCAAAAAAGAATAAAAATTAGTTAAACAAATTTTATTTAATTATTTAAAATGCTTCTTTAAGAGACCTCTTGAGTGACATGTTTGTCCTCTGGTATGACAGTACGGCTGTCACACCAGAGGACATTTTCTGTCACACCAAAGGATGTTTCAGCCTTTTTTGTGAGTTAATGACCTTGCAATTCTTAGCTAACATGTCATTAGCAGTTATCAAGATACATTTGCACAACTTTCCATAATTATGCAGTTGAACATAGTTTTTAGTAAAAAAAAACTTTGGGTGTCACACCAAAGGACAACAAAACGTAAACACTTTTAGAGCTTTGAAACAAGTTAAATATTTGAACAATTTAGAGACAAAAACTTACCATGTGCACATGTCCTGGCCTTCACAGGGGGCCTCAGTAACATGACGTTGAATGGGGTTATTCAACTAAATAAAGTTGTCCATGGAATGGCCCGATTTAAAATGAGGATATGGTTTTCAGTGACAAAATGTATCAACTTCCTACGCATTTAGAAATATATTGATGAAAAACTTAATTGTCATTTACTAAAATAGACACTTGTGAAATTATGCCAGTGGTATTTAAAAAAAAAAAATTATGCTTTTCTTTTTAATTTATAAAAGTTACAATTTATTGCTTGAACCTTGCTTGAGATAGTCACACCAATTTTGGTTTAGAAACTGACAATGCAGTTTGTATAACAACAGGTCAATGTAAAACAAAGAAATTAAATGATGACAATGCTATTTATTAATATTTATCTTGTGTGACAGTGAAAATGTCATGTCATGTCAACAACCCATATACAGTGGGTATAGGAAAGAATCACCCCCCTTTAAAATAATCACATTTTGTTGCTCTTCAGCCTGAAATGAAGACAGACACAATTTTCTTTTATCCAGCTGTATTTACTCAGTGCAACTTATAACATCCATGTGAAAGATATAACACCAACATTTAAAAAAAAATAAATAAATAAATAAAACACCAGAATCACTGAGTTGGAAAAAGGATCACCCCACCCTAAAAATGACTTGTACACTCAATCAGGTGTAACTAATCACCTTCTCAATGGCACAAAAAGCCATTTGACTTTCAACTGTGATCAGCTGTGGTCATTTTGATTAGCTCAGCAGGAAAAGAGCTTTTCTAGACCATTTTGTAGTGCAACTGAAGCAAACAATCAACTATGGGTGGCAAGGTACTGTCAAAAGAACTCCGGGATAAAGTTGTGGACGGGCACAAGTCAGGAGATGGGCACAAAGGCTTTATCAATGCCTAGAAGGACAGTGAAGTCTATTATTAAGAAGTGGAAGGTATTTGGTACAACACAGACCCTCCCTGGATCAGGATGTCGCTCCAAACTGGATGAAAGAGCCAGGAGGAAACTGGTCAGAGAGGCTACCAAGAGGCCTACAGCAACTCTGAAGCAGTTGCAGGAATGTATGACAAAGAGTGACCATTGTGTGCATGTGACAACAATATCACAAATTCTCCACAAATGTGGCTTGTATGGGAAGGTTGCAAGAAAAAAGCCACCCACGACTGAGCTTTGCCAAAACACACCTTGAAGATTCTGAGGCCACATGGAAAAAGGTATTATGGTCAGATGAATTATTTGGCCTCAACACCAAACGATATGTCTGGCAGAAATCCAGTGCTGCTCACCATCCAAATAACACCATTCCTACAGTAAAGCATGGAGGTGGTAATATCCTGTTATGGGGGTGTTTCTCTGCAGCAGGGACTGGAGCACTTGTCAGGATAGAAGGAAAATGGATGGGGCAAAATACCGTGAAATTCTTGAGGAAAATCTGCTGCCCTCTTCCAGAAAGTTGTCAATGGGAAGATTTACCTTCCAACATGACAATGACCCAAAGCACACAGCAAAACTGACCACACAGTGGTTGAAGGAGAAAAAGGTGAATGTCCTTGCATGGCCTAGTCAGAGCCCAGACTTAAACCCCATTGAAAATCTGTGGAATGACTTGAAGACTGCAGTCCACAAATGGTCACCATCAAATTTAACTGAACTTGAGCAGTTCCACAAAGAAGAGTGGGCAAATATTGCAAAGTCTAGATGTACAAAGTTACTAGAGACATATCCCAACAGACTAAAGGCTGTAATTAAAAAATTAAGGCAAATTAAAGCAAGGGAGTGATCCTTTTTCCAACTCAGTGATTCTGTTTTTTTTTTTTTTTTTTTTTTTTTTTTTTTTTTTTTCTGACATGTTGGTGTTATGGGTGTTCATAATGGGGGGTGATTCTTTTCTTTACCCACTGTGTGTGTGTGTGTATGTATATATATATATATATATATATATATATATATATATATATATATATATATATACACATTTTGTCATTATTACACATTATACATATCACATTTTGTTGCTTTTCAGCCTGAAATGCAGTACATACTGTCACAGTATGCGATTTCAGACGTAGCCTCTTTGTTAAATATAGGTGTGCAACAACAATTATTGTGCAACAATTATTGGCACCCTTTGTGCTACCTCCCTTTGCCAAGATAACAGCTCTGAGTCTTCTCCTATAATGCCTGATGAGGTTGGAGAATACATGGCAAGGGATCTGAGACCATTCCTCCATACAGAATCTCTCCAGATCCTTCAAATTTCGAGGTCCACGCTGGTGGACTCTCCTCTTCAGTTCACCCCACAGCTTTGCTACGGGTTTCAAGTCAGGGGACTGGGATGGCCATGGCAGGACCTTGTTTTTGAAGTCAGTAGACCATTTTTGTGTTGATTTTGATGTATGTTTTGGATCATTGTCCTGCTGGAAGATCCAACCATGGCCCCTTTTAAGATTTCTGGCAGAGGCTGTCAGGTTTTCATTTAATATCTGTTGATATTTGATAGAGTCCATGATGTCATGTATCCTAACAAAATGTCCAGGTCCTCTGGCAGAAAAACAGCCCCAAAACATTGAAGAGCTCTATTTTGGTTTCATCTGACCATAGAACCCGATCCCATTTGAAGTTCCAGTAGTGTCTGTCTGGCAAACTGAAGACGCTTGAGTTTGTTTTTGGATGAGTAGAGGCTTTTTTCTTGAAACCCTTCCAAACAACTCATGGTGATGTAGGTGATTTCGGATTGTAGTTTTGGAGACTTTCTGATCCCGAGACACAACTAATGTCTGCAATTCTCCATCTGTGATCCTTGGAGAATTTTTGGCCACTCAAACCATCCTCTTCACAGTGCGTTGAGACAATATAGACACAAGTCCAAATCTATGTTGCTTACTAACATTTCCAACTTCTTAATTATGGGCCTGATGGTGGTCTATTTTTGAAAGCATTCTTACTTTAGAGCATTTTTTCACAACTGCCTAAAATTTTGCACTGTGTGTGTGTGTCTATATATATATATATATATAAGCACTTGTTTTAATGTGAAGTTTTAGTCTGAAGTTTATATTTGTAACAATCAGTTTGTGGATTTTATTTTAAATAAACAGAAAAATGGTATTGAAAATTTGGGTTTCCCCGGATTCTGATTAATCAAAAAAGTAATCATCCGATTAATCTATTATGAAAATAGTCATTAGTTGCAGCCCTATATAATACCAGTGCTTCTTAATGATCTACTTGCTAAGACAGTATATCATTTATGATTAAATTATTTGGTGTAATCAATTTACAATTGCTGTATGTAACTATAGAACGACCGGTGATCCCATATTGTCCATTTAGCACATAGTGTACAAATGCTTTATGTTCATTCCATTCACACAGTTATGAGACAGCATACAACAAAAGACAGCACCTGAGACTCAGGAATGTTACATTCAGGTGACCTACAGCAGTTCAGGTCACAGCTTGGTTCAGGTGCGTTGGTGAAGGAGAGTTCATCATCTGCATCATAAACAGTTTATAACAACAGAGGTGATATGGGTGAGCAAAGAAGATCTAAGTGTTTGTACTTCCAGAACACAAGTGAAGAGGGTTTTATCTGAATGATTTATTTTGAATAACAAAAAAGAATACTGAGAAATGTACCAATTATGTGGGAAAGAAAACAAAACTGTTTATACAGGATGTGCTACTGTCAGAAAATATCATTTTTGCCCATTGGCACGTAGCATAAACAAGACAAGTTATATGTAGAACTGAGCTGTTACATGAAAATAAAACATATAATGGGATAACGTTGAACATTATTCATTCTTAACAGGAGGCCCAATGAATAATGGATAGACCAAAAACAGATTATGAACTCAGAGCCCCATGGGCTGATACACCATGGAGGAATGTCAGGATGAACCAACAGTGGTTTGTCTAACAGTAGCCTGCAATTTATGAAAAACGGCAGTTTGCCAGGAGAAACACACCACCAAAAGCAATCAGTAAAAGCTCAGGGAAAGGAAGAGTCATTGACTAGTTATGACTCGCTAGCTAGTGTAAGTTAACTCACCTTTACTAAAAGCAGTTATCTTAACACTGGTGGTGTTGTCAATATCCTTGGCATTGATCCTTGGCATTTGATTTATTTTAGCCACAGCGCTTGGTTCTCTACTAACATCTATTAGTTTAAAATAGCTTGATATTGCTGGTACACCAGCCAGTGCTGCTACCTCTCACATTTCTTTCTCTTTTATGGTTTTCTTTTAGCACTACTCCACTGCCACACCATTTTCTAATTTGCCAAACATTACAAAAAGTTATCCTTAGCTAACAAGTACAGTGCCTCCAGAAAGTATTCACACCCTAGTGATTATTTCTCTTTTTGCTGTACTGCAACATTAAATTTAAGTATATTAGAATGGGATTTTTTTCTGATCCTTTTGAAGTGACTCTTACAGAAATGAAATTGAATAACTTATTTAGATGTCTTCAGAGTTATTAAAAAGTGTGCTTTTGGTCATTGTCCTGTTGGGATGTAAATTTTCACCCAAGACACAGACTTCTGGTTGTCTGGAACAGGTTCTCCTCAAGAATTAGCGTGTATTTATGCATGTATTTGGCTGCATCCATGTTGCCCTTGATAGCAACAAGATTTCCAGTTCTTCCTGCTGAAAAGCAACCTCAGAGCATGATGCTACCACCATCGTCCTTGATGGTAGGAATGGTGTTACCTGGGTTTTGGGCTGCATTTGGTCTGCACCAAATATAATGCTTTGCTTTTAGACGAAATGGCTCAAAATCTTTTTCCAAAAGCTCTCAGATTTGTCACATGCCTTCTAGCAAACTCCAGGCATGCCTTTATGTTAACATTTATCAGAATTTGCTTCCTTCTGGCCACTCTCCCATAGAGGCCGGCTCTGTGAAGAGCTGATGATATTGTTGAGGTCTGCACAGGTTCTCCTATTTCAGCCAGTGAACTCTGTATCTCCGTCAGTATTGTAGCTGGACTCTTGGACACTTCTGTGACAATTTCTCATGTTGAACATGTGCTCAAAGTGTGCTCAACATATTTTTTCCACTTTGTTATAATGGATTTCACAGTTCTCCTAGGACCTTACAAAGTCAGTTATATTTATTGTGAAACCTTATAACTGATCACAGGAGAAAAATATTCCTATTCTAATGTTACATTTGATGTTGCAATACAGCAAAAAGAGTGATTATCACTATAGGGTGAATACTTTCTAGACTCACTATAGAGGGAGGCACTGCATGCAGAAAAAACCCCAAAAACAAAACAATAACAAATGACACCCAGGCAGTTTTTTTTTTCTTTTTTCTTTTATGAAGTAACTGCAGCAGTTATAGTCATTGGTTTAAAGATAATAAATTGTTCATTTGAAAACTATCAACCTTTTATTTTAAGCCTAAATAAAACAGGCTACAGCAGGAGGCTCCTTGAACTTGTCTTTAGAATCTGCTCTATGGTTAATCCATCACTGACACTGAGTGCTATCATGATCATTGTGAGTCACTCTGGTGTCTGTAATGTTGTCTGTAAACAGTGGTAAACAGAACAAAGCATTAGCACCTGGTGTGTAGGCACAGTCTGGCGTCTATATAAGGTGTGGATTCTCATGAGATCTGTCTGCTCCATTAGAGAGGGAACAAACAACACGGATTTGTGAGTATAAGTCTAATTAAAATATTTTTTGATGTTTAAAAATATTGCATTATTATTTATTGACTGACAAAAATTTGACATCATAAATAATGTGTTAGCGTGTTTAGCAGGACTATTATAAAAGCTTGGTTTCAGTTGCTTATAACTCTTGTAGTTAGTCTTGTAATTGCACTCATACCATTATGAATGTTTTTCATTTTTTACTTTTGTTGTTTTATGAATGATTCCATCATTCAAACCATAAGAGATTGATTTAACATGTTGCCAAGTTCAGACACTAAACCACTAAGCCCTTGCATACTGACAAATGTTCAAAGGGAGCTTGAAAAAAGAGAGGAATGCAAAAATGACACAATGTAACCTGACAGACATGTCTATTATATAAGACAATTTCAAACAGACTCAGTTTGAATGAGCAAGGACATACTGGCTATAATATTAGTACAAAGACTGAATACTATTACCATTATTACTACTCCATCATGGTCTCACATGACAAACTGCAACTTATAGAACTATTTATGAGTGGTAAAAGTTTGGAGTTTCTTAATGACATTCATGTGAAAACACAAATTTTGCATGTAATCTTAATTTTTAAAAATGCAGACATGTTTTATAATCCTGACTGCATGACAAACTGACTGCCATAGCCGTTGGAGATAAGCCTATTTACACTGTGTGTGTGTGTGTGTGTGTGTGTGTGTGTGTGTGTGTGTGTGTGTGTGTGTGTTTTTGTGTGTGTGTGTTCAGCCACATGTCTTGTGCTCCATCCAAAACTGTATAAGGTTACTGTTTTCTCTACTTGCTTAGTTTCAAGCCAACAGAGCAGTGAACAGAGAGCAACAATGAAGGTCTGGTTTCTGCTGCTTCTGCTGCTGCCACTCTGCCTAACTACTGGTAATCCTAACTTTACCATCTTATTCTAGATGTATTTAAGGATTTTTAGTATTAGTAGTAGTAGAAAAACATTTTATATTTCCATAACATTACTTTTCCAACAAAAAATTAAATGAAAATGTTTGTTTTTTGGTTAAAATTGATTTCTACCTCTAAAATTTAATATATTCAGTGTAATTAACAGATTTGTCAACCTCACAGGAAACAAAATTTGCATATTTAATAAAGAAAAATATGACTGGCAAGCAATGTTATGCAAAAGATTCATTTTTCACATTTCTCATGAAGTAAAAATTAACATGTTCAGTATTTTCTGAGGTTTTGTATCTATTTAGAAATAGTACAACTTGTGATTACTAATATCTAAACAATCTTACTGTTTTGGTGGTCTATGTGTTTGAGAAAGAAGTTCAATAGTAACATAGTTATTGGCAGTGTAGAAACATGTTTGACATGAGAAACAAGTTGATTGGACTTTAAGAAATACAACTGTATAATGGGCACAGATTTACAGTGGTCCTGAAGTAATACTTGTGTCTGTTGATCCAGTAGCAACACCCAGGCAGTTAAAATGTTGACTTATTGAGACATAAGTGTGAGTCATGATTTCGAATGATTGATCCATAGGTGTTGCAGCAGACTATAAAATTGACTGCTATGGTGAGGATTTCCTAATGGTGAGGAACATGGTCCTGCATTGTACAAGCAAAGTTCAACAGATGTGTTACACCAGATGTAAGCAGCACTGCACTTTACTGTACTTATCATTAAACCTAAATAAGGTGTGGTTTATGAAACACCAGGACATTGCTCCAGCAAAAATGTTACACTGTACACAAAAGCTATTCAAACAGGTACTATTTACTATATATGAATATTAACTTCATCCTACGTGACTTTGTTAAAGGGATATTTCATCTGTAGAAGCTTTCAGTAATGATGGACATCTGAAATGTAGATTTTGTATTGATGTGTTTGAAAATATTTGGAATATATGCAGCATAGTTTTAATTAAGCATTATTCGATCTATCCATGCTTCATATCTCTTTATTTCTGGATATGTTCCCTCTAGCATCTGGAGAAAAGGGCTGTATTCGAACGGAGTTCTGTAAAAGACCTGGCTGGAAATGCTGCAACACAAACCTCTGCAATGTCTAACTTTAACACCAGAGAGAGCTAGACTGACATCAAGAGCTAAAAATAAATAAATAAACAGGATGCCTTTCTGTATTTCACCAACTCTCTCTTTCTTTTGCATTTTGTCTGTAAAAAGACACTTGATATGGCATAATAAATAATTGTATAAATTATTTATGTATGAGTCACAGTCTAGTTAAAATGCAGCACATTAATTTTTTTGTATGCAAGGAAGTGAGGAGTTCCCAAATCCTACATCAGAGTTCTTCCACTAAAATTTGCAAAGGTCCAGTTATATAAAATTTCTTGCTTATGAAAGACTGGATCAGAAATGAATATGACCGAATAGTGACAACAGTTAACCATTTAATCCTTAGTTCATGGCTACAAATAAAACAATTTTAAGTGGTGTTTTGTTATGGCGCTTCATGTTACCACTTTTGACTAGAGCCCACAGACTCAAACTTTTTGAATTTGGCACAGAGAGAATAAACACATACATACTTTTCTGTCCATTTTGTTTTTCATCATCTACTTTTTAAACAAGCCATGTCATGTCATCAGTTTGCTAATCAATCAACAAATTGAAAAAATAAACGTCTCTATTCCTTGATGGAAATCTTTTCTGGATGATCAAAATGCTTAAGTTACCACCAGAAGCAAGATGTTGGAAGAATCAGCAGGAGACCAAGAGCCAGGGTTGAATCAAAGAGATGGTTTATTATGCGTGCAATAGTCTCTAGTCTCTTAGGGTGTACTCACACTAGGCAATCTGTACCTGTGGCCGAACACGAAGCTCAAAATGTCAATGATACGACTGTCAGCTGCCTCCGTTAACATGTTCTGGTACGTGCAGCATGATTAGTGAGAATTGTTGTGCTGCATAAGTGATAAATCTATTAGGCATATGCGCCGTGTGTCACTGCTATGGAGGACCAAATGACTCCAAATAAATAAACCATAATAATAATAATAATAATAATAATAATAATAATAATAATAATAATAATAATAATAATATATTTTTATTTTATATAGTGCCCTTAAAAGTAGCTTCTCAAGGCGCTTTAAAAAAAACAAAAAAACAATCATGTATAGGCTAGATACAAAAAAATAATAATAATAAGCATACGTACCTACGTAAGTAACCAACCGGGCCTAGTATGACTATGCCCTTAGTCTAAACATAAGTTGGATACAGTTGGCTTTTATACTGATGTGTACATGCAAATGACATACCCTGATGTCTAATAAGAGAAAAACATAAGACAAAAACATAATCAAGGACAGAAACCCAAAAACATCAGGAGGCCATGAGTAAGCAAAAATCACATCGAATTGATCTTAAATGATTAAATCATGTATCATAATCATTGAAAATAGGGGAAAATAAGAATTTGAGAACTAACAAGAAGTTAAGTAGATAGCTGGTCTCTGGTCAAATGAGCAAAGGAAATTAGTCACAGAATTACAGCCAGTTTTTTCATAAGTTTATCAGCTACACTGCTACACTATTTTTTCAAGTACTTGGTTTGGTCTGCTGAAATATTACGCACAAAAAAAGTTTTCCATTCATTTTTACATGACCATTTACCAACCTCTCTCTCAGAATTACAAACCTAATTCCAAAAAAGTTGGGACGCTGTGTAAAATGTCAATAAAAACAGAATGCAATGATTTGCAAATCTTATAAACCCATATGTTATTCACAATAGAACATAGAAAACATATAAAATGTTTAAACTGAGTAAATGTACCATTTTAAGAAAAAAATAAGGTAATTTTGAATTTGATGGCAGCAACACATCTCAAAAAAGTTGGGACAGGGGCAACAAAAGGCTAGAAAAGTATGTTTTTTCTAAAAAGAAACAGCTGGAGGTTAAATGGCAACAGGTCAGTAACATGATTGGGTATAAAAATAGTATCTTAGGGAGGCAGAGTCTTTTAGAAGTAAAGATGGGCAGAGGTTCACCAATTGGCAAAACACTGTGTCTACAATTTGTGGAACAATTTCAGAATTATGTTCCTCAATGTAACATTGTGAAGACTATGAATATCTCATCATCTACAGTGCATAATATCATCAAAAGACTCCAAGAACCTGGAGAAATCTCTGTGCTCAAAGGACAAGGGTGAAAATCAGTATTGCATGCCCATGATCTTCGGGTCCTCAGGCGGCACTGCATTAAAAACAGGCATGATTCTGTAATGGAAATCACTGCATGGACTCCGAAACACTTCCAGAACTCATTGTCTGTGAACACAGTCCGCCGTGCCATCCACAAATGCTGGTTAAAGCTCTATCATGCAAAGAAGAAGCCATATGTGATTATGATCACGTCTTCTCTGGGCCAAAACTCATTTAAAATGGACTGAGGCAAAGCGGAAAACTGTTCTGTGGTCAAACGAATCGAAATTTGAAATTCTTTTTGGAAACTATGGACGCCGCATCCTCTAAACTAAAGAGGTCTAAAGAGGAGAGGGACCATCTGGCTTTTTATCAGTGCTCAGTTCAAAAGCCTGCAACTCTGATGGTATGGGGTGCATTAGTGCCTATGGAATGGGCAGCTTGCACATCTGGAAAGGCACCATCAATGCTGAAAGGTATATACAGGTTTTAGAGCAACATATGCTTCCATCCAGATTCCATCCCATCTTTACTTCTGAGAGACTCTGCCTCTCTAAGATACTCTTTTCATACCCAATCATGTTACTGACCTGTTGCCAATTAACCTAATTAGTTGCTAAATGTTCCTCCAGCTGTTTCTTTTTAGTATCACTTATTTTTCCACCCTTTTGTTGCCCCTCTCCCAACTTTTTTGAGACATGTTGTGCCCATCAAATTCAAAATTACCTTATTTTTTTCCTTAAAATGGTTTTAAAAAGTTTAAACATTTGATATGTTTTCTATGTTCTATTGTGAATAACATATGGGTTTATTAGATTTGCAAATCATCGTATTCTGTTTTTATTTACATTTTACACAGCGTCCCAACTTTTTTTTGGAATTGGGGTTGTAAACAGGCTGTTTTTATTGTGTCTGAGTTTGCTGTATGCAAATGAACTCTGTTCTGCTTAAATACAGCGTTTTATGTTTGAGCCAGAGTTTTGAAATATTAGCTAAATTTACATCAGGAAAAAAAAGTTGTCAACCCTGTCACTAAACTAATATTACAAAATTAATTTTATCCATTTATAACATAGTTAGCTTGTTTAAAGCTGTTTTACAAAACCATTATTGACCTGATGACTAGCTATAGAATTAGCAAATTGTTTAACAAGGCAGAAGCTATAGCACATTGAGAATGATGCATGCTTTGTCAGATAAAGCTAAATCATATACAGTATTTAAAGTGAATTGTCATGAATAGATAAAATATTAGTATGAAATAAATACTACTTATGTGTTATGGGTCTGCTGTCAGGTCCAGTATAGTTGTAATTGCCCCATTTTTCTGGAGTAACTTTTTGACATACACTATATGGCAAAAGTATGTGGACACTTGACCATCACATCCATATGTGCCCATTCCAAATCCATAGGCATTAATATGGTGTTGGTTTCCCCATTTTGCTGTTGTAACAGCTTCCAATCTTCGGGAAGGATTTCCCAGATTTTGGACTGGGATTTGTGCCCATTCAACCACAAAAGCAACACAGCTCACTGCAACACAGAACATTAATTAACAGAATTCCACACAGTTGTGCATTCCTTACCACTCTTCTTCTCCGGCTCCTCCCTCCATTCACAAACCTGTGCTCAAGCAAGCCCCTGCTTACACATACCACCACTGCCCAACTCAGGCCGGGGAGCTGTCCGGTCTGCCGCCGACTCAACCCCTCAACCCCCCACCCCCAGCCTGAAGAGGAAATCGGCCACTGCCACCTGCGCCCTCAGCCTGTGGAGCACCTCGAACTTAAATGGCTGAAGTGCCAGATACAAACGAGTGATCCGTGCGTTGGTATCTTTCATGCAGTGGAGCCACTGGAGCAGGCATGGTCCGAATAGAGGATGAAGGCCCATCCCAACAGATAGTAACAGAGGTTGAGGACCACCCATTTGATGGCCTGACACTCCTTTTCTATCGTCTGTACTGTACGTCTGTCTGTAAAACAAAAGGGAGAGAGAATGTAAGAGTGGCCCGCCACAGAGTGCAGCTATTACCTGAGTGAAAGCCCGCTGGCATGGCTTCATCCACTGGACCGGATCTGGTGCTCCCTTTTTAGTGAGATCAGTCAGTGGGCTCATGGCATCCGAATAATTAGGCACAAACCTTTGTTAATAGCCAGCCAGCCCATGAAACAGTCTCATCTCCTTTTTGGTCTTGGGTCTCAAACAGGCTGCAATTGCTGCTGTCTTATGAATTTGGGGACACACCCGCCCATGACCCAAGTGGAAGCCCAGATACAATACTTCCACCAGCCCAATCGCACACTTCTTGGGGTTTGTCATTAGTCCTGCTAGTCTCAACGATCTCAGAACAGCCCTCAGGTGCTGCATGTGGCATAAGCAGTGTGTGGACGGTGGATTCTGTCCATGAGGTGCTGGAACGTCACAGGAGCCCCGAACAACAAAAAAGAAAGGGTCACGAATTGTTGTAACCCAAAGAGAGTGGAAAAGGCTGTTTATTAGAGTCAAGGGGATATGCCAGTATCCTTTTGTTAAATCCAGTGTCAAATAAAAGCAAGCCGGTGCAGCTGGGTAGAGGCAAGAACACGTCAGAAAACTCTGCCTGCAATTTAGCAATGTTCGTTATTTAGGATGGAGAGAGGTGTTCTGCATAAGGGACATGTAGGACATGTAGGGCATGTAGGGCAGTGGTAGCTCAGAGGTTAAGGCATTGGACTACTCATCGGAAGATCGTGAGTTCAAATCCCAGCACCGCCAAGCTGCCACTGTTGGGCCCTTGAGCAAGGCCCTTAACCCTCAATTGCTCAGATGTATAAATGAAATAAAGATGTAAGTCACTCTGGATAAGGGTGAATGCCGTAAATGTATAAGGGACCGGGGTTGATTGAGCTGCTGTTCTTAGATTTATCTCCGGTCCTAGCTCCTCCCTCTCTGGAACAACCATTGCCAAAGCCATTGGAACTGCCTCCCTCCATGGTTTAAGGAGGTTAAGGTGGTACACCTGCTGTGCCCCACCTCTATCCATTCACCTTACCTCATAGTCAACATCCCCAAACCGCTGTGCGACCTCAAAGGTAAACAGTAAATGCCCTGCACTTATATAGCACCTTTTAACCTTAGCAGTTCTACAAAGTGCTTCACACTGTTTCGCATTCACCCATTCACACACACACACATACCAATGCGCTAGCCTGCCATCGGGAGCAACCTGGGGTTCAGTGTCTTGCCCCAGGTAACCCTGCAATTAGTGGACAACCCACTCTACCACCTGAGCCACGGCTGCCCCAAAGCCATCCGTTTGCAGATGATAAACACTGGTGCGCATCAATTTAATCCCCTACAATTCATAAAGCTTGTGTAGTGTCGTGACATGAAAGATGTGCCCTGATCAGCCAAGATCTCTTTTGGGATCCTGACTCGGGAGATAACATGGAAGAGTGCCTCTGCAACATTAGGTGCGGAGATTGCAGAGAGGCACTGTTTTGGGGTATTGCGTTGCATAGTCCACTAGAACTAACACAAAGCTATGCCCTCATGCAGTTCAATCTAATGGCCAGATGAGGTCCATGCCAATTCTTTCAAAGGGGACCTTGATTAATGGAAGTGGGTGCAATGGTGCTTTTGGGTTGGCCAGCGGATTCACCAGCTGACATTCACGACATGCCATGCACCACCTGTGAACATCGTCGCGAATGCCTGGCCAGTAGAAGTGGGCTATGAGAAGGTTCAGTGTTTTATCCTGGTCTAAGTGCACAGCCAGATTATGGTGAGCCACCTGGAATAACAATTCCCGATGGCTCCAATTTGGTCATTTGTTCCTGAATTTGAGTGTCTTGCATCACTCAATACAACCTATCCTTAATAATTGAGAAATAAGGCTGGGAGAATGCAACAGTAGACTTAATGGGCTGATCATCAATTACTTTCACTTGGTCATAGGCATGCCTAAGGCCCTCATCACATGACTGCTCCAATGTGAAATCCCCAAGGGGAAACCCCGCCAAAGGGGAGGAGCAGAGGTCCCCCTGTTATGTCCCTCTGACATGGAGCTGACATCCCCAGCCAATGCTGCACACATTCCATTTCTCACTACTGCAGGACCGATTTCCACAAACATTTCTCTTGCTAACACTTGAAACCCCAGCCAATTTGTCTCCAGGATTAGTGGATGGGTGAGAAGTGGACTAAACACCAGCTCCACTATATATTTTTGCCCCCAAAATTTAATGATGACTGGCACTAGCAGATATTCATGAACATCCCCATGCACACACCTCACCTTCACCAACATGCATTTCCCAATGCCTCACCTTGAAGCAAGCATTGGTGAATTGAGGTCTGGTTACAGCCTGAATCCACCAATGCATGGTATGTACACCCTTGAACACTCACTATGCGGTACGTCATGGCTTGATTGGGGGGAGGGCGGCCTGTGGCATGTCAGGGATCCAGACCAATGCTCCCATCTCCATCATGTGGCATTGGTCCTGGAAATGCCCAGGCTCCACACAATGCCAGCACACCAGTCCAGGCTTTACTCCCACACCTGCGGCCCCAGATTCACCCACCTGGGGGAGAGACAGACACAGGGGGAGAGGAAGGGGGAAGGAAAGCACAGGTTTTGGGAACTGGTTACGGGGGAATTGTCCCCATTTCTGTGGAGCAGGGACAGGGAAAGGGCAGGGAGGAGAGGGAGAGACACAAGAGAGAGAGAGAGAGGCAGAAGGGAGGGGCTCGTCTGCCCCCAGATATGCCGCCAAGTGGTCCTCTGCCAACTGGACCAACTGATTGAGCAATGCCAGATGGTGGCACTGGACCCACTCCACCATCCCTTCTGGAACTCAGGCAATGAACTGACTCAGCACCACGAGGTCAATCGCATCCTTGGTGCCACGTCCAGCAACCACCTCCGGCAGGTGTCCCGGAACTTCTGGGTGAATGCAAATGAGTGGCCGAGCTCACGGAAGGCCAGCAACCAGAAGCACAAACAGCCAGTGGTGAGGACTCCATGATGTCGTCTTTCTCAGAAATCCTGGGTTTCAGCACCAATGTGACACTCTCCCCAAGTTCGGGCAGAAATGAGGAAGCTGGAGGCAGGCTTGGAACAACTCAAAGGTGCTTTATTTTGCTTTCTTTTTTCAGCTTTTTAATCACACACATGCTGGTTGCTCTCTCTCTCTCTCTCTCTCTCTCGCTCTCTCTTTCTCTCTCTCTGCGCTTGTCTCTCTCCTTTTTATCTTTGCCTCCACTCACTGCAACACTAAACATTCATTAACAGAATTCCCCACAGGTGTGCATTCCTTACCACTCATCTTCTCTGGCTCCATCCTCCATTCACAAACAAGCGCTCGAGCACACCCCCACTTCCACAATAACATACTGTAAAGATAAGAAGTTGTAATGTGAATGGTGTGGACAGCATGCTGTAAAGTGAATGGCATGACTAACATTTTGTAAGATGAATTGTGTGGATAGCATGCTGTAAAGTGAGTGGATGTGAATAACATGTAGTAAAGTGAGTGGTTGTGGATAACATGTAGTAAAGTGAGTGGTTGTGGATAACCTGCTGTAAAGTGAGTGGGTGTGGATACCATGCTGTAAAATGAATGGTGTGGATAACCTGCTGTAAAGTGAGTGGTGTGGATAACATGTTGTAAAATGAATGGTGTGGATAACCTGCTGTAAAGTGAATGGATGTGGATAACATGTAAAGTGAGTGGTTGTGGATAACATGCTGTAAAGTGAATGGTGTGGATAACATGCTGTAATGTGAGTGGGTATGGATAATGTGCTGTAAAGTGAGTGGGTGTGGATCACCTGTTGTAAAGTGAGTGGGTGTGGATAGCATGCTGTAAAGTGAATGGTGTGGATAACATTTTGTAAACTGAATGGTGTGGATAGCATGCTGTAAAATGAATAGTGTGGATAACATGTAAAGTGAGTGGGTGTGGATAACATGCTGTAAAGCGAATGGTGTGGATAACCTTCTGTAAAATGAATAGTGTGGATAACATGTAAAGTGAGTGGTTGTGGATAACATGCTGTAAAGCGAGTGGTGTGGATAACCTGCTGTAAAGTGAGTGGGTGTGGATACCATGCTGTAAAGTGAATGGTGTGGATAACCTGCTGTAAAGTGAGTGGTGTGGATAACATGTTGTAAAGCGAATGGTGTGGATAACCTGCTGTAAAGTGAGTGGATGTGGATAACATGTAAAGTGAGTGGTGTGGATAACATGTTGTAAAGCGAATGGTGTGGATAACCTGCTATAAAGTGAGTGGATGTGGATAACATGTAAAGTGAATGGTTGTGGATAACATGCTGTAAGGTGAATGGTGTGGATAACCTGCTGTAAAGTGAGTGGGTATGGATAATATGCTGTAAAGTGAGTGGGTGTGGATAGCATGCTGTAAAATGAATAGTGTGGATAACATGTAAAGTGAGTGGGTGTGGATAACATGCTGTAAAGCGAATGGTGTGGATAACCTTCTGTAAAATGAATAGTGTGGATAACATGTAAAGTGAATGGTGTGGATAACCTGCTGTGAAGCGAGTGGTGTGGATAACCTGCTGTAAAGCGAGTGGTGTGGATAACATGTTGTAAAGTGAATGGTGTGGATAACATGCTGTAAAGTGAGTGGTGTGGATAACATGTTGTAAAGTGAATGGTGTGGATAACCTGCTGTAAAGTGAGTGGTGTGGACAACATGTAAAGTGAGTGGTGTGGATAACATGTTGTAAACCGAATGGTGTGGATAACCTGCTATAAAGTGAGTGGATGTGGATAACATGTAAAGTGAATGGTTGTGGATAACATGCTGTAAAGTGAATGGTGTGGATAACCTGCTGTAAAGTGAGTGGGTATGGATAATATGCTGTAAAGTGAGTGGGTGTGGATAACACGCTGTAAAGTGAGTGGTGTGGATAACATGTTGTAAAGTGAATGGTGTGGATAACATGCTCTAAAGTGAGTGGTGTGGACAATGTTCTAAAGTGAATGGGTGTGGCTAACCTGCTGTGAAGTGAATGGGTGTGAATAACATGCTGTAAAATGTGTGGATGTGGATAATATGTTCTAAAGTTAGTGGTGTGGATACCACGTAAAGTGAATGGATGTGCATAACATGCTGTAACATGGGTGGGTGTCGATAGTGTTGCAAAGTGAGCTGATTTGGGGAGTAATGGAATACATGTAACAGTGTTAGGTAATCAGGATACAAAAAATGGTTTTGAAATATTGCTTAGATTGGTGCAAATAATCCTTCTTAGAGATAAATGTGGAGAAAACTAAAGATATGATAACAGATTTTAATAAAAGTGTAAGCACCTGTACAAGAATAAATATTGAAGGTAATGAGGTTGAGACCGTCAGCTCATATTACAAATATCTAGGCACAGTCACTGATAATAAGCTCAACTGGGTGGAAAATACAAATCTGATTGTGCCAAAAACACATAAGCATTTGTACTTACTCAGGAAACTAAAGTTGTTTGATGTGGATAAAACTGTATTAACATTGTTTTACAGGTCTTTTATTGAATTGGTTTTAACATTTGCTATCACATGTTGGTTTTATGGAATGAATGCAAAAGGCAAAGCGCAGTTGCAAAGGATTGTTAATTTGGCATCAAGCATTACGGGCGTAAGGCAGCAAAGTTAGACCGCAAATTGTGAAAAATGGACTCTTAAGAAGGCACTGACTATACTAGACGATCCCACTCACATCCTTTACTCGGAATTTGAAATCCTTCCTTCACATTGGTGATACAGAGCTCCAAAATTTAGGACAGTGAGAGCTTCAAGATCTTTTATTGCAAATGCTGTGTCAGCTGTTAATGTTTATCTGAAGTAAGGATGTGGAGGTATAGGTGAATGTGTGTATGAGTGCGTATGTGAATGTTAGGTTATGCGGGTTGAGATGGATGCAAGTGCAGTTTAGAGCTTTATTATAAAGAGAGGCAGGCATACAAATCCAAATCACGAGGCAAGAATGTAGTCAAAAAACAGGCGAGGGTCGAGCGATCTACAAACAATACGAGCTGGGCTAGGCAAGAATCGAAAACAGGGATAAAAAAAAAAAAAAAAGTAACTTTTCCACAATATTCTAATTTTTTGAAATGCACCTGTATAAAGCGCTGAATAGTCTCATGCCGCTTACAGCTTATTTGTTTAGTCAAGTTTTTTGTTAATAGTTTTTTTCTTAGGTAAAGGTACAGATCTGGAGGGTTCATGGGCTCTGCTTTCCATCATTGAAGCCTTACGACTAGCAAAATCAACCTCAAGATCATCTGTTCTTATCCTACTCAACCTCTCTGCTGCCTTTGACACTGTGAATCATCAGATCCTCCTGTCAACTCTCTCCAGTCTAGGCATCACCGGAACGGCTCTGCGGTGGATGGAATCTTATCTCTCAGGCAGATCCTTCAAGGTATCATCGAGGGGAGGGGTATCTAAAACTCAGCAACTCACAACAGGGGTTCCACAGGGGTCAGTCCTGGGTCCACTGCTCTTTTCTATTTATACTACATCTCTGGGGCCTGTAATTGAGTCTCATTGCTTCTCATATCACTGCTATGCTGACGAGACCCAGCTCTATTTGTCCTTCCAACCTGAAGATCCATCCAGCTCAGCACGCATCTCTGCCTGCCTGTCTGACATCTCGGACTGGATGAGGGAATGCCACCTTAAGCTCAACTTGGCTAAAACGGAGCTTCTCCTCATCCTTGCCTGCCCCTCAATCAACCACAACCTAAACATACAGCTAGACCCAGCCACACTCAAACCAACCAGGACAGCCAGAAACCTTGGGGGGGACTTTCAATGACCACTTGAACTTTACAGACCACATTTCAACAACTGCATGGTCCTGTAGGTTCATTCTGTACAACATCAAGAAAATCAGACCCTATCTCATTGATCAGGCCACACAGCTACTAGTCCAGGCTCCTGTTATTTCAAAACTGTACTCTTGCAACACACTACTCACGGGCCTCCCAGCCAGTGCCATCAAACCCCTTCAGATGATTCAGAATGCACCAGCCTTGTTTTCAACCAGCCCAAAAGGACCCATGTCACACCCCTCTTCATCTCCCTCCACTGGCTTCCTGTAGCCACCTGCATCAAATTCAAGGTGGAATTTGAGGTTCATGTTCCCTTGTGCAACTTACAATAAGTTAATAACCAATGCCTGGTAGTGCCTACTCAGCAAGGCATGAGGTCCCTTTCCAGAACCTTCAAACTGACTGTCCCTCAGTGGTGGAATGAACTTCCAACCTCAATCCGACAGCAGAATCTGTCACTATCTTCAAAAAATGGCTTTGCTTCTCTGGAACTCAATTAAAAATCTTGTATGGTAGCACTGCTTGTATTGTTCTCCACTTGATATATCGCTTTGCTTGTATTTCCTCATTTGTAAGTCGCTTTGGATAAAAGTGTCTGCTGAATGAATAAATGTAAATATAATTTCCATAAATCAACCTTGTGAACTAGGGAGTAAGTGGTACAGTTTTAAATGTGCAAACTACATTAAGCTCTTTTATATCAGAAAAGTGAAGGAAAGTTGGGTTTCCATGATAGGGACCCAGTAATGGAAGGAGGAATAAAACACAGTATATTTGTTTGCTCTGTGCAAGAGAGCTATGATGCGTGTGTTTATTTGCCTATGCCGAGAGAGAACCTCAGTGCACAGACTTTGGTCTGTTTATTTGTGCTGTACATGTGCAGACAGTCTTGCTGAGTCAGTGTGGCTTCGGTCCACAGTAAACTCACATCCCCTTTCAACTGCACTCCTCAAATCTTATTGCACTACTTATCCACTGTAGTGCTGTTTATTTGAAGTGAAAACTGTAGTATGATTAGGACAGCAACATTCATTATACATTAACGAATATATAAATGAATTAAATAAATGAATGCATATCCATACACACATACATGCACATGCGCACGGAAGAGAGAAAATTAATTACAACAAAACAAAAACCCCAGAATTTAAGCACAGCAGTGCCACATAGAATAATCACAATGTGCAAAGTTTCAAATTTTAGATCTGCTGATCTATTACATGACTGCACAGCAGGAAGTGTGGCTGCTTCACAGTTCCAGGACCTTTGCTTTGATCCTGAGCTTGAGTTGCTGTCTGTGTGGCGTTTCAGCGCATGTTCTCCCAATGTTCATGTGGGTTTATTCCCGAAAAAATGTCAGTAGATATGTGTGCATAGTGCTCTGTGGACAGGGCTGTTTCTTGCTATAAGCGGTCGCTGAGGGCCCCTTGTGATTTTTAAAATACATATACAAAACAGCACACTACTATCATTTGGCAAAAAAGTTTTATGTATCAGGCCGTCACAAGGGGCCCCTGATGCTGAGAAAAAAGAGAGGTAAGACCATATTTAGTGAATAGTAAGTAACCAAGTAGCGCTTAAGACCTTATGTATGTAGCACCTAGGAATAATAAAAACCAGGAGGCAAGAGTGGGGGATAAACAACCATGTTTATTGAGGAAGAGGGTTGATACAGATTAATCTGGAAAGAGGAGAGCCCGCCTCACGCTGGGACGGATAGCAGTAGTAGGAGGTGAAAGAGGAATAATAGAGGGAGGAGTAGCTGGACTCGTTGGGGAATAGTCGGTGGGAGAGACAGGAGTAGACAAAGTTGACTCATCCAAGTTCTGAAGAACACTGGGGGAAAGGGGAATTCTGGAGTCCCATGGGCAACCATCCACGTGTGGGCAGCACTCGGTCTGTGTGGACCGAGAAGTGGTCATCGCCAAAAGCATAGGGGTCTGAGTGAAACGGGAGTGGGTGAAAGGCATGGGTGTCTGAGTTGACACAGACTCCAGTCTGACCCCTTGCGAAATTCGGACCGGGAACAAAGGAGCGGAGGGCAGAGGAGTGCTATAAAGCTGCTCCAGATACTCAGAAATGCCAGTGGCTAGATGTGTCAACTGATAACGACGATAGAGGGTGACCTCGGCTGTCCCAGAGGAGAGTGGGAGAGAACCACGAGGGCGGGCTAGGAGGAGAAGAACATAGGTGGGTCAGGAAAAGAAAACTTGGGGAAAAATCACACACTCTTGCCTTAAGGTAGATAAGCTAAATAGCCAGGTAGGTAAGCTAAATAGCCAGACAATAGTAGTAGTAATGTATAAGAAACGTCCTACCTAAACAGCGTAGTAGTTATGTATAAGAAACGTCCTACCTACACAGCTTGCAAGAAATCTAGAGACACAGCTCACCAAAACTAACTGTAACCACAGCATTAAAGTCTCACAAAAACAGCATTAAGCACAAAGAACAGAAAATAGTAGACACGTAGTAGGGGCAAGGACATAAAACTAAAATAACAAAACGGGAAGAGTAAAAATATGACTTACACATTTTGGGCATCCTGAAGGGAGAATAACGGTAAAGTGTTGAGTAGCACGATAGTCCACAGCTGAATATATCGAAAACTAGGAAGTGTAGGTTAAATACAGACAGTTTTTTTAATAACAAATGACGGCGAAAGCCGAAAATAAGGGGAAATCCAAAAGACGGAAATACCAAAAAAGGCGCAAGGAAAGAAGTAAAACTGGAACTAAGGGGAAATTTAAAGAACAGGATGCGAGTCAAAAAATGACGCATGAAGGGAGATTTTTTCAGAAAAGAGGAAAATAAGGGGAATGTGGCAAAGAATGCAAATGAAGATAGGAGGGGCCAAAAGGGCCATACTGGAAAATAAGGGGAATTCGCCGGGGCATATGCAAAGTAGAGAAGGAGGCGCTACTCAGCGCCTCAGCATAAATAGAGGGGAATTTCTAGGGAGTTTTTTGAGAACACAGAGGACACTGAGGATGCAGTGTATGCTGGTGTACTTGCTTACAATAACATAGAAATGTGTTTTGTATTGTGAGTATTGTTCTCCTTGAGCTCAAAGGACTTTCATGTTTGTGGACTGTATTAAAACAACGTTTGCTCTTTCTCATCCAAGTTTGAAGAGTCTCAATTTATTGATAGTAGTTTGAGTGTAATAAGAGTTTGAAAGGATCAAAACAGCTGAGAGGGAACACAACTCCACCCTGGATGTCGGAGCTCGGAGGGAGACTCCCCTTCTGAGCCCTACTTATTTTCCGACATTAAGTTGGCGCCCAACGTGGGGCCCGCAAGCAGCCGGCATTAACCGTGACCTGAACTAGGACCAACTACTCTGCAGGCTACAGACGGCCGAACTCAATAATAGAAGGTAAGCAGACACCTGTTACACCCAAAAGTCTGTGTATAGTAATCTGTGGCCTGTTAAGAGAGGCGGCCCTGGGGAGGGTGTGGGTTGCTGGCCACGGGCCAAGAACTATAAGGGGTGGAGAAGATGTGGATGAGAAATAGCAAAAAGAAGGATGTTGTCTGATGAGTTAGTGGTCCAAGTAGGACTGTAATAAGAAAATTCCTGCGGATACCGCCGGATCGTGGGTTAGACCCACAGAACCGGGACTGCACGGGCAGGTGGATTGAGAAAAGGTGTGTCTCTAGATACCGCTGTCGGGGTAGACAGGTCTGCTTGGTAGAGATGGGGGGCCCCCGGTAACGTGTTAAAAAGCACAATATAGTATAAACTGTTGGGATACTGAGTGTGTAGAACAAATGTTGGATGAAATATTTATTGTGATAGTGGTGTGTATAATTCTGGAAATATTGCTAGGAGAGTTAGAGCAGGCCGTAGGAGGCATACTGTGGGTACTGCATAGCTTCATGGTTTGAGGCAGAGCAAAGGGTGAGTATACACAACCCATAGACACACACACGCACAGACAAATGCTGAGGGAAGGGTAAACCCTGGATGGAAGAACTGGAAATAGATATAGTAACTAGGGGAATAAGGACACATTTCTTTGATGAGCGCACATATAAAGATAAAAACGGAATAGAAAGGTGGCAGTCTCCGGAACTGATTAAGCAAAGGCTGTGGGCAATAACAACGTTTGAAGGACTATATGCACTGCAGAGTTTGTTCCCAGAAGAGAACTGGTATGAGAAAGTAAGAGGAGTGTGGGGTCCCAGGTTGCTGAGTCCAGTTTTACGTACCCTAATTGAGACCCCTAGGCCAGGACAGGCAGTAATACCATTGTGCGAACTAATTAAGGATCCATATGATGAGGATGATGAACCCCTGGTGGAACTAGTGGCAGGCTGGCCAGAACAATCTAACTATTGCTCGGGACTGACAGCAATTGTGACAGTAGAACCAAGGGAGGTGCAGTGGGAAAGAGGGCGGACAACAGCAATCTTAGTAGATAAACTAAATCCATTAGGGGAAGCAGTACGTAAGAATCCAGTAAGACCGTGTGTAACAGTGCGACGTATAAGGGTAAGATTGACCTGGTCAATAGCAAATAGAAACCCAGGCCCACGAAGTAGTGCGGCAAGGGCCAGACAAGGGTGCATGATGGAGAAGGGAGCGAAGTTAGTGACGCCGGTGGAAATAATAATAGCAAAACATAAAGGGATGGAAAAAGAAATCAAGAAATACATGAAAAAATGGCATGAGCGGACAATGGGAGAGCTGCACTGGCCGGAAGAGGGAACATTCAATGAAGAAAAGTGCAAGAGAATGAGGGAAAGAATAGAGTGTTGGGGGGAAGTGAAGAAAGAAAACAGAGATAAAACCAGGAAAAAAGGGGAAGTGCTAGGATGGTTTGAGAAGGAAGGAAGGGAAAGGAAAAAGGCACAGGAAGAGAGAAAAAGAGAAGAGCAGGAGGGAAGGGAGAAGGAGAAAATAAAAACAGATATTGAAGAACAGAAGGAAAAAGGGAAAGAAAAGGAAGCCCCACCTGCAGAGCTGGATGTGGAGCACATCAGACCACCCTCCTATAATGCAAGCTGTCCCCCCAGCCCCTCGGAGATGTATCCGCAAATCCCATTCAGCCCATTGGGGATGTACCCAATGTTAATGACTAACCCAGACTCCAGAAGAGTACAAATAGACGTGACATCAGGTAGAGTTGAAGGGTTTGTGACAATGGTAGAAGGAGAAGGTGGAAAAGCAGAAAAGGAGAAATCGGAACAGGATGTCGAAGTGACCAAAAGAAAACAAGTGCACGATGACCACGAACAGATTAAAGCGCTACAGGAGAGGGAGAGGGAACGTAAGGTCCTCCAGTCATATGAGGAGGACCTCCAAAAGTACGAAGAAGGTCTCCAACGGTATGAGGAAGAAGAGGACAGACGGGAAGGCGATAAAAGCCCTGGAAACCGGAAGCACAAAAGACGTCCACATCGTGAGGAGGGAAGGAGGCAGCCGGAGTGCTATAAATACTCCCCGAGTCAAAGAGAAGGGTCGCAAGCAGAAATGGAATGGGACGATGAGATGCTTCGACAAAAGCTGGCGTGGTTCGAGCAAAGGAGCTGCATGCCCTGGGATGTACAGTACGGGCGAAGAGGTAGCATAACCGGAATAGAGCCTGTGAGGCAGCACAGTACCCCACGAAGGGGAGGTGGATCAAGGCAAGGAAAAGAAGGGGAGGGTCTACATGACTGCCTGGATAGACTATGTGTCAGCGTAAGAGAAATGGGAGAAGAAGAAGACGAGTTACGACAAAAAAAGGAAAAAGAAAAACGAGAAGAGGATGAAGGCAGGCTCTCGGAGGAATCCTCAGTAAGGGACGAAAGGAAACAGGAAGAGGAGGAAGAAGGAAAGGAGGGGGCTGAATGGATACAGATACAAGGAGAGGTCCAAATAACGTCAATTGACAAAGACAGAAATCTGGTAAAAATGAGGAGGGAAGGACAAAGTCTGGTGGAAGAAGGAAGAAGAGTGCTGGAAAGATTGGAAGAGGTGAAACAAAGCGCACATGAAGAGGAAGGAAGGTTGCTGCACAAATTCCGCCATATGGAAGAGGAAGCAGACAGGGCCAAAAGAGGCGCGGAGCGAGCAGCTGAAACAGCAGAGGAAAGTGCAAAAAGGGCCCAAGAGGAAATACAAAAGGCCATGCAGCTCCTGGAAGAACAGGCTGCCCAGACAGGCTACAAGTTGACAGTAGCCGAAAAAGAGGCCGACAGAAGAGTGGTCCAATTGGAAGACAAATTAAGAAGAACAGAGGAACTAAGGAAGCAAGGAATACGAAGTGAGGCGACCCAATGGAAAATAACCGGAGAAAAAGAACGAAGGGCAGCCGATCTCGAGGAGATGAGACGAGAACTGCGACGAAGTGCAGAAGAGTTAAGGATGCTACGTCAGGGAGGCTCGCCAGTCCCGCGCCGGAGGTTTGAGATATCCCCCAGTGCAAAAACACAGCAAGGGAAAAAAGGAAAAAGGCAGGTTACGGAGAGTACAACCCTAGAACCCCGAGAGGAAATCCGAAGAGTAACACGCTCTCAAACACAAAGGCAAGAGGAAGCTGAAGAAAGAGAACAGATAGCGGTGAGTTCGGAGTCGGAAGGGGAGGGGGTTGAAGAGAACAAGGAGGAGGTGAAAGGACATACTCGGGAGAGAGGGGGATACGGAGGAGGAACCCATGAGATGACTATGATGCCACTGCTGTTTAAAGGGGGGAAAATGCCACCCCAGTATGTTCCATGGACTTTTATGGATGTAACGGGACTCATAAACAGACTCCCTAACTTATGTGAGGGAGCACAGAAATGGATCACAAAGTTCGAGGAACAAACCTCAGGGCATCAACTGGCCGTGGGAGACCTGAAGGCAATACTGTCACAGTCCGTGGGATTGACTAAACTAGGAGAGCTGTTCACAAGATGTAGGATCGGGAATATGACAAATAATCCCCTCTGGGACGACCATCCGTTTGGACCTGTCAGAAACCAGTTGTGGGACGAGATGAGAAAAGACTACCCAACCAAAGCCGATCCAAGCAAAGTGGAAAAGATTAAGCTGGAAGAAAATGAAGGAGTGGCCCAGTTTATACTGAAACTACAGAACAGCTGGAGAGAAGAGATGGGAGGCACGTGGGATGAGACGGTGGCGAGCCAAACGCTGTTTAAACTTATGCTTAAGAGGGCCCTCCCAAAAGAGGTACAAGAACAACTAGAGACCATTGTGGGACTGAACACTATGCCCTGGGCGACTTTTGAAGCCAACGTCATACACCATGTGGAATTACAGCGAAGAAGGGAACGAGAAGCACAAAAGGCTGCAGAAAGCCTGCTTGCTCAGCTCCATAAAGCCCAACTGGGAGAACTGGTACGGAATAAGCAGGAAATTCAAGAGCTAAGGAAGAAAGAGAAGAAAGAAGGGGTCGCAACACAAGCCGCAGTAATAGTAGCAGCCGCCCCACCTCAGGCGGTACAGCCTTCGACTGGAAGTCCCCAGATGCCAGCCACCATACAGCCCCAAGCCCCAGCCATCTATCCTGCTGCATACCAGCCACAGATGCAGCCCATGTACCCCCCACAAGGCCCGAATGCCTACCAATACCCCCCACTGACGGGAGGGTACCAGATGAGTGCCCCATATCCCCAACAGACACGAGGGTGGGGACAGGGCAGGGGCCGGGGAAGAGGAAATTTCTCTAGAGGACCAGCGCAAAGGAACACATGGGGTTCAGGAGGCCAGGGACCGGGATGCTGGAACTGCGGAGACCCAGGACACATGAAGCGCGAGTGTCCCCAGCTTCAGTATGAAGCTCCAAGAGGAAGCATGGGAGGACCAAGAGGATGGCAACAGCAACCTACAAACAATTCACCAGGAACAGGAAACTGGGGAGGACAGTGGATGGGCCCGGGCTACCAAAGCCAGGCCCCGATCCCTCCTGGGGGCAACCCAATGGGGCCTGCCCCTGGAGGACAATGAAGAGGCCCAGAGAAGCCTGAGGGGGAGATGGTGCAGTGTGCCACCTCACTGCACCCAGCACAAGAACCAACGATTATGGTGGTGATTGGAAACCAAGTACAGGTACCCTTTCTGGTAGACACAGGGGCAACATTCACAAGCATTGGAAAAGTAGGCTCTGGGCTCCCCCTCGCTCGAAAAACGATAAAGACAGTAGGCTTCTCGGGAAAAACACAAGTGTTACGATTCACAGAGCCCCAATGGATAACTGTGGAAGGAATCACAGTACAAGCCCCATTGCTTTTCTCTCCTGACACACCAGCCAATCTCCTGGGAAGGGATGTATTATGTAAATTGGGAGCAAAAATTCACTGTGGGCCTACAGGAGTATGGGTAATACTCCCAGAAATGCTAACACGACAATTTGTGATGATAGAGAGAGGAGAGGTTCAACATACTTTGGACAAAGTATACTGGTTAGAGGTCAAAGAAAAAGAAGCATCAGGACTATGGAAGGATTTTCAGCAATGGAAACCCTGGATATCCCATATGCGTCCAGACTGCAGGGATACTAGAGATCCATGGCACTGTACCCTAAAATACGATGAGGGGGAACAAGAGGAGGAGTATGCATCCCTGTGGGAAGAGCAGCTGGAAGGACACAGATTTACTGTCAGAGTATCAAACATAATAGTAGGGACACAAGGAGTAGCAGCTCATGTGGAGCTTTCGTGTAAGGAAGACAGCTGGTACCAAGTTCCAGATGCTGCACCACATGTCTCTCTGATGGTCGGACGAAACTTTGAATCCAAAAATTTAGGGCCAATGATGAGGGAGGCAGGCCAGGTACAGGTATGGGAGCCCACAGGAAACCCAAACATGTGCACATCAAAGGATAGGAAGTTTCTCAGGATAAAACGGGACACTTCAGAGCAAGTGATAGCAACACACATGTTGATAAGTCAGCAAACCAAAGCACAGATAAGACAAGGGATACGGGCACAGATGTCCCAAAGGACAGGAGAGCAAGAGCTCACAGAGCAGGAAGTAGAGGAAGCGTTGAAAGAGATACCAGAGCAACTCTGGACTAAACATCAAACAGATGTAGGGCTAGTGAAGTCAGCAGGGTTAGTAAAAATTCAAATAAAGCCAAACAGTCAATTGCCATATCAACGGCAATATCCATTGTCACCACAGGCAGAAGAAGGGATAGGGCCAACCATTAAAGGGCTAGTAGAGGCAGGAGTCCTAATCCCAACAAAAAGTCAGTGCAACACTCCGATTTTTCCGGTCAGGAAGCCCAATTCAGATAAATGGAGACTGGTGCATGACTTAAGACCAGTGAATCATGTGGTGATAGCCGAGACCCCGGTGGTCCCGGATCCACACACCCTACTGTCCAACATTCCCGAAGGTACGAAATGGTACACAGTGATTGACTTGTGTTCAGCATTTTTTAGTGTTCCATTGCACCCTGATTCGTGGCCCTTGTTTGCATTCACTTACAGGGGCAAGCAGTATACCTACACGAGGTTGCCTCAAGGATACTGTGAGAGTCCGTCAATATTTAACCAGGTGTTAGCTCGAGACTTGGGTAGTCTCCAAATCAAAAGTCGGCTGCTACAGTACGTTGATGACCTATTGATTTGCAGCCGAACAAAAAAGCAATGCCTATCTGATTCATTGACGGTGTTAAAAACCTTAGCGAATAATGGGCACAAAGTAGGCAAGGAAAAATTGCAGTTCTGCCAGCAGAAGGTAGAATATTTGGGGAGGGTACTAGAAGGGACAACCCGAGCAATATCACCCACACACGTGGAAGCTATTACAAGTGCACCCCAGCCTCAAACAGTCAGACAGATGCTGTCATTCCTGGGCATGGCAGGGTTTAGCAGGCCGTGGATATGTGACTTTGCGCTCAAAGCACAGCCACTCAGAGACATGATAAAAGCAGCAGATCAAACAAAACCAAGTGCTCTGCTGACCTGGACCCCTGATGGGCGGGCAGCCTTTGAATTACTAAAAAGCGCACTTGCTTCAGCCCCAGTGCTAGCAAGTCCAGATTACAGTAAGCCCTTTCACTTGTATGTGTCCGAGAGAAAAGGTTTTGCATCAGCCGTGTTAATGCAAGAGCAACAAGGGGTAGGAAGACAGCCAATTGCATACTTTAGCACAGCACTCGACAATGTTGAAAAAGGCATGCCCCCATGTTACCGGGCAATCTCAGCCGCGGCCTTTGCGTATCAAAAGGCATCCTCAGTCACCATGGGGCACCCAGTGATCCTGTACACGTCACATGCGCTACACGCACTATTAACTAGTCAGGCGTTCGTAATAACTAATGCGCGGCGCACAGGCTATGATGTCATCCTCTCGGCTCCAGAATTGACAATCGAACGATGCAGCACAGTTAACCCAGCCGAGAGAATGGTACTCCCAATCGACGGGACTCCACACTGCTGTACGGAAGAATCGGAAAAGTTCCTAAAAGCACGCTCAGATTTAGTGGCAAATCCCTTACCAGAGGCCCAACACGTGTTCTTTGTAGATGGGTCTTGTTATCGTACGGTGGAGGGTTGTAAGGCAGGGTATGCTGTGGTGAAGTACAATAAGGATACGGGAGAATATGAGACAGTCATAGAAACAGCAGTTCCTCAACCATGTTCGGCTCAACTAGCAGAAATCAAGGCACTCACAGCGGCATGCAAATTAGGGGCAGGAAAGACATGCACAGTCTACACTGATTCGGCATATGCGTATGGGGTTTGCCATGTGTTTGGTCCAATATGGGCCCAAAGAGGGTTCCAAAGAGCGGACGGATCGACCTTATTGCATGGTCCAGCGATATCAGAATTGCTAGCTGCAATACAGTTACCAGACAAGTTAGCCATAGTTAAGTGTAAAGCTCACAAGACTGATGGTACAATGGTGACTAATGGTAACACCGCTGCTGACGAAGCAGCCAAGAGAGCAGCAGTGGGAAGCGAGTCAGTAAAAGTCATGATGCAAGCAGGAGAATCAGAGGAAGAAGAGACAGAGATGAGTGAAGCAGAAGGGATGTCAGAGGATAGTCTAAGAGAGTGCCAAGAAGCAGCAAGCCCAGAGGAGATGGAGCTATGGAAGAAACGTGGAGCGGTCAGAGAGCCGAATACAGGGCTGTGGAGAAGTGTAGATGGAATATGGGTGGCTCCATTGGCACTGTTGCCAATGCTGATTAAGGAGGCACACGGAGTAGATCATTGTAACAGACGGGTGGTCATCGACACCATACGCAAAGAATGGTGGTCACCATATTTGTCCAACATGGTAGATAAGGCGCTAAGAGTGTGTGCAGTATGCGCAGAACGAAACGTAAGGAAGCACTTTACAGCCCCGATAGGTCACATTCCTGAGCCGCAAGGCCCATTCCGGCATTTAATGATGGATTTTGTAGACATGGTAGACAGAAAAGAGGGATGTCGCTACATCCTGGTTGTTGAGGACCTCTTTAGTAGATGGGTGGAAGCCACCGCCACCAGAAACAATGACGCAAAGACAGTGGCTAAATTCCTGTGTAGAGAGGTGATACCGCGCTTTGGCGTGCCAGACAAACTGAGTTCGGATAATGGCCCGCACTTTGCAAATGATGTCATTAAAGCAATAACAGAAGCGCTTCACATAAAGCAGCGAATGGGATGTGTGTATCACCCCCAGTCACAGGGAAAGGTAGAAAGGGCGAATGGGATATTGAAGGCAAAGATCGGGAAGATTTGCGCAAGCACCGATCTAACGTGGGTTCAGGCGCTACCCTTAGCACTGATGAAAATGCGTATGCAGACAAATCGCATGACACACTTGACACCACACGAGATGGTCACAGGGCGCCCCATGCCAATGGCCTTTACACGGGGCCCCTACAAGGGACCCTCATTGGAACAGCTGGAAAAAGAAATGTCAAGTTACGTCAAACACTTAACCCAAATCCATAGAACTCTGTATTCGCAGGTCCAGCAGGCTGTTCACGGAGAGGACGTGACCAACGAGACACTCCGACAAGTGGAACCAGGAGACTACGTGTACATTAAGGTCTTCAAGAGGAAAAACTGGGCACAGCCCCGCCGAGAAGGGCCTTTCAAAGTAGTGTTAGCCACACCTACTGCAGTCAAGGTAGAGGGTAGAGAGTACTGGTACCATTTGAACCACTGCTGTCGTGCCCCTGGTACAGAGCCAGTAAAAAAGGCAACCAAGGCAAAGAGGACAAAGGAGGATCCAGGGACTGACTCAGAGGAAGATGATCCGGATGCACCAGGACCCTCATCACGAGTAGGACCCGCACAAGGAACACGTTCACAAACGCGACGCACGTCACCACAGCAGGATAGCGACTCTGCCCCGGCGTCCGCTGAAGACATAGGAGGATCACCACAGCGGAGTGGCGACTCGGCCCTACTAGTCTCCGAGACCCCAGGGGACTCATCGAAGTCTGTACCTCCTAGTCCCAGGTCAGAGCGTGAGGTAATTGACCAAAGTCTCTTAAGAATCCCTCAAATAATAACCACGTCTAGTCCAGACCCTACGGATGCCCCGGGTTCACCCACCGATCAAGGCCTTGAGGGGGGACCCAGTTTAATTGATGAACCACCAGTAACTTTAGGGTCAGACCCGTCAGGCCCGGTTCCCCTGCAGCAGACACCTGATCTTAGCCAGATACCAACCCAAACAATAGATCTTGACGAGCTGCGTGCCACTCTGAACTATGATGCTTATTTCACGCAAGATTAAAGAGACTTGGTTCAACCAGGACTGGACAACCCAGCATATTATGCTGGCAGCTGCAATCGTGGTAGTGGTTCCAGGAATCATGTGGCTGGCACTCACTGGCGGAGGGCAGTTCTCTCCGGCAGCACAGCGATATAACCACACGCTCAGGACTAAGCGCAGCACGGGCGTAGGACAGGCATACATGGATAGCAGTTTAGTGTATCAGACCCCCGCAATAGTCCACGATGTACCGCAGGCTTACTTGAATCAGAGCAGGGCTCGAATAGCAGTTCAAGACCATTTAAAGTGTGCTGTCAGTCTTCTTCATAGTAGTAACAAGACAGAACCACTGAAATCACTCTTCAAGTCTAACCAGAAATACTTTATGATGTATTCCTTTGATTACGTCGGTCCTGCACCCCCGAACGACACCACAGATCCTATAGGATGGGCTAGAAATAATTCAAACTCCTGGTACACTCTTTCACTAGAGATTCGCATAAAACGGCCCGGGGAAGCACATTCAGACACTAGCAATGCCAGCAGCGTTGTTATAACGGGGCGACCAGCCCAACCACACTGTAAGGTCATTCACCCCTTGTGGTATTATAGCACTAACGGTAGCCGCTCCAGTACATCGGCACTGCAGGCCACCTCCTATGACAGGGTGTATAGGGCTAGAGTATATGTTCCTCTGTGGCGCCCAGGCTTAGAGCTCCGGCAGGCAGGAATAGACTTCTGGATGTCTTGCGATCCAAATAGCGACTGTGATACCGGAAACAAAACAGCTTTTAAAGCGATGGGCGAGAACTACAACGACCTCGTGCAAAACGTTAGCACCCGTGTCTTCCCTTCCTCAGACACAGACGCAACGTCACAGAACCTATTCCACCAGTGGCTCCATGACACAGCCCGACAGGTGTCCGCCAATAGTACATGTGTGGTTTGCCACAACCGCTCACGACGCCCCCTCTATGTCATGCCCACCAGAGGTATCACCGAGTGTGCAAATCCTCCATATAATTCGTCCTATCTGTGCCCAGCATTGTGTCTTCTGGGTTCCACAGCAAGGACGCATGGTGCGGAGTGGATGAGTAAAACAAGCTCCTCCTGCACATTCCGCCCTGAGACCACTCCTCTTCCCACTGACATGTATGTTCAAGTCCGGTCAGGGCAGATGTTCCCATTGTGCATCCGCTCTCGAGGGGCTGTAGAAATCGGGATGCTGGAAAAATCTGCGTGCCATGCAATTATAGAGGCCCATCACCCCATAGTCAATGTGGCACCCTCTTGTGACCCTCCACAATATGGCTGTGTACCGGAATCCATTGTACAGATACGCGTCCCCAGCCTGAGGCTTGGCACCTTGCCAGTGGCGGATATATTCTGGTACTGCGGGTAGCAACAAAGCCCTGCAGACTTTACCCCGCCTGTGGCACGGTCTGTGTGCCCCCGTGGTACTGGAGGGGCGTTTAACGGTTTATGAGCTGAATGACACACATCTCGAACAGATGTTCGCCTCACCCCGTGTCCCCAGGCCCAAGCGTGACCTGGGGAGAACAGCCTCTGGGTTTTTAGGCCTTTCTGCCAATACGGACAAGTATTTTCGTTTCAGTAACTCTACTATGCTCCCCAGTTGGGGCCCAGATCCGCACATCTACATAGACTGGAAAGGGGAACCTGTGGGTGTCCCCGAGGAGCATAATGCCCAATTGGAATCCTCATCAACAGCCTGGACTGTTTTCCTGCCTCATGTTCAGGTCCGCAGAAACATGCGCTGGATAAATTATGTGTGGTACAACCAACAGCGCTTTATAAATCATACGATAGCGGCTTTGGGCCTGCTCACCGAACAGTTACACGCCACAACGCTTATGGCAGTCCAAAATAGGTTTGCCCTAGATACTATGCGGGGTCCGGATCAGGGAGTGTGCGAGATGATTGGATCAGATTGCTGTACAGTGATACCCCTCCATACGGGGCCGACCGGGCCCCTCCAAGCTCTGTTGTTCCGCATGAAGAAGGCGCGGGATCAGATGGTCAAGAACAATGCGGGCCCGGAGCCTGCATGGTATAAGTGGTTATTTTCCGGAGACTGGTTGGCAGGTCTGATGCGTATAGGAGTAATTATTCTCACAGTACTAGCCTGCGTTGCCTTTGTGGCTTGTTGTGGCATCCCACTCCTGCGTGCACTTATAGACAAAACTGTTCACTCCCTGTTTGGACAGTACATGCTGTTGCATACTTCGGACACTGATTGCCCCGAACTGTACTCTTTACTTGAGGAGAACGAGGACGCATGTGTTGTCGGCACAGACTTTTAGTCGCCCTCCACCCCATTCCATGACTCTTACTGTACTGTGTATGTTGTGTTGTTGTCTCCCTGTCTTCCTGTCTCTCTTGTCTCTATGTCCTGTTGTCCTGCGTTTCTGTATATGTTGTGTGCAGGACCATGGCCAGCCCCCCAGCTGTTCGGCGGCAGGGACGTCTTCCCATCTGTTTGTCACTCCATCCCGAGCCCAACGGTGCGTTCTCCTATGCGGCCGACAACTCGTCCAGGAGTCTTCTCTGCTGTGCCTGTACCCGTCTTAGTATGGAGGCCGACATGTCCAGCTGCCTGTGGAGTCTACCTAACCAGTCGAGCCCCGGGCTACGGGTCTGGCTCCCGTACCCAGCGCCCCGGGAGGACCCGGAGTGGACTACGCTACTGGAAGACACAAGACCGCTGGCCCTCGTCATGTCTCACGCTAACATGGCTCATTACGATGGACTCTGGGTCAACGACTCGTGGAGTACAGACTATCCCCTGGATCGCGGTCTTCTCCTTAGGGTACACTCGTACGAGCTTCGTCGCTCGGTAACTGTCGCCCAGGCTTATGGAACAAGCACCCACCATGGCTTTCTGCTCTCGCGGCATGTTTTGCAGCAGACTACTGTTCAGCTGTGCACTGTCTTCTTCTGTGAGTATCCGCTATGGACGGCCCTGACACCGGAGAAACTGGCATGGTTTGAGGCGGTGTCCAAGCCGCCTCTGTTCTTTCACGAGTGGCGCGACACGGACTCGGAGGTGCTGGTGGATGCTCCATACCCGACGGGTTTTTGTGCCCTGTCTGATGTTTGGGCCCAGCTTCGTAATCGCCGTGGTCTGCGCCTCCCCCTTCCCAGATGGATTGGGAGACTCTTTCACAGACATTATTGGTGGTGGCGCTAAATATGGGCAGCGGGCAATGTGGTCTATGTGAGGTCTTGTGGTGCCCCTGGTGGCTATAGGGCTCACTGTCGCGCTATGTGCGGGCAGGGTGGGACTTTTCCCTCTTTATTGGCCTTGAGGGTTTTTCACCCACCCCTGGTTCACCACAAGCGAGCAAACGTTGCGGGAGGAGATGTTATGCTGTCGTTTCGACATATATTTGTTTTTGTGTTGTGTCTTTGGGGGGAGTGATAGTGTTTTATTTTTTATTTGATGCTGAGTGTTGTCTTTTAATGATAGTGTTTTATTTTTTATTTGATGCTGAGTGTTGTCTTTTAATGATAGTGTTTTATTTTTTATTTGATGCTGAGTGTTGTCTTTTAATGATAGTGTTTTATTTTTTATTTGATGCTGAGTGTTGTCTTTTAATGATAGTGTTTTATTTTTTATTTGATGCTGAGTGTTGTCTTTTAATGATAGTGTTTTATTTTTTATTTGATGCTGAGTGTTGTCTTTTAATTGTGTTTTTGTCTTTTCTTTGTCGGTGGGTATCTGTGTTTTGTTTGTCGGGTGGATATTTGTATTTTGTTTA
Source organism: Cranoglanis bouderius (assembly GCA_023630585.1). Taxonomy (NCBI): domain Eukaryota; kingdom Metazoa; phylum Chordata; class Actinopteri; order Siluriformes; family Cranoglanididae; genus Cranoglanis; species Cranoglanis bouderius. The sequence continues at coordinate 13,937,458 of CM042570.1, forward strand.
AGTGCCTGATATTGTTTAGGTGCTGCTTGTGTGAGAGATGCAGACTGTATTTGTATTTTGTTGAGTGTTTATGTCTTCTGTTTTGTATACCTGTCGTAGGCGAGCCGTGGGCGAGCACCATTAGAACATAACTTACAAAAAACGGATTGGGTTTATTGGCCAAAATGTGCTCCGACTGACGATAGGCTTAAATAACCCCCTATAGCATCTAAACTATAGAGAGAGGTTTATAGACTAATATAACGATATTATGACATAAGACCTGACAGAATCCTAGGAAGGTGAGACTTAATAGTCTCAGAGGGGGGAGTGATGCTGAGAAAAAAGAGAGGTAAGACCATATTTAGTGAATAGTAAGTAACCAAGTAGCGCTTAAGACCTTATGTATGTAGCACCTAGGAATAATAAAAACCAGGAGGCAAGAGTGGGGGATAAACAACCATGTTTATTGAGGAAGAGGGTTGATACAGATTAATCTGGAAAGAGGAGAGCCCGCCTCACGCTGGGACGGATAGCAGTAGTAGGAGGTGAAAGAGGAATAATAGAGGGAGGAGTAGCTGGACTCGTTGGGGAATAGTCGGTGGGAGAGACAGGAGTAGACAAAGTTGACTCATCCAAGTTCTGAAGAACACTGGGGGAAAGGGGAATTCTGGAGTCCCATGGGCAACCATCCACGTGTGGGCAGCACTCGGTCTGTGTGGACCGAGAAGTGGTCATCGCCAAAAGCATAGGGGTCTGAGTGAAACGGGAGTGGGTGAAAGGCATGGGTGTCTGAGTTGACACAGACTCCAGTCTGACCCCTTGCGAAATTCGGACCGGGAACAAAGGAGCGGAGGGCAGAGGAGTGCTATAAAGCTGCTCCAGATACTCAGAAATGCCAGTGGCTAGATGTGTCAACTGATAACGACGATAGAGGGTGACCTCGGCTGTCCCAGAGGAGAGTGGGAGAGAACCACGAGGGCGGGCTAGGAGGAGAAGAACATAGGTGGGTCAGGAAAAGAAAACTTGGGGAAAAATCACACACTCTTGCCTTAAGGTAGATAAGCTAAATAGCCAGGTAGGTAAGCTAAATAGCCAGACAATAGTAGTAGTAATGTATAAGAAACGTCCTACCTAAACAGCGTAGTAGTTATGTATAAGAAACGTCCTACCTACACAGCTTGCAAGAAATCTAGAGACACAGCTCACCAAAACTAACTGTAACCACAGCATTAAAGTCTCACAAAAACAGCATTAAGCACAAAGAACAGAAAATAGTAGACACGTAGTAGGGGCAAGGACATAAAACTAAAATAACAAAACGGGAAGAGTAAAAATATGACTTACACATTTTGGGCATCCTGAAGGGAGAATAACGGTAAAGTGTTGAGTAGCACGATAGTCCACAGCTGAATATATCGAAAACTAGGAAGTGTAGGTTAAATACAGACAGTTTTTTTAATAACAAATGACGGCGAAAGCCGAAAATAAGGGGAAATCCAAAAGACGGAAATACCAAAAAAGGCGCAAGGAAAGAAGTAAAACTGGAACTAAGGGGAAATTTAAAGAACAGGATGCGAGTCAAAAAATGACGCATGAAGGGAGATTTTTTCAGAAAAGAGGAAAATAAGGGGAATGTGGCAAAGAATGCAAATGAAGATAGGAGGGGCCAAAAGGGCCATACTGGAAAATAAGGGGAATTCGCCGGGGCATATGCAAAGTAGAGAAGGAGGCGCTACTCAGCGCCTCAGCATAAATAGAGGGGAATTTCTAGGGAGTTTTTTGAGAACACAGAGGACACTGAGGATGCAGTGTATGCTGGTGTACTTGCTTACAATAACATAGAAATGTGTTTTGTATTGTGAGTATTGTTCTCCTTGAGCTCAAAGGACTTTCATGTTTGTGGACTGTATTAAAACAACGTTTGCTCTTTCTCATCCAAGTTTGAAGAGTCTCAATTTATTGATAGTAGTTTGAGTGTAATAAGAGTTTGAAAGGATCAAAACAGCTGAGAGGGAACACAACTCCACCCTGGATGTCGGAGCTCGGAGGGAGACTCCCCTTCTGAGCCCTACTTATTTTCCGACACCCCCTTGTGGTGTGAAATGAATAGATACTGCCGTTTACATAACTAAATTTAGGCAACTATAATTGATGGCTTGGCATTGCAATTGATTTTATATATTTTATATAATTGATTTTATTATTATTTATTATTATTAACTTGTATTTATACATACAATTTAGTCGTTCGACAGTTTCTTTGTAATATCTATTTTACGTTAAATATTTAATACATATTTCTTTATTTACATTTGTACAATTTACTTAAGGGCTCCCCTAGAGGGACAGCCAGAGCACCCTTAAGGGTTCGTAATTTTAAATGAAGAGTTTAATCAAAAGAAGAAAGACATAACCATGTCATTTTTAAATGAATGTTTATTTTCTAAAATCTTTAGTATTTTTCTGCCCTTTGACAGGAATGCATGAAAGACATATTGGCTCAAACACTGTTACAAGAAGAAAAAAAGAAAAAAAAAAGAAAAAAAAAAAAAAGGTTCATATCTGTTGACATAATTTTCATTATCATTGCTGCAACCAACTTCATCATGTTTGTCACGAAGCTTTTATATGAAAACCAGCTCCTTTCCCACCCACGTATCCAATGCAGATCTGATCAAGCAAACTGGCAATTGGGAAAGCATTCTGGGAATTTGATTCAAAGGTTTCTAGTGTGGAAAGGGCCACTAGCTGGAGATCCAGACAATTCCAGAAGAGTTTTAATTTTCCACTCGAGTTTTGCATCGTCTCACTCTTTACTTCTTCCTCTCCCCCATTTATTTATTTTTTAAATACAAGGCCATTTCATGCAGGAACGGATACTGTAAATGTCTGTGGAAACACTTCAGAAATACAGACCACTGAAAAAAAAAAAAAAAATCTGTCTGATTACCGAATGTCAGACACTGATTTGGCCAGCCCAATAAAAGTCTATGCATTTATCCACAGTGCCATTTCAATTATATAAAAAGTACTTCTAATTATCACACCCGCTGTTATCAAACGAAACACCTCTTCAAAAACCAAAGAAATACAATATTCCAATATGGTATATTACCAATACCATATTCCACACTCTCCCAAAGAAGACACATAGCAAGGCCACTCGTGACATTCAAGAAACATTCCTAGGGAGGCCCTTTATTTACAAACCAATGTCAGGTAACAGTGTTCTGAATGTCACCTTCACTGGATGCAAAAATGATGAGTCAGTTTCACAAGTAAGGGTCCTAGAGGCAAAATGTATCCAAAGAATTTCCAAGTAAATCAAAAATGTCCAAGAACATCCCCTTTACATAAAATCTGCGTTCTAACTGCATATTCAAGATCTTGTCCTGATTTCTTATCAGCTAGGTTTTCAGTGTGGTTCTGCAGCCTCAGCGATTGCAGAACTGTCCAAAAGGCTTTTCTTGATGAACATGGCCAAGTTATTGTACAGGATGCATTCCCACAGAGTTATTTACATACAGAGGAACTATTATATACACATAGTATCCACATGTGAATGTACAAATGGTGTCTGGAACTGGCAGCCTGTGAAATCCCTGAACTTAGCCTGAAGCTCACCCGGTCACAAAGACCAAGGACCAAGCTGTGTGTGGAAATTAGGTGTAATGTTAAGGAGGTGAACAACACAGAGGCAAAAGTAGGAGAGGAAGGTAACCAGGTCTGACCCTGAGCAAAGGAACAGTGCCATTTTGCACTAAAGCTAAGTATTACAGCAAATGCAGGTTCAAATCTGTCTATAGAAATGAAACAGAGGCATTCTCTGAAAACACCAAAACTATCATTAAAAAAATGGTAGCAATTCCAAAAGGCCTTATAAACTAAAGGGTTAGAAAAACTGCAGACCAGCTGGAGACGAGAGGCTGTAGTAACAGCACTGCTGCAGCGATACACCACACTGCACGACTTGGTAGGCATATTTCATCTTTACATTCCATCTATGAAACACTTCTAATGCCAAAATGGCTTTATTGATCATGCACACTACCTACAACTAGAACAGTATCAAATACACTCAGAACTTTTTTTTTTATACCGAATGCTTCCATGTAAAAAAACAAACCATAAAATCACAGCATAGGTTCATCTTTCACATACCAAAATCTTTATAAAACCCACATGACTCCACACATGTATTTGATCTATTCTTCTTAATACTCCCGAATACCTTCATTATTCCTACAGTTTAAAAAGAAATCATGCATTACCACCAGACCTCATGCCTTTTTACATACTCATCCGTAAATGTCAATACTAAAACTTTCATCCATCCCGTTCAATACCTTGTAATGCTGCAAGTGTACAGAAGATGTCGCCAGCAACACGTGTGAGACCAGGTTGCTTTTTTTTTTTTTTTTTTTAAATATATTTTTGTGAAAAGTGTGGATCTGTATTGTTCTGTGAAAAAGTTTAGGCTTTTGTTTATTGAATGTTTTCAACACACACTTATCATCTTCCTTTCACATAAGTGCATATTAGCTACATCATACATAATGCAGGGTATAACGGTGAGCAGGAGTCAGTAGGAAGTTATAACAGTAAGTAGGAGGTTATAACAGTGCACAGGAGTGAGCAGTAGGTTATAAGAGTGACCAGGAGGTTATACGAGTGACTAGGAGTGAGCGGGAGGTTATAAGAGTGACTAGGAGTGAGCGGGAGGTTATAAGAGTGACTAGGAGTGAGCGGGAGGCTATAAGAGTGATCAGGAGTGAGCAATAGGTGTTAAGAGTGATCATGAGTGAGCAGGAGGTTATAAGCGTGAGCAGGGGGTTATAGGAGTGCACAGGAGTGAGCAGTAGATTATAAGAGTGACCAGGAGTGAGCAGTAGGTTATAAAAATGAGCAGGCAGTTATAAGAGTGAGCAGGAGGTTATAAGAGTGATCAGGAATGAGCAGGACGTTATAAGAGTGGTCAGGAGTGAGCAGGAGGTTATAAGAATAAGCAGGGGGTTATAAGAGTGAGCAGGGGGTTATAAGAGTGAGCAGGGGGTTATAAGAGTGAGCAGGGGGTTATAAGAGTGAGCAGGTTATAAGAGTGCACAGGGGTGAGCAGTAGGTTATAAGAGTGACCAGTAGGTTATAAGAGTGATCAGGAGTGAGCAGGAGGTTATAAGAGTGAGCAGGAGTGAGCAGGAGGTTATAAGAGTGGTCAGGAGTGAGCAGGAGGTTATAAGAGTGGTCAGGATTGAGCAGAAGGTTATAAGAATGAGCAGGCAGTTATAAGAGTGAGCAGAAGGTTATAAGAGTGATCAGGAGGTTATAAGAGTGATCAGGAGGTTATAAGAGTGATCAGGAGGTTATAAGAGTGGTCAGGAGTGAGCAGGAGGTTATAAGAGTGATCAGGAGGTTATAAGAGTGATCAGGAGGTTATAAGAGTGATCAGGAGGTTATAAGAGTGGTCAGGAGTGATCAGGAGGTTATAAGAGTGATCAGGAGGTTATAAGAGTGAGCAGGGGGCTATAAGAGTGCACAGGAGTGAGCAGTAGGTTATAAGAGTGACCAGTAGTGAGCAGTAGGTTATAAGAGTGAGCAGGAGGTTATAAGAGTGGTCAGGAGTGAGCAGGAGGTTATAAGAGTGGTCAGGATTGAGCAGGAGGTTATAAGAATGAGCAGGCAGTTATAAGAGTGAGCAGGAGGTTATAAGAGTGATCAGGAGGTTATAAGAGTGATCAGGAGGTTATAAGAGTGGTCAGGAGTGAGCAGGAGGTTATAAGAGTGGTCAGGATTGAGCAGGAGGTTATAAGAATGAGCAGGCAGTTATAAGAGTGAGCAGGAGGTTATAAGAGTGATCAGGAGTGATCAGGAGGTTATAAGAGTGATCAGGAGGTTATAAGAGTGATCAGGAGTGATCAGGCGGTTATAAGAGTGATCAGGAGGTTATAAGAGTGATCAGGAGGTTATAAGAGTGGTCAGGAGTGAGCAGGAGGTTATAAGAGTGATCAGGAGGTTATAAGAGTGGTCAGGATTGAGCAGGAGGTTATAAGAATGAGCAGGCAGTTATAAGAGTGAGCAGGAGGTTATAAGAGTGATCAGGAGTGAGCAGGAGGTTATAAGGATGAGCAGGAGGTTATAAGAGTGAGCAGGAGGTTATAAGAGTGAGCAGGAGGTTATAAGAGTGAGCAGAAGTTTCTAATAATAAGCAGGAGGTTATAAGAGTAAGCTGGAATGAGCAATGCTATTTTATTTAACCGAAAACAGGCTGGACAGCAAACATAATGCAGCTGATGCACTGTAGCAATTTGTATGGTCTAAATAAATAACAAGGGGAAGGTGATGAGTGCATGTTGAAAACAGGTCTAGATTTAGGATCACAGGCTGATCTTCAGAAAGTTGGAGGCATCTTCTATTAGGATTTGGTGTATCACTCTTTAGAATTTGTAAATAGCACATCTCTGAATAACTGGGAACAAAAACAAAACAGTGAGAGTGAACAGCCACAGTGTTACTGCAGACTGGCTCTTCTGTGTTGCAGCTCATGTTTAAAATACATAAAACACTGTCCAATATTTTATCCTTTAGCCCAGTATCGTTGTCACAATGCATTACTGAAGTGGTGAAAACGCTCTGAGAAAGAGAAAGGAGAACAAGCACAGATCTCTCTCACACACTATGACTAGGAAGGTGACCTAAATGAGTGATCCTGAGTTCCCGCGGGAGGGAGGAAAGGAAGGTGCACCAACACCTTCTTGTGGAATGAAAGGTGCAAAAAAAAAAAAAAAAAAAAAAAAAAACCAAAACAAAAACACCACCAGCTCATAAATCTCATACATACACAATCACACACATTTAAGACTCATTTAATCTACTCTCAAGATAAAAAAAAAATCAGTCCAATGAACACAATGAAGAAAAGACAGTCGGAAAATGAATCTAAAGCAACTTGAATGGAAAGAGAACAGCATTTAGAATAAAGGCTAAAATGCACCAGTTGAATATGAGGAGTTTAGGTTATGTCTGTCGGAGGAAAAACTGATGATTGCAAGACGATCCATACTGAAGACATTCAGACAGCCTGCTGATCTGATCTGCATGCGCTGCGCTGGGCAGAGCTTCAGAGACACAGGAGAAAATGTCCAGAAGAAAATGACTTTGTTTTTCTGAGACTGCAGTTAGTTCAGTGTGTGTGTGTGTGTGTGTGTGTGTGTGTGTCTGATAATATGCTGATACTATACCTATTAGATCGTGAACGTTTATTATTAGCTTCATGCCATGCTTAAAATTTGTCCACAATTATGCTAACTTGCGCAGAAGAAGCCAATGAGCTCAGTGGGTGAGTTAAGTCCATTCAATGAATCAGTGTTACCTGCCTGGCATTTTCAAAATATTCTTGGCTCAGGTAAAGATGCTATGCAGGCATTTCACACAAAAACTCCTCATTATTCACAAAACAGAGTAAATGATTAGTTTAAAAGTCTTAACATAAGCCTATATTTAATTTCACTAATTTCAGTTATATTTTGCATTTATACTGGCTGATATTTATTATCTTAAGGTTCAACCAATGATCTACTAAACCCTTGTCATAACTATGTTTTTGGTATGTGCCCCCATGTGTGTGTTGGAGTAAGCCTCATGTTTGCTGTAGTGTGCATCAGTGTATCCAGGCATGCTAGTGTCCGTTTCCATATTTCCAACAGCTTTTATCTACTTACTCGAAGCATGATTCATCCTGGGCAACACAACAGCGATACTTCATTCATTTTTGCCTCTTTTCTCCCTCTCGGACTAATGACATACAAACACATGTTGAAAGAAAGGTAGAAAGAACCTGAAAAGATTAAAACTTTAAGGAGCCCCTGTGCATGCGCTACAACCTTCACAGCAAGCCTAGTGCCTGTGGGTGGAGCACTCGAACGGAGACGAGGGCTAATCACCTTGGCCACCGGTTTTAAGATGGTGGAGTGAAGGGTGCGCCCTCATCGCTGGGCGTGGCCGTGTCATCACTTGGCTCCAGACTGTCCTTTGGGCTCACGGTGCTATCGGAAGTGGGTGTGGGCTCATCCGGGGGAGGCGGAGTTTCATGGTCATCTTGCTGTCCGTTAGGGGTGCCATCCAGGGGCTCGGTGGGGGTTGGGGGTGGCGTATTGGCATCCGGTTCCATTTTGGTGATAGACAAAGAGGTGGGTACAGCAGCCACGTGGGCCTGGACTCGTGTGCTTGAGTTGTGGAGGGGATCGCTCATGCCCATGCAGCGCCACTGCATGATGCTGGTGTCCTTGCCTCCTGTCGACACCAGGTGTCTGTCGTTGTGCATGAAGCTAACGTTGGTCACGTGGCTGCTGTGGGCACTGTACTTATGACTTGGGGCCTGTGAACAAAATAAAATAAAATGAACAAAACTGTCACTGTCCATTATTTTACACTTGCTCATTCATGTGATTATCCAATCAGCTGGTACAATATTGGTATCAGAGAGGCTGGTTTGAGTATTTCAGAAACTGCTAATCTCCTTCCATTTTTGCACATAACAGATCTCTAGAGATTACACAGAATGGTACAGAAGCCATTACACACAAATCTATCCCTATTATACGGGAATCTGAGGCTACAGCAGGCACAGGCTCACCAAAACTGGACAGTTAAAGATTGATGGAAAAACATGGCCTGTTTCACCTGTCCGGTTTTGGTGAGCCTATGCCTACTGTAGCCTCAGTTTCCTGCTGAGGTTGTCCCTGAAATCATATCATTCCCATTCTGATGTTTGATGTGAATAGTACCTGAAGCTCTTGATCTGTATCGGCATGATTTTAGGCATTACGCTGCTGCTACATGATTGACTGACTGACTAATTGCATAAGTGGCCACATGTACAGGTGTTCTTAATAAAGCAGACATTGAGTATGTTCGGTGCTGTATCATCCATTCTGCTAAACTTAAACATCCTCAAATGGCTACAAATAAATTAAGAATGGTGTTATTTAATGAAATTACTGATACAAAAAACAAATGTAATTTTTAACAGCTATGTTTTTCAATATTTACTGAAACCAGTAGTGTAATACTACTTGTACCTAAGCTCTGTTGAATTTTCTAATGTGATTGGTCAGAAGGTGTTGATTTATATGATAGCACAGCTCTGACAATAGTGCTGGCAGTAATTCAAATCACAGATTTATATGAATGTGCTTGTTTTAATAAGTTATCGTTTCTATAGGAACAGCTACTTCACAGGGACTTGTATGGTGGACACTCCACATAATTTAAACCTAGTAATAAACAGATGAAAAACATGTTATTTAACAAAGAAGAACATATAATTAGTGAATGGTGAACCTTAGAGACATTTAATTAATATTTATGTAAGGAGTTGCAGGCATCAGTACTTTGTAACCATCAGTACGTTTTCAGGATAGAGGACTTTGTGCTTTCTGGTTTCTCTGGGTTCTTTACAAGCTGTATTTTTTAATTACCTCCAAGACAGAGAAAAAAAAGGAGAGCCTGACAAGGGAATGACTGTTTTAACTGCTATAACAGAAAGTGATAACAGGAACTAACTTGTTTTGCGGACGTTCCACCACATATAATTTAAATACTTATAAAACAAAATGTATGGGTAAACTGCTGTGGAACAATGGAAATTGGATATTCGGATACATTCTGATTTCATCAACCAATGATGGCATTGGTTTTTGACACGCTGTGGTGGACGCAAGTGTTTGGATAGAAGAGTTATTGTACATGACGTGATAGCTGCAATGATTAAAGCTAAGATGTTTAAATAGTCAGTAGTTATCCTTAGATGACATCTTTTAAAATGTCACAAAAAAAAGTATTGAAAACTGTGATTTTTACATATAAAAGATATTTAGAGCAGTTACACCTCATAAAAAACTGGGTGAGTTTAGAGTGAGAAGGTGATGTCATAAAGTGGGCATACTGTATACTGTAACACAACGCCGAAGGCACCCTGTGCTACAACATGACCACCTGGTTTGGGAACCTATCTAGTAAAGGCAATTTTAAATTAATGACCATGAATATGCTATTATGTTGAGACACCTATCTCTTGTAGTATCTGTGCTAACTCGTTTTAGGATGTTGGCACTGACCTTAGGTCTGGAGCAGGGGTACTGGAACAGATGCACCTTGCAGAAATCATCAGCCAGAGCAATGACTTTCCTGTTGTGAGATCTGACCAGAGCGTTGATATCTGTTCCGTCTGAACCCTCTGGCCATACTCCTGTTCCACAACAAACACAAAACACATCCACAGAGTCAGAGTTTAGCATTGTTTACCACATGACTGTAGACATCTAATACTAATAATACGGACAGACACACACACACTCATACACACTCAGATATACACCAACAAGCATGCATGTACACTGATATACAGGGGTCCTTCTATTAGCTTAAATAACAAGTGTCACACACTCTAGAGTCTAATAATTTCAAGTTAATAGGAGGACCTCTGTATATAGAGTCTAGACATTACTATCTCTGTTAGGATCTCTGTCTGAATCAGGTCACACACACTGAAGCTCAGTCGTGGAAATATGGAAGATACTATCAGTGAGAGTGTCGCTCCCTCTGGCTGGCTGAAGTGGAATATGCAAATCACTACCAAACTGTTTTTCCAACCCAATAAAGAGCTCAAATATGTGGAGGTGTGTGTATGTGTGTGTGAGTGTGTGTGTGTCCCTGCTTCGGCTACTGCTCCCTGCTTCAGTTATTGCTGAACTGTAGACACCAGATCAACATGGCTAGACATGAAGCAGGTTTGTAAAACTTGGTGAGGTCAAATGAGAGAAAAACGAATGGAGAATAAGAGTAACAATAAAAAGAGGACAACTGTGGGGAGAAAACGACTGGATGGTAAGCAGCAGAGTAACACTCTCTAAACTGCTCTAAACACAGAGCAAAACACATACAATTAAGAAACCAGTCCTAAGAATACGTATAAGTCAATCCAAACCCCACAGTGCATCATCATACTGACCGAAGACATGGAATCCCAGCACACACGTGTACGTGGCCCAGTCGATATCCTTACAATCAGAGCGGTTACGAATCAGCTTACAGCCATTTGGAATGTCCCCTAAAGGAAAAAAACAATATTGCGTGAATGGGGGAGAGAGAGAAAATGTATGGTGTGCATGTGTTTTAGAGAGAGAGAGAGAGAGAGAGAGTAATTTCACATGCATAAAATAAAAATGTGTTTGATCTGGTGAGTGTGACAGACTTATCTCTTTTTGTTCATGGAGTGTGTGTGTGTGTGTGTGTGTGTGTGTGTGTGTGTGTGTGTGTGTGCGCGCGCACACGCGTGTGTGCATGTGTGTGTTCGTTCCTGTGGCTGCACACTCACAGTAGAGGATTTCATAGTCTCCTGAGTTGGACATAATGAACTTGTTGTCGGGGGACCAGTCAAGATGCGTAATGTAGCTGGAATGTCCCTGAAGAAAAGGGGGGGAAAAAAGGAGAAAAAAAATATATCAGTTTGTGAGAAACAAAGCAAAAGTATCTGTCTGTGATCCAATGGCAACAGAGCTAAGTGACTTATTATGCGAGTACATCTAAAACAAAATGTTAATTCAGGGTTATCAGCTGCTGTTCATCTGCTTATAAAGTCAATTTCCTCTCCTTCCTGCTTTCTCAAGACCAATTAGACAATAGGAGCTGATAAGCTGCATACAGCCCATAGAGAAAGCCACTGGCCAATCAAAGTCAGAGTCAGTAATTCTCTAGGGCCAGCAAACACACCACACAGCCAAAAACACACACTGGGCAGAGAGATGAATGCTGATCCTCTAAACACAATCAGTTTAAAAGAACAATATTGTATGTAATTGTTACATGGGGTAAGTATTAAATGAGATTGAGAATGAAATTAAAGCGAGACAGTAGAACAATCAATAGCTAACATTTTTAAATATTGGATAATCTCTAAAAATATTTAGTGTATTCATGTTATTAAGTGTGATTTATTGTTTAATATGTGCATCAAAATTCTCTGCATACTTCTGCACACGTTCATTAAAAGTCATTTAAATTAAACAGAAAGTCAGACGTTATACATAATTACGGTTCTATTTGCTGTTATTATGTATTAAGCACTGTTTTTCCACTGTTAACTTTCTGGAGTTTTGTTTTTTAGTTTTTTATGGAGATACTGAGATAATTAAAGCTGGATGGAATCTGGATTAAAGACAGTAGGAATGGTCATTTTGAGCATAATTACTCTATTGTTTTGTTTTTAAATAATACTCATTTGCCTACTTCACACACACTGACATGTACAGGACACAACACAAGTGTTTTCAAACAAAATAGACCGTTTCACACGTTTCATAGAAGCCCTTAAAACAGTAAGCACCCAATACTAAAATGAACAGAAGTGTGTGAACTGTACATATCATACGCATGTTACTAGCTGCTTTATTAAGAACTCTATCTCAGGTATAGACTATTGAGGATCAACAGCAGCAATCTCTGCTCTAGACAACACTTCTGTGACTCTATTCAGTCTACATGCTCCAAGTGAACATGTGAGGCTCAACTTTGCTTTCATTCCATTTTCATGTTGGACCAAACTGGCAAATGCAATCTGTAATGAAGTACACAGTCACCTGTGTAGTATAGGGTGCTGAAACTTTCGCTTCTTAAACTGGTGAAGGCTTAGCAGGCAACTGATTTCATAACTAGTAAATCAATTATTTAGGCTGCCAAATATTATACATTTTTGACTCCTGACATACAGACAGACAGGCAGGCTCTCATGCCAGAAACACTCACTCCCAGTTTAGGAAGAGAACCTTGATTTGTTCTTTTCCATACTCTTTGAGTCACTTGAATAGGTTTCCTTCCCATTTTCTCACGTGCAAATACTCACGCACACAAACACAAGCACGCACGACATCTTTCCAAGCCTGGGGCAAAAGCCGCTAGAGTCACGTTCTCTTATATACACCCATGTGCATGCACTTCATACGGGCACACTCACACATGAAGCTGTATCACTGAGTGCATGCACGCACACACACGGAAAAAAATAAAAATAAAAATAAAAAATACACATGCAGAGCTCCATCACCACATACTCTAGCCCACGTCATCAACATCGGTCTGCTGGGAAACTCCAACCACAGCACTTCGTCTTCCTCTGCCTGGCTCTCATCCACACACATATCCACGCCTTCCCCAGCCCCCGCCCCACAGTGCCAGACACTGTTTTATTACGCAGCTGTTGTGCAGCTGTGCAGACCCCTCCATTTGTATACTGAACTAGCTTGATGTGTGTATACAGCCTCTGGTGTGAATAAAGCCACAAGCTGACCTCTCCACGATGTCTCTCTTTCCTCCTCTGTGGCTCGTGTTCCTCTCTGTCTTGTGCAAGCTTGTTTTGCTGGACCCTCTGTCACTGCTTAACTACATCTGCACACTCCCATTCAACACCAGCACAGCGTCCACATACAGACTAGCAAACACGCGCACAAGGACATGACCATATGCAAATAACCGTAACCTGCGTTTCAGGCCAGTAACCTGACTCAGTAGTGGGGATTAACAAAGCATTAATCTGATACAGAGCATCCATATCAGACCAACATACTGGATCAGATGAACACGTCCACAGATGTGGATTCTCTACATGTGTGAATGCATGCGATGTTGGCCTTTAAAACCAAGTCCTGGCTGCAAAACCTTTTAAACAGGTTTTGCAGTAATTAAACGTAAAAAACAAACAAACAAAAAAAAATGCTACAATGATGGAGCCAACAAGTCTAGTCCAGCTTATCATTAATTTCTTAATAAACGTAAACTTATTGTTAATTATTTAATTAGCATCTCAGGGAGTTTTTCCTCGCCACCATCGCCTCTGGCTTGCTCATTAGGGATACATTCACACATTTAAAATTTATATCCTGAATGTATTTATTTCTGTATAAGCTGCTTTGTGACAATGTCCATTATTAAAAGTGCTATACAAATAACACTGAATTGAATTGAATTAATTTGTGCATATAAAATTGTGGTTATGCGTCGAATAACCTTAAATTATACTTGAAGGAAGCTATTAAAGAAAAGGTATTTCAGGCAGTTGACCTCACTTTGACCTTGACTCTGTTTAGAGGCATAAAAGAATGTTAATTTCAGATTAGTATTGAGTATCAACCAATACACAGAGGTCAGACACCCAACAGTGATGACTCATCTTGATTAGTTTTCAACTGATGACAACAAAAAAGCAAATGATATTTGATTGCGCTGGTCATACTGAGTTGCATGTCCAGAAATTTTAATCAGACTTGAAACTACATAAGGTTCGAGTCCAATTGGAAAAAGTGTAGTGTGTGGACTGTAGAAAATCTTTTCTGCTCAAATTGTATACCGTAAAATTAGACTTGAGCTGCCAGTCTCCTTAATTTCTCAGGGCAGTGAGAGGGTGAGCAACGGAGAGAAAAAGAGGGAAAGAAAAACAGGTCAAACAGAGGTGGGATTCATAACGTTCCAGCCCAGTGAGATGTGAAGCAGGTCACAGCCGATCCAGTATCACGCTCCATAAACACTCACCTCAACCGAGCCTCCACTGACCTTTCCAAAGCTGCTAATAACATGCTGTTGTAGTACAGTCCACATATCTTACTTACTGACACCAAAAGCAACACCACTGCTGTATTTCTTCACCTCATGAGACACTAACATTTATTTCTATCAGTCCTTTTACAATAATCTACACTGACTTTGACTGTCTCTCCCTCTTTCTCTCGGGCACACACACTCACATACATCCCCTCACATTAAGATGTGAGATGGTACAACACCTAAGGGAGAAATACAAGTATAGGCAGCTGACCTCGGTAAAGCTACACATAAAGGCACATAAAAACACTGACACACACACCTTAGGGTTCTTATGACTTACACACACAGAGCTTCTATATTATGACGGCCATCTTACTGCTTCTCTTTATGGGTTGAGAAAGACACAGAGATGTATATGCATTAGCAAGAGACTCACAGAGCATTTCCCGTATCTGCTGTACTTGCGTCCATTATCCGACACTGTGTAGAGGTAAATGAAGTTATCATGTGATCCCACTGCCAGCAGTGTACCATCTGAAAAAAAGAGAAGGTGATTCATGAAAATGCTGATTCAATTTCTGTAACAGCACAGCTCTTATAATAACTACTAACACAGAGACTTCTATGGTGGATGCTTCACCTAACCGGAAAGAAAACGTGTGTAATTGTTATGGTGACGTTTTCTGTGAGATGTTTATTTAGCATTTTTGGAAGGAGACATCAGTGTCAGTGCTAAAGCTTTAAGTTTTCTGACACAACATGGGAAAATCCTCAGGACGCAGGACTTTGAGGCTTGGTAACATAACGGTTTTTTTTGTTTGTTTTTTTTCTTATCTACCCTGTCTGTAATTGATCATTTTCCTATAACAGCAATGCCCCCAAGTGTTTAATTCCTTATATGGCACATAAATCACGGCAAAAAACAAAACAAACAAACAAAAAAAAAAAACCTGCTTAAATAATGAAATTACTGCTTTACTAATTAAATTAATTAAAACAAACATACAGTGGTACTTGAAAGTTTGCGAACCCTTTACAGTTTTCTATATTTGCATGTTTTGGAATGGCCAAGTCAAAGTCCTGACCGTAATTCAATAGAAATGTTGTGGAAGGACCTGAAGCAAGCAGTTCACGTGAGGAAACCCACCAGAGTTGAAGCTGTTCTGTACTGAGGAACGGGCTAAAATTCCTCCAAGCCGATGTGCAGGACTGATCAACAGTTACCGGAAACGTTTAGTTGCAGTTATTGCTGTACAAGGGGGTCACATCAGATACTGAAAGCAAGAGTTCACATACTTTTGGCACTCAAAAATATGTAATATTGGATCATTTTCCTCAATAAATAAACGACCGCATATAATAATTTTGTCTCATTTGTTTAATCTGCTTCTCTTTATCTACTTTTAGGACTTATGTGAAAATCTGATGATGATGTTTTAAGTCATATTTAGGCAGATATACAGAAAACTCTAAAGGATTCACAAACTTTCACACACCACTGTAAACGTTTGTTTCATATTAATTTTTATTTTAAGTAATGTTTTCTAGCTGCTGATATTTTATAACGACATACACGTCATATTTCTATTGTTCCTCCAATACACTGTTAGACTGAATACCAAATGGCCTTTTGTTCACTAGTCACTGTATATTCTCACTACATAGGGCTGTATGTCCAAGCAAACCCCATTTACGATTGAACCACAAAAAAAGAAGTGCCTGTTGGAAATTGTTCAATACTTAGATAAAAAAAAAAAAAAAAAAAATTGATACACAACTTTAAAGACATGATAAAGCATACGGTAAATGACATGCATTTATTAAGAGCCCTTTTTCTAAATCCAGTGACCGGGCTCATTTGTTTAGGAAATGTGTGTTTCCATAACCTTGCATTAGACAATTAAACATAGAACAAAGGACTTAAAAACATTCAAACACTGAACTGCATTCTGACAGCCTACACTGTACAGTATCACACACATTACAGTCACTCACCCACAGTGTAGCGCATCACTGACAGCTGCTCATTGCCATCTGTGTGGATGGCCACCAGGTCCCTAGTCTCAGCATCCAGAACGTACCACCTGCACATGCACGCACGTACACACACAGGGGCAATGAGTGGCTCATTGGAAACAGAATAAACACAAGTACAAAATTTAGAAGCGACCGAAGCTGCAGATGAGAAGAAATGCTGACTTACTTCCCTGAATGAGTGCCAATGGCAACCACAGCACCGCTAGGGTGGAAATCTGCGCAGTGACCGTGTTCCTGCCAGAGATTATACAAATCACCATCATTATGGTCATCATCTATATCAAAGATCATATCAAAGATATCAAACTCAAGGCCAAACAGGCCCCTCTGTGTCATTTCATTCGGCCCGCGTGAACTTTCAAAAACTGAAACGACCTGAAATATTTTCCTTTTACAAAAATGCATGGTCTCGTAGTATCTCACAGTACTGAAACACTGGTTAAAATCTGACATCTGTTGCTTTTGATGCAAGTCAGATCCACATCTAAAAAAAGGACTCAGTGTATCTATAGTGTGATTCACTGATTGACTTCAAATCCGAAAATGTATCACCCAGTGCAGAGACCACACATATGTAGAAAATAGAAAGGTTTATGGATTACAAATACAAGGAAGATGGGAGACTAAGGATATTAACAACATGGAAAAGAGGGAATACATCTGGAATAGGATATGGGTGTGATGGTCAGGTGTCCACAAACCTCTGGTCATTTAGTCTCATCACCTAATGGTGCATACAGTATAGTTTCTGTTAGTCCATTTTTTCTAAAAAGTCCTATTCTAAATTCATTTATTGATGTTAATCATTATGTTACAAAACATAAACATCCTTAGATTATGGTCCTTCAAGGGCTCACAGACATGCCGATGTGGCCCAGGGAGAATATGAATTTGACATCCCTGATCTATAGCATCATATTATCATAATGGTTACGGTCATGTCCAAGTAAAGTGTTTTTAACTTCCGTCAGGTTAGCCACATGGTCTGTGTGTGAGAGAGTCCGTGAGTCTGTGTGTGTGTGTGTGTGTGTGTGTGTGTGTGTGTGTGTGTGTGTGTGTGTGCACAGCTATGCAGGCTCTTACGTCCAGCAGTCTGGTCCATTCCAGCAAATGATCCACTGAGTTCCACAGACACACCTGCCTGTCCTGCGCACAGGTGAGGAACAGGTCTTTAAACGGGTGAGCAGCCAGACCCCACAGCTCATCCGTGTGACCCTATGGGACGAGAGAGAGAGAGAGAGAGAGAGAGAGGGATAATGCAGATGTGAGTGTGTGTGTCTGTGTGTGTGTGTGTGTGTGTGTGTGTGTGTGTGTGTGTGTGTTAAGAACACCTGGCAAATGCACAACTGGTAGTATCCTACATGAGGTCACAGTCAGTTACATGCTAGTTTGTGTAATTTGTGTAAAAAAAAATATATACGTGTGCATTTTAAGCGAAACGTCTAAAAACAAACTCCTTCCATATGAGCTGCAGAGGCAGAACTGGCCAACATTGAGAGTGTGTGTGGAATTCTTTCTCCAGTCTGTTTACACTAGAGCAAAATAGCTGGCAAAAAAATCTGTGTTAAAGCATGGCCAATCCGCTGTGGAAAATCACAGACTGAATGCTACCGAGGTGGATATAATCTTCTGATTCATATCAGTCTTCAGGGATTGCTGCTCAAAGCATCGTTGCTTTTAGTCCCTACTGATGAAGCAGACCTGCACTACTCTCAGCCTGGATATCTGAGCCAGATGTTTATGCACAGCATAAGCAATGATCTCTTTAGGTTCTTAAACTGTATTCAGAGATTGCAGAGAAGGGACAAAAAGAAGAAGTGGGGGGGAGTGATATTTCCAAATTTGGAATGTGAATCAAAAAATGAATGGAAACACTAAATTTGAAATATTATATATTGAACAATATTATATATTGCAAAAAAGTTTTGGGCTTGGATGTAATTGAAAAGTCAATTCAGAGAACAAGGATTGATGTAAAAGAACATTTTCGTTACATTTTCATGTTTTCATGAAACATTACATACATTTTTTTTTTTTTTTTTTTTTTTTTTTGAAAGACAGTGATGCCTCACCTGCACCTCCACCTGAAAGCCATCATTAAAAGTGCCCCTCAGGATGAAGTTGCGTGACGTGCCCACGAGGAACTGCTCGCCCTTCCCCTCTGCAACGGCTCGAATGGTTCCGTATTGATCTGGAACCTGAAGAGGCACAGAAAACAAAATCAGCAATGCAAAAAAATGTCTTTTTTCAGTGTTTATTAAAGTTCAGTGGAGACTAACAAATAACAGAACCACAAATGTTTATACAGAGATTTTAAAGCATGTGTTTGAGGGTTTTCTTTGGAAAAGGCTGTACATGTGTGTCTGTTTGAGAACATCAGGATGTGGTTATTAATCATAGATCCCTCTTTGAATGCTAACAGTCTTCACTTGTGTGTTGCCCGAGTTAGAATGTGTGTATGGTGTCAGTGTCTGTCTCGTAGCCCACCTCAATGTCTCTCTCTGGGTTGAGGTCGTGGTCCCACAGAATGATCTTGTGGTCTTTACCTCCTCCGGTCAGTAGGGTGCCATTCCTCAGCTGACACAGTGTAAACACACTGCCATCGTGGGCCTTGATCTGACGGCTGATCTGAAATGCTCCAGAGGGAGAGAAAAACAGAAAGAATATGTAAACAAGAGCGTCAATCAAAACACCTCTGGGGTACCAGAAGTGTGTTTAGTTTCAGTTAATAATCAATGACAGGAAAGTAAGCCCACGCACATCATGTACAGTAGTGAGAGTGGCGTGTTAGTGTAGGAACCACATAAGAAGAAATCGAGTGAAAACAGTAACTGGTAGCAGTCACAGAAAAATAGATGGATGAAATACAGGTTCACAGTCTAAAAGTCAGGTTGAGAGCATAAAGGAAAGCTGATGATTGCTTAGATGGTGATTTCTGGGAATGAAGTACCACACATTT
The DNA here is from genome assembly GCA_023630585.1 of Cranoglanis bouderius. Lineage (NCBI taxonomy): Eukaryota > Metazoa > Chordata > Actinopteri > Siluriformes > Cranoglanididae > Cranoglanis > Cranoglanis bouderius. Next base: position 13,957,025 of record CM042570.1, read on the forward strand.
TTCTCATGGCTAATGCGGTTTGTGCAGCCTGACACTGATAGTGCCTTTTAGCTCTCAATGTTACTAGTGAGGTTCTCTCTCTTTCTCTCTCTCACTCTCTTACACACACACACACACACATATATACTTAAATGAAGCCTGCATAAAAATCCCAATCCAGTTCCAAGGCTTTTATCATAGCATTAATACTCAAATACTAAAATTAAACAATTCAGGGATAAGTGGAATTTCTATTGTCGTGTTTTTCTGCAAATTTTGGGTTATGATTAATACAGGTGCATCTCAAAAAATTAGAATATCGTGGAAAAGTTCATTCTTTCCCATAATTTAATTAAAAAAGTGGAAGTTTCATATATTCTACAGTTGTAATCAAAATCATTCAACCCCCATTGCAATTCAGATTGATTGTCAAAATTTACAGACTTTCAGCTGTTTGCAATGAACAAATCAAACAAAAGCAATTGAAATAGTTCAACACAACGAATGCTTCAAGTGGTTTCTCCAAATTCAACTGAAAATGCAACTTACAATGGCTTCTCCAGTCTCAAAATTATTCAACCCCCTGAATACAATCCCTCACAACAGCACAAATATGCAAAACAGGAGTTGTCTCAAGCACACCTGATGCAACTAATCAAGGGCTTCATTAGTTGCACCAGGTGTGCTTGAGCTGGAACACATGAAATACCTGAACTGGCTAGGGGTTTGTTGAGTGTCACGTTTCACTGCATGTTAGAAATATGGCTAGGTCAAAAGAACGGTCCAAAAAGTTAAGAGAACAGATCATCGCCCTTCACAAACAAGGAACAGGATACAAAAAGATAGTGAAGGCACTGAATGTTCCTAGAGACACCGTTGGAAGCATAGTTTGCAAGTTCAAAGTTAAGGGAACAGTGGTTACAATACCTGGACGTGGCAGAAAAAGGAAGCTGTCAACCAGGTTTCTGAAAAGGCGGGTTGTGAAAAACCCCCGAGTGACTGCAAAAGACCTGCAGCAAGACCAGGTGGCAACAGGCACTGAGGTTTCAGTGAGCACAGTATGGCGCGTACTAAACGCAGAAGGTTTCCATGCCAGAACTCCAAGATATACACCACTACTGACCCAAATGCACAAGAAAAGTCGGCTCCAATATGCTCAAAATCATATAAATAAGCCACAGAAGTTTCGGGATTCTGTTCTGTGGAACTTTTCGGCACAATGGATCAGTGGTATGTCTGGAGGAAGCGGAACGAAGCATGTGAAGCATGGTGGTGGCTCGGTGATGCTCTGGGGCTGCTTTGTATCCTCTGGCACTGGAAACCTGCAGCGTGTGGAAGGCAAGATGGATTCATTGAAGTATCAGGAAATCCTAGGAGAAAATGTCATGCCGTCTGTGAGGAAGCTGAAGCTTGGGCGTCATTGGACAATGATTCCAAGCATACCTCAAATTCCACCAAGGCTTGGTTGCAGAAGAAGTCCTGGAAGATTCTACAGTAGCCATCGGTCACCTGACATGAACCCCATAGAAAATCTCTGGTGGGATGTGAAGGCAGCGGCTGCAGCACGCTAACCAAAGAATATTACTGGAGGCCATTGCTCATGAGGAATGGGCTAAGATTCCTCAGGAACGCTGCCAGAAGCTGGTGTCTGGCTATGCATCTCGTACGGAGCAGGTCATAACAGCAAAATGGTACTCTACTAAATAGCAATTCCTGCAGAAGGAGCCCCGAGTGCACAAATTAACATACTTTTCAGAAGGTCGACATTTCTGTATTATAAATTCTTTATTCTAATAATTTGAGATACTGGATTTTTGATTTCCATGAGCTGTAAAGCCGTCAAGCCATCAAGATTAAAACAAAAAAGGCTTGAAATATTTCACTTTATGTGTAATGAATATATAATATATGAAAGTTCCACTTTTTGAATTAAATTACGGACAAAAAAAAACTAACTTTTCCACGATATTCAAATTTTTTGAGATGCACCTGTACGCAGCTCTGTGGAAACGTGTTTAGGTAGCGCACATGTCCTGCAGGGGGTGCTGTGTTAAAAAACACTACATCCCACACTGCAGGGGGCAAATAAAGGCATGATTAATGTTTAAATCCTGGCAGCAGGCCTCACTGGAACTCTGCTGATCCAGTTTTGCAGCATGCCTCCAAAAACTATTAGCACATTATAGGAAGAATAGGACCTGCAAACACACACACGCCCAAACAGTCACACACACAAAATCACATGCTCAGGTAATAGCTTGGTTTGTGTAAAAGTGAGAGAGAATCTGAGAGACACAGCCAAAGAAAAGCCAATACCTTTAAGTCCTTTTCCTGGTGGCGGATCCGCTGTGCTGCGGGTCCAGATAAGCAGGACGCCCCCCGAGTCTCCGGTCAGAATGTCTCCGTTATTGAGAAAGGCCAGACACTGCACAAACTTGGGCTTTTCATATTTCTAAAAAAAAAAAAAAAAATAATAATCAATAAAACAAAAAACAAAAAACACGCACACTTATTGCAAAGCCTTACACCCAGACACATCCGGTCACAAAGGTTTACAACATCCAACATTATACAAAATTATAAAAGTGTTCCATTCAGACTCTTAGCAGCATGTAACAAAACAAAAGCTGTGCATTAGAATGTCCAAGAGAGCTTATGTGGTACAGGTAAATATACAAGTAGAAATACTTAGAGATATCAAATGGCTAAAAAAAAAAACATCCCAGGTAAATCATTAATGAATCTCAAAATTGATTATTTTCCAATAACAGCACTTACCTCTTACATCGCAGCAATTTGCCACTGCCAACAATTTTTTTTTATTTGTTCAGGGGGCAAAATAAGGTAATTTCCTGTTTTTTTTTTTAATTAATTCAATTTAAGTCTTACTGTACCAAAAGTGATCATGGGTTAAAACTGTTTAATTTTAATAAATAGACTAAATAAACTACAATAGAACAGCTGTTTCTACCCATTAGCTGTATTTTATTATTTGCCTTGTTGGAACATGATTTTTTTTTTATTGTAAATGTACTTGGTTTGTGATGTTCTGGCAGGCTGTAAAAAAGTCCCGAGGTGACACATCTGTTCAGTTATTGAGTTATGCGCTGGTGTGCCAGGTTGCCAGGTCTCAGCAATATTTTCAGCCCCCAATACAACTCAAACATTGTGTTGGAAACAAGTTCACCATGGTGTATGCGCATTCCTTATTTGTTCTTTCAAAACTAGCCCAATTTGTCATATTATTAGAGCTTAGACATTTGTTCTGACAATACTATTTGAAATACATTGCACCTCATGTGATTCACAATGGATAAAAAAAAAAATGAAAGTTCAATTTTAAAGGTTTAAAAAAAACAAAAAAAAAAAAAACAAACAAAAAAAACAATGTGGAATGTAGAAAACAAAAACTGATAGGCATTACAATGCATATGGGATTGTCTTATAATTGCATAGCGACACCTTGAATGCCAATCAAACTGAACCTTGAGCTGGCTAGGGATATTCCAAACTTTAATACCTCAGCGAACACTTCTCTATGTGTGTATAAGTATATGGTTCAGGGTTATAAGAGGAAAAAAAAAACAGCCAAGGATTGTGTGTATTTGCATTTGTATTGCATTCTGCACCCCATGTTAACATGGAATGATATGAAAGCCCATATTTGTGCAATCTCATAAAATTCATTTATTAGTGCATGATTCACTGCATAAGTATGAGTCAGCATGTGTTTATCTACATTCACGTGTGTGTCCTCACCCCAAAGATGCCCTGCTTGCGAGCCAGAGAGTTGCCGCTCCATGTCCAGAAAAAGATGTGCGACTTGCCGCAGGTGACGATGGTGTTTGCGTCTGTTGGGTGGAACTCAACCGCTAAGACCACCTCATTGGTAGTCTGTGTGTGAGAGAGAGAGAGAGAAGAGAGAAGAGAGAAGAAAGAAGAGAGGAGAGAGAGAGAGAGAGAGAGAGAGAGAGAGAGAGAGAGAGAGAGAGAGAGAGAGAGAGAGAGAGAGAGAGAGAGAGAGAGAGAGAGAAGATATAATGGGGTGTGAGCAGTGGATAAGAGAAAGGAAAAGGCTAATTGCTGTGAATGAGCTGGTTAGGAAGAAGGCCAAGCTGATGTCATACAGCAAAATGAGGAAGCTAGGAGAGTGAAGCAGAATAAAGAGGAAACGGCAGACAAAAGACAGGAACAACAAAACGGATGATCGGAAAGAGGTAGTTAGTGGAACAGGGAGGTGGGAAAGATGAGAAGCAGTTCCACATGCAATATATTACTCCTCCATCACACCTTAATCTCAGCAATTTTGGATTTCTTCTGCCAGTCCCACACAGTCAGCATGTGCTCATTGGAGTCGTCAACCACGCTGAGGTGGATGCCTGAGTCCTGAACACACACAAAACACAGCTGTAAATAGAGTACTCAGGCACTGACTCCATGCATCAGCGCATGTCCGGTCATGTCAATACTTTAATCAGTGATTAGTCTTTAAGTGTTTTACAGGTCAAATGAGAGTCAAAATGTCTGAAGTAAATGAGACTAAAACAGTTGACGAAAATAATCAAGAAGAATGTAACTAAAAATAGCAGAATTAAGACTGAAGTTAAGACCAATATTAATAATTGGGTTACATTGCCAATAAAAACTAAGCAAACTCAAACCCATAAACCTTTACAGCAAATGCTAACATTTGAGGGATAAATATGAATCGCCCTGTTGCTGATGGGCACCAGCTGCTTCACCACTTTATTTTAGAGATTAAGAAAAGCAGGCACTGATGACTGTAAATGACCTTAAATACAGGTAAACATACAAGTAGAAATACCTAAAGATGTTAAAATGGTTAAAAAAAATATCCCAAGTAAATCATAATTAATCCCAAAATTCATTATTTTCCAATAACGGCACTTACCTTTTACATCACAGCAGTTTGCCACTGCCAACATTTTTTTTTTTTTTTTGTTCAGGGGGCAAAATACAGTAATTTCCTATTTATTATTATTTTTTTTACTAATTCAATTTAAGTCTTACTGTACCAAAAGTGATTATGGGTTACAATATATAGACTAAATAAACTATAATAGAACCACTGTTTCTACCCATCAGCCGTATTTTATTATTTGCCTTGTTGGAACATGATTTTTTGATGGGAAATGTACTTGGTTTGTGATGTCCCAAATCCTTGGCCACGGTACATCGGGAGTTCTGGCAGGCTGTAAACAAGTCCCGAGGTGACACGTTTGTTCAGTTATTGAATGCTCCACAACAATGAGACAGAGAAAGCTCAAATATCATACGCGGGCAGATAATTTCTTACTTTGTAAGATTACATGCGGCTTTTGTTGATATCGTTGCTATTTTCTATATACGAAAGCTATTTTCGCACAATAGTCACGCTGTAGACACTAGGGGGCCTGAATAAACGTGCTACAGAATGACACGTCATACCTTTTAGACATTTACGGTTACGTTTAATGTTGTGGAATATCCATGAAACAAATTAGTTCCTATTATCACTTTCATTATAGCAGTAATAACAGTCGTTCCCTCACCAGGCTCTTTATTCTCTTTCAAAGTTAATATATAAACCATTATACAAGTTTTTTTTTTTTTTTAATCCATTTGTCTGGAGCATCTGCCATACAGCAATGCATTAATATGAGCAGATTTGCCTTGCAGCCTGTCGGAGCTGTGCTGTAATAGAAAATGATTCGACACCTTCTGACCAATCAGATTCAAGAGTTCAAAAGTGCTATGATATAAGGCAGGATAAAGCACAGCATTAATGTATTAATGTTCTGAAACTGTGTTTAAACTGTGTTTTATAATGTTAAACTCCAGAAGACTTTCTAAAGTTGAAAAAAAGACGTGTTCGTGTGTGTTCTAGCTGTAAAAGGTAGCAGGGATGTGTTCAAAAAGGAACACTAATATCTGGCTGATTAGACTGTCTATGTGGAATTCTACACCTCTACATGCCTCCAGCTCAGCCTGACCTGTCAGCCTGGTTCTCGCACGCAAACGCTTCAGGCAAAAGAGAACGGGAATGTGTTCAAAAATAAACGATAACTATAGACTCACTGCTTTAGAAAAAGCAAGGGATCCCACTCCTCTTTCAAAGGTGCCCAAGCCAACGATCTGCAGGGTTTGCAGCGTGACAGAGTCCCAAACTCTCACATGAGGCTGCAGCGGCTAAAAGAAAGCAAGAGACAGACAGGGAGAGAGTTTAAGATTTTATTTTTAGTCACGAATGACAGAATTTGAAGTGTTATGTTTTTAGTGTGAGAGGAAAGATATACAGGTGCTATGAGGAGTTTGCAAATATTTATGTACACTAATAATTATGTACGCTCTCTGGTTCTTGTAAGTGTACACCCTTCTATCCTACCTTTGAAAGCAAGCAACAGAACACAAAGTGCTGTGAGAAACCATTCACACCTGCAGTGCTCACATGTTACAAGAGATACCTGTATAAAACAAAGCATGTATTGTTACACGCTGAAATATGAGATGGAGAACACAGCTTGGTTTACCCTGCCATCCTTGTCCACTCCTGCGATCTGTCCTGTGGCAATGCGGATCTTATCCGGGTGAACAGCAAGACTGGCCAAGACACAGAGGACAGAACACATTAACGTACAATGAATGGCATAATCAGAACACACACAGGTATTGTCTAGGAAGACTAAGTAATTTATGTCAGTTGTGTTGAGTAGCATTTGGTGAGTCAATGTGATTTCAAAGTATATGTTGTACCCAATCATCTTTGCTGCATAATTAACAGTCAGAATTAGGTGCAGGTCAGGTCATTAGAATCACAGAGATTCCCTATTTTAATGATATTGATACATTTTACTATTTAATCTCTGTACAGGGGACTCGCTTCTGCATGACGCTGTGACTGAGACTTCCATAGTAAGCTATATGACAGAGTGACAAATGCCATTTAATCTATGTTTTTTTTGTTTTTTTTCAAGTTCTATGAAAAAAATTACAAGGCAGAAACTGTTATACATCAAATAAACTAATCCATCCATCTATTTTCTGTACTACTTATCCTACACGGGGTCACAGGGAGCTTGGACCCTATCCCAGGGAACTCGGGGCACGTGGAAGGGGACACCCTAGATGAGGTGCCAACCCCTCGCAGGGCACAATCACACACCCATTCACATACTACAGACAATTTGGAAATGCCAATCAGAGTCTTCGGGCTGAGTGAGGAAACCGGAGTACTCGGAGGAAACCCCCGAAGCTCAGGCAGAACATGCAGACAGGGCAGACGCGGGATTCGAGCCCCCACCCTGGAGGTGAGAGGCAAACGTGCAAAACAACTACGCCACCAGATAAACTAATCATCTTAAACCAATCATCTGTTCTTTCCCAGGAACAAACGATTCATCTATTTCTAAAACTTAAATATCAACTGACATAGGTTTTTGCTTTACATAAGTGCAATAATTTCAAAAAGGCACAGTTATGTATATAATTAGACAGGAATGTGACATATAACTAAAGAAAAGCCCAAATATTGTGACAGTTTAATATCTGTCTATAGAAAGCACAGCAGCTATTTCCTGGACAGCTCACTTCCACAGCATCGCAAGTTGCTTAAAATGGCAACTTCGGCTGCTAATCTTTCACAAGCACATTTCAACCAGAAATGATAGACAGCAGACATCCGGGACCGAATGCTATGAACCAAATGCAATCTGGTGACTTGTGTTTTATGTTCCACTCCATTTGCCAGCTATGGCTGATGTCAATGTGTGGGTGGACGAATCAGAGTGAACTCAATCTCACCATTTCACACAGTCAGTGTGTCCTAAGTAGTGGCGCTGTGTCCGCTCGTCATAGTTGAAAAGTACAACCACTGAGGCGATGAAGTAGACGATCTCCCCTGTGGGCAACAAGTAAACGTTTGCCCTGCAGTCTCGCCCCCTATAGCCGTATCTGCCACGTGGAGTCAAGGATGAGAAAACCATAAAACTAAAATGGTTCACATTAGCAGAAGTGTTGTTTGAAAAGTTTCTTGGAAAACCTGATCAACAGGTAGTGCTGCAAAGCAACGCCAACATGAATAATCATTATTATTAGTCAGGTGTGTGGCAGTCTGGGTAATCTGCTCAGATTTCACTATTTTAAATGTTTTGTATGATCATAAAGCAAAAGGCTTATATTCCAGCTTCTGAGGTAGGTAGGTTCCAGCCTACTGATGGAAAAAACATTAGTAACAGTTTAGCAATGGATTCTTTACATAGATTTACAAAGCGTAATTACAGCTACTTAGAGTAATTCCTTTCATCTGTCTCTCTAGTCCCATCACTGAGGTAAATGTCTCTTGCGGCATTTACTGTCACTCTTCACTCAACTTACGGTATCTCTGTTCGTGCGAACACTGATGCTCAAAAAGTAACTGATTAATTCTGTTGACTATATTTTATTAATGTCTTTTTATTAGGTCATTTATACATTTCAAAACTTTCTCCACCATCATCATCAGTACAGTGTGTGTAAGAGTTAGTGTCTGAAATCTGGATTGATGACAATGTGACAGCACAGGCACATCATATTTTAACAGCTGGTATATGATTACGAACTGATTGCATCTTTCATAACAACACATAGCTATCCAACAACTTGATCAAAGCGTGACATTTAGACATTTAGAAAGAGGGGTCAAATTAGAATTCAGTCACAGTGATATCTATCAGGTTTTTCCATTCCACTAGATATATGTATCCATCCATTTTCTGTACAGCTTATCCTACACTATGGGAGCCTGGAGCCTATCCCAGGGGGCTCGCGGCACAAGGCAGGGGACTGGGTGCGAACCCATCGCAGGGCACAATCGAACACACACTGCAGGCAATTTAGAGATGCCTATAACGTGTCTTTGGACTGGGGGAGGAAACCGGAGTACACAGAGGAAACCTCCAAAGCACGGGGAGAACATGGAAGCTCCACACACACAGACGCGAATCGAACCCCCAACCCTGGAGGTGCGAGGCAAACGTGCTGACTACTAAGCCACCATGCCCCGCAGATACATGTATAGATTTGTACTATAGCAATGTGTTTATTATTGGGTTAAAATTGGTTAGGCTGTAATCAGTGGCAAAATAATCTTCCTGCAATCTACCCTGTAGATGTACACTCTAATCAGCAGCCAGTTTAACAAACTAATAAAGAAAGAAAGAAGAAGAAGAAGAAAAAAAAACATCCACTCAAACTAACTGAGAGCCATGATGGCTACATACAAAGTAAAATTAGCTTCTGTTGCATTACAAGGTTTATCCTTGTATAGTACAATTAAATAACTTGCCGTCCCTTACTTAGACACGTCCCTTGCCATACACTTTCATCATTCAAATCAAAATCAATAAATGTCGCGCTGAACAGGATAATTGAGACTTTTCTTCATATATGCTATGTGATGTCTAGTTTGAATGAATCACCTTTCAATGTAACTATAAAGGAATCCTTAAATCCTTACAAGCTTTCCATGCATTTCCCCCTTTCTCATTTCGGGAGGTTTTAAAACCAAAATGCTGCAACTGGTTGCGGTTCGTCTTAAAAATATCCAGCGAATCCGAGTCCAGGACGATCTTTCTAGGCTGCAAACATATGTCGATGCATTCTGTTATCCTTCTTATTAAAGAAACAGGGAGACATGTGACCTCAGTCCAGGCCTCTATAGAGATACTGCAGAGCAGTGCTGCAGAATGTTCTGGAAAGGATACACCCACTCTAGTTTGAGTCTCTCTGGGGGAAGCTCAGTTCGCACGTCATCATAGTTCTCTATGTCAGACGGGATGAACATGGTGATTGGTCGTCCTCGCATGAACATTTTGATATAGTCGCCCTCTGTGGAAAGGTCACAAGTGAGAGGTCAATCAGTCCCTTAACCAGGTGGGGCAATCAGCCTTGATATAGCAGGGCACTTTTACAATCTAATCCGAAACAAATAGTGCAAGCGCGCTGAATGTATGTGCACAAAAACTATATATTTTAAATACCTTCACTTTTTCTCACTTGTAAATAGATAACTGTTTAAATAATCAGTGAGGAAGGTCATTCAGTTCACATGCCCTTAATTCATTCTAAAAATCCAAGCAAATCAAAAGAACAATTTAGTGTCGTGCAGAAGGCCAAAAGCAGCGCGTTAGATGTCCAAACTAGGCTGGGATTAAAGAGAAGGAAGGCAGAAGCATGAGGAGAGAAAGATGAAATGACTAGAGTCGAGAGGAGGAGTGAGCCTGTTCGAGTTTGAGGATGTTTTGTGGTATTCCTGTTTCTCTCCCATCTAGCTCTGTTCAGTTTTCTTCTTCTTGGGGTGAAACAGTACGTACAGACTAAAAAAATAACCGCACGGTCGTTCCCTTAAATGTAAAATAAACCTCTTTTAAAAGTGACCAAACGTCTGTGACACACCAAGCTAATGTCTTCTGCTGAAAGGTATTCATAAGCATACCAGTATGGTGATGCATTTGAGTGATCTAGCAGTAATATCCCCAGAAAGAAATTCCTGGTGTGAGGAGTCTAATGACACTGTCTCAAGATGTGCTGTGATGCGTCATCCCTTCACTAATCAGCTTTCAGTGGCTAATGAAACAAAGTGCCTCTTTTAGACCAGATGAACTATTTAAGAAAACATAAAATAGCTTTTCTCATTAGCCCGGTCTAATGAGAAGGAAAATGTACAGTTACGTTTGAATCATTAAAGAAGGATGAAGAGACAGAGAAATTGTATGTCATGGTGAAATGTCTTGGTGAAAAACAGGGATCAAATAAACAAGAAAGAAAGAGAGAGAGAGCGAGAGACGTTTTTGTTGATCTTTCACCTAGATCAACATGTTATTTGAGGAGGCTATTATGAGTTTAATCATAATTTCAGTTTGCATGTTATTATAGCCATGCCAACAAAGCATACTTTGTTAAGAAGGAATGTAAGTGACAGGTGCATGTAGCCCAGCCAAAAGCAGGAGACGGTGAGAATATGCTCGTTTTGACGGCTGCTTCTTTCCTGCAGCAGGGGAAAGCTTACCTTGACTGTTTTTCTCACGAGTTGACATTTTTGCTGGTTATGAGACAGAAATAACAGTTCTCAAAACAAACACGGGACGTTACACATCAGGAAGAGAACAGCTATAATGATCTGACAAACAAAACCGACGACACTCATTATAAGACAGGTGGAGGAGGGTGGTGGGTGGTGGGTGTGGTGCTAATGGAAAAAAAAAAGAGAGAGAGAGAGAGAGAGGAAAAAAAAAAAGAGCTTTACCTTGGCTGATAACTGGATCTCTGTGTCTGGGGATGGATAAGAGAATAATGTTAAATGGGATTATTTAAGGAAGTGATCATTCCTTAAAACAGAGGTGGTTAGGGACGAAGGGGCGTGTTGAAAAGGGGGGGGGGATGGGGGGTTCATAGATTACTAACTTCTCTGCATTCTTCACAACTTTGGCCAGCAGTTTGGAAGTGGAGGCGGCTTTGACCAACTTGTTCCTGTTCTCCTCCCCGCTCTCCCATGTGGTGCTCTGAGAGCGCTCCATTCCTCCACCACGCTTTGCACTATGGCCCCTGGTGATGAAGCACAGAGCACAAAATACACTCTAGGCTTCATTTGTGAAAGGGAAAAAAAAAAAAGCAGGAGGAAGGACAAATGCTGCTGCATCAAACACAGGCAAAGAGCATTTTTTTTATAATTTAGTGGAAAGGCATGCAAAGATCGGAGGATTGCTCTCGACTGCATAAAAATCTCCAGGGATTGGAATGAATTAATTAACAGGTTCGGATCACAATTTGCAGCAATAACAAAGCCACCCTCCTTAAGTGCATGCCTTTCCTAGTCTTTGGTTGATCTCAAACCTGGAATGACAAGGGGGAAATTGTGCCTTCATGATGAAGGACACAGTGAGCGTTATGCGGCTCTGTTGAAAAAGAGTCCATGCATGCGGCAGGCCAGGCGTAAAGAGAAAGCACACCCCACTCGATGGTTAGTATACACACAGGTTATCTGAGACGAGAACTCCAACACCAGTCATTTGGTATGATTTGGTAAAAGTGAAAAGGAGAAGGCATATAGTCAGTTAAAAAGACAACGAAAGCACAAATATGTAGACAAGAGAGAATATAGAGAGGAAAAGGACCAAAATAAAAACAGGAAGGAAATAGTAAAGAGAAGCGCAATCCTCATGCGCAGCCGCGCTTAAGGAGAAAATGTCAATATCAGTGAAACAATCTTGAGCTCTGGATCACTCCGACGACACTAACCTCCCATTCAGCACAGCTATACTACTGTTTACAAGTAATCACCTATCATATTTTATTCGATACTTTATTTATTAAGTACTCATACAATTTAGATCTACAGGGTGTCCCAAAATCTTCACACATAGGGGAAGAATAACACTTTTTGGCAAAATGTCTTCCAAAATTTTTCATACTTTATATATATATATATATATATGTATTTTTTTTTCTGATAGACTTTAAGAATGTCTTTGACAAAAAAAAGAACGTATTGAAGCTGTCGCAAGGTTGCAATGGACTTTAACTGGAAACATGACAAGCACATCACATTGTATGGAGACTTTTGGGACACCCTGAAAATGGTCTAAACTAAACACTGCTTGGTTTATATTATTTAGATCTTTTATTTCATATTTGAAGTATTTTGGAAAAGAAAAAACATCAAGTAAAACGATAAATAATATATTGCATATTTCTACATATACTAATTCAGCAAAAATGTTAGTTTATTAATCTTTATGAATCAAAGTATCAGCCATGAGATTCGATCACCATTTTCCAAACATGAGGACTTTGTTTGGAAGCTTTCTTAGAAATTTCTACAGCGTTGTACACTGCTTTGGCCAATTTGTTATTTTAGTTTTTTTTTTTTTTTTCAGCTTCTTTCAAATGATGATGAACATATAAAAGTTGCAGAGAGCTTTAATCATATTTTAACCATTTAATACCTAATAACAGGCATCTGCGACAAAATGCATTTTGTTCACGTCACTTTCATAACTGATTGAACGTTGAGCAGAAGTGTTTAAGATTATTTGCATATAAAGTGAATACAACTTATTTCCATGTCACAGACTGAAGCTGTTCTTAATGGCAAACATTCTTGCATGTTCTCCTTTATAGTCTATAAGCATATACAGCCAGTCATGCTGTTTACAGGTTTGAAACCTTGTGTTAAAATGTGTGTTAAATTCCCAGTAATGCCTTATTATTACAAATTACATTTCACTCCTTCACTCACTCTAATTACTATGTACTCAATTATACTCAATTATAACTAGTGGAGTATGAGTTTGCATGTAAACATGCCAGTGGTTGGAGGTATTTAGAGGGAGTCCTGAGTGATCCACTGCTTGCACACGCGTGCACACACACACACACACTCTCCTGCACACACACACACACACACACTCTCCTGAACACACACACACAGAAACAGCCAATTACTGGCCCACAGCAAGGAATATCATCATACAAACAGTTCCCTCCCTGTTAACCTTGAGCAAGAAGGGAGCAGAAAAGGGATTGCTTCAGGATCCAGCAGATCAGACATGCTTCCCAGTCTAAGTGTGAATGCTGTATCAGTAAATGTTTGTCCTTTATACTGAGTGACAATTTGAATCCCACTTCAGTGAGAGTCAATGAGAGTGCCAGTGCAATGACAAATCACCTAGCAGCTGCTCCGTTTGCGTCTTTAAAACAAGCCACCTCTCAACAGTCTTGCGCCTCATGCTCTACCGGCACTTGAATAGAAACCAATGGCTGTTTGATAATATCCGAGGCTAAATAATAAAAGTTACGGCACTAAGCACTATGTGGTCCTGCAGTGGTTCCATAAAACCACTCAGCCGTGCAATAGTAATGTACTCGCAATAATGCGAGTGGAACACTCATAATCCATGTCTACACAACAATACAATTGTTTGCAGATGCCTGGTCTGGCTAATTCTCCTGGCCATGGCCCAGGCTTTGACTAATAATTTATTACCTGCGCAGTCCAACATCCACGGATCAGACCGTGAAACTTTAATTTTAAGGAAGGGGCTAATTGTTTTGTCATGGCTTAGGCTAACTGGATTAGACAGGCTGCATGGCCAGTATGAAGATCTCAGCAAAATTGCTTCTGAGCTTATTAAATTCATGCTGATTATAGTGCCTGTGGTGTCAGAGCACGCTTGAGCTAATGCATGAGCCTGATTGCTGGTTACACATAGGGACACGTTCCGTGCTCACAATGTCACACGAGAGCTAATGCTTGGTTACAGATTTGGATATCTTGCACGGATCTGGAGTACTGTTTCTGCTCTGAGATCAGATGACTAATTAGCCCAGAGTAGTAGTCAAGCCCACTGATTCCAGGCCTGCTGCATACACTCTTGCATGTTTCCCTTCAGAGGCTAGAAGCAATTACACGCTGGTCATATTTTGCATAGATCGGACAGCTGCATACATCAGAATGACTAAAGGGGAAAAAAGCATGACGTAGCTTCTTCCATAAGCACAGTCTGTGTGATCAATGACATGACATTAATCTTTCTTCATCCACTGTCTTTAAATTCCAGTCGATCCGTTATTTTACGTGTTTGGTATCTTCATTAGCAAACTGATTAAACTAGCAAAAGCCTGAGCATTAACTCTAATCCCTGACAGATTATGACGTTCAGTATCTTTGTTTAAGGCTGTTGTGTAAGTCTGGACTACAAGCAAAAGATTCCATTGTTACAAAGCAACAGATTGATTTGGGAAGCATGTCAATCCTGTCCCTTAGCCAGAGGTAAAGTGCATAGTGAGAATGTCGCCAGAGCTTTGCAGTACGCTGTAAATTTGCTGCAAGGGATGCTGGGAGGAACCTTTTGGCTGGGGAGGACCCTTTGCTCTCATGGGTGGCCTTCTGGGGCTGGAGGGGATGAGGGGAAGGGGGTTGGCTGGAAGGGGACGGTGCCTGTGGTGTGCTGGGTGTTGAAGGGGGTTTATCGTTAGCTTGTGGTGGCTCTTCCTTCTCCTTGATCTCCTCTAGCGGAGGCTTGTCTTTTTTCTTCTCCACACCGCTGCAAAACAGGCCAATCGGGTACAGAGAAGGTCATGTGACAGAATAGAGGGACAGTATAGAGATTAAATGGGCAAAAACATTTCAAAAGATAAATTAGTGGAAGGAGAAAACAAATGTACACTCAATTACTTCCTTCATTTTTAGTATACATCAACAATTCCTGTGTAACTTGCAGCACTGACAAAAATGAGGAAGCTCCCAGAACAGAACTTCCAGGTCAAAGGTCCGAGTCTTACAGAGCAGCTGGCAAGTTTGCTGCAGTGGCAGTATGCTGTATTCAAGTGTATGAATGGCAAATATCTACAAACCATGTAACCGTGAACACATTTTCACTGAAATATTAAATGCTGTGAAATAAACAGATTATTAGTCAGAAGTCAGAGATCTGATATAAATAAGGGATTAGAAATGGTATTTACAAGGAAAATGGCATGAGATGGCATGATTTCAACACTGTGATTAGAACATTGTGTGCTTTGCTTTTGTAAACGATCCGAGTTGAGGATTTGTGCGCGCTTGTAAGTGTGTAGTACCTTTTGGCTGCGGAGGACAGCGTCTCTTTCCTGGCTACAGACACTGTGGCGCTGTCTCTGTGAGACTTGCGGCCGCTGGAGCCACCGTTAGCGATACAGGACATGGAGTAAGCCTCGCGCAGCGGTGTCTGGCCTGCACAACAGATCCAGAGACATTTCATTTATTTCATTACAGTGTGGATATACACAGTTATGAGTACACATCTATTCTTACTATAGCAACATTCAAGCTACTAAAGACATTGCTAACAAACTATTGTTCTGTAGGCAGTTTGACCAAAGTCCTTTGCGGTGTTCTGGCGAAACAGAAGAAGTCAGTGGAGGACAATCAAAAGGAGGATGATGATATAAGGTGATTCGCGAGTAGAGATAAGGAGGACAGACGGGAGGGAGGGGAGGTAGAATGCGCAGGATAAGAGAGAGCTTAATAAGGACAAGATGCACACTAGCTAATTGGATCACATAGGAAGGGGTTAGGCCAGGCAAGCTGAGCTAGAGAGCTAACAATCCTTAAAGAAAAACAACATGAGAGTAAATACAAAAGCAGCATCACCTGAGGCAATATGCGGAGGGGGGGGGATAACAAACAAAAAAACCCAGAGCACACGGCATTTCTCTTGCAGAATCAGATAACACTCAAATCTAATCATAACAAACCCTAGAGAGGAAATACATCCTGAACCATGCCTAAAACAGGGCATGGACTTCACACGTGTATAGGAAATTCTTTCTGGGGAAAAACAAGACTGAGTGATTGCCATAACATGTTTTTTTTTTTAGGCTGTATTCGTTTTATGCAACGGAATCTTATATTTTATAGATGAATTAAAAAAAAAAAAAAAAAAAGCATTTATTGTTTTAGAACAAAGCATGGCACATCTACATGTCAAAAATCTGCACTGAGATATCAGTAAGGACGGAAAAGCTGGTTACGGGATGAGTATTCAGTAGCCTGAACATACACCAGAGGCAAAATCTCTGGATCTTGGGGATTGTATTGGTGAAACTGACAGCAGTGTTATAACTGTAAATGCCTTAATGAGGCAAATCTAACCTTTGTATGTCATTCTTAGGGTAAGCTCGGACACCGTTGCAGCAGTTTGCATCAGCCGGGCTATTTAAAACTCGCTTTCAGTGACGTGCTCATGTGAAGGTCTGATATAATTGCGCTCGGCACTGCTCTGCTCGTCGGATTCTCACGTGTCGTTTTTTTTTTTTTTTGTTATAGCAGAGATGTTTGTAATGGTTGTACGACTGTATGACTGGGCGCTGTACTCTTTGTTGGGTCGACTTGATTAATTACATCTTCCTGAGCGGATGCCTCTGTGTGTTTGTGTTTGCATGTGGTGGAAGAGAGGTGATCTGGCACCATGGCCCAGTTATCCACTCCATTAGCTCACAACAAAAACATATGCAACATGTGGCTGCTCTCATCAGACTGCAGTGTGTGTGTGTGTGTGTGTGTGTGTGTGTGTGTGTGCGCGCGGTCACGTCCAGAAGGACTGGAAGACATCTGCATTTGACATTTGATGTGTTGTTTAACACGTCTTGATGTAAAGATCAGGAAATGAAAGCTGAAATTCTGATCTACTGCCTCGTATTCATCTTCTGATACCAAACCCAAATGTCTTCAGTGTATAGCAAAAACAAAAGAATTGGCCTTGGCCGTGTGTGTGTGTGTGTGTGCGCGCGCGTGTGTGTGTCTGTACAGTCTCAGGAGATCCCATGTGACCCAACATAATGAAGGAAGTCTCTGCCTTCCATCTACAGCATATCACAGACTTCCCTCTTTTTGTCTCCGCCAGACACTCTCAAACACGGTCAAATCCCGACAAGATCAGACATTATCAGGCACAGGCAGAATTAAAAAAAAAAAAAAGAAAAAGACTCGCAGTCTGGCAGTTTTAATCATATTGAAGGGAAAAAAAAAAAAAAACAAAACACCCAGGTGTCACCATTAGCAGCCCTCCAGACAGCAAAGATAAACAAACTCTAACAGAGAGTACTAATCACAGTCTGATTACCCATCTCAGACTGAGAACACACTGAAACACCATTCCACAGCCTTAGAGTTAATCGAGAGAAGCAAGTATTGTGTTCAAAATTAAACTATTCATTATATCAGCAACTAAAAAAAACAACAATGACTTTTTTTTAATAACTTTTAGTGATTATCTGATGATATCATTAAGACAATTTGAGGTGTACATGTTTTGTTTCATAGCGAAGCTTCACGTTTCCACTAATAGATCGGACATGTCCGTTTTGAATCTGACAAGCAGAATACACTCATACAAATATTCTGTTTTCGACTTCTTTTTAAACAATGCACGTCATCAGGTCGGTAATCAGACCCGAGAGGAGAAGTGAAATGAGTCCGTGGCCGTCCGTGAAAACGGTCCCCTTTCTGACTAAACATCTCTAGCCCTGTAGCTAGGTTCTCGGTCAACACCTTCAGCTGAACAATGTGAATAAATGAGCTAAATAAAGCGTGTGATCGGCCGCAACAAGCCACAGCACCTGCTACCAAAGCTGAGCTGGGTCATGTTTAGGAAACTAGAGTCGCTGAACTGTGGTCAGTCGTTTTTTTTGTTTTTTTTTTCCTGGGTCATCAGGCCAATTTGTAGTGGTGTCCAAAAACAAAGTCGAGCAAGTGAGCTATATATATATTCTATATTCACATCCATCCATCCATTTTCTGTACCGCTTATCCTACGCAGGAGGGGGACACCCTGGACGGGGTGTCAACCCATCGCAGGGCATAATCGCGCACACACTTACACACCCGTTCACACGCTACGGACGATTAGCTTACACCGCGTGTCTTTGGACTGGGGGAGGAAACCGGACTACCCGAAGGAAACCCCCGAAGCACGGAACGAACAAGCAAACTCTGTGCACACAAGACAAAACCCCCCAACCCCAGAGGTGCGAGGCAAACGTGCTAACCACTAAGCCACCGTGCCCCCTCTCAGTCCATATTCACGTGTTTAGTTTATAGTTAGCTCATCACGTCATTGTTCATAGGTGTTATACGGGAAATAACTGCGTGTATAGCATAGCGTACGTTTATGTTATTGAATGCAACTACTGCTGCAGAATGATGAGCAAACCCTTCTCCTGCACCTCTTCTACAGTAATGATTCAGAATCTCATCTTCCCCTTTGAGTCTGGTTCCACTCAAGGGTTCGTCCTCGTGTCATTTCCTTGCCACCGTCACCTCAGGCTTTGCTCATTAGGGATCCAAGATCCATCTATATCCAGATTTTTTTTGCAAAGGCGCTTCGTGACAATGTCTACTGTTAAAACTTTAAACTATACTAATAAAAGTGAACTGAACTCGGTTATAACGTAGCACACGAAATCCTTTATTTCGATCACATGTTCCGTTCCCTAAAATTGTGTTCTATGCAGACAAGTGGTCACCAACCCTGTTCCTGGAGATCCACCTTCCTGAAGACTTTAGCTCCAACCATAATCGTGCCCACATGACCTCATGAATCATTGCCTTAAGTAGTTCTTGAGCAGCTAAAACAGGTGTGTTAGAGTTTGCTTGGAGATGAAACCTGCAGGAAGGTAGATCTTAAGGGAGAGGGTTGGAGACCACTGCTGTAGAGGATACTGATTAAGGCACTGCTGTGAACAAAGTATATGGCGATATAAAGAGACAAGAATTTCGTGGGAAGGGATGGGAATAGAACACGACATGACCCAGAGCTCGCATTAAATGTCTCGGTGAGCGTGATGGAGACGGTAGAGAAGAGACGAGGAGTGGAACAGTGCACAGAGAGGAGCTTGAAGGAGACGTGTCTGCTTGCCGTGTCGTGTGTCTTAGTCTCGTTTTAGGTTTTTCCACAAAAACAGAGATGCGGCGACACACACTTGGGATTGCCGACGTCAGGCCGGACTACGAGAAGTTCCTATACGCCACTAAGATTATGTTGTTGTTCTTCACTTAAAGTTTGAAGTACTTCACTTAAACGAAGTACGAATCAATTTTTTTTTAAAAAGTACAGTACTTATTCTCATTTCCTTCTTTTTCCACGCTGGAATTTGGAAAGAGGACTGTGATCACAGCACGCTTAGCAGAGAGCCTGTGGTAATTTCATGTATCGTGTGTTATAAAAGTTCTGTTCAGACATGATCCTTGATTTTACAGAGACTTTACAGAGCTACAAACTACAGATCAAAAGCTATTTCCATTTGTTCCCCCTGTGGGGAAGAGGAGAAGACTACTGCTAGGAAATACACACGCCTACTCACTTTCAATCTCTTGTGCGCACACAAACTATAGTTAGTAGGGCAGTAATAGATGGTGGGAACTGCTACTAAAGCATGAATAATGTGTTTGTTAGCATCTACCGACCACACACACACGCGTGCGCACGCACGCACACACACACTTTGATAGTTGCTACTGGTGGCAGAGCACAGTGGGAACGGGAAAGGAGGAGGTGGAGAGCGGATATGGGCTAAGACGGTGCCAGAAGCGTTTTTTTCCCCCCTCCTTTTGGCACAAATGCTTTTCCTTTTCTTTTTCTCTGTTTTGTTTTTCAGCATACAACAAAGTCCTGAGTGCTTTTCAGCTCCTGTGGCTGTATGTCGGCGACTTAAGTTAAAACAGTTATGTTGATTTTTTTTTTGAAGGGAAAGTTACTCATATTCAGGATCTGGTTACGTACCTGCTTCAGTTAATAATCTGCGAAGCCCAATCTGACTGACTCACCGAGTGAATGAATGACTGAGCAGGACACAACCTCTAGCCACTTCACAAACATAGTACTGTGTTTCAACCAGGCAAATTTTTTTCCCCCCTCACCGTCCACTTTATTAGGAACACCTGTACACCTGCACATTCATGCAGTTGTCCAATCGGCCAATCACGTGGCAACAGCACAATGCTAAAAAAAAAAAAAAAAAAAAAAACAAAAAACATGCAGATACAGTTTCGGTTAATGTTCACATCAAACAGAATGAAGAAAAAGTGTGATCTCGGTGACTTTGATTGCGGCATCGATGTTGGTAAGAGCTGGTTTGAGTATTTCAGAAACACACAGCAGTGTCGAGTTTGTACAGAATGGTGCAAAAAAAAAAAAAAAAATACACACTGAGTGAGAGACAGTTCTGTGGGTGGAAACATCTTGTTGATAAGCTGCCAGGAAGGATATAGTAACTCAGATAATCACATTACAGTATGCACAGAACATAAACCCTTGAGGTGGATGAGCTACAACAGAAGACCACATTGGGTTCCACTCCTGTCAGCCAAGAACAGGAATCTGAAGCTATCATGGGCAGGACAGATGAAGATTGGGGGGGGGGGGGACGACAATCTTTAGTTGTCTCCCATGTGACAACTAAAGGCAACAGTAATTCTCCTTGATATAACAGTGCAATAATATTGTAAAGCATGGTAAAAGAGTAGCCAATTATACTTCGATGTGAAACTTTAATACTGACCTATTATTCTAACACGCATGGTGCTCCCTTACCTTTGGTGTTCTGTTGCTTCTTGGCGGCCATGTCCTCGGACTGCGCGAGGCGTCGGAGGACGTCGGCCAATGCAGCCTTCATCACGGTGAGCTCATCTTCCTGCTGCTGTACACGCAGTTCCAGAGACGACAGCCGGTCCTGCATGTCCGACACGCTCGCCGCTGAGATACTGTCATCTGAGAGAGAAAGAGAAGAGAATTCCATTAGCACGCCATCTGCCATCATGATAAACTATGTGACTCCGTAGTTTGTAGTATTGTAGTAATTCATCCATCCATTTTCTGCACCGCTTGTCCTACACAGGGGGAGCCTGGAGCCTATTCCAGGGAACCCGGGGCACAAGGTGGAGGACACCCTGGACGGGGTGCCAACCCATCGCAGGGCACAATTGCACATACGGACAATTTGGAAAGGCCAACCAGCCTACAACGCATGTCTTTGGACTGGGGGAGGAAACCCCCGAAGCACGGGGAGAACATGCAAACTCCACGCACACAAGGCAGAGACAGGAATCGACCCACCCCCACCCCCACCCCCAACCCTAACCCTAGAGGTGCTAGGCAAACGTGCTAAGCATTAAGCCACCGTGCCCCTTGTGGTAATTCAGATATGTTCAAAAACGTAACAGTCCCTTCGAATACCAGACTCTAATATTTATATGACTGCAAAACCAAATAAACGATCACCTGTAATATCTTTTGTTGTTTTTAGTTTTTAGCCAGCCCAAACAGAGAATAACTCTGATAGCTATGGAGTTCACCCATAATAACTGTCTATCCTCTATTCTAAGTGAGTCGTGGCTAATAAACTCGTCACAAACGAGTTTTTCTGGGATTTGAAGAGAAAAGAGCGCTGCGTGAGGACATGAAGGCCAGGTTAGGTAAGCTATGAGATCTGATATTTTCTTTATCTTACCAAAACATTGGCAGAAGAAAAAGTTGGCTGCAGTGTTTATAAACTGAGGGGAAAAAAGAAAGCCTTTCATGACCTCAAATGATTGCCGATTTCAATAGGGTTTGTAGGTGCTGTGTTTCACATACAGTGAGAGCATGTAAATGGTAGTGTTTGGCCCGGTGCTGGCCGGTGTGTGTGTGTGTGTGTGTGTGTGTGTGTGTGTGTGTGTGTGTGTGTGTGTTGTTTTTCAGCACTGCAGCAGGCTATGTTGAGTAGCTGTGGTTTGAGCTCGGACTCCTGCAGCAGCCCACACTCACTTGGCAGAGCATGACTGCTAATGAAGCGGCCCTGCATTCTCAACTGCGGTTAGCTAGTTAGTGGGCCCCTCACTGAGCACTGCCTGTCTTTGAGGTATGTGTGTGTGTGTGTGTGTGTGTGTGTGTACAATATATACTCACACACAAACACATATATTGCCTTACATGGTAAAAGACTATAATAAAAACAAGGCAAATAAAAGGAACTTCACAAAAAATATATATAATACCAACAATGAATCATGAAGACACACACACACACACCTTTTGAACTGATAAAGCACAGACCGATCCACACATTCCACATACAGTGCTGCAGAGTGCAGAATGCAGACAGCTAGTCTTAAGGTCACATAGTGGTTATTGTAGCTGCCTGTGTGGGAGTTAAGGGAAGAGAAAGGGCTGAGGAATGCCCTGGCACACACCACACACACACACACACACACACACACACACACACACACACACACACACACACACACACACACACACAAAATTCATGTCCGGGAATCAACACGCAGGTCGACATGGCTAGTCAACACAGAGCCCACAAGATAGGACACAGAACACACACACACACACACACACACACACACACACACACACACACACACACACACAATTCAAAGAAGAGACAAAAAGCTCTCTGTAGCTTTGAGCCACACAAATTAGCACACTCTCGGGCCAAGCGTAACTGCTACATAGCTCTAACCAAGCCAGCAAAGAAATCAATCAGCCCAATCTGGCAACCGCAGGCAGCGCGAAGACCAAAGGATGGGAACCGGCTTCCTAAAGCCTTCCAGACATTTCTCTGGTCTGAGGTCCGATTGCCAAATCGTTCCGTGGGGGGTGGGGGTGGGGGTGGGGGGGTTAATTGCGGATCATTTCTTTAACTTCAACATCTTTTACCTTCTCTCTTTACCGAGAGACCAGGGAGAAATGGCACAAGAAATGTTCACTTCAAAACTGATAAAGACATTCCGAGCATAAATCCTATATCTGAGATATGCACGTAAGCATCATGAACTAGAGGAAATGACTCACTTTATCATGCAAACAAGATTTAGAAAAATATTTTTAAAAAATAAAATAAAATAAAAACTAGGAAGAGACTGATGAAAGCTTAAGAAGCTAGAACTCAAACTCAGAGATAAACTTATTATAAATAAACTTATAGATAAATATTATAGCACAATTATGGACGTATCGGTCCGACACAGAATACTAATTTTACTAATACTAGGGACAACTTTGGATCAGTAACAAACCTGACTGGACATATTTTCCCATCCCATCCACTGCCATGAACGCGTTATGTTGACTGAAATCAAGATGTTTAAGGAAATGAAACATTTTAGGACGTGCTGCTTTTAAATAATAATCAAAGAGGTGGTTTATTTTCTAATAACAGCATGTCCGAAAGTGTTTTATTCCTCTTACGCCACACAGCAATTTGCTAATGATTATTAAAATTCTTTGTTTGTTTAAAAAAAAAAAAAAAAAAAAAAAAAAAAAAAAAGTATGATATTCTTTTATTCTTGCTCATGAAGTTAATAATTTCTAGTCATGTTACAGAGAAACCGCAAACCTCTGTCTCCGACTTTCCTGTGTCAAAAAACTTAAAACTTACAGCTGTACCTCTGACTGTTACAAAGTTCTGACACTGGAGACCTCCTTGCAAAAGCATCTCCTTACAGAAAACCACCGTATCAATAACGCCATCCGTTTGCGTGGCGCTTAAGCCATCCAGGTCCCTGTGAAACAGCTGTTCATTAATGTAAACCTGTGATCAAAACTATAGTTTGAATTACAGCCAGATCTGATAGAAAAACTAACGAACACATTCTGACCAAGATTCGAGAATTCAACAGCGCCACAGTGCAGACGTTTTCACTTAGTAAAAGGCTTTCAGAATCAATATTGGATACTGGCTTACACTAAAAGCTTTGATATCCTTATTGTATGGTATGGTATCGATCAGGACATGCCTCATCACAATACCTGAAGACAGTTTCAGTGCATTCAGAACTTCAGTGGTTTTGTTACTTTATTATTTTCAAAGGGGAAAAAGAAAAAAGAAAAAAGTGAATTCTCAAGGTTACAGGAAGTTTGCAAAAATGAACTGAAGCTGGCTACTGAACACAGTGATTCACCTTCTAGGCTCTCCACCCACACTTTCCTCTTTTGTAGAGCAGGTATTTCCTTTAAGCCGCCTTATCGGCAGAGCTCCTGCACCAGGGAACAGCAGAGCAAAAAAAAAAAATAGGCAAACACTCACCATCCAATGCCTCTAAAATGGGAGGAAATCGGTTCAGAAGGAGTATATATTCGAAACCAGCAGTTATGTATCGGAGAGAAGGCAAGAGAGAATAAGACAGAGGGGTTTCCAATTGAGCTATAATTATTAGTGGTGAGTTGTCCCACAGAATATATTAATAATGATGTCGTGTAATGACGCATTGTGACATGATGCATCTCGATGCAAACATCGTGGGAATGTGCAGCTCACATCAGCATTCGGTATTTATGCGTTTAATGCTGCACTGTTTGAACATCAGAGGTCCCACTCGGTACAAACCACACACAGAGAGCACGCTGGGCCCGATAGCTCCGGCTCGTAACAGATACGCATTATACATTATACGATTACACGACCACGATATAACAGTTTAAAAGAGCTCTTCAGTAGCTTTAAAACGGCCTCAGCCCCACCTTGCTGTAATGTGCGGTGCCCGAGAAAGAGGCCGCAGAAGACAGGCATTTTAGCCGACTTTGGAGCTCTATTTCGGGTTAAAATGATCCTAAGGACTTTGTTAGGAGAATTTTGGGAGAATTTATAAATTTAGTTCTAAAGATATGGTGTAGTACATTTTGCTTACAATATTGAACCTCTGTTTGTTGATTCATTTAGTTTTAAAGTGACAGAAATTGCACATCGTTCAGAGACTCTGACTGAATCGGGAATCATGAAGCCAGTATCATAAATTGAATTGTGACCGGAGTGTATCGTTACACCCCTGGCGTTCTGATGGCATGAATTGTGTGTGAGTCTGTATTTGTGTTTCCCCCTAGATGACCCTGGTGTCGGGGAATGTCTGCGTGTGTATCAGAAATGCCTGGCTTGTTTCTACCCATGAGCACTTGCAGGCTGAAAGGAAGGAAGGAACGGCTTCTGCACTTGTCATATTTCACAATAGCCCGCCACATTCCTGGGCGTTCTCGTCCTCGACCCCCTCTGCACTAACACACGCGTGCACACGCACTAATCCTTATAACTCAATCGTTACGCATAGACTTTCATGAACATGTATGCATATGGGTAAAGGACCACAAAGCATTCCTTCTCTACAACAAACATCTTCATACACAAACATGCTGCACGCTTGGAGAGTAACAATCCCCGTAGTGTGCGCTTCAATTTGCCTGCAGGTCTATGGAGGAAGTCCTCAGGTAGAGATAAGAGCTCTGCTGGAAGAGTGGTGCAATCAGCCTCCACAGCCATATTTCTATTTTACTTACACACACACACACACACACACACACACACACACACACACACACACACACACACACACACACACACACACACACACACACACACACACACTAGTCCAGTATGCCTTGTTAATGTTCAACAACAGCAAAGAACATTTAGAACATAACCAGACGGCCATATTTCTCCTTCATTAAGGAAGATCATGTTCGTTTTAGCTTCATCCCAAATGATTTGCGCCAAAGAGTGAAACCCAAAATGCTACAATTTTGAGCAAAGAGCAGGAGACTCCAAATGCGGCCTCTTAGCAAGAAAAATAATCTCCTTTTGTTCGTTCTTGTTGCTTATTAAAATGCTTGTAAAGAAGCTCATAACATGAGGAGGCACATGTCTCAACTGGCTGTGTGTGCTGTGGCGCCGGTGCGTATGTGTGGTGGTGTACATTTCCCCCTTTGTGCCCCAAACTACACTCTCTCAACTCACACCCCCACTCACATATACAAAGAATTCATGTCTGTAGTCAAGGATAAAGGCTTGTGTGTGTTGTGCAGGGAAGCCGGAACCTAAACAAGACTAATATATGTGAGAGCAAACAAGAACAGCGACTGAATCATGGGATGCAACGATGGGCTGGGGCGCTTGAAAACACGATGATAGAAAAGCTAAGCCGTGACTAAGCCAAAAAAAAAAAAAGCGGCCTTTAGATTGCTTCGGGCAGCTTGCCAGCGCATGCTAGAGACAGATAAGAAGAGAGAAAAACAGTTTGCTGACTCGAGTGAAGAACGAGACAGAGACAGTGTTTTGCAGTTTGTAGGAAGAGCACATGTTCTACTATCATTTCCATGGACATTTTTAAACATGGTGATAGGGCAAGACGTAGTCACTGGATTAAAACAGGTTTGAGGTGCACAGTGTCCAGCGCTTAAAAGGTATTAAGAAGGTTTCTTGCGAAGCAGTTAGTGGCAAGTAAACAAGTTATCACAGCATGTTTGCTGATAGGCGACAGAAAACGTTTTCAGGCATGGCCAACCCTCTACAAACAATTAACCTTTCGACATCTGGCTAATGATTGCCATACACACAGTTGCGATTAGTTGTTTTATTGTACTTTTTGATGACTCTGTGACCTTCAAATAACAAGTATAATTGTAGCATTAAATGCCTTTTTTGCCCTTTAGACTGTTAAAAAAACAACTGCAAATGGAAGAGAGAAATACACATATTGACTTACACATATTGTATAAATCCTGTTCCAGAAACGCACGAACAAGTAACTGAATAATAATTAAAGTACTACAGCAAAAAACGCCAACATCTTCAGTAACTGCTTTATCCCGGTCAGGGTCGTGGTGGATCCCGAGTCTATCCCGGGAACCCTGGGTGCGAGGCAGGAATACACCCTGAATGGGACAGCATTCCATCACAGGGTTCCTTGCACACACTCGGTCACACGCTCATTCACACTTCGGGGTAATTTAGAGTACTCAATACTAGAGGTCGACTGGATTTTACCGGTACCGATAACTTAGTTGGGCAGGCGGTAGTTTTTAAGATTGATACTGAATGAAAACACAACACTCAAAGTAAAATATTGCTGAACTTTATTACAAAAATAAATGGTACTGACTGTACCATGAAAATGCTTGATGTGAAATGAAATAAAGATAGAAATATTAATATACATTAACTATTAATAAATATTCAAGTAAATAAAAAAAATATATACTGTACATCCAAACCAAACCAAAAAGTAATATCTCCAAATAACAAATAAAAATAGAGACAACCAAAATTATAAAAATAAAAAATTTTTTAAAAAAAACACTTCAAATAACACAACAAAATTTGTCAGTGATAGTTTTTATTATTTTTATTTCTAGAGGCCTCTCTCGTACTGTATAATGACAGCGGAGCCTTCTCAGCCGCTCCCGCTAAGGACGCAACCAGGAAAAACCATCGGTGTGGATTTTTTGCCGATAACCGATAATCCCGGCAATCGGTTATCGGTGCCGATTAATCGCAAAAAAAAAAAAACATCAAATCGGTCGACCTCGACTCAACAGACATACAGACATGTTTTCTGTTGTGAGAGGAAACCAAAGAACCCGGAGGAAACCCATATGGACACGGACCCTGATCAGGATAAAGCGGTTACCCGGCCCAGGTTTCATGACAAAACCGTTACGAATAGTTCAGAGATCAAAGCCTTCAAATAAGTTTACTGGTTATTAAAAAAAATGAAGATGCAGCAATTTGATAAGATGAAAAAAGTAACGAGACTGAACGCTGTGTTTGAGAACTGTATACATATATATTTAAATGGAAACATACATACGCTTGGTGAATCTAATAATCAGTAACGAACATTTCAGATAATCCTAACCAGTGTGAATGATTGTGACTGGAGCTGCAACAACTAATTGATAAAATCGATAATAATCAATTATTTTTTGGTTCGTGGATTTTATTGTAAATAAATGAAAATGAATGGGGGAAAAAAATGGTATTAAAACCGATTAATTGAAAGAAGAAGAAGAAGAAAAATAATTGTCAGATTAATCGATTATGAAAATAATCGTTAGTTGCAGCACTAATTGTGATTCATCCAGTTTTGTTTGTTACAGGTTCTCTTGTGTCTATAATGGAAGATTACGTCCAGTCGTTTGTTTGCCGTTACTGACAGCATTTCCCAACCTCTGCAAAGCCACAGTAATCCAGCAGGTTTTCATAATCTTAATACATGTTAGTTTTTGTTTGCACCTATTTCACAATCACCTCCATCAAGGATCACGCAGTGTCAGTCAAATGGTAAGTCCTGGCCTTGCTGAGCAACAAAAACTACCAGACTCTCATTGTAATATAAGCTAATCAAGCGTTAAAGGAGAGAGGCTGCCCAAATTCTTCCTCTGTCGTGCAGAGAGGCGAGGTCACACAGGAAGTGATGCCACCCGTCCCTCTTCTCGCATTACTGACAGCATGAAGCTAAAGGAATGAATCGCTACTAATGAGCGATAACAGCAAGACAGAAAGCGTCACTTAAGGACGTTAGAGTCGTTCTGATGTGAAGCCGTAACAAAAACCACTCACGCTACATCAGAGCAGGTTCTAACGAAAATACATTAGGTGTACATCAAGGCATAACACGCCACTTAAATATAACCCATCACTTCATCACTCGGATTCCGTTACACGTTATTAATAGCACCTCTGCCACTTGTGCTTTCTAGTTCTTCCTGGCTATGTGAGAAATGATGACACTGCACCATGCACTACAGACAGCGGGGTTTTTTTTTTGTTTTTTTTTTTTATCTCGGACAAGCAGCTCATATATAGAGATGCACTGATGCATGCAGCACTTTATCTTTGCCTCGAGTCAGTTGAGGACAGATCCGACGTCAGCTCAGGCTTCAGCTGAGTCCGAGTGTGCATTCTACAGTACTGTAGACAGTCAGAGACGGGGGACTTCTAAATGTTTGGCAAATAAATCTCAAACACCGGCTAGAGCTGGGCACCTGGGACAAGCATATTTTGTTATTTTATTCATAGTCGCTCGGAGGACAAGCAGGTTAAGTAAGCTGCTCTTATAGCGGGAATATCATTTTGCTTTCTTAACTCAGACAACGAGAGATAGAGAAAACTCTGCTCCTTACTGACTTTCACAAAACAAAATGTCAGTTAAAGGATGTTTAAACGCTGACTGGTTCATAAACATATCAGTAGCACGAATTTTGTGATGCGAGCTACTTTTACCAAAACCTGCCACTTGCTGCCATATGCAGGTGAGCCAAGAATGTTAGCATGTTTGCCTCGCACCTCTGGGGTTGGGGGTTCGATTCCGGCCTCTGCCCTGCATGCGTGGAGTCTGCATGTTCTCAGGGGTTTCCTCCGGCTACTCCGGTTTCCTCCCCCAGTCTAAATACATGTGTTGTAGGCTGGTTGGCATCGAGTGTTAATGTGTGTGCGATTGTGCCCTGCGATGGGTTGGACATCCCGTCCGGGATGTCCCCTGCCTTGTGCCCCGAGCTCCCTGGGACAGGCTCCAGCGACATAAAATCGCTCCCTCTCATGGACTCAAGTACTTGTTCATTTTCCACAGTCTGTATGTAATGCATATAATTAGCTCGTTTCTAATTTCAATTACGCTAGCTGATGCTTTTTAGCCTAGTTAATTGGTCCCTCTGGGTGAGCAGAACATAGGAGTGGGAAGTACATTGGAGCTTTCACTTGCCTGGTGGGTTAGCTTACGAATTTATCATTTGTCCACATCTGGATTCGGTGACATTGATTGAACGCCTTCATAGAAGTGTGATTTGGAGATGAGACATGAGCACATTTGCATACTTTCATCTTGGTCTGAGGGCAAATCTAATGCAAGTCACAAGAGAATTATCGTCTGTTCGCGTACACGCGAACGCACATGCACACATGGCAACGCTCTGGAGACCCAGAACTGCACTAGGTCATGCTGCTGGTGTGCTGGGTAAATGTTCACTCTAGAGACATTATACACCCGCACATTTGAGAGTGCACATTTGCATGCAGTCCGAGGACCCGGGGGACTCCGGGGAGATCCTGCTCAGCAAGATAAAAGAGCCGTATTTTGGTGAGCAGCCAGGGCTTTCCTTTTCATGCTTAATGTAGTGTAGTGATTTGGATGTCACACAGATCACTAATATCCAAAGTCAACACAGCCTATAAACCAACCGTTCTTAGTCTAAGTTCCACTTGGCAGATAGTGTCTCTGTGACCTGCACGTATAGAAAATGTAGTAATATATTTGTAATATACAGTACTGTGCAAAGGTTTTAGGCACATGCAAAGAAATGCTGTAGAGCAAAGATGCCTTCGAAATAATTAAATTAAATGTTTCTACATTTAAAAAAAAAAAAAAAAAAAAAAAAAACCGTAAAGAGCGGTAAACAGTAGTAAATGAAACAAAGTCAATATTTGGGGTGACAAAAAATAAAAATAAAATAGTAGTCTCCGGTACAATTAGTGCAGTTTTATAAGGAAATGAGCTGGTAAGTTTTATTGAGCATCTTGCAGAACCAGACACAGTTCTTCTGGACACTTTGACTTTCGCACTCGCTTCTTATTTTTGCAGCAAAACCCAGCAGCCTTCATTGTGTTTATTTGTCTGAAAAGTGTCTCTTACGTAATATGCCGCTTTCTTTAATGACCTACAAACATTTTTCTGTAACATTTAATTATGTGCTAGAAAACTAATGTTTGGGAACCTAAAATGTTTTTTTTGTACTGACTTGATAATGTAGACGTCATAAAATAAAAAATCTATAACACAAAAATCTTTCTACTAAAAAAAAAAAAAAAAAAAAATAGGGTGCCTAAAACTTTTGCACAGTACTATATATACATATATAGAGAACTGCTCTTGTAAATCATTCTCAATTAATGTACTGACTGATTCCGATATAGTATGTGGTTTGTTGGAGCTAAAAGAGCAAGAGGCTCCTTTATGAATGACATTCCACTGTGGCTCGAGGACAGAAAACAGCATGGAATTAAGACTAGAGAAGGAAGAATGGGCCGCTCTGAAATTATAGGTTAGTGATTCATTGTTATAGCCCTGGGTTAGGCGTGCAAATACACCCACCCACACACACACACACACACACACACACACACACACACACACACACACATAGGCACACACAGAAACTCTGTGAGACTCCAGAGGACTTGGGGTGCATTTTTAATGAGGGTTCAGTCTGGGACTAGAGGAATGACAAGTGGAGAAGAGGAATGCTGTGATCTCTCTCTCTCGCTCTCTCTCTCTCGCTCTCTCTCTCTCTCTTTCTCAAAAATGCTGGCCTTTATTCGAAACTTAAGATAAGGCAAAAGTGTGCCATAGTGAGGAAGCAGGAAAGCGCTATTTCACACTGCACCACTGAGGAGGTCCATGAAGTGAGCATGAACACACACATTCTTGTGTGTAGCTTTTCCTCTGCAATGTGTGCGTGTGAATACCAGTGTGTCGGCGTGGCGAATGTCACAGCGTGGCTCTCGGCTGCTAGTCTGCAGCTCGCATGCAGCTTCGAACTGTTTAGTGCGTGTAGAGGCAGGTTTGCTTAAAGACATTAGACTGAACGGCCGAGCCAAGAGACACACACACAGAGAGATGGGGGGGGGGGGGGGGTCGGGGTGCAAGAAAAACAGCGACCGAGTGAGAGATTGGCCCTGTTCACACTTGGTATTAAGATCCGTCTCGGGTGACCCGAGCTGAGATGGATAACCGATCACAGCTGTTAGTTTCATTTGTCCTATATGCGTCTTCACTGACCACTTATGATCACATTTCTTCAGTAAATATATTAGTCCCTTACACATATAGTTCTAAATAACTTGACCCCAGTTCACAGACTATAATCTCAAATACATTGTCAAATATCAAGCTTATAATAAAGCTGCGACACAAGCAATTCTGTCAAACTGTTAAAAGACGACTGAATATACACTGCCAAACGCAAAATCTGCCCCTTCCAAACCCATTTTAAACCCCAACATCAAGGCCTTCATTGCAAAAAACATACAATTTCCTTAACTAGTAATATTTCATCAATGTGCCAAAAGTGTCTTGTTAGTCTTAAGATTCAAATAGTTATGAGAATACGTTCATACAGTAACAAGCAGAGCTCATGTTCAGAACAGTAACATAAAGCATGAGGAGACTTGTGTCCAGTATGCACGTTTTAATGTAGAGATTTAATTGAAATAATAAATGTAAAGCGCCCAATTACCAGTCCGTACAGGATTTCGCAGAGGTTTTTGTGTACATGGTGTACCAAAATCTACATATATGTAGGGGAAATTAAGACTTTTTAGCAAAATGTCTTCCAAAATTTCTCATACTTAGTAAGTATATATATATATATATATATATATATATATTTTTTTTTTTTTTTTTTTTCCAGGTAGCCTCTAAAAATGACTGACAAAAGAAGGACGTATTGAAATCATTCTCATGGCTGGATCGGGGAAGCTGTCGCAAGGTTGCGATGGACTTTAACAGGAAACAAGTCGAGCACATCACACACACACACACACACACACACATGACACTGCAGCCAAACCTATTAACAAGCTCAAAAAGACTGGAGGTGTTGTGGACGTCCACGAACATCCACTGACGAAGGCGCAGCTGAAGTGGTGCTGGCAGACGCAGTCCTCTACGTATGGGGACTGTTGGGACACCCTGTATACCTATGCATCTAATTAGTGATCAGGAATCCTACTGCAAAAACGCAAGGGAAGACCAAAAGCACGATCATTCACAGATGCGCTCATGAGACAGGGTAACAAAACACTTTGGCACGCTCAGGTGGGATTTCTGTCACACTCAACAATCTCAGGTAAGCGGCTGTCAAATGCAGGCATGATATAGCACCTGTGCGTGCGCGTGTGCATGTGTGTCTTGACTAGACGAGGAAATTGTGTTGTGTTTTTCAGAGCGCCTGTAGAGGGCGATGGCGAGAAAGGGAGAGCGTGAGAGTTTGCTTGCTGTGTTTAGATCATGTCTTCACGTTCCATAACGGTACAAGACCCAGCCTTTGCAGATACTACAGAAGCAATAGTAGAGCTTTTAATCTGTATTTCTCATCATAGTCGTGGCCCTTCAGAGATCCTAGCATGCTCCTTGTGTTTGTACATGCTGTTCCTGTATCATTTTTACAAACTTTATAGTTCAGGATGCTGAACTCTCTCTCTCTCTCTCTCTCTCTCTCTCTCGCTCTCTATCTATCTATATACTCACTTAAATTATATTATTCATACAAATTCATTCAATTTCCCTTGGGTTATCTCCACATTATTTATGAGCTTTATTTTACTTCCATACGTTTCGGTTTGTCTGTAATCGACGAGGAAGGTGCAGGAGAAGCTGTGGAACTGGGAGAGGGGGAAGGAAGTGAACGAGCGAGAGGCAGAGGGAAGACTGAAGAAGAGAAGGAAACAAAGGCTGGGGAAAGCACACAACTGTACAAAACAATGTGCTGGATTGTGTTCAACCAAATTGTCCAAACTGCAACCTGGAGGTTTAACTGTAACATTCAAATGAATGGCAAATGTGACCCGAACAAACATACACTCCTGCCAAAACTCACAAGATGCATCAACATACACACACACACACACACACACACACACACACCAACAGATGTTGCTGCACTGGTTACTCATTGACCAGCAGTTCCTATCACTGCCATGTTATTATGACAAAGAGAGGAAGTAACACCCGTCCTCACTGGCCCGTGAACTCACTGTCACACTCTCTGTGTGTGTGTGTGTGTGTGTGTGTGTGTGTGTGTGTGTGTGTGTGTGTGTGTTTCATATCCTCTGTACTGAGAGTCAGTCAGACAGCTCATTGCTCCACACACTCGTCCTCACACACCCTTCAGATACACAGATCATCCCCCAGGCTGGGGTAGGGGTAGGCAATGTTGCAAAATTTCTTAATGATGGTAACACCTGAAGCCATTTCTAATCATGCATGGTATATTATATATATTATATATATTATATATTATGTAACATATATATTACAATATTTAGGTTTCTGAATCTTGAAAAGTCAATTTTATACGACGGATATTGTCATGGAACTAAAGAAGAAAATAAAACGTTGGTTGGTTGGCATTATAAAAGAACGAATTATTTTAAAAAAATAAATAAATAAAATAATAATAATAATAATAATAATAACAACAATAATAACAATAATAATAATAATAATAATAATAATAATAAAACTACACTGTGGCGTCATTATCATGATATCGATCTTATATTGTCCAATCACCCAGCCTGAGTGAGTTGTCCAGTCTGCTATGAATGAGACGCCACCGAGGACTTTGAATAGGGGAACAGAAGTGGCTTCCCTCTAAAGCCACAACACGCACGCACACACACACGCACACACACACACACACACACACACACACACACACCCCTCATCTGCCAGCACACAGAATTTGCTCCTGAAGAGCTGAGATACACAGTGCAACAAGAAGAGATACTCATGTTAAACTTTTTCTTGCTGACCACAAAAGTATGCATACACACACACACACACACACACACACACACACACACACACACACACACACACACACACACACACACACCCCTCATCTGCCAGCACACAGAATTTGCTCCTGAAGAGCTGAGATACACAGTGCAACAAGAAGAGATACTCATGTTAAACTTTTTCTTGCTGACCACAAAAGTATGCATACACACACACACACACACACACACACACACACACACACACACACACACACACACACACACACACACACACACACACACACACACACACACACACACACACACACACACAAAATTTAGACCAAGGCACAGCCAAAGTGGCAAAACTCTCTGTTCCCTGGTATAGATTCATAAGGGCACATGCTCAAACACACGCGCACACACACACACACACACACACACACACACACACACACACACACACACACACACACACACACACACACACACACACACACACACACACACACACACACACACACACACACACACACACACACACACACACGCCTCCCCCGATCCAGTCTCTTACCCGTGCAGTGGTTGTTCAGCACGACTGTAGAATTGCAGGCGGGAGCCACACTTGCTGAACCGTCCTCCATTCTCCTTACACAAACGCGTGCTGTGTGTGTGTGTGTGTGTGTGTGTGATCTCCTTGTGGCTGCACGTCCTTGGTATAAGGTTGCCTTCTCTCTTTCTAGCTTGTGCAAGACCTGTTTCCTCTTTGCAAAACTTTTTATCTCTCTTTCCTTTTCTACAGACAGTGTAGACAGCGTAGCCTGCCTGCTTTCACTCTTTCTTCCTCTCTCTCTCTCACACACATACAGATCTGCACACGTCTGCCTGTGCGCACAAAGCCTACAGAGTGAGCGAGCGAGTAAGAGAGAGCGGCGAGAAGAGGAGGAGATAAAGGATAAAAAAAGAAAATCTTGGTTGGCTCAGGGAGTGGCCAAAACTCTGCTCACACAACGTTAACCTCTGCCATTCCGCCACGCACTCGCACACGTGTGTGATTTTACTCTGCTCTGAGGGACAGCGAGAGAGGAACACAGAAAAAGAGGGAAACCACATGGAGGTGTCAAAGTCTTGCCACAAATACACACGCACGCACACAAGCCGACAACTGTAAATCAGTTTAAAAGGAGAAATCTATGGAACTGTGTTAGTAAAACTGACTCTGCAGTCACATCACATTATATAAATCAACAGGCACATTCAATGAAAATCGATCAATTACACACATTCCACATAGTGGAGTTACACTAATCAACATTCTGCAGTTCAGGACAAGTGCACGAAAGTTTAAAGTCCCCATGAAATCACAACTGAAGTTTTGTGGCTTTTAGTATGATTACGTTAGCCTTAAGGTTATCTATAAGCTACAGTGACAACATTCGCATTTAGAAGATGTACGCATTCAAAATTTACAGTCTCTCTCTACCACCGATACGGATCAACAATTCTGATGACATCATTCTGCACTTCAGCTTCTCATCAGATTTTCTGCCCAATCAAATGCTCTGAAGTGTCCCGCCCCCAACGTTATAAAAATCCATGGTACTAACTGTCAAGTACGGCTTAACCTGGGCTGTTAGGTAAGCTAAACGCTACTGGCTATTTAAAAAGGGGGAGGAGCGACTCGATATGTCCGGTCCTGACTTACTGTTTCAGTGGAAATTACGTCAACACGTCGGATAACGCTGCGTATTTCAAGGCGATTCAGGGGGGACTTTAAAAGTGAGTTTCCACCTTCTTCATTACACCTCTGTCTTCATTACTTACGTATTAACGCTTCTCATGTAGTAACTTATACACCCTTAGAACAGCAGTTACCAATTTAACTTTGAAGTGAATCAGGAATGGGCATTCATATAATAATAATAATAATAATAATAATAATAATAATAATAATAATAATAATAACCTCTAAATGGTGGCTGCAGTACAACCCTGCCCACGCCCATATAAGGCAAAGGCGCACAAGTCAAACTATCATTACTAGTTACAGCAATCGTGTATCGTCTGTCATAACAGGGCACATCAATTCCTATATTTTTCTTTATGGTAGATAAAGAAAAAGGTTATAAATGTTATTCATTGATATTTATCAGAGTGATTACATCATTTAACAGTATATGGTACAGATTTCACTCGATGCTTGTGTAAAGTTGTATGGTTAAAACTGTGAAACTTGTGAGTGCAGACAGTAGCATTAACATGATTCAGTTCAATTCGACTGTATTTGTATAACACTTTAAACAATGGACATTGTCACAAAGCAGCTTTATAGAAATATAGAAACTCAGGATATACATTTTAAGTTGATAAATGTATCCCTAATGAGCAAGCCAGAGGCGACGGTGGCAAGGGCAAACTCCCTGAGATGGTATGAGGAAGAAACCTTGAGAGGAACCAGACTCAAAAGCTGAACCCATCCTCATCTGGGTGACACCGGACAGTGCGATTATGAATCGTTACTCTTCTACAGCTGTGTACCATATAGTCAAAAAGTGCATTTGTGTAACCAGGGAATTCATTATAGTTTTAACATGAAATCTATTTTGTTGATCTCCATCAATTGTTCATTGATGGAGACTTGAGTACAAAACTGTTTGTGGCAATCACTGTCCTATAGCTATCACAGCAGTTGTAGTCCTGAGCCAATCGTAGCAAATCTGTTTGTAAAACTGCAGTCCAAAGTAGAGGTCGACGGATTGCTGGGACTTATCAGTTATCGGTAGAAAATCAACTCTACTGGAGCGGCTGAGAGGGCTCTGCTGTCATTACACAACATGAGGCGAAATAAAAAACGATCACTGACAAATTTTGTTGTGTTATTTGAAGTGTTTTTTTTGATTGTCTCTATTTTTATTTGTTATTTGGAGGTGTTACTTTTTGGTTCAGTTTGGATGTATATCTTTTATTAACTTTAATATTTATTAATAGTTAATATATATTAATATGTATATATTTCTTTCATTTCACCTCAAATATACAGTACATTTTTCATGGTACAGTCAGTATTATTTATGTTTTGTAATAAAGTTCAGCAATATTTTACTTTGAGTGTCATGTTTTCACTCAGTATCAATTTTAAAAACTACCGGTTGATTAATGGGTTATCGGCAGCTACTGCCCAACTTATCAGTATCAGTACCGGTATCGGTGGAAATCCATTATCAGGCGACCTCTAGTCCAAAGCCATCTTCATGGTTTCTAAGTGGTACCATCCTCAGTAATCTCATGTATCTTTAGGCTGAGATCCTCATGCACCACTCTTACTGTGGATATTACTCTGAGTTTATTTATTTATTTTTTTATTATGACTTTCAGTAGATATTTCACCTGCCATATTTTCTATCATTATTATTTTGTATTATTATTATCATCATCATCATATTAAAATAAGCAGGGAGTTGAGGAAGGAATTTCATGTGGGTTGAATCATAATTAACATCTATTGATGGGCTGCTGCATGCTCCCAGTATAAATAATATATTATATCGTAGTTGGTGCCTTCAGGCCCAGAGGAGCCCAACTGTTTGCTATTATCAAGCTATAGGACGAAAACACAATGCACAAGATGTATATGTGTGAAAAGCAGTTTTAATTTTTCTCTCTATAATACCACTGCCCTAGTCTAAATACCAGGCCGTGACAGTTTGATTTAGGTCAGGGGCGTCGCTAGACCATTTTTACTGGAACACGAGCCCCAGTAAAAATTTTTCCTGATAAATCATTGTCTGATGAGGTATATTACAATAGATACGTCTGAAAATAGCCTTTCCTATTCGTTGCACGTTATCGTTTACATCATTCGAATTATTTAAAACATGAGTGCTGATTGTAACGTCAGCCGGAGCGAAAATATCCCGCACATCCTCTTCTGTCACACGTCTCGCAGTCACTTTTCCCCACGGAAACCTCGGCTTGCAGTCAAACGTTAATTTATAAATTATGAATCATAATACAACATTGTAGCTGAGGAGAGGTAACTACCAGGCTAACGCTAATCGCTGTGTATGTGGATACTTGTATTAAGTTGAACGAGGACACTCCGTTTTCCAGATCTAATTTACTTGGCACAGATTTGATGATAACGTTAGCTTGTTATCTGCTAAACGAATGCTTGCTCATCTCTTCTGATTTGGGATTCTGCCACAGACGATGTGATTTAGTCATCATCGGCGAAGGCTTTTTTAACTGATTTGTTCATTTAGAGGGCTAGTTATAACTAGTTAATAAGTTAATATACAAGTTAATACAAGTTAGTTTACGCACGAAAACGCTAGTTGTGTTTTTTTAAATAGATTTTTTTTTTTTTTTTAATGCGTTAGCTGTACCATTTGCAAGGAGTGGTCTACTTAGTCCTACTTAGCTTATTTTTTATTTATCCAGATGGCTATACGAACTTATTACATTCCAAAGGTGGCAGGATGGAGAGAAGAGCATCATCAGTCAGGTGAGGGGGAGCAGACAACAGGACAAACGCCGCATTTGAATGACATTTCACTACCCCTTCAATAAACTACCAACATGTAGTAAAAATGTCAAAGCAGCCTTACATTAATGTTTGTTGCATAATATGATTAAAGAAAATGAATGAATAAAGAAACACGACTCCCAAAGTCACCGGACTTGAATGCCCCCGGACCCTCCCTAGAAAGTACTTTTGTAAAATTTCTTGGGGTGCTTGTGCCCCAGTAGTGATCAAACCCTAGAAACGCCCCTGGTTTAAGGGAGTATTTTCATTTAGTTCAAAAAGAAAGACCGCCATTGATGCTCTGCTCACCAACACACCACATGTGCGTCTGCCTGCTTAGCCCAGCTAACGGCCCTGTAATGACCTGCACCTGGTTCAAAACGCATCCCCTGCACATCCTGTGACCCTGAGGCTGTGGCCACACTCTACGAGCGTGTCTGTGTGTGCGCGCGTGTGTTAAATCAGACCTTGAGGATGCAGCGCAGATGTTTACTGTGCGTGTTCGCATGCAGTCGGCTCATACTCACGATCACGCTGCACTCCTTTTATTAATCTGACTGGCGAGTCAACAACAGCTTTTAAAACGGAACGAGACACTTCATTAGCCTGCGCTTGTGAAGGAGAAGAGACGGGGAGAAACAAAAACAAAACAAAAAGCGGAAAAAGTGCTCGGGGTGAGGAAGAATGCGAATGAAGCCGAGAGGCCCGGCTCAATGAAACTCTCTGTGGAGTTAGAACAAGCGGCCGTGTTTAATTTCCCAGGAATTCATTAACACTGAAACAACTTTCAGACTTTTCATTTAATGACTCTACTGGAAAGTAGGCCTGTGAGTTTGTGTGCGGTAATGCCATTGCCCTGTCGCGCCCCTGACTATCGCTGATTGACGACAGCGTTGCCTCTGCCTTTGGACGGCTGTAGACTGCAAAATGCTGAGGCATGAAAAGAAAAAGACGTGGCCAGAAATACGTAAAACGTGCCGTGCTCACGTTACGTCGTTACGACAGAAAACAATACCAGGAACAAGTTGGCTGCAACTGTTGGCCACTAGCATTCACACGTAGTCAGTTGTTGTTTAAGGACTAAATAATCCTAACAAGTTATTCGCTGTAACTCGTCCTAAAATTAAAATAATACGATCATGCAATCTACAGCTGCTCCGTGTTAAACAGTGGAGAATTCTTGTATAACAATTTAACCCTGTATTTATGAGATACAGCACTTTTTTTTTTTTTTTTGATAGATCTTAAAGCTGCAAAACGTTTTTTGGTTTTTTTTTTCCCCCCAAACAGACATTCAAATCGTCCAGCTTGATCGCCATTGCCATAGTTGACCATAGCTGACATACAATGGTCAATCATCCCAAGCCTGCTGGCGTGACCCTTTTTTCTTTTTGTTTGTTTTTTTTTTTAAGCGTACTGCCAGAGGCAGTTTTCATTGCCACAAGACAATGAAAACACAACCAATATGTCACGCAATAAACATGCACGTATTAACAGAACTGATATTAACAAATACGCTGCAATAAACTGTTACTGTTTTATAACCAGATCCTACAGTAGCAAGAAAACACGCATTCCTCACACATGGGCGCACAAATAATTCACATTTTCCACACATATAGGAGAATCTATTTCTATTCTAATAAAAAGGAAAAAAATAAATAATTCATTCTCATTAGAACTACTTTTTAATATGTTAATGATATTTCCTCTTACTCTTGAGTACCACTGAGTACCGGGACCAAAGCAAAAAAAAAAAAAAAAGTTTCACGTGTCTGAAACCGTTAGAAATTCGCCAATTCGAATTTTAAAATGGTAATTTGCCAAACCTCTCACAGCATCTAAACTGCACTAAGCATCATTAGAAATCTGGTCGCAGCTCATAGTGAGTCGAGATGAATCTTTTGGCAGTGCACACCATCAGCACTCTATACAGTGAAAACCACCTTACAGTGTAAAATATGGAGGTGGATCGTTTATTAAATAAAACTACAATGTCCCTGTGTGTCTGCGCTCGAAAAATGTCACTCACTGCATGCGTTATTCTTTTCAGATATTTATTCTTGCTTAACTTCGTAAAAAAGGTGCCAATGATTCTGGAGGACACTGCAGACGTACGCCTGAGTTTTCTTGGTTACATAAAATCCGCTCTGAACGATTTGGGTCGGTTAGAGGAGACTACATTCCAGTGTGATTTCACCATGTCACACTGACACACTTCCAGTGCAGTAATGTACTGAAAGTAGGTCAAAAGCCAAGCATGGAGACCCTCACACTCCTACTTACACGGATACAGTGCGTTATAGTGCACACCCGCTCTCCTCATCCACCCTATTCTCAGCACACTGATGGATTTCAGTTAAGAGATCTTGTGTAAATAACGTGCCATAATCGAGCACCATTTCTCCGCTGCCGAGCACCATTATTTTCGTCCTGTCGATAGAGGTGAACGTGTTTATATATATTTTGGAGGCATATTATACACAATTATACCACAGCGCGGTTGAATGCTCGAATCAGATTGGTCAGAAGAGGTGTGTTATTTTTGTAATAACCGCACGGCTCGGACTGTAGTTCCGGCTGTAACGTGAACGATACTGTAGGTTTACAGTAATCAGCTCGTTCTAATACGTTATTGTTTCTGTAGCAACAGCTTATACGCAGAGACACGCCACATAATCTAACACCAATAATGAACAGATTTTAAAAAATAATTATTATTATTATTATTTTTTTTAAAAAAAACATTTATTTAACATTTATAGAAGGACTGTCGGTTGTAAGCACTTTGTAACGGTCAAAGCTTCCCAGCTCAGGAAATGTCTTCGGGACAGAGAGTTTACACTTTCTGGATTCTCTGTTTTTTTTGTTTTTGTTTTGTTAGCTTGTTTTATTTTACACATTCAATTTCAATAGCTTCCTGAACCTGGGAGAGTACAACCAGGTTATACACGAAGGCTACTCCTGAAACATGGGACAGTTCCCACTTTGCTCGGACAATCTTGCGCTTCTGAATCAGACCCTGAAAGTATGTTTGATTATTTTATGAAGTATCTGCTACTGACTGTTCAAACGTGGAGTTTTGT
The DNA here is from genome assembly GCA_023630585.1 of Cranoglanis bouderius. NCBI lineage: Eukaryota > Metazoa > Chordata > Actinopteri > Siluriformes > Cranoglanididae > Cranoglanis > Cranoglanis bouderius. The sequence continues at coordinate 13,999,451 of CM042570.1, forward strand.
GTTGTGGCCCAGGGCGCGGTTGTACGCCTCTGCTAAAGTACTAGCTAATGTTATTGTGTTGAAGTAGTTTTGATATTCAGCTGTGGGAATTTTTACCTATAAACGTGCAGAGTAACGCATATTGTTTGGACATAAAGTTAATTAAACCATTAGAACATCGTATCTGAAAGGTAAGAGGGTTACAAAATAAAAGATCACCGCTGAAACGTTCTGCTCAAGTCGTGCTTACATAGTTGGTTCCGATTGATCTGCTTGATCATCTGCATTTTCTGAATCTGACTCGAACTGATACGGTAAAACCGACGGCATTATTAACTGTGTTTATAATTGCTTTAGAAGCCTTGGAAGCTGAAGCTCGCCATCAGGGTAAGGGGCGTCACATTTCCGACACGTGCTTGAGGTTTTTGGCCAATCACAACGCGATGGGTCGGCTGGCCAATCAGAGCACTCTGGGCTTTTCGGAAAGAGGAGCTTTGGAGAAACCGGAACCAAGTCGGACCGTTTCAGGGAGCCTGGGATTAGGGGTACTGCAGTAATGTACGGTATGTGAAAAAATAATGTGAACATTAAAGCGTGTTAACCCATTCTATTACACCCAATAAACAACGTAATGAACTTTTAAAAATGTTTAAAAAGCTTCATATGATCCCTTTAAACTGATAAAATGGAATTATTTTGTTCCTAAATCATCTGAATGATTGCGATCTATTATCATAAGCACAATACTTAGCTTAAATAAGCAAGATGATCATTTTAGCCGTTATCTTGCAGCCCCGGTGGTAATACAATTGTTCACTCAAGTAGACACATAAATACTATGTGTGTGTGTGTGTGTGTGTGTGTGTGTGTGTGTGTGTGTGTGTAGTTATCTTAAAGAGACAGTGGCACTATTTGCACTGTGTGTGTTAAGAGAGCCCATGTGACAAGGGATCTGCTTTATGAAGCATGATGTACTGTACAGTTGAGCACTGTGTTACTGTACAGTACACTTGGAGTTTGTCTGTTAAAGGAAGAAAGACTAGAAAGGATAGACACACAGATCTGTCATCAGTGTAGAAATAATGTGGGCAGGCGTGTGGGTGTCATGAGTGAGTGAGTGAGTGAGTGAGTGAGTGAGTGAGTGAGTGAGTGAGTGAGTGAGGTGGTGTGTGCCCTCAGGGGCCACTTGTGGAGTCTAAACTCTGTGCGGTGCAGTGTACAGACTCCATCATCAAACACTTGACATGGAACATGAGTACAGATATTCCGAGCTGTTGATACCAAAAAAACACAAAAAAAAACAACCCATATTGCATTTCAACAGGGCATCCAGAGCATGCATACACAGGCTCGTACACACAATCTACTCGCTATTACTAGTCTACTGTGTGATTACCACACAGGTCGTGAAATACTGGGTTAAAAAAAAATTAAAATTAAAATTAAAAAAAAAAAAAAAAAAAAAAAAAAAAACCTCCACCACGAGGCCCGTGCCACACCCTGAGCCCGAGCATGCCTCTGGCACAGACTGCGCCATCCGCATAACCGGTTGGCCGCAGAGTGGAAGGAACAGTCATCTCTAAAGTAGAAACTGAGACTCAACAGTGGCACGGGATGACGCACTTGAATAGAGACGATGGAAAGACCCTACAGAAAAGACTGAGACAGAGAAAGAAGCAGCACAGAGAGGATGCTGCCTTCAAAGTAAAATCCGCCACGTTCTCCGAAAAACACACTCACCACAACTGCACACAACTGATGGTATCAAAGCCGCGGTGCGGTTCTTCTCAGCACAGCTGCTCTCAAAATGAATAAATATGCCTACAGCGGCATGGACACGTGGCTTTGAAGAGACTGAAGAGCACCTCTGAATCACCTCCATTACAGCCCACTGCAGGTACATTACAGGTAAGGAAGCGGAGATGTTGAGCTGATAGGAATTTGTGGTAACACACACACACACACACACACGCATATCACTGGATGCATTACTTGAAAGTGAGTGCGAACATGTAATTTCACAGAGACTGTTAACTTTTTTTTTTTTTTTTAATTCTTACGCTGCAGAAAAACGGAAATGGGTTTTCAATTACAGGTCATTTAACTGGACTGGACGCGGGCTTTGATTCAAAAGTAGCTCTGTGCTCAAAATCATGATGTGGTTAATTCTTCTTGGATGCCCGATTCTTGACTGTATAGATTGATGTTTAGGTCATATTTGTTAACGGTGCAAAATTCACATTATTCTACAGCAGTGGGTAAATCAAAAATGCATTAGCTAGCCCACGGGGCAAGTCAAAGATCCAACAGCTTGCCCAATCCCTGGTTAGAAACATTATTAAATGGTAGGTTTAGAGATAGGGTGAGGAGGTCAGACATTCGGGGGGAGCTCAAAGTGGAGTCGCTGCTCCTCTGCATCGAAGGAGGCAGTTGAGGTGGTTCGGGCATCTGGCTAGGATGCCTCCTGGACGCCTCCCTCCCAACGAGGAGAAGACCCCGGCGCAGACCAAGGACTAGATGGAGAGATTATATCTCTCATCTGGCCTGGGAGCGCCTGGGTATCCCCATGGAGGAGCTGGAGGAGGTGGCTACGGAAAAGGGAGGTCTGGGAATTTCTGCTTAGACTGCTGCCCCCATGACCCTGGACCCAGATAAGTGGAAGAAAACGTATGGATGGATGGATGGATGGATGTTATGAGAAGCTACTTAGCTAATTAGGAGGACACAGACTAGTGATGCACACGAGTGAATTCTCGAGCTCCTAGGAAAGGGACAACTCCTTTCCAATTATGCTTTCCAATGGCCAGACCAGACCTTGGTTAATGTCTACAGCACAGCAGGTGGCGGGATTCAGGAACAACAAGCTACAGTTACTGCATCAAGGTGTGTCACACCACCAAAAAAAATATACAACCCCAATTCCAAAAAAGTTGTGACGCTGTGTAAAATGTAAATAAAAACAGAATGCAATGATTTGCAAATCTCATAAACCCATATGTTATTCACAATAGAACATAGAAAACATATCAAATGTTTAAACTGAGGAAATGTACCATTTTAAGAAAAATAAAGTAATTTTGAAGTTGATGGCCGCAACACGTCTCAAAAAAGTTGGGACGGGGCAACAAAAAACATAACATGATTGGGTATAAAAAGAGTATCTTTAGTGCATTACTGCCTATGGAATGGGCAGCTTGCACATCTGGAAAGGCACCATCAATGCTGAAAGGTATTTTCACACCAGTCAGAAAAACCCAAATCCATGCCTACACTTGCTATGGTTTAATTATGACTCACCAATACCTCCTACCGGATAACATTAATAAAAAAAAAAATTAATGGATTATCTTCTTAAAATAGGTGAGGAGCTGTAAACACAGCTGATGTTGAATAATTAAGAATAGATGGAGCAGGCTTTAATGCCCATCAAGATCAATGACTAACATCTTGTTATGATTCTCTCTTTCTATTTCACTCTGTCAGTGTGTTCCTGCTGACTAATGCCTGACTAATGGTTTTTGATGGGACGTGCTCGGGCCTGCGTGAGGTGCTGAGAACTCGCTGCTAATCTCTAAAAGTGTCACCCAACTCTACGCCGCCATCTTGGCTCCTTGGTTCGAGGGCGTGGTGCCAGTCCCAGAGTCACGCTGGTATCTCTGCACTGGAGTTGGTGCAGAATGCGGTGTTAAGGCCACGTCCTTCTCTCAGACGCGGTCTCACAGCTTTAACGCTGCAGCTACACTCCTTCTGTAGAGACACAACTTTTATGTGTGTTTGTATTTGTGTCTGAAAAGAGAGAATTGGAGTGTGCAACAACAACAACAACAAAAAACTATTAAATCGAATGTGCATAAAAATATACAATTATTTCCAGTACAGGATGCCATTTAAAAACCTTGTTTTTACTTGCTAAGACACAGAATAGTTGCATTCGGCAGCTTTCAAGGAAGAGACAAACACATAGACGTGCACTCGGTCAGGTTTGACCCATAAGGACCTAGCAGAGAAAGGCAGTACCGTAACGACTCGTGCAAAGGCACGAATCCTTAAACATCAAGCTATTCCCAGACATCAATTCTATTTAGACTTTTGTGCTCTCCAGTGGGCTGGGCTGTGAACGGTTCCTGCGGCTGTAACACAAACCTGCTGAAAGCTGTTTAGATGACAAAAGGTTTAAATGACAAAACAGGTCAGAGCAACAAACCCTGAACCTTATATGCTGTTCTCATCATATCGCACATGCGCCCTTAAGGTCTGAAAGCTTTTTTGCTGCATCCTGTTGCAAGCTGAGAGACAGAGGCATCCTGCCCCCATGTAGTACCCCCGCAGCCGGGTGCGTGAGCGAACGAGTGATCAAGTGAACGAGACGCCCAGCGCTGCCCCTCTTGGCAGCGTCGCCTACATTCCTGCTGTCTCTGTTTCCAATTAGCCGGGCAGAGTGCGATTGCAGCGGGACTGAGAGCCCAGGAGGCCCGAGTCGAAACTGTAGTAACAGCATTATTACTGTAACATATATTACAGTCCTAGCATTCTAATATATAAATATTATTTCACAGTAAATAAAAACTATAACTGTAACTAGCCATAAAACTGGCATCACCTAAGTAACAAAATCAGTTCTACTCAGAGAACAAGAACGAGCAAGATTACGCGGGTGCCAACTTTATATTTTTATTACAGAAACTGTTTTTTTTTTTTTAATTTTATGACGTCTACATTATCAAGTCAGTACAAAAAACATTTTAGATTCCCAAACATTAGTTTTCTAGCACAAAATTAAACATTTATGTAGAAACATTTAATTTCACTATTTTGAAGGCATCTTTGCTCTACAGCATTTCTTTGCATGTGCCTAAAACATTTGCCCAGTACTGTATATTAATATAAAAGAGTTCCGGGTTTAACACCAGTTCTATCACTCTTGAGCAAACTTGCACGTTCCACTGGCTTTAACGCTGCTTTCTGCTTTCCGAGCAGTCCTGATGTTTATGTGTGTGAAGAGGTGACAGACAGCCGCACGCCAGAAAAGCCACACTACATTATTCAATCATGTACCTGCTCACACTAACGTGGATCTGTCGATCAGAAAATAGGCACCATGCGGTAAAACACAATAAACACAACTTAGCTTGCTAGAAAGCAATCGGTGTGGTGTGAGCTACATGTACCTTTAACTAGATATCAAAAACATTAACTATTTGTGCACTGATTTTCTACTGATTTTTATGCTGATTTGTTTCATTATAGGTCACCTGACATGACATCTTTTTATTTTTTTCAAAATTTACAACATAACTTGTTTGATTTTAGTTTAAGGGGGAAAAAAATCCATTTCCGTCTAAATGGATGCTGGTACCATCCACAATTTTGCTATAAAATTTTCACCCCCATGATTTATATAATCGCCTTGATCGGAGAGATAGGTAGGTGTACTATGTCTGCCAAACCGAGCTTTCCTGTGGGATTGCTTTGCTTCGAAGGATGCACGCGATCCTGCTTTCAAATTAGGCCAAACTTTGAAACCTTAGAAGACAGCTATTCTCACTCTTTTGAATGAGACGGACTTCATTTCAGGAGTTTCTCGAGAAGCCTCCCCTAAGCAGCCCTTTCGACTTGGACCACAGGTGTATACAGTATGTTGAATATAATGAGGTACATGACATGGCCAAAAGTTTGCGGACACCTGACCATTATAACCCATATGTGGGCCTTCCCCAATTCCCCCATTACAATTTCCCTTCACCGGAACTAATAGGCCCAAATGTGCTCCAGCACATTCCAGTGACCCCCGAACGCAAAGAGAGGTTCATGAAGACATGGTTTGCCGAGGTTTGTGTGGAAGAACTCGAGTGGCCTGCACAATGCCCTGACCTCAACCCCACTGAACACCTTTGGGATGAACTGGAATGCTGACTGTGTACTAGACCTTCTCACCGGACATCGGTGATTGACCTCAATAATACTCTTATGGCTGAATGAGCAAATCCCCACAGCCACGCTCCAAAATTGAGTGGAAAGCCTTCCCAGAAGAGTGGAGGTTATTGTAACAACAAAAGGGGGGACTCGATCTGGAATAGGATGTTCAACAAGCATATACAGGTGTGATGGTCAGGGTTCCTGACCATATAGTGTATCATATATCATATCATTATTAACACATGCCTAACCTAATGTGACATCACGGGAACACCCATTTGGAGGAGTGTCCTAATGAGTGTCCTAATTATGTGGCACATATTCCATAAAGAGCAACTCACATTCAGTAATGCTTAGCAAAACCGCCTTCACAAGGACCCCGAGGAAGAACTACAATTCTCACACACCACACCTTTAGGCCCCATTTCTGACACATTTCGGCAGCTCAGTGCTAGCCACATGACAGCTCTGAGACACGGGCCAATGTGCGTGCCATGACTTTAAGTCAGGAAGTGACCTACATGCCTGACCTCCAAAAAGAGGCTTTTCTCCAACAGGGTCGCACCTAGCTCATTTCAAGTAATAATATTTTTCTTAGTATTTCATCAAATGTGAAAGGAAAGGTTTATTTATCGTTCCTCGTTAGGTGTTTCACAAACACCTAATAAAATCAGAGTTTGTCTGCTACTAAATGGAGTTGGACCACCTGTTACATAACACCATGTGTTTTAACTATATATCCACTGAGCCAAACAGAAGAAGTCAGAATGCATTATGTAGATCAAAGTGTAAAACCATTTATATACACAAACTACATAATGGTTTGGTTTTCCAATATGCCTCATTCGCCCTGGCCATTATAAACTGCCATCATGTTCTCCAATCGCAAGAGGAAAGGATATGTACACGGTGCACACACTGAACAGCTCGATACATCAATATCAGTATCAGTGCTCACGGAAAGTCCCCAAAGCAGAGCTGTATGCTTATTTACTAGGCTGTAGGACAGGGGCAAGCACAAAGAAAAATTTAGTGAAACATTAAAGAGTATGATTTAAATAAATTGTAATTATTATTCAAATTTAAATATTTGGCAGCCTAGGAAATCCCATCGCACAGTGCGTGATCATTCTTGTCTTTCCATCAGCAAGAAACACATTTAAAGCACAGAGGTGACTGTGTCTGGGGTTCTGATGTCTGTTTAACGTATTAATTCATCAAGCCTTTAAAATGTTTCAACTTCCACTGAACGAGTACGTTCATTATTCGTAAAGACGAATAAGACGAATAGCTGCCATTAATTAAGGTTCAGGAGGTTTAAAATATCTGAACGGACGAGTGTTCCCTGTTTGTTGAGTGTCATGACCGCACTTATGCTTCGCTGGAAGGTTGACAGTTAGCCTAGGTGGTAGTCTAATTAATTTGGCAGTCAAAGGATGGCTCATGATGCAGCACGAGGAAAAATGAAGCGCCTCAACTGGTGCTCAGTTGGACCCACCATCTCACAGAGTACAAGAATGTCTATTCTGACGTCCAGGAGGTGGAACGAATAGGGCCCGGCAAAAAAAAAAAAAAGTGGTCGATTCGATACTGATTCTCAAAAGCCATGAATCGATCTTTTTCTGTAGTTATTCCCTCAAACGCGTAACATTAGATACTACTGGATCTGATTAACATTAATCCTATTATTACCAGTCTTCTCCTCTAGATATCGCCGTCTTATTTACCTTGCGTGAAATTGCAACGAAAAGCCTGTCGATCAAATCATTCAGTGCTTTACATGGCGGATGCAAAAAGCAAAAGCGATATGCGTGATTTGTAACGCTGAGGTTAAATACAGTAGTAACACTACAAATCTACGGAACTTTTTGAGAAGACATCACCCAGACAGGCAACATCCCCACAACAGAACACACAACCGAAAAGAGAAAATGTGTTTACTAGCAAAATTCTTCACAATGGACTCTAGGCACAGCCTACTGCCTACATATTTCTGCTAAAACCTCAGGGGCTACGTGAGCTTCCAGTATTGTATTCTCCAATAGCAAACTGGGGTAGCATATGCGCATATATATATATCAAAACTATAATAACATAGCATTTTAATATCATTTCAGTATTGTGGTGTACTATTATGCGACACATCCTCAAGATTTAAGTCTGTGCTTAGGTTTCATAATTTCCCTTTGGACAACGAAACATGCAAAAACTTTGTACTGAATCTATATTAATTGAATCGAATCAACAATCGAATCAAGATCTTGTGAATCGAATCGGGGCCGATACCCAGCTCTGGGAACGAACTTCTGAGATGTCAGAACAGCTGAGTCACTGTCTTCAAATGACAACTAAAGACCTACCTATTAGTCCCTGATCTAGTGGGCTAATATGAGGATGTATTCATTGATAGAGTCTTCAAAGTACTTCAACAAGTCACTCTGGTTAAGGATATCTGCTAAATGCCATAAATGTAAATGTAACCAGCTAGCAAAGTTGTCCCTGAGGCAGCGAAGCAACCCCAAACCATAACATTTCCCCCAAAGTGCTTCACAGTTGGTATGAGGTGCTTCTCCCGAAAAGCTGTCTTTGGTCTGCGCCAAACATGTCTTCTGTTACTGTGGCCAATCAATTCTATCTTTGATTTGTCTGTCCAGAGCGCATTATTCCAAAAGGCCTGGTCTTTGCCTATATGCTCATTGGCAAACTGTAGTCTTGCAAAGGCTTTTTCCTGGCACGCCTCCCATGCCATGGTGTATAATCTCTTTCTGATTGTAGAAGCATGCAATTTGACACCAACAGTTGCAAGACTTACTAGCAGATCTTGTGATGAAATTTTGGGGTTCTTGGAGACTTCTTTTTGCATCAGACAGTCTGCTCTTGGGCTGAACTTGCTGGGACGGCCAGTCCTGGACAAATTGGCAGTAGTTTGAAATCTGCGCCACTTGTAGTAGATTATTTTCCTTACAATGGAATGATGTATTTCAAATAATTTGGACATCTTTTTAAATCCCTTGCCAGACTCGTAGGCATCCACAACCTTTTTTCTGAAGGCCTGAATACCCCCTAAGCTAGTGGTTTGCCATCTTGCGTGTGTAGGAGTTCCTTAATGCTTATCTTTACACACCGTAGATGCTAGTCAGTGTGAAACCCAACCAAGCCTCCTTTTATGCAAGACTTCAAATCCTGTGGCATATCATAGGATAATGAAACCACTGAAACATGGTAATGGTGCTGCACTTTGTGTACATTATGTTGCAACAGAAATACCCAACAACCCAAATGTTTGTGTGCAGCTAAAATACATCTTTATTTCCAAGCCAATGCACAGCTAATGATTAAAGTGGGGGGGGAGGGACCTGATGGACTTGAACAAGTGTTTGAACAAGTCTTTGCATCTTCTTAACCGCCAGTTGTACACACACACACACACACACACATACACACACACACACACACACACACACACACACATGCAGCAAAGAGGTGGCTGGCACAGTACCAGTGAGTTCAGTGGAACTTTCGGCTGGCTCTATTATTACACCTCTGTTCCAGGGAAATCACAGGTTTGCAGGCATTATGAATGCAGATATGCATGATGGGTCAGTCTGCAAAACTGCATGTGTGTGGTTCATCCAGTCAGAAAAGGACCTGCATCATTAAAACGTTGTTTTTTGATGTAGCCAAACCCTCATGGCCTCCCTTATCACTGCACGGTGTTGACAGAGGGGCATTTTGAGCAGGAAATTGCAGCAATATGTGCCTTGGGTATCACATTTAGAAAGCAAATGTGCCTGCTTTGATAATGTTAGCTCTGTGTGTGTGCGTGTGTGTGTGTGTGTGTGTGTGTGTGTACCTACTTCATGATACAAAGACTGAACAATTTCTCCTCCCATAGCGCATAAGGAAATTAATCATCCACTCTAAATAAACAATAAAACCCTGTTCTACATAGGTAAGCAACCGATAAGGGTTTTGCCATCTCATACGGACATGCATGCCGGTTTCACTGCAAGTGCAAGTGAGCGGCCCGTCGTTTCACATCTTCTCTCGAATGCAGAAATGCTCACACTGAGAACCGGACAAACAATAATGAAAGCCACGTATCTTCTTGATGTCATGCCAACAGGGCAGAGGGAAAATCCTGATCAAATGATTTGCATGTTGCCTGTTTGTTTTTTAAGCAAAACAATGAAACAATGTGTGAGTGTGAGTCAGAGAGAGAGAGAGAGAGAGAGAGAGAGAGAGAGAGAAGACCATCCTCCAGCTGGCACAGCAGACGAACCACTATGATCTCTGTTTAGTTGGCAGCCCGACTAAAAAAAAAAAAAAAAATTTATAAAACTTAAAGTTTTTTTTTTTGTTGTTGTTGTTGTTTTTTTTAATATTACATGTTCAATTCACTTTGACGGAACTCTATGGCACAAACCCACACAAACAGCACAAATGAACAACATCGATTTGATTCAATTTTTTTTTTTCGGCAGGGTGCAACAGAGGTAAATGTGTAGTAAAAATAGTAATGAGTACGTTTTGTGAATATTTCCACTTCACTCGATTAAAAAAAAAGTCTATTTTAAGTACAAGTTCTCCTCTTCTGGGTGAATTTGGCACCCTGTTTAAAAAGAAATTGAATAAAACGTATGTCATTTCTCATTCAGCTGCTCGTGCCATAAAATAAACGATCGTGCTGGGTAGATCTTTGTTTATAATTAGTTACTAGGTTACTTATATTATTAATACTTTAATGCTCTTTCTCATTTCAATAAAAAATTCTGAGTACTCTGAGCCGTTATTATTCAGATATCGGATTACCGGTTTCATTACTGAAAACAGCTTTGCAAAGATGACTACATAAGATTGCTGATGTGAGGTGACTAGTTAATGACATTGTGGTGGCATTGTTCTGGCAAAGCTGAAGTGTCATCCAAGCTTAGCCCACTGCAATACAGCCGTGGTCAAAAGTTTTGAGAATGACACAAATATTAATTTTCACAAAGTCTACTGCTTCAGTGTTTTTAGATCTTTTTGTCAGATGTTACTGTTACTGAAGTATAATCACAAGCATTTCATAAGTGTCAATGGCTTTTATTGACAATTACATGAAGTTTATGCAAAGAGTCAATATTTGCAGTGTTGACCCTTCTTTTTCAGGACCTCTGTAATTCGCCCTGGCATGCTGTCAATCAACTTCTGGGCCACATCCTGACTGATGGCAGCCCATTCTTGCATAATCAATGCTTGGAGTTTGTCAGAGTTTGTGGGTTTTTGTTTGTCCACCCGCCTCTTGAGGATTGACCACAAATTCTCAGTGGGATTAAGGTCTGGGGAGTTTCCTGGCCATGGACCCAAAATGTCGATGTTTTTTTCCCCGAGCCACTTCGTTATCACTTTTGCCTTGTGGCAAGGTGCCCCATCATGCTGGAAAAGGCATTGTTCATCACCAAACTGTTCTTGGATGGTTGGGAGAAGTTGCTCTCTGAGGATGTTTTTGTACCATTCTTTATTCATGGCTGTGTTCTTAGGCAAAATTGTGAGTGAGCCCACTCCCTTGGCTGAGAAGCAACCCCACACATGAGTGGTCTCAGGATGCTTTACTGTTGGCATGACACAGGACTGATGGTAGCGCTCACCTTTTCTTCTCCGGACAAGCTTTTTTCCAGATGCCCCAAACAATCGGAAAGGGGATTCATCAGAGAAAATGACATTACCCCAGTCCTCAGCAATCCAATCCCTGTACTTTTTGCAGAATAGCAGTCTGTCCCTGATGTTTTTCCTGGAGAGAAGTGGCTTCTTTGCTGCCCTTCTTGACACCAGGCCATCCTCCAAAAGTCTTCGCCTTACTGTGCGTGCAGACGCACTCACACCTGCCTGCTGCCATTCCTGAGCAAGCTCTGCACTGGTGGTGCCCCGATCCCGCAGCTGAATCAACTTTAGGAGACGGTCCTGGCGCTTGCTGGACTTTCTTAGGTGCCCTGAAGCCTTCTTCAGTTGAACCTCTCTCCTTGAAGGTCTTGATGATCAGATAAATGGTTGATTTAGGTGCAATCTTACTAGCAGCAATATCCTTGCCTGTGAATCCCTTTTTGTGCAAAGCAGTGATGGCTGCACGTGTTTCCTTGCAGGTAACCATAGTTAACAGAGGAAGAACAATAATTTCAAGCACCACCCTCCTTTTAAAGCTTCCAGTCTGTTATTCTAACTCAATCAGCATGACAGAGTGATCTCCAGCCTTGTCCTCGTTAACACTCTCACCTGTGTTAACCAGAGAATCACTGACATGATGTCAGCTGGTCCTTTTGTGGAAGGGCTGAAATGCAGTGGACATGTTTTTTTGGGATTAAGTTCATTTTCATGGCAAAGAGGGACTTTGAAATTAATCGCAATTCATCTGATCACTCTTCATAACATTCTGGAGTATATGCAAATTGCCATCATAAAAACTAAGGCAGCAGACTTTGTAAAAATTAATATTTGTGTCATTCTCAAAACTTTTGGCCACGGCTGTACATCCAGTGTTCATGAAGTCACCACAGCACCCAGCATGCATCTTGATACAGACAAGAACAAAGTGATGGTACTAGCGCCCTTCTAGGAACCCTTAACCAGAGGGACGAACTGAAGAAGATTTCAGGGTGCTAGATCAAATCTATTTCCTAACAGTATGATAATGAGAAGACACTGTTTGGTAGGGCTGAGCGATATGACAAAAATATCATATCATGTTGGTAGCGGTAGCTCAGTGGTTAAGACGTTGGGCTACTGATTGGAAGGTCGTGAGTTTAAATCCCAGCACCGCCAAGCTGCCACTGTTGGGCCCTTGAGCAAGGCCCTCAACTGCTCAGATGTACAGGTGCATCTCAATAAATTAGAATGTCGTGGAAAAGTTCATTTATTTCAGTAATTCAACTCAAATTGTGAAACTCGTGTATTAAATAAATTCAATGCACACAGACTGAAGTAGTTTAAGTCTTTGGTTCTTTTAATTGTGATGATTTTGGCTCACATTTAACAAAAACCCACCAATTCATTATCTCAACAAATTAGAATATGGTGACATGCCAATCAGTTAATCATCTCAAAACACCTGCAAAGGTTTCCTGAGCCTTCAAAATGGTCTCTCAGTTTGGTTCACTAGGTAAGCCACAAACATTCATTGCCAAAGAAGCTGGCTGTTCACAGAGTGCTGTATCCAAGCATGTTAACAGAAAGTTGAGTGGAAGGAAAAAGTGTGGAAGAAAAAGATGCACAACCAACCGAGAGAACCGCAGCCTTATGAGGATTGTCAAGCAAAATCGATTCAAGAATTTGAGTGAACTTCACAAGGAATGGACTGAGGCTGGGGTCAAGGCATCAAGAGCCACCACACACACACACACACACACACACACACACACACACACACACACACACACACACGTGTCAAGGAATTTGGCTACAGTTGTCGTATTCCTCTTGTTAAGCCACTCCTGAACCACAGACAACGTCAGAGGCGTCTTACCTGGGCTAAGGAGAAGAAGAACTGGACTGTTGCCCAGTGGTCCAAAGTCCTCTTTTCAGATGAGAGCAAGTTTTGTATTTCATTTGGAAACCAAGGTCCTAGAGTCTGGAGGAAGGGTGGAGAAGCTCATAGCCCAAGTTGCTTGAGGTCCAGTGTTAAGTTTCCACAGTCTGTGATGATTTGGGGTGCAATGTCATCTGCTGGTGTTGGTCCATTGTGTTTTTTGAAAACCAAAGTCACTGCACCTGTTTACCAAGAAATTTTGGAGCACTTCATGCTTCCTTCTGCTGACCAGCATTTTGAAGATGCTGATTTCATTTTCCAGCAGGATTTGGCACCTGCCCACACTGCCAAAAGCACCAAAAGTTGGTTAAATGACCATGGTGTTGGTGTGCTTGACTGGCCAGCAAACTCACCACACCTGAACCCCATAGAGAATCTATGGGGTATTGTCAAGAGGAAAATGAGAAACAGGAGACCAAAAAATGCAGATGAGCTGAAGGCCACTGTCAAAGAAACCTGGGCTTCCATACCACCTCAGCAGTGCCACAAACTGATCACCTCCATGCCACGCCGAATTGAGGCAGTAATTAAAGCAAAAGGAGCCCCTACCAAGTATTGAGTACATGTACAGTAAATGAACATACTTTCCAGAAGGCCAACAATTCACTAAAAATGTTTTTTTATTGGTCTTATGAAGTATTCTAATTTGTTGAGATAGTGAATTGGTGGGTTTTTGTTAAATGTGAGCCAAAATCATCACAATTAAAAGAACCAAAGACTTAAACTACTTCAGTCAGTGTGCACTGAATTTATTTAATACACGAGTTTCACAATTTGAGTTGAATTACTGAAATAAATGAACTTTTCCACGACATTCTAATTTATTGAGATGCACCTGTAAGTCGCTCTGGATAAGGGCGTCTGCCAAATGCCGTAAATGTAAATATCAATTCACGACACTTGAGGACATTTCTACGATACACGATACGTTAACCCAATATATGTTAGCTAACAAACTGTCTGCGAACCAGTAGTGAAACAAACAAAACCACGTTACACTGAGTTTTACGATACTCTTCTTTAACGCCTACAAAAATGAAGATTTAGTTTTTTTTTTAAAAATGACGGCAAATCAACAGCATCCATTCAGTACCATTTAATTTGTATTTATTAAAAGAGTCAAAATAAATACATCTCCATACCAACAATATCTCAGAAAAATGTATCACAATATCAATATCATATCAATATTATTTCGATATATCGCCCAGCCCTATTGTTTGGTACAGAAATATCTATGATACTTGGGTAGGTAAATACGATTTTTTTTTTCCCCCCACTCAGTTTAATTACACTTTTACAAAAGTAATTTCACAGTAAGATAGTTTCACTTTTACTCAACTATGACTGTTGGGGAAGTTTATATAACACTGGCAGCTCGTGTATGTGTGTGTGTGTGCGTGTGTGCATAGAATGTTTAAGGCGTGTCCTACAGATAAAAAGCAGGAATTTCACTATGGAGCTGCTGAGAAATTTCAGTTGAATCAGTCCTGAAACTGAAATGCTGACACTTGTGAAACTCAAGAGCTACAATCAGACTCCTCTCCCCCTAACCTCCCCCCGCCCCTTTTCTCCCTCTTTCTCGCCCTTTCTTCTTCTTTTTTTTCTGGCAGAGAGAAGCTTTTCTACTTGTCTGCACATCATAAAAATGAGGGGGGGGGGGGGGACAACAACTAACTATAATGTAACTGAAACTGAAACGTTGGCCTGAGTTGGGAGAGGGAGAGAGAGAGAGAGAGAGAGAGAGAGAGAGAGGGGGAGAGAGAGAGAAGCGATTCTCGGAAAAGACACATCTGGACTCGGAGATTCACGAGGAGGTTGAGGTTGCATGGACCAGTGAACATCAGAAAATCAGCCAGTGAAAGACTGGCTTCTACAAAGAGCATCCTGCTGCACTTTTTTTTTTTTTTTTTTTTATGCTTCTCTGTTTCTTTCCACATGTCTTTATCAAAAATGTCACAAGTTCCCTTTTCTTGCCAGATACTGAAATCTTCAGCATCAACCAATACTGATGTGAATTTTTTTTTTTTTTTTATAAAACAGACTACTAAGCTTTAAAATGAGCGATTTTTAACAGAAGCATCTAAAAATCAGCTGCTCAAACACACTGCTGCACTATTTTCTCTTTGCATCTGTCTGCTTTTTACTTTCTCCTTGTCTCTTACCATTTAAAGTATGTTCCGTTTGCATAATTCTACGTTTATAAAATGTCAATAAATAAAAATCGATTGTTTGCAATTTGAGATCAAAGTCCTCGTGCTTTTCAAAGACTAATGAGAGACATTCTACTGATCTGACAGGCATCCCATTTAAATAAGTTAAGAAATAACCACAGAGCTGTAAACTCTTGCATGTGCCTCCAGCAAGTCTGCTCTTTAGCCAGTGAAACAGCACCATCCATCTGTCATTTACATAACCTCCTTAAATCAAGCACATACTCTCTTCTAGCACTGCACACCTGAACGCTACGGAAGCTGCTCCTCGCGCCGAGTTGGATCGGATCTTTGTGGAAAAGTACCAGAGACAAGTGGGCAGCCTGCAGAGGTCTGAATCACTCGTTCACAGTTCTCAAAGTGCAGAGTCACCACTACATACTGCTGCACTACTGCACTGCAGGGATACATTGAGGTCGTCATGCACCAAAACACAATACACGGTTCCACTGTCATGACTCTTTACAGATAAACAAACCCCTTACCTTTTATACTGTGTGTGTCAGAGAGAGAGAGAGAGAGAGAGAGTAGAAGAGAAGGCTACTTTCAAAGTGTGAAAGTGTTATCGATGAATGATCCCCTGATTAAAACTGTAATTGGTGTTTCATACAGTGTGCACTCCTAACGTTTTTCAGTATGTTCGAATAATAATAATGAATGCATCAACACTACAAAATAACACATACAGAATTAAGGAGGGGCCAAGAAAGTGTTTAATCCAAACTATTAACTAATATAAACTACTATTTTACATTCTCTAATGAAGTTTTACACATTCCCAGCCACACCCTTATGATCCATCCTTCCATGTTCTGTAGCCTGGAGCCTATCCCAGGGAACTCGGGGCACACGGAGGAGGACACCGTGGACAGGGTGTCAACTCATCTCACACACACACACTACAGACAATTTAGAGATGCCAATCAGCCTACAACGCATGTCTTTGGGCTTGGGAAACTAGAGCACCCGGCAGAAACCCCCGAAGCATGGGGAGAACATGCAAACTACATGCATGGGGGGGGGGGGGGGGGTGCACCCCCAACCCCGGAGGTGCGAGACAAACGTGCTAACCACTAAGCCACTGTGACCACCTTAATGAAACAATGAAAATTTATATGGAGAAACAATTTAATGTTAAAAACATATCTTAATTCACTAATCTATTTAGACATGTGCAATAACTACACTACTTCCATTTTGACTGGTACACAAATATCAATAATGTACTGAGTTCAAATCATGTAGTTTAGAATAATTTCCCATAAAGCACATACAGTGCTGTGAGAAAGTATGGCATCCTGATTTCTTCTGTTTTTGTGTATATCTCATACTAAATTGTTTCAGAAATTAAAACAAATTCCAAGATAAAGCAAAGGCAGCCTGAGTAAACACAAAATACAGTTTTTAAATGATAAATGTTATTTATTGATGCAAAAAATTGATCCAATACCAACTGGGCCTGTGTGAAAATGTACTAAATGTAACCAATTCCCCAAATCTATGAAACCATATTCATAATGGGGTTCAGCTGGACTAGATGTAACCAGGCCTGATTACTGCAAACCCTGTTCAATCAAATCAACACTTAAATAGAACTTTTTTCAACAGCATGAAGTTGGTTAAAAGGTCTTACCCAGTAACACACTATGCCAAAATTGAAAGAAATTCCAGAAATGATGAGGAAGAAGGTGATTGAAATACATCAGTCTTGGAAGGGTTACAAAGCTATTTCAAAGGCTCTGGGACTCCAAAGGACCACAGTGAGAGCCATTATCTCCAAAAGGAAAAACTCTGCACAGTAGTGAACCTTCCCAGAAGTGGCCGACCTCCCAAAATTCCTCCAAGAGCACAGCAACTACTCAACCAGCAAGTCACAAAAGAGCCAAGGACAACATCAAAGGACGTACAGGCCTCTCTTGCATCAATAAAGGTCACTGTTCATGACTCCACTATCAGAAAGACACTGGGCAAAAATGGCATCCACGAAGAGTGGCGAGGCGAAAACCACTGCTAACCCAGAAGAACATTAAGGCTCATCTGAATTTTGCCAAAACACACTTTGATGCTCCTCAAACCTTTTGGGAGAATGTTCTGTGGATTGAGGAGTCAAAAGTGGAACTGTTAAAGTTATAATTGTTATGTTATATCTGATGTAAACCAAACACCGAATTCCACAAATAAAGCATCATGACCTACGGTCAAGCATGGTGGTGGCAGTGTGATGGTGTGGGGATGCTTTGCTGCTTCAGGGCCTGGGCAACTTGCAATAATTGAGGGAAACATGAATTCTGCTCTCTACTAGAAAATCCTAAAGGAGAATGTCCGGTCTTCAGTCCCTAAGTTGAAACTCAAGTGCAACTGGATTATGCAGCAAGGCAATGAGCATAGGAGTAAATCCACCTCTGAATGGCTCAAAAAAAGCTAAACTAAAGTTTTGGAGTGGACATAGTCAAAGCCCTGACTTGAACCAATTGGGATGCTGTGGCAGAACCTTAAACAGGCATTTTGTGCTCGAAAACCCTCCAGTGTGGCTGATCTAAAGCAGTTCTGCAAAGAAGAGTGGGCCAAAATTCCACCACAGTGCTGTGAAAGACTGATCTCCAGTTATTGGAAGCGTTTGGTTGCAGTTATTGCTGCTAAAGTTGGCACAAACAGATTTTAAGTTTAAGGGGGCAATTCGTTTTTCACATGGATGATAGGTGTTGGATAACTTTTTTTTTTTTTTTTTTGCTTTAATAAATAAATAAGTCAATAAAAACTGTATTGTGTGTTTACTCAGGTTGCCTTTATGTTGTATTTCATTTGAAAATCTGAAGCTATTTAGTATGAGACAGGGACGTCGCTAGAGATTTATGAAGGGTGGGTGGGTGGGTGGATGGGTTAAGCCTCTTTTAGGGGGTGTGGGCATACTCCCCCCAAAATCTTTTAAAGCCACCAAAACATTTTTCTAAATCATGTATATTTTAGAGTAACAATGGGTGTTAAATCTATAGAAATGAGGTTATTTTTGGAGAAGGTATACCTGTCTCGTTATTTGTGTTTGTAATTTATGAGACTGATCTATTATGACTTACTTAAATTATATCAAAATAAAGAAATTAAAGTCCACTTTGTCCTCATCCATCTAATACCAACAAAAGGCAAAAATGTCTGTACTATGTAGCCAAAATACTTGGATTTTATTTAGAGAGAGAGAGTGTGAGTGAGTCAGTGAGACTGCAATCAACACTACATTACTGCACATTGTCTTTGTTAATTACATTAACCACTTTTACATGGGCAGTTATAATCGAGCTACTGTGTACTCGAGCTACAGTCTTATTTGTCTGTCCGAGTATACATGACACGATGCGTAATCGAATGACTGATACGGTTTGCTGCGATCCCTTGTATTGCACGTCACCTCTTGTAATGATCTGGGAGTATTTCCCTTTACGAACAGGAGGGGCGGCAGTGAGCAGCAGAACTGTAACTGTGATAACGGTCAGTATAATTAATAAAACTAATGTTAAATGTTTAAACAGTAAACTGTGTCGTGTGTGGATCACTCCACCAGGTCCTAGTGCCCACCCAGGAACAGGTTTTAAGATGCGATGGAATTAAACCATTGATGGGGAAAAAAAAAAAAACAAATATTGGCTGTTATATTGATTTGCTTAGGGGGGACTAATGAATGAATATTAATATTTATATATAATAAGATACGAAATAGGCCTAGCAACGTCCCTGGTATGAGATGTACACAAAGACAGAAGAAATCAGGATGGGGCAAATACTTTTTCATAGCACTGTAGTGAAAGATTCATGACACTGATGATAGCAATGAGGACGCTGATGAAAAAATAAAAACATATGCGCCGCTGTATTTCCACCAGTAAGAGCCCCTAGCATTCATAAAGTCTGATGCTTTACTGGCAAATACAAACATTAGAGCATCAACTTAATCGCCCTTTTTATTTGGGATGAAAAACATCTGTGATAAATAATCTGTCTACGTCACACCATCCTTTAATTAAAATTTTTTCATTGTCTAAACCGGTCTAAAGCAAAGTTGTCCAAAACTAAGCCAGACATTAATCCTGTGTGTTACAGGAGCAAAGTAGAGCCAGGCAATCTTTCACGCTTACTGTTGATGTCTAATAATCCTTTTTTTAACTACTAAACCTTCACATAGACAAATTTCCACCTACTACTTTTCACCACATGATCAACCAACTCATTTCTTTTATTGCTCCTTATCATTTTTTACTGTTTAGCTTTATCTGGCATTAACCCTTAAGTCATGTTATTGATATTTATTTAGTAGAGATGAACAAATCTCACGCTGGCCTAAAATGCTGGATCAGTATTGGACTAAAGTGGCATGTACTGAAATGTACTGTATTTTTTTTTATGAAATAAATAAATTAATTAATTAATTAATTAATTAATTAACTATTAATAATTTTTAAAGTAAATAAAACATACATCCAAACTAAAGCAAAAAGTAACACTCCAAATAACAAACATCCAAAATGAATAAAAAAATTTAAAAAAAAACACTTCAAATAACACAACAAAATTTGTCAGTCATAGTGTTTATTTCGCCTCTAGAGGCCGCTCTCGTACTGTATAATGACAGCGGACCCTTCTCAGCCGCTCCCACAACGGACGCAACCAGGAAAAACTATCGGTGTGGGCAACTTCTGGCTTTCCTTATATTCTGGTCAGTGTTTTTGCCTGAGGAGGTGGAACAAATTTGATGCGTTTCCGCCCTTAATTGATACGAGTTTTTGACACACTTTACAAATCGCAGACGTTTGATTCACATCTGATCTGCTGTATCCAAGCCATTTCTATAATACGGAGGAAGCTCCTTTTTTGGGGATTAATTCTTCTTCCTCGTCTGGGGTTGGAACTCCGCCGTCCGCCATGCATGTTCTCGTTCTACGTGCGAGATGCCCACGTTGGCGTGCATAAACACATCATCGACTACATCGTCAATATCGCGGGATGACAAATTCTTATCATGGGGAGGAATTGTACCGGTATATCATGGATGATAGGATATGGCACAGCCCTAGACACATTATGCTAGTGTGCACAGACAATCAGATCCAATAATAAGAGGATGTCAGTATTAGTATCGTGTATCGGCTGATACGCAGAGCTGATAGATCGCTATTTGTATGTTTATTGGTCACTTTTATTTAGTTAAGCTATTTTGGTATCGTATAATCCAACACATGCTCCAGATCAGCTCTGTTAACTTAAAGCTGAAACAGACTTCTGTTAGAGAGTAAAACCCCACAAACATGATCGATGATCACCGTACGGTAACACCATGCTGTCAGCCAGTGTGTTGTACTTTCTTATCATGGTGAGGTGACAACACGATCTTTTCCTCCAAGAAAACTAACATTTCACTTTCTTCCAACACTCAGGTCACGATTGTTGTATCAGACTGAGAACATTTTACTAAATCAAGACCACATGAGAAATTTGGGTGTCCTTTCAAAGAGTCCTTTAACAAAACAAAATAACCCTTCAAACAGTAAATGTTCAGTTCTATATATGCAAGATCTCTAATCTGGTGTGACACTCTGGCTCATAATGTCCGGTACAATTTCCTGCTGTTGGCTAGCAGGCTTCCAGTTGCATTCATTTCTGAAAGCACATAAATAAGAGTAAATACGAGCGTGTTCGCTAGCTCACTGTCCTGAGAAATGACACTTGTGTTAAAGCGATAGTTCACCTAAAAATGAAAATTCTGTCATCGGTTTCTCATCCAAGTCGTTCCAAACCCATAAGACGTTCGTTCATCTTCGGAACACGAATGAAGACATTTTTTTTAATGAAACCTGGGAGATTTCTGTCCCTCCATTTACAGTCCAAGTAACCAAACCTTTCAAGCTGCAAAAGGTTCATAAAGGCATCGTAAAAGTAATCCATGTGACTCCAGTGGTTTAATCCCAATTTTATGAAGCAATACGAATGCTTTGTGTCTTTAATCACAAAATATCTTCACTTCCCCATAGACCTCCGACGAGCGAGAGAACCACGACGTGTGCGTGTTGCGTTGACGTGAGAGCGGACAAAAAAATATCCGCAGACGTCTTTGTTACAAAGATTGAGTCACACGGATTACTTTTACGATGCCTTTATGAACTTTTTGGAGCTTGAAAGTTTTGGTTACTTGGACTGTAAATGGAGGGACAGAAATCTCCCAGGTTTCATTAAAAATATCTTGATCTGTGTTCCGAAGATGAATGAAAGTCTTATGGGTTTGGAAGGACATGAGGGTGAATAACTGATGACAGAGTTTTCATTTTTGGGTGAACTATCGCTTTAAGATACTGCTGAGCTTAGTGCATGCTCCAGTAGAAAACAACAATTGAGAGGTTTAAAACCATAAGCAATTTGAAATAGTACAACCGAAATGTCTTTAATCAAACTCACTGTTGCTACTGGCAGGAGAAAGAGCAACAGCACACTTCCATTTGAATCTGTTTTGGCAACTACAGCATCTGATTATTAATTACGAGTAGCTGAATTTACATTTCTGCTGATTTAGTTTTTCTTCTGAGCAAGATATTACCAGTGTAATGTTCAACAACGAATGGAATTAGCGCAGTTTTATCTTGCATTTACATTATAGTATCAGTTTTAGTGTCATCTTTGTATGAATCGTGTTGCGGGTTGTAAAGCTCAAAATATTTTTGAGAGATGAGACAAGATATGAGGCTTCAAAAACGTGTCCAGCGTGAACTGGCTTTAAAACTCGAGCCCGCATGCTCACGCTTCCCTTGTTTACATTTCGCCTCTATATTTTTTATGCACGCACGAGAGAAGAGTAAACATAAGCTGTTGACTTTATATAAACTTATAATGTACAAAGATTGCGCAACCTACAGATTTATAGAAAATTATACATACAGTAGTGATAGTCATGTAGAACCAGGAAAAGGTTGCTTCTTTATAAGCTTTTTATTCACTCTCTCTCGCTCTCTCACCGTCTTATACCACATTTATACTGAGCGGTGTTGTTACAGCAGGTCCAACTTCAGCTGTTGTCCTTCCGCCGTGTTTCAATGACTACGTTTACATGCACATCAAATTCCGTTTAAGGTATTTTAAGCTGTATAAATTTCCGTTTAAGCTATATTCGGGTTGCAGCCATATTCCGAATACGATGTTTATATGCGTACAGGCACTGGAGTGAAAGCGCCCTGACGCCCAGTTAAGCACCCCAGAAGAAAATCACATATCACACATCTCACAGACAGAAGTCTGAATGATTGCAGCAACGACGGGGCAGTCAAACAAACAGCAAGATCTAAAATGTTTAAACTGTGGAGGCACAAGCATGATGCAGTGTTATGACCATTCAGACTGGTGTGATGATTATGCATGAACAATTCAAATC
This sequence comes from Cranoglanis bouderius, assembly GCA_023630585.1. Lineage (NCBI taxonomy): Eukaryota > Metazoa > Chordata > Actinopteri > Siluriformes > Cranoglanididae > Cranoglanis > Cranoglanis bouderius. The sequence goes on from CM042570.1 coordinate 14,022,525, forward strand.
AAAGCTCCTACTTGGTAAGTGAAACAGACTAATGTTTTTAGCATCATAATTGCACCATGTTTCATGGAAAGGGCTTGAAGGTTAGTGTAGAAACATAAGCTTAACTTGTTTTAAGTTTGGCTTGTTCAGATTAATGGTAAGTTAATGAGTCTATATGTAGAGTATAAAGAAACCAGTATAATAAAATCAAAAGTCAACAAAACGATGAGAGATGTGTATATATTATAAGGAATTTGTTCTTATGTTCAGTGTTTTTCATCTTCTGGATCATCACCTGGAATTTACAAGCAGGCATGACGGACACCTCAGCTGTGACGATGCTCTTTACACCGAGATTGTAGAGCCCGCCTCTCACCAGGCTTCCTGCTCTACCCGGATTAAGTTTTCTAGAAACTCTCATACAGCGGGGGGAAATAAACACATACATACATTATATACATATATATATATATATATATATATATATATATATATATATATATATATATATATATATATATATATATATATATATATATATATATATATATATATATCACACACACACACACAATATTTGAATAGATTCGGGGGGTGGGCAAGGCAGTAAAGGTAAGCACTTTGTGATTTGTAGGTGACAAACAGCTAAAAATAAGCCGTGGAGCACAGACTCTAATAAACACTGTGAACCAACACCAGCAAACACACACACACACACACACACACACACACACACACACACACACACAGCCTCACTGAGCTCACACAGCATCACAGCAATTAAAACAAACAAATTTTACTGTTTATGTGCACTTAAACTCAACGTCTATACACACCACTTTGCATACACTCACCGGCCACCTGTACGCCATGCAATTATCCAATCAGTCAATCATGTGACAGCAGTGCAATACATAAAATCGTGCCGATGCAGGCCAAGAGCTTTGGTTCATGTTCACATCAAATATCAGAATGTGGAAAAAATGTGATGTCAGTGAATTTGATCATGTCCTGGTTGTTGGTGCCAAACGGGTCTGGTTTAAAAACTGCTGATCTCCTGAGATTTACATATAATGGTGCAAAAAACAAAAAACATCTAGTGTGGAGCAGCTCTGTGGGTGGAAACGCCTTGTTGATGAGAGAGATCAGACGACAATGGCCAGACAGGAAGTCTGGTTGGTTCAAAGCTAGAGGTCGACCGATTGATCGGTTTTGTCAATCGGTCATAATAAGAAGCACCATCTTGTCAGGATGCCACCACTGACAGTTCCTGTCAATTTTAGCCCACTCGTCCACTGACTGGGTCACAATTTAACCAGAGTTAGTTCTATGCCCACTTTGGTGTCGCATCCCGTCGCACATAGAACCGGTGACCTTTTTTGATGGCCGCCCTTTTGCCTTACCGAATACACCGACAGCACTCTTTCACCACTCTGTGCTGTCCTTCTGACCCACTTTACACTACACGGACCCTGTTCGTGGCTCTTCTTCACGTATCCTGCACGCATCCTCAATAGCATTCTTGGAGACACCTAGCTCTTCCCTAGAATGCATTTCAGCTCCAACACATCTGACTAACAAAAAAAATATGGTTTCATGGGTTGAATAAGGCGCACCAAAAAATCCAATTTGACTCCCAGCCAAGACTCACAATTATATGCACTCTGTCTGTCTGTCTGTCATTCTCTCTCTCTCTCTCTCACACACACACACACACACACACACACTCACACACTCACACACACACACACACACAGAGTGCACTGAAAGGCTGACTTATGACCTGCTAAATACACATTGCACACTGATTCTCTGGAGCACTTTGACATGTTAAACCAGGCATCAAAACCAGTTTACGTCAGATGATTCACCTAACCGAGATCCTGTACCTCAGACATTTCTGCCTCTCTACAATAGTTTGATTCAATCACAGTGTGTGTGTGTGTGTGTGTGTGTGTGTGTGTGTGTGTGTGTGTGTGTGTGTGTGTGTGGGGCCATGTGGTCTGGCTTGGTGTCCAACTGCAGGAGAGGAATATTTGCCTCTTCTGGATAGATTTCACTTGAATCTGTAGTTCATCTATTAAACATTATATTACTCGAGCATACATATAGTAAAGGGTATAGCTTTTCTTCACATCTATTCACACATTACCCTTCAAGTGAATTCTTGTTTTGTTTTATTATAATGGATATCATGTCACATGTCATAACGGATCGAGTAGAGCACCGGCACCCACACTAGAGAGGGGAGCAAACATACGCTTTCGCTCAAATCACTCTGTATTTGAATTTTTTTTTTTTTTTTTTTTTTCAATTTACTTTATGTTAATACTGGCAAGTGCATGAGTTTAACTAAACAAGATGCTTCATGTTATGTGTAGTGAAGATGCCTCGCTGATGCCCAACTGATTAACAGATTATCAAGCGGTCATGTTACAAACTGAGTGACACAAATGGGTGTTAGTCTTTCAAGCAGCAAGATAAAATCTTCACCTGATTTATTCACTTCACTTGAGTGAGTGCATGGGCAGAATCTGTGCTTGTGTGCGCGTGTGTGTGTATGCGTGTGTGTTTGCTTATCAGCAAACTGACACCAAACACACTTTCTCTTTTCTCTAGTGAGCATCAGAGAACATAACGATGTAAATGTGAGAGAGCAAGAGAGAGGAGAAAAAAAAAAAAAAAAAAAAAGAGGAGAGAGAGAGAGATCAGATCAGGGAAAAAAGATCCATGCTCGACCTTCCTCAGCTGTGCTGCAGGGTGTGGATGGGCCGGTGCTGCCTCATTATCCATGTGACACGCTGTACAACATGAACGAGCAGCACAAACTGTTGGCCTTTCTCTCAGTGACACACACACAAACACAGTCCGTGATAACTCTTCTCTCCTCAGTTGTGTATTCATTTGTTGATCTAGACAGCCAGAACACCACCAGTGAGTTTACCGTCTACCCACAGAGTAGCCCAGCACAAACCGAACCCTCTCATAACTCTGACATTTCATACTTCATTATTCACAAACGCACTACAGTCGGACAAAATCAGCCTGATACTAACGTCGGCTCTGCACATCTCTAGTTTTTATACCGTCTCGACCCTCATGTAGCCTATCGGATATCTTGAGTAACAGCGCAAAATGAACAGAATGGCTCGTCCAGTGCGTTTTGAAGAATCGGTCGTGCAGATCAGCATTAAAACATTAACCGCTAAAGCCCTATTCGGACGGGATTCGTTTTCAGGACGTATGGAGAGTCTGTGATATTTATCATCGGTTCGCACGGGATACGACCCATCACAGCAGCCCCGTGAGTCATACGCAACATGGTGCTGCACCTCGGTGTTCGAGAATACAACGCAGCACCGCCGAAGCAAAAGAAAAGCCACAACTGGACGAGAGCTGAAACTTTATGGTTGGTTTCAGTTTGGGGAGAACGACGTTATCAAACGTTGTTTGAACAAACAGTACATAATCATCTTCTGTCAAAGTGGCGTTTGGCGACTGGACTAAATGTCGAAACTAGTCCCGTCCGAATAGCCCTCAAGACTGAAATGTTGCGACGCTCTCATACTGAATGAAGCTGAATGCTGAATCCGGAATCACATGTGATGTTTCTTTTATTTGCTTTCGTACTGTTCCAGAAATGAGAGCAATTCAGCTTTGATTTATTCTGTACTGAAGCATAAATTCCTTCACTCATGCGTTGATTGATTCGTCTGCAGAAAGCACTTTATCCTGGTCAAAGTCACAGTGGATTTGAAGTCTATCCCGGGAACACTGAACGCTGGAAATACACGCCAGGCCATTGCAGGGCACGATGCTCGCACGCACACGCACACAGATACCCGTTTACACCTAGAATAGTCTAGATTAAGAATAGTCATTCCCCCTACCGGCATGTTTTTTTTGGAGGTGGGAGGAAGCTGGAGGAAACTCACATGGACACTGGGAACATGAGGAACTCCACACAAACTATAAGCTGAGCTCAGAATTGAACCGGGGACCCTGGAGCTGTGAGGCAGCAACGCCACCTGCTGCACCACCTTGCAAAATCTCATAAACCAATACATACTTAAACCTAAAGACTCCTGCACAGAGGGGAAAATGATGCATGTTTGCATGTTGAGGGTCCAAATCCCACCTCTGCCCTCTGTGTGGAGTTTGCATGTTCTCCCTGTGCTTCGGGGGTTTCCCCCAGGTACTCCGGTTTCCTCCTCCAGCCCAAAGACATGTGTTGTAGGTTGACTGGCATTTCCAAATTGACTGTAGTGTGTGAATGTGTGTGCCCTGTATGTATTGAGTGCATCCCCAAAACCACCCCCCCGAGACACGCATGCACATACACACACATTTTCCTCTTCATTCCACATGTAATGTAATCCATTGTTATGAGGGGAAAAAAGGGGTGAGGAATGCACAGAGTTGGAAGACAACATTCCTGCATCTGGAAGCGCTCAAACACACGTGTGTCCCCTTCCAGATTTTTTCCTTCTCTCCCTCTCTATCCCTCTCTGCTTTCCTTCTCCTCTTGTTTTCGCCTTCGCCGAATGAAATATTGCAACCTGATCCTCTGCTCGTCTCTTCTAATAAAATTCAGCTATACAGACCAAAGATAGCATTATCACAGGTTACACATTCAAACACACACACACACACACACACACACTTTCAAATCTCACACACTGTCACATCATTGCTAAACGTACTCAAGAGCCTTAGGATTAAGTACTGAATATGGAAAAGCAGTACATCAAACTTACTAAGAGTTATAAAATGGTCTCAGAATAAAACACATCAAGCTTTAATAGTGGTCTAAACACACCTGGTTTAAAAGAAGAGCTCAAACCTGAAATACTTTCAATGCAGAGCTGGACTGATGGTGAGAGTGCACTGAAGCATGCACACAATCTGACCTAATGATATTTCCCAAATGATGAAGTCTGCATTGGTATTGATCTTTATATCGGTGTTTCACGCATGAAGTCAGAATCACTGCTCAGTGCTGATAAATTGCATGTGGTAACCAATAGTGACAAAAACACTAAGCACAACTAGCATTTGACTACTGAAGACTGCATCATGGCCTGCACAGTGGTACAACTCCTGTGTCCTGATTCAATCCTGAGCTTGGGTTACTGTCTGTGTGGAGTTTTGCATGTTCTCCCTGTGTTCATATGGATCTCCTCTGGGTTCTCTGGTTTCCTCCCACCTCTCATAAACAGGCCAGAAGGTGGACTGGCTAAGATAGGTGTGAATGTGTGTGCATGGTGCCCTGTGATGGACTGGCATCCCATCCAGGGTGTATTCCTGCCCAGTATTCCCAGAATGGGCTCCGGATCCAGGTCTAATAAGACACAGCCCAAGTATTCACTGAGGATATAACTAAATGCTGCCATTTCCTCAGTACTACAGAAGCATTATGAGCTGCAGCATGCTAATGTGTAGGCTTGTGGATGCTGAAAATAATCCAAAGTATCCCAATAACCAGCATGTTTAGTCACTTCTGATTTGTAGCTTTTTAAAATAATTTGTGTATTTGGTTCTCTAATCTGTCAAAAAACAAGCCAGAGAGTGTTAACATGCTAGATAAAACACAGAGCAATAAACAGCTACACACAAAGGGCGAGCAGACACCCCCGATGACTCGCACGCACCCGATATCGCTTTTAAAATCCAAAAATACATAGAAGCTCAACAACACCTCACCTCCCGCTATAATAAGTTCTTCAGCAATGTCATAGTTTCATTTGGGGACATCTTTAAACCTGTCGAACAGGTAGCAGAAATTGTGAGGAGTAAACAGTGTTCATTCGGACACTACAGACAGTGATGCGCTGCATAAATATAAATTATACACAGGCATTTCTCTCCAGAATCTTTAAGATATCTGATCCGTTAGTAAATAGGTAGTCTATACATTCTGTCACCAGCTATGCCATTTGTGTGGCCACATCACACTAGTTTGCTGTGTCTAATGAAACCATGGCGACCAACAATGAACTAAATATAGCAACTGCCACTACTGACCAGAGAAATTTGAGTGATGTGGAGCAGAAAAAAAATCACTGCTGTTTGAACACAGGGTTATTGTTAATAGAGGTCGACCGATTGATCGGTTTTGCCAATTAATTGGCATCCCGATAACCGATAGTTTCCACTCCGTTAGTTTTTCCCGGCTGCATCTGTAGCGGGAGCGGCTGAGAAGGACCCGCAGTCATTATACAGTACGAGGTGAAATAAAAAACTATCACTGATAAATTTTGTTGTGTTATTTGAAGTGTTTTTGATTCATTTTGGAGGTCTCCATTTTTATTTGTTATTTTGAAGGTTACTTTTTGGTTCAGTTTGGGTGTACATCTTTTATTTACTAGTTAATATACATTAATATTTATATATTTTTCATTTTTAAAAAAGTACAGTACATTTTCATGGTACAGTCAGTACTGTTTATTTTTGTAATAAAGTTCAGCAATATTTTACTTTGAGTGTTATGTTTTCATTCAGTATCAATTTTAAAAACTATCGGTTGCTTAATCGGCAGGTATTGTCTAACTTGATTAGAAGTCGACCAATTGAATTTTACAGATACCGATAATTAAGTCTTCCCTAATTAAGTCTAGGGCTTCCAAATGGGAAATTTCAGCTTTCATTTCCTCCTATTTATATCTAAGTGTGTTAAACAACTTAGAACATGGCACATGTTGTTTGAACTCACTCATTTTATCAAGTAATCAAAAATATTTATAAGTATCAAAAAACATGCGACTGACAGGTGTTTCTTGTTGCCCAGGTGTGACTGTTTAAAGAATTAGTAGCTGGGAATGTCTACGCTTGGTTTGAACCCTAGGCTTCACCAGTGAAGACTGCATTTGTTGTTAAAAAGGATAAACCAACATGAAGACCAGAAGTCTGCCAATTTACAGAGAAATGCATCCAAATTAATCAGGAGGAACTTTATCATGCAACAAGACAATGATCAAAACACACTTCAAACTCAACAAAGGAAAAAGTGGAAGGTTTTAGACTGGCCAAGTCAATCACCAGAGCTTAACCCGGTTGAGCAGCATTTCACCTCCTGAAGAGGAGACTGAAGGGAGAAACCCCCAGAAACAAACAACAACTGAAAGAGGCTGTGGTAAAAAGCCTGGAAAAGCAACACAATAGAAGAAACCAACAATTTGATGATGTCACTGAGTCTCAGGCTTGATGCAGTTATTGCAAGCAAGAGATATGCAACCAGATATTAAGTGTTATTTACTTTAGTTTACTTCCAAGACTTAGCTGTTCCTATACTTTTGCCCACCTAGAAGTTGGGTGGTCTGATACAAAAGGTCCTATGTTTTATGTTGTTTAACACGTCTAGATGTAAATACCAGGAAATAAAAGCTGAAATCCTAAACTCTCGTCTCATATCCGTCTTTTGATCTCAAACCCAAATCTCTTTGGTGTATCGCACAAACAACTGAATTGGCCTTGCTGTTCCAGTAGTTTCGGAGGGGACTGTACATACTGCCCATACCACTGGTACAAAACTGTTCTAAACCATTGCTGGTGTAATGCTTATTTACTGTTAGGGCTGGAAACAATAAACACATGAAGTAATAAAGAATGCACAGCAATACTCAAATGCAGGAGCTGCATGTGCACAAGCCCACACACCGGCTATATTTTGCATAAGTAGCGGGAAGAAGAGGTGGGGGACTGCACCTGGCTGAAGGGGGGACCACAGGACACTATTTATATCACTACATTTGCCACGTGGGGTTTTAACGTGGCGTGTTAAAGATGGAGTGGGTGGCAGGAGCGAAAACAAAAAAGTAAAGGGCGCTTAGAGACCCTGTGCTAGTGGCCATGAGGGAAAAGATCTTACTCGAGCATGCGGGTGAACTATAACTGTCCCTGCACATAGCTCACACTGCAGAACCATAACTGACACACACACACACACACACACACACACACACACAGCTTTTTCATTTGTAGCCCAACGAAGAAGTAGTATTAACAACCAGAAAAAAGTTCCAAAAATAAATAAAACTAAAATACTGCTGATGTCAATTCAAGTATTTTTCTGCAAGTTGCATCACAAATTTTGAAAAAAGACGCAGCAAAACCAAGCATTTTTGGCCGCAACGATCACAAAAACAAACTCCGCGAAATCCTGTACGGACTGATCTTTTAAATGCAATGCGAGGACAGAACACCACGTCTCATAGCTGAAACATTAGCCAACGTTTTGTCGACACCACAAACACAGCATGCTACATTAGAACATTTCTGGTAGAAGAGGATATGAATCCTTGCCATGCTTTACTGCATTACATTAGCTACCACTTTTTCACCTGGTCATTAGGTTTCTGGGCAAGAAAAACATGGGACTGGGCAGCCCAGTGGGCTAGCTAATGAATTTATTAACCCAATTTTTGATAGCCTGGAGTGGCTGCTATATTAGTCTCAGTGTAACATTCTCCTTCGTTTTTGACCAAGAGCTAGTTACGTAACAAAACAAAGAATAAAACCGCTGTGACCCATAGCTCATTGTGGTTTCACAGCTCCTGTGTTTAAATGCGATACAAAACATAAAGTTGTTCATTCATACATTCATACACCACAGACAACCAGTGCTTACAAGCCAGTAGGGAAAATGACTGAGGGTATGAAACTCGTATGACGACTGCCGAGGTGTAGAGGTGGAACAGCCCTCGCATAACGTTGGCGCTACCTTTGACATTTCCTCCGCTTACACGGAACCGCAGGATGTGGGATACTGAATGTCACACACATGCACACACATGCTCCAGTTGCGTGTGGATGACACCACGGCAAGTTCCTGTCTGTCACACTTGCGGTCTTTCTGCGCCAGAGCTGTTCTTAGAACTAGTACGAATGTGCGTCAGAGCAGAATACCTGTATCTGGCTTTTTCACCTAGCAACAGCGGCTGAGCCAAATATCAAGGTTGCTGACAAAACCGATGAAGGAAGCACCAAAGGAATGAAATGTGAATAAATAACTGAATATGAGCTGAAAGCATCTCTGTATATCATGAGCGAGCGGGCGAGAGAGAGAGAGAGAGAGGGGGGGGGTTACAGAAACTTGGTGAGTGAATGTAGGTCAGACACGAGACTAAGCTGCACGAAACCGTTATCACAGTGCTGGGCTTGGAAATACTCAAATATGCAAAGGAGCCCTCCGAACAAATTCACTGCATCATTTCATAATGCGGTGAGGTCCAGAACCAACCTCAGATGTTCCAGACAAATGTGTAAAAATTCAACATTTGGTCAAAAATGTTGCATAAACATAAAAAGGCATAGGTGTCGTTGTTTTTATATACAGAACTGAGCTTATTACTATTGCAAAATGTATCGAAAATGTAACCCTATCATGTGAGACTGTAAGCATGCACACACACACACACACACACACACACACACACACACACACACACTTCTAGATCCATGCAACAAGCTTGGTAGCCAGGAAGGCATCGCCATGGCAACTCAAGCTGTCTTAAACCGCCTACTACCGTACTAAATAATAGAGTTGTTTCAGATATTATGGTAAACCAGACCTTTATTTAGAAGCCCTGAATGACAAAGTAATTCCTTATTCAGTTTTCCACTAAAATTAGCTTATGAACTTATTTACTGTCTACAACTGTACTGAAAGATAGTTTCTGTTCATCCACTGACTGTCCAAACTGAAACCCAACATGCCCCTTATCGAAGTATAAAAATTAAAAAAAAAGAATTATGAATTAAAAATAAGAAGAAAATCTTAAATTGAGACGCACAGCACGTCCTCCCCGGCGCATTTATTATTGAATTTTATTCAAATTTGGTCGATCTGTGTTTTAGCTGAAAAACCTTTAGTGTAGTGTTCAGGTATCTCCCATATCACCATAGCAAGGGGGTCAAAAAATGTTTGGTAGAAATGCACTGTACAATAAATCCACCCATCATTTTCTGTATCGCTTATCCTACACAGGGTCGTGGGGAGCCTGGAGACTATCCTAGGGGACTCGGGGCACATGGCAGGGGACACCATGGATAGGGTGCCAACCCATCGCAGGGTACAAATCACACATCCGTTCACACACTGCAGACAATTTGGAAACGCCAAACAGCCTAATGTTCAACACATGTCTTTGGACTGGGGGAGGAAACCGGAGTACCCGGAGGAAACCCCTGAAGCACGTGGAAAACATGCAAACTCTGTGCACACAGAGAGGAGGCGGGATTCAAACCCCCAACCCCAGAGGTGCGAGTCAAACTTACTAACTAATAAGCCACTGTGCCTCCCACTGTACAATAAATGTGGTCTGTAAAATAAATTCAAAATATGGCTTTATTCCTGGAAGGGTTCATGTTTTGCTGATTGGTATCAGAATTCACTTGATGTAAAATGCTTTTTAATAAAGAAAATGCAAAAAAAAAAAAAGCAGATTTCAACTAACATCCAATCATGCAGTTATTGTGTTGACATGTTTGATCATTCCCATCATTCATCAGTTCTCATGGCCATCCCGAGTGGAAGATAAGCAAAATGCACTGCCAAAAGCATGCCACAGTCAGGAAAACAAAGTAAGAATCTACCATGGAAAACAACAAAAGCTAAATTAGCACACAATAGAAACCAGCCTTAAAGCAGTCAAGGCATCTGCACACCGCAAGGCCACGGCCAAGTGTGTTTTCAAGACAAATACAACAACAGTTCATGGAGTTTTTCTCTACCAAGATAGAAACAGCATATGAGGTTACACAAACCTCCCATCACTACTGCTCACCCTAAAACTATACATTTATGAGGCTTGTTCTTTGCTAATCTATTACTAGCTTGCATAACATGTGACAGGTATGTTTGCACAGCACGGTGATTGGTCTCGATGAGCTGTCAATCAAATAGACCTCAACCCTGGCTCACGGTGACCTTGATCTTGGCACGTGATTTAAGTCTAGTAGGCTCAGAAACTTATTTGGGGCATATCATCAGTAAAGGAACATTACTTTGGTCTAGATTCAGACAAGATCAAAATAAGAGAAGTGCACGATCATGTTCTTATTACATTTTTTAGTGTTTCACTGGTGCTATCATGTAATGCATGAAGTTCACAGATTATTTGCAGCCAGTGATCCCTTTAACTGTAAAATAATTTTTACTGTCCCCCTCTGAACATAAATTTATGGAAATATTAGATTAATCATTGAAATGGGTATCATAATATTTTAACTATTTATTGCATCCATAGAGCTTTTTATTTCTGAAATTTCCAAGAACACAACACATTAAGTCCACGTTACAGTTATTTATAGGCCTACATGTATTCGAGTTACTGAGGTTTGTATTAAACCTACAGTTGCAATCAAAATTATTTAACCCCCATTGCAAATCAGGTTTATTGTCAAAATTTACAGACTTTCAAACAACTCTGAACAAATCAAACAAAAGCAATTGAAATAGCTGAACGCAACGAATGCTTCAAGTGGTTTCCCCAAATTCAACTGAAAATGCAACTTATAATGACTTCTCCAGTTTCAAAATTATTCAACCCCTTCATGGCAAGCATCTTTAGTACTTTTGCTGTTATGACCTGCTGCAAATGAGATGCATAGCCAGACACCAGCTTCTGGCAGCGTTCCTGAGGAATCTTAGCCCTAATCCTCATGAGCAATGGTCTCCAGTTCAGTAATATTCTTGGGTTTGCGTTCTGCAATCGCCTTCTTCAAATCCCACCAGAGATTTTCTATGGGGTTCAAGTCAGGTGACCGATGGCTACTGTAGAATCTTCCAGGACTTCTTCTGCAACCAAGCCTTGGTGGAATTTGAGGTATGCTTGGGATCATTGTCCTGTTAGAAGGTCCAGTGACGCCCAAGCTTCAGCTTCCTCACAGACGGCATGACGTTTTCTCCTAGGATTTCCTGATACTTCAGTGAATCCATCTTGCCTTCCACACGCTGCAGGTTTCCGGTGCCAGAGGATCACCGGGACACCACCATGCTTGACTGTGGCCAGAGTGTTCTTTTCAGTGTATGCTTCATTATTTTTCCTCCAGACATACCGCTAGGGATGGGCGATATGGACTTAAAACTATATCACGATATTTTCTGGTATTTATTGCGATAACGGTATCAGTGACAATATGAATATAGTACCATTCACCACTGTTTTTGGTTACAAGTGAGTGGCTGTGAGGGTGGCAGATTTTTACCACAGAGGTGAAAGTGAAATTTATGTCACTATATAATAATAATAATAATAATAATAATAATAATAATAATAATAATAGATACTTTTATAGGGTTAAATTAAATAAAAACCTAAATAAAAAAAACATTTAAAATCACTTCCACCAGTGAAACAACTCAATACAGTCTTGTTGTTGCAATGAGAAACAGCCTGAGGGCGCTGTGGGATACGGTACTGCGACTGACCCGCATGGGGAGAAAGAGAAGAAGTGGATAAGTGAAACACAGTTGCACATTTCTCTGACGAATACTTTATTTCTTTTACAAGTGTAGTAACCACAAGCCTATAAAACTTTGAAAGAAATACCAGCAGGACGGTAACCTAAATAATACGTTAGAAATCTAAATATTAAATAACATTTTTTAAAAACGTGGCTGGGTGACATGCCTGGAGATGGTTCCTGAGATTTGTAGGCTAGTGTTTGCCCGTTTAACACTTATTTTTTTCCACAAAGCCGATGTATAGCTTCATCCAAATTTATTGGTTCGCCTCTCTCATTAGGCACGAACCCAAAATGTTCCCAGATCGCCGATGTAACATTCGGTTTCCCAACAAGATCCATCGCAGCGGCAGAACCCGAAGTGAAATTCGTCTGACTGGATTTTGCCGCGCTCAAAAAAAACCCACGCCAAACTAACAGACAACACCATATAAGGAATTTATGATTACATAATTTGTGTATTAATATAAAATCTCCCGCTATATGCTAGGCTATAAATACAAATTAATATTGCAGCTGTTATTATTATTACACTCGTATACAAAACGTTGTACTTGTCACAGTGCCCGCTCAAACAGAAACATTAACATTAGCGTGATGTGACACTTCCGCAGGTGGCACGGTTGTCATGGCCACCATCACGGAGCCCTAGCTGCATGCAGTCTTGAGAGCCTCAGAAACACAAACATTGCTCTAGCTCCTTGTTTAGCGATAAACTCCTCCTCAGCTTCACGTCCGCCTTCCGCCATACTTGTTTTCGCTCTGCACGTGATCTGCGAACGGGCCGCAGACCGTCGCACACAGAATTACATCATCGACTAGGCTTTAGCGTTATTTTCGCGGGAAGACTGATTCTTATCGTGGGGAGAATTTCTACTGGTATATCGCAAACGATAAGATATCGCCCATCCCTACATACCGCTGATCCATCGTGTTGACAAGGTCCAATTTTATTTCATTTTGTTTAACTTTTTGGACCATTCTTTTGACCTAGCCATATTTCTAACATGCAGTCAAACGTGACACTCAACAAACCCCTAGCCAGTTCAGGTATTTCATGTGTTCCAGCTCAAGCACACCTGGTGCAACTAATGAAGCCCTTGATTAGTTGCATCAGGGAAGCTTGAGACAACACCTGTTTTGCATATTTGTGCTGTTGTGAGGGATTGTATTCAGGGGGTTGAATAAATTTAAGACTGGAGAAGTCATTATAAGTTGCATTTTCAGTTGAATTTGGGGAAACCACTTGAAGCATTCGTTGTGTTGAACTATTTCAATTGCTCTTGTTTGATTTGTTCATTGCAAACAGCTGAAAGTCTGTACATTTTGAAAGTAAAACGATTGCGGTGGGAGTTGAATCATTTTGATTGCAACTGTATTCAATTCAAGTGACCAGCCAACAGTCTAAAAACCAGAAGTAATTAAGTAAGTTTTAATTTTTAAACCATATTTAAAACAACTCAAGTTGACCAATGTGTTGTAGCATACATTGAATAAAACTGTACAAGAAATAAAACAGCACAAGAAATGTAAAAACAAACAAACAAAATAAATAAATAAATAAAATAGTTAGACCTAAAAAAAAAAAAAATAGCAATGGCAACAGATTTTTTAAATAATGAATACAATAGCTTTGATAACGGTGAGTTGTCAATTCCAGCACTATGCTTCAGAACCCCTGCAGTAAAGTAATGTACCTGAATCCACCCTCTGTTTCCATGCTACCGTGACGCACTAGTTAGTGAGCTAGCACAGTAATATCTCAGTACGATATCATCACACTCTTTAGTAAGCTAGTTTGAGATTTGGGTGGTAACCATAGCATCAACTGTCGGCACGCGCAGGCCGTTACTAAGCAACAGGCTGAGGTGAAATTCCGCACTGACCGTTACACTGTATCGGTGATATTTACATCCACAATCCCTGCACATTCCCAACATTAACACACACACACACACACACACACACCATGCTTCCTTTCAACACAATGGCGGCTACCGTCAATAATCCATATCTCGGCTAAAAACATAAGGAGACTATGAGAGGAACAATACTTTACATAATTAATGTATGTAATTAGAAAAGGTCGTGGGCGGTTATTCTTGTCCCGCTCAGCGCATCTGACACCCGTCATTCAAAGTGACGGACACATCACATCAAAACACACCACACCTTCCTCATGAAGCGTATCTGCTATGGAAATAACGTCTATATAATAAGTCTAGACTGCTGCATAGTGGTAAACAAATGAACCACAAATCTCCCTCGAGCTCGGCTTTCTCGTGCAGGTCTGCCTAGCACAGTGTGCCTGTAGCACGTCGGATATAAACTGCGCTGTCATTGTGTTTATGTGTCTTCACTGCAGCACGGAGCCACGCTGCACACAACTCTGCTCATCCTCCAGCCCTGTCAGGAGCCACAAAGCAAATAAAACACAGCGTCTAAAACAAACTCGACCGCCCGCGACACTGAAACACTGTTTAGACAGCAAATGGCATGCCGCCAATATAAAATATATGGTTGCTGTGTGTGTACTTGATGTGTATATACATTCTGCATGCTGTAATGTACATAGGCTATGCTTTTCACATTAGCACTGCGGCTCTAAATTCAGCCTGCTGCTACAGCAAAACATTGCTATTAATAGTAGCCACAAAAACCACAGCATGTCTGAGGCCAGTGATAGCACTCACCTAAACTGCCGGCGAAACCGTCCATTTTCAGAGGAGGATATAAAAGCAAAAGATTCCCGGAGAGACGGCTTTCTGGTTTTGGGAAGTCCGGTTTTCGAAAAGAAAGGGATGGATGTGGGGCCTGGAGAACCTGGCACAGGGGAGGAGAGGAGATATTACACTGAATACTTTCTCTCCGGATGGCTCAAGCTTAATTGGGAAAGGAGTTAACCAAGAGGCGGAGATGCTCCAATGTGGAAAAGGCCAACGGGTCACGGCAGCTCCGCTGAGAGCTCCCCGAGCGCAGCGCGCAGCTCCTCCGGATCTCAGGCGCACAGCTTCGAGCTTTCCGCGTTTCCGACTCCGCCCGCTTTGGCGGAGCTTCCCCTCGAGCTCGCTGTTCAGCTCTCGCTATCACACACACCTCGAGTTCCGCCAACACGGCCTGCTTTACCGGAATATTTTAACGGTGAAACCCAATATAGTGGTGTCTGGTTGGTTGCAGGAGCTCCCGGGTCCTGTCTGTCAAGTAGAAAATCCCGCCTTCTAACCGTCACGACCCGCCCACATTTGCAGCTCCTCGATTTAGCCGCTTGCTCGAGTCCCCGCCCCTTTGCATCGACCACGCCCCGTGCGGCTGTGATTCGCTGGAACCCGCGGCTTAATTTCAGTGTATCGCGGCTCTGTTTTGTATCACATCGTGTGTAATGTAAGGTTACAGTGTGTGAGACTGCGCTGCGTCCCCTCTGACATTTCTCACATTTCGCATCTAGCCGGGTTTTGGGTTTGGAGTGGGGTTTCAGTGTCGCCGACATGGCTGTAGGAAAGCACGAATTAGGAAAGTACCGGTCATGAGAGAATAAATTTCATTCTCCAATTTTCCAGAGTAAATAAATGTCACGTATTTTCAGCGTTGTGATGATTTTCATTTTCTTTTTGAAATGCCAACCTAGTGAAGAAGGTTAGCCTGATAAATAAATAGTGGAAATCCAGTTTAAATTCAATGTGAAATCATTAAGCTAAACTATAGACTGTGCGGCACTATAGTTCCCAGTGAGACCACCCCACCTGTCAGTAAGGGGAAAGTAAACAACAACAACAACAACAACAATAATAACAACAATAATAATGTCGAAGTAATAAAACACAAATAAAGACATTCTTTTGTTATTTGAATTCAACATTTTTAAGATTTCTGTCTATGGTTGTCTTAATTAATCATGTATGATAAATATAATACTCATGAGCATTAAATTCAATAACTCTTCCACTAAGCTGCCATGATATTTTTAGAGAGATAATTAATTCATATAAATACATAAATAACAAAAACATAACATAAAATAAAAAATAAATAAATAAATAAAGTAATTTACCCTACATTCACACTAGCAAGCAACAAGTCGTTTGTATTTCGTCTCTTATGGGCATGAAGCAAAAATATTGCTATTTGTCAGATATGAGCTAAGGGTCTGTTGAATTGCTGGCCTTTCTAGATGTTGTGCAATTATGGGGTTATTACTGCACCTACAGTGTCCTCCACTGATATTGGCACCCTCGGTAAATATGAGCAAACAAGACTGTGAAAAATTGTCTTTATTGTTTAACCTTTTGATCTTTTGTTAAAAAAAAATTGCAAAAAAAAAATATTTTTTAAAAATTTTTGTTAAATATAGGTGTGCAACAATTATTGGCACCCTTTTAGTCAATACTTTGTGCTACCTCCTTTGCCAAGATAACAGCTCTGAGTCTCCTATAATGCCTGATGAGGTTGGAGAATACATGGCAAGGGATCTGAGACCATTCCTCCATACAGAATCTCTCCAGATCCTTCAAATTTCGAGGTCCACGCTGGTGGACTCTCCTCTTCAGTTCACCCCACAGGTTTTCTATGGGTTTCAAGTCAGGGGACTGGGATGGCCATGGCAGGACCTTGATTTTGTAGTCAGTAAACCATTTTTGTGTTGATTTTGATGTATGTTTTGGATCATTGTCCTGCTGGAAGATCCAACCATGGCCCATTTTAAGCTTCCTGGCAGAGGTAGTCAGGTTTTCATTTAATATCTGTTGATATTTGATAAAGTCCATGATAAAGTCCACTGAAGACGCTTGAGTTTGTTTTTGGATGAGAGTAGAGGCTTTTTTCTTGAAACCCTTCCAACAACTTCTGGTGATGTAGGTGACTTCAGATTGTAGTTTTGGAGACTTTCTGACCCCAAGATGCAACTAACTTCTGCAATTCTCCAGCTGTGATCCTTGGAGATTTTTTGGTCACTCGAACCATCCTCTTCACAGTGCGTTGAGACGATATAGACACACGTCCAATTCCAGGTTGATTCATAACATTTCCAGTTCACTGGAACTTCTTAATTATTGCCCTGATGGTGGAAATGGGCATTTTCAATGTTTGTGCTATTTTTTTATAGCCACTTCCCATTTTGTGAAGCTCAACAACCTTTTGCCGCACATCACAGCTATATTCCTTGGTCTTAACCATTATTATGAATGACTAAGGGAATTTGGCCTGTGTGTTACCTCATATTTATACCCCTGTGAAACAGGAAGTCAAGGTTGAACATTTTCCTGTTCCTTGTCACCCAGGTGTACTAAAAATGTAAAATATCAATGGGAATAAACAGTACCGTGCAAAAGCACCCCATTTTTTTAGTACAAACTTTGTTATAGATTTTTTATTTTATGACTTCTACATTTTCAAGTCAGTATAAAAAACATTTTAGATTCCCAAACATTAGTTTTCTAGCACAAAATTAAATGTTACAGAAAAATGTTTGTATATCATTAAAGAAAGCGGCATATTATGTAAGAGACACTTTTCAGACAGTAAACACAATGAAGGCTGCTGGGTTTCGCTGCAAAAATAAGAAGCGAGTGCGAAAGTCAAAGTCTCCAGAAGAACTGTGTCTGGTTCTGCAAGATGCTCAATAAAACTTACCAGCTCATTTTCTTATAAAACTGCACAAATTGTACAGGAGACTACTATTTTTATTTTTTTGTCACACCAACTATTGACTTTGTTTCATTTACTACTGTTTACTGCTCTTTATGGTATTTTTTGTTTATTTAGAAACATTTAATTTCATTATTTTGAAGGCATCTTTGCTCTACAGCATTTCTTTGCATGCACATAAAACTTTTGCACAGTACTGTACTTGAAATATATTTTTCTCATATGAATTCAAAGGGGTGACAATAATTGTTGCACACCTATATTTAACAAATATACAGGTGCATCTCAATAAATTAGAATGTCGTGGAAAAGTTCATTTATTTCAGTAATTCAACTGAAATTGTGAAACTCGTGTATTAAATAAATTCAATGCACACAGACTGAAGTAGTTTAAGTCTTTGGTTCTTTTAATTGTGATGATTTTGGCTCACATTTAACAAAAACCCACCAATTCACTAAAAATGTTTTTTTTTATTGGTCTTATGAAGTATTCTAATTTGTTGAGATAGTGAATTGGTGGGTTTTTGTTAAATGTGAGCCAAAATCATCACAATTAAAAGAATCAAAGACTTAAACTACTTCAGTCTGTGTGCACTGAATTTATTTAATACACGAGTTTCACAATTTGAGTTGAATTACTGAAATAAATGAACTTTTCCATGACATTCTAATTTATTGAGATGCACCTGTGTGTGTGTGTGTGTGTGTGTGTGTGTGTGTGTGTGTGTGTGTGTGTGTGTGTGTGTGTGTGTGTGTGTGTGTGTGTGTGTGTGTGTGTGTGTGTATATATATATATATATATATATATATTTTTTTTTTTTTATAAACCTGTGTCGTGTTTGCAATTGTTTGATATCCATGAGAGTATTTTTGTGAATATTTTGAACAAAACATCAAAAAATGTTAAACAATAATAACAAATTTTCACAGCCTTCTTTGCTCATATTTACCAAGGGTGCCAATATTGGTGCCCTCGCACTGTAGTAGTCAAAAATGAGAAGTGCAACAAGCACTAATCAGTCCCTCCAGGATTTCTGGATTTTGCGATTGCAGAAATTATCGCAAAATCAGGCAACTCTGCAATATTTGGAGCAGCTTGCAATTATTCAAAATTACTGCAGAATTTCCACAGATGTGGGTCAAGACATGTCATGTAACGTCATCACAATGCGCATTCAGCCAGAGCCCTCTTCGATTCACATGCGTCGAACATGAGTACAGCTGAAAGGTCTCATTTACCAACAAACATCACTGTGAAAGACCGTGCAAAACAATTCCTTGCAATTACAATTTCACCAATTCAAGTAGTTTTTCACAAAAAAAACCCCACAAAAAAGCATCACAATTTGTTTTGAAAAACCCGCAGCAAAATCAAGCATTTTTGTGCGCAGCAATCACAAAAAAAACTCAGGAATCACTGAAAAGCAGGAATCACTGCCCTGTGCTCAGGGGAGGAGCAGCAGACAGAACAGCTGCCATATTGGGCTAGTTTAAAAATACTCCACAGCCTTAAAGAGAGGTCTCCTAATCTCAGCTTGTTACCTGCGTAAAAGACACCTGGGAGCCAGAAATCTTGCTGATTGATAGGGGATCAAATACTTATTTCACTCATTAAAATGCAAATCAATTTAGAACTTTTTTGAAATGTGTTTTTCTGGATTTTTTTTGTTGTTATTCTGTCTCTCACTGTTAAAATACACCTACCATTAAAATTATAGACTGATCATTTCTTTGTCAGTGGGCAAATGTACAAAATCAGCAGGGGATCAAATACTTTTCCCCCCCCACTGTAACAAGCCCGGATGATAGCGATGCAGCTGCTAAGACAGGTGTTTATGGTGCATACAGTATAGCACTGCATACTGTAATACACACTACTCTAGCAATGACTACTGTCATCCCAGTGTAAATAATATAAATGCAAATCACCTACAGAGAAAAAGTCACAACGCAAAATCGAGCAAACTCCACAATATTCTGAGGAGCTTGCAATTTTACAAAATTACTGCAGATTTGGGCCAAGACGTGTCATGTGACATCATCACAACGTGCATTCAGATCACATTCAGATCAGCAAAATCAAGCATTTTTGGCTGCAACAATCACACACAAAAAAAAAACTCAGCCAAATCCTGTAAAGACTGACATTAGATACTCTACTGCTTTAAATCATGAGAAGCTTATAATTTCACAAGCTACAAGCCCACATTTCCTTCATCTTCAAGCTACTTTCAGTTTAGTGTTTAGTCATTTTCGCATTGCTGGAATATTTATGAATGACTGATTAGGTTCAAAATTGTTATGTGAAAGATATTTGCTATTTTTGTAGCCCTATTCATATTTGCATTACTAGGGGCCTACTGTCTATGTTTAACAATACAACAGAGTAGTAAATGTAAAACAGTTCAGTTGAAAGGAAATAAGGTGGAAATAAAGTAACGGTGACTAGCATAAGTTTAGCATAAGAAAATTAAATCAGAATTGTTTTAGTCAGAATATAATTTTAAAAATGAAATTAGATATTGATAAATGAAACATTAGTAGTAATGAAATATTACTTATTTCATTAGTAACTGTGATTTAAAAAATAAAATAAAATAATGTTTCCTTGTTAATAATTTCCTTGTTTTGACCTTTACAGTATAAACTGTAAGGGGACATGGTGGCTTAGTTAGCACGTTTGCCTCGCACCTCCGGGGTTGGGGGTTCGAATCCCACCTCCGCATTGTGTTCCAGAGTTGGCCCGTGCTTTCGGGTTTCCTCCAGGTACTCCGGTTTCCTCCCCCCGTCCAAAGACGTGCGTTGTAGGCTGATTGGCATTTCCAAAGTGTCCGTAGTGTCTAAATGTCTGTGTGATTGCGCCCCCTCTTTGTTGTACATAGCTGTGGATAAAAATGTTTGCTAAATGACTAAATGTAAATGAAAACTCTGATAATCTCTAAAAAACCCTCCAGAACCTTGACTATGGAAAAAAAACTCAGTATATCTGGGGTCTCATGGTTGGCACGTATATCATTTCAATTTGGACCAGTTTATTTTAGAATGTCATGAAACCAATGTAGTTTTACACTAAATGGGCTGTGCATGGACTGTTCCAAGGAGCAGAAAAGAATAGAAACACTCATGGGTGCTGCTGGGGGACATCTGTGCTACAGGTGTTGTCTGTTGGAGGTTGGGGTTGATCCGTGCAGTGGTGTGTGCCGGAAATGGGCATCGGTAAATTTGTTTCGAACACCACATTTGGATTAAACAAGAAGACATTTATCGAGTTGTTTTGTCCAAATTCATGGAAATTCTTCACAATATTTTATTCTCTGTGAGCAGATAGGAGTTGGTTTTGGCTTTCCTACAGCAGTTGTGGCAGAATTGCACAAAGACAGTGGAAGCCATAATGAGAAAAACACCAGTATGTCTGCCCTGCAATAACAGCCTTGTATAATACACAGAAGAAGAAAAGGCAGTGTTTTTGGCGGCAGTAAAATGCCAAAGCCTGGACCTATTGTGTTTGCCATACAGGCATGGTCTGTGCAGGGACTATGAGAAACTAAGAGTTCTACTTGTAATCAGGCTGCTGAGCATTTCTGAAAGTGTAAGGGAGCATTGTAATGGCCTGAGTGGCCCCATTGAGTTAGCACACAGACAAGACTGTTCCCAATAGTCTGCTTCAGGTCATAAGGGTGGTTTTTCACCCATATGTGTGTGCTTGTGTCACTGCAGAAAAAACTGTATTGTCAGCGTATGGATTTATTGCTAGACCCTCCTGTCTCAGCCTCTCTCTGACTTCCTGGCAGCGGATGACCTCTTGCTTCAGCAACTCTGCTCTGCCAAATGCACAACCAAACAGACAAAGCACTTCTTCATCTTCTCTCATGGAGGATCAGGAAGGGGAGGAAGTAGGACAAGGGCAATCTGTCTTTTTCTGGGTTGTAGTCCGGGGCCTGACAGGGCAAGACTGTGGTCCTTCTGCTGCTCAGAACTTGTGATCCTTTCACTTTCAAATGAGATCATGATGACCCCTATTATCTGCTATCATACATTAAATGTCTCACACTGAATCATGCTCATGATTAAATTATTAGCGGTTAATCTGATTAACATTAGAGTGGTATTTTTATTTCCTTGCCAGTCCACATTCTTAAACTGCAAACAATTGACCAAAATTGTAATGTTTTCATTCAAATGCATTTTATACTTTATTATTATTTATCTACATTATTACACCCTCCTTAACTAGTGTTTATTAAATACAAACATTATCACATTTTTAATTTGCCACAAACAAAGCAGGTTAGCAGTGTTAAAGTCGCTGTTCCAGTCTGTGGTGGTGAAGCAGGAGCTCAGTCTGTGGATGAAATTCTCTGTTTACTGGTTAATCTGTGCACTTATCCTCACTTATGGTCATGAGCTGTGGGTAATATCTGAAAGAATAAGGTTGCTAGTGCATGTGGTGGAAATTAGGTTTCTCTGTAGGGTTGCTGGGCTTACTCTCAATGACAGGGTGAGGGGCTTGACAATCTGGGAGAGCCTCTGATTAGACACCCTAAAGATGGCTGTGGATGTTCTTCCTTGGATAGCCCAAAGTCTGCAATTGCTAAAAACAGTTTACACTCAAGTCTCCATCACTGAACATTTAATAACTTCCGTTTGTTATGATAGACTTAGTTAATAGTGCTAGACAGTATAAATGCAATTCAATTTAATTGAATTGAGCCACTGCTTGTTTGACTGAGATAAGCCAGGTGAGGCGATCGGGGCACCTTACTAGGATGCCCCCTGGTAGGCTCCTGACTGTAGAGCTGTATCAGGCAGATCCCACTGGATGGCAAACCCAGGACCCGCTGAAAAGATTATATCTCACAGTTGGCTTGGGAACATGGCTGGGGATAGAGGTGTCTGGACTGACCTTCTCAGGAAAAGCAGAAGGAAAATGAATGAATGAATTAATGATTTAATTAAGTCAATAATAATTATTCTTTTTTATTTGTGTACATCTCAAATAGAGACACAGCTGAAGTAGTCTATGATGAAACTACAACGTTCATCAGTCCAGTGTATATACGAGCGTGTATTAAATTCACACAAAAGCCACTAGAGGTCAGTGTTGCCTATCATATGCATTCCACATACTCCAGGGTGAAACTGTTGAAAGGACTTTAAATAGATGCACAGCTGGTTTTGAAGCACTGGTCTTCAGTAGAGCCTGAAGCAAAGAAAGTTATACATTAAGTATTATATGTGTATAAAATATTTGCCTCTACACTGAGTTAAACACTTAATCGTAATCTTGTGATAAAGCTTATGCCTGTATTTTCCACTTACAGCTTTCTCTTACAGACATAGATTCCATTACTACATTTAATTTATATATTAAATCTAACTGACATGTTACATTTGTTGGGAGTGCTGCTCATTCCTTCAAATTGAAAAATGTTCTTATACAGAACTGCTAACATTGTAACCATGTTCCAGCTAAAGCATATAAAACTTTTAACCTGTTATGAAACATCAGATAGGCTAGACACTGTATCTCTTGAGTACAGGTTAGGAACATAACTTATGAAGGAGTATATCAAAAAAATTCATTTCTAGTTGTAGTCTCCAATGATGCACACTTACAGTTATTACATATGGACATGTATTGTATTGTAGAAAACAAAAGAAAGAAAAAAAGAAAAAAGAAAAAGAAAAGAAATTCTGCAGGAAAAGAACAGAAAACTCGAAACTAACTTGTTTATTATCTTATAACAAAAGTCAACTGTTATAACCTAGCAAGAAACATCTTAGTAATGTAGTTTTATCCAACTTTACGGAGGAACGGGCAAAAATTCCAGTAAAGTATTGTAAAAAGCTTGTGGAAGGCTACCCCAAGTGTTTTGATTCAAGTTCAAGCAATTAAAACGTTCAATTCAAATACTCACCAAATACTAACAAAGTTTATGCAATCTTTCTTTCCTATTGTAAATCTGATATAGTAAATAAAAGCTGAAATAAATCTGTCTCTTAGCTATTATTTTGAAATGAGCTCTTATGGAAGTAAAGTAGATACCCTAACTGACTTAACACAGGAAATGTATGATAACGTGAAATGTGTGGAGTTGTAAAAAAAATAAATAAATAAATAAATAAAGAGTTTGAATATCTTTTGCCAAAGTGTATGCAAACATTTGGCCTTGACAGTAAAGAAGAAAACATAATCTGCTTCTTCAGTCTGCATTTTCTATGTATTTTTGGGGCTTAAAGGCAAGTGCTTTTATATTTAAAGGTGGTGGTCCGGGCACTATTGAAAAACCCCATCTCAGGCACCTCTACTCAAAAAATCTGGCAACTTCAGAGGCATGAAATAGATGCTGGTCATTTTAATGATCTGAATGTGGAGTCCAAAAAATTAACTTAAGCGAGTGTATGCCGACACGGCATACAGCCCTTAGGGTATGTTCAGTATTCAGTGTATATTGAATCCGTGAAAGCATTTAGCAGAAAATACCTGCTTTGCATAAACATTTCTACAACTGATTTCATAATATGTGAGTTTCAAGTAAACGTGTTTTTCTGTTCTTTTGTCACCTCAGGAAAGCATGTCATAAATAATGTTTGTGGTAATCGTGCACATTGTACAGATGCAGTAAATAATGAATAGACAACTTAAAGATATCTTCCCTTAAAGTCAAGTAATTAACTACTTGATATTAACTACAAAGGCTTATTTCAATTACTACAAAATAATTTAAATAAGGCCTAGAAAATGTCTGTTGGTTCACTATTTAGCTAGCCGTAATCAGGAATCCATTGTCTTAGAAGGCACAATGCAGTAAAACTAAATATACTAAACATGTGTATCACTCTAGATGGTGTTCAGAGACTTTTTGTATTCCTTCCCCCCATATTATACTCCACATTACTTCAAATAGAGCTCTCTCACTGACCTTCCAGTTATCCAAAGCCATTCTTGTAAAAACAACTGTTATTCCCTTCACAACTTCTCAGACAACATTGATAGCTAATTACAGACACGCCATCATAACACTGGTGATGATGCTGATGGTAATTACATGGATGTGGACGTGGCAGCCAGTTGTGTGGACGTGCTGAAAGAGGAGTCTCCACGGACGTTGTGGTCATTAGCTATGTTTTCATAACCTCATTACACTGCCATTCTTGACTGGGTTGTAAGTGCAGTGTGGAGGTGGGAAGAGATTAGGATCGGTTTACGCACAGCGTGTTGTGCCGTGGGGAGATGGGGAGGGTGAGGGAAGCTTTGTTATTACCAAAGATTGCCACACACATGGTAGCACGCACAGACACACATGGACTTAGGCACACCGGAGATTAGACCTGAAACAGGAATGTCATTTTGCACAGTTCCCTGATAACTTGAGTAGACAGCAATTTTCAGGGCCCATGTGTTAAAGGTATGTAAATGCATTAAAGCTATGCGGGGCCACATGAGAAAGACTGTGTGTGTGTGTGTGTGTGTGTGTGTGTGTGTGTGTGTGTGTGTGTGTGTGTGTGTGTGTGTGTGTGTGTGTGTGTGTGTGTGCACAAGTGTTCTGAACACAAACATTTATAGACACCAGATATACTATTCCCATCATTTACACATTGTTTCTCACTCAATAATTGTCCTGGAGTAGTACCACTTTTGGTGTTTTCCCTCCTTTAACTCACTCAGTTTAATCTATTTCAGGCTTGTTGGTTACCTAATGAATTAAATCAAGAAAGTTTGGAGCAGGGATGTGAATACCTTTTACAGATAGAACCCCAGCACCTAATGCCCCCAACTCAGACTTTTCTCTAAATACACTTGCAGTCTCACTCACTGCTAAACAAACACACATGGAACAGTCATATAGGGCCATCTTCCTCGCTGTCTCTCTGTCTCTCTGTCTCTCTCTCTCTCTCTCTCGCTGTCTCTCTCTCTGTTATTCCTGTTCCTGTTATATCTCTCTATTATATATGTTACATGCCGTGCCTGCTGAGAGAGCCACATTAGCGGATGGAGAGATGTAGGGCAGATAAGCGAGTGCGAAGCAGGATGGAGTCATTAAGGATGTGTTGATGGAGGGAGTCTAAATTACAGCAAAGGTGGTGAGAGCCTTTGAGGAGAGCTGGAGGAGCTGGGGGATATAAGAGGCCCAGCCATGGAGACGCTTTACCCGTCAGGCTATTCTGTTTATGTACGTGCTTTAGATTTTTAACCCACTGCCATCGCTTTCAGCACTATAGTACTTTATCGACATTGAAGCCTCTAAAGTTGAAGGCAAATGTCTGCATCCCAAATGGTTTTTCAATGAAAAAAAATCAAAAGTTGAAGATCTGGACAGATGTTATGAAGACAAAGGGTGAACATACAATATTTACTGTATAGCACAATAAAAAAGTGAATTGCAAATTATTATATCATTTTAATTGTTTAAATCATTTTAAATTCATCTTAACACATGGTTCTCAAAGTAGGGTCCAGTGATCTACAGTATACAATAACATTGCAAGGGATCTGTGTTATCTTCTGTAAGATGTAATAATTGTTGTAGTCATTATTAGTCATGTGAAAAAATAAGTACATCCCATGGAAATTGTTGGCTTTTTTGACATATTTGGACAAGCAAACATTTGATCATTTGATCATTTGCAAACATTTGATCATCAAGTTGATATACTTGAACAAAACCACAAGGAAATTTAGCTTTTCAATCATTTATTCAACAGAAATATCAATAGACGTGATATTCTTCTGTGGAAAAAGTAAGTATACCCTTGACCTCAGAAGCTAGCACTGCCCCCTTTAGCACAAATAACTTCTTGTAGGCGTTTTGCATAATTGTTCACCAGACTTGCTGGAATTTTTGACCACTCTTCCATGTAATATTCTTTCAGTTGCAAGATGTTTGAGGGTTTTCTTGCATGTACTGCCTGTTTCAAATCCATCCACAACACTTCAATGGGGTTCAAATCTGGGCTTTGACTAGGCCACTCCATAACCCTCCATTTCTTCTTTTTGAGCCATTCCTTGGTGGATTTGCTAGTGTGCTTAGGATCATTATCCTATTGAAAGGTCCACTTTTGCTTCAACTTCAACTTTCAGACAGATGGCCTCATATTATCTTCAAACACTCTTTGATATGATGCAGAATTCATATTTGAATCAATTAATGTAAGCAGTCCAGCAGCAAAGCAACACCAAACCATACCATTTCCACAACCATGCTTCACAGTTGGTATGAGGTGCTTCTAATGAAAAGCTGGCTTTAGTCAGCGCCAAACATGTCTGCTGTTACTGTGGCCAAACAACTCTATCTTTGGTTTGTCTGTCCAGAACACATTATTCCAAAAGGCCTGGTCTTTGCCTATATGCTCATTGTAGTCTTGCTCTAATGTTTGTTTTGGACAGCAAAGGCTTTTTCCTGGCATGGATCCCATGCAGGTCAAATTTGTGCAATCTTGTTCTGATTGTAGAAGCATGCACTTTAACACCAACAGTTGCGAGACTTACTAGCAGATCCTGTGATGAAATTTTGGGGTTCTTTTTGCATCAGACAGCCTGCTCTTGGGCTGAATTTGCTGAAACGGCCAGTCCTAGACAAGTTGACATTCGTTTGAAATCTGCGCCACTTGTAGATTATTTTCCTTACAGTGGAATGGTGTATTTCAAATAATTTGGAGATCTTTTCCTTTGCCAGAATCATAGGCATCCACAACCATTTTTCTTAAGGCCTTACAGAACTCTTTAGATCTTGGCATGATGACACCACACACCTCAACAGCAAAGGGAACACCAGACACTAGATATGAGAGGGGTATAAATAAGACAGGTTCCACTTGCACTCCCTAAGCAGGTTCTAATCACTGGCACCCGATCTTGAACACCTGATTCTGGATTCTGGATTTGAAGATGTGATACATGTAGGGGTGTACTTACTTTTTCCATGTGACTGATCTGTTTTTTGTTAAGTTAAATTGTGAAAATTACTACAAAATGTCAGTTTTATGTGTCATTTTTTCACATTAATGTATATTCTTATAGCTATAAGTCTAATTGATCACTTGAATAGAATGGGTTTAATCCAAAGATCAATAACTTGAAAACAAGTATAAATAACCTCAACTTGAATTTAATTGCCATTTAAATCAAACTAATATAATAAAAATACTTTAACACTGTAACTGGGAAGGTTTAGAAACAAAAAGCATATGATTCTATACATTTGCTTAATGTGTCTAATATTTGAATAATTCGTAAAATAAATCTGTGTAGTGCTCAAGATTGGGTCTTGGAATTATTTTTTTCTTTTCTTTTTTTTTTTTTACACTGGAAGGGGACCTTGGCTGCAAAAATTCTGAGAACCTCTATTGTACCAAACATGAATCGACAATTTTGTTAATTGTAATAATGAATTGTGAAGAATAACACACACCAAATGTCTTGTTGCCATAAAAAAAGGGTATGTACATTTTTCCACTCAAATGTTGAGATTCCTGAGTCTTAGTAGTGTCTGCATAACTATGAGCTTAATATTTTATTGGACATGAAATAAGTATATCGTTCTCTTTTGACCATCTAACCAGCTGTGTTTCAGGAGCCAAAACGTCTGCATATTTGAAGATCGTTTAGATAAAGGAGGAAATCTTTCTGTACAGGTGGCCAGGTCAGGCATAGCAATGGGTTTTGGGGAATCAAAGAGATCAGAGTAGAAGATCAGGGATGAAAAACAGAGATCAGCAACACTCTGTCCCACCTGACTCCCTGAATGTAACCAAGCAGCTCCTTTGCTAATACCGTCCTCTGAATTTCTAGAAAACATATCCTCTTCACCTGTAAAAATCAACAGGCATTCCGAACCCTTTGGCATGACAATATAACAGGACACAAAGAAGTTGGGTGACTACTACAGTGCCCAAGATTCTGATATCTGATATATACATTAATCATCCAAATATTTAATACAGGCATACAGTGGAACACACCAAAACCAGCACCTTCCTTTTCTGCTTCAACCACTCTTGATGTGAAAGAAACCAGACCAGTGAAGAGGGAGGGATTAAAACAAAACAAAATGTGTTGAAGCTACCACTGGATGGCAGGAAAGAGACACTTAATGGAGGATTGAATAAATGTCAATGTTGGGCTGTGTTCAGTCTCTCATTATATACAGTATATAGATATACAGATATATACATATATAAAAATCTGGAATTTTTTTTCAGTTAAATTTGTTTTTATAATTGGTTTTATCATTTTTAAATATTTAAAACATATTTTTATTTAAAAAAAAAATTAACAATCAAGATTGTGCACTATTTCTAGGTCCCTATTTAAATGTAAGCAAATTTATAATACTAACCATGTTAACTGCTTTGTACAAAATGGCAATTAAACCCTTGATTCTTATCCATTCCAATAAAGATTCAGATGAAACTCCAATGGATTTGATATAACACGAATCAAACTAGTGGAGTCCATGCCAGCTTGAGTGCACACTGGGGGACATAACGAATACTAAGAAATTCTGAAATTCCTCTAAATATTTCTTAGATTTTACCTTAAGTTGTTGTTGATATTATAAGTATGAAATTCTTAAATTTGAAATGATTGTCACCAAGTCTAATAAATTAATTTATGAATATAAATTAAAAAGTCTAAATTGTAGATGTAGACAAGATTCTGTAATGAGAGAGAGAGAGAGTTTAAATTGCACAGTGTGGCCTTCTTTCTCATCTGTTTTGATATCTATCCCTCTCAGACCTTCTAAGTTTGTCATCCTCTACTGCTGTTGCCGATCCACCCACTGAGTCTGATCAAACTTCAGCGATAATCTAAAAAATGTAGATTTAAAGCATAAACGAATGCGTAGATTTCTTGCGCTAAATCATTTCCAGTTGTGCTGTATAGTCTGCCAACACAGGCACTGACACATGAAGAGAATGAGTTAGAGTCTGCTCATAAGTTAAAGATGTGATTTGATCAAAAAAGCAACTGTCAGAAAACCGAGTAATGTACATGGCATGTCACAGAGGACCTGCAGGAGATATGGAAGTCATCAAAGCTAGTTCAAGGTCTAGGTTTAGAGCACAGGGTGCAATATATGTATCACAATGGAGAGTTTATCTATGCGCTGTGTGTAGGTGCACTTTGGGTTAATCCCTGAGGTGTGAGGTGACTGACCTAGCTGTAAGGAGTGTGTTGCAGATGGATAAACTATTCCATTTGCTTTACAGCCTTGCAATATGCTTGTGGGTGTAGGAGTCATTTGGCACCTGCCTGAAAGTCCCAATAACTTTTTTCCCTGTTTATTTGCTTTAAAAACCTCCTTGCACACAATGGATCTGTCTAAATAAGATGTTACCAGCTGTACTTCTAGCTCACTTTGCTGATTTTTTTTTGTGTGTTTGAGAAGGTATGTCATTATGCTGGACCCCAGAACTCCAGGACTGTAACTAACCGCTCTATACTATAAGTGTGAATGTAGTGCCATTATCAGATTACGATACATTTGAAAAGTTTGAGAAGTTTGAGTTTGACAGGTTAATGCAGATTTCATATTTGCCAGTACTGGAGTCTAGTTAATTAGTTAAATGAAAAGATGACAGTGATCACATCTAGCTAGTGATTCTAAAATGATACCGTTAGCTTTTAACTCATCAGCCTGTTTTATTATGTCACTCTATCACACTTTCATAGTGAAGGTATACCACATGAAAGCACAATACACAATGGGAGTGTGCTTTATACTGAACATCCAGAAGGAAGCATTGAGAAAAGTATAGCAAGCAACATGAAAGATGTTAGGATGCAAGGATTCTTGGACAGTTAAAAATAAATCAGGACAAAACACCAAGAATTGTCTTGTAAAATGTATTTTAAAAAACTCACAGAAGTAAAGGGTGCATTGAAGGAAAAATTTAACTGAAAATGTCAACAAACAAACAAACAAACAAACAAACAAATAAATATATAAGTCTAAATTTTTTTTGTCAGAGACAGTTTGGGGGGGTGGGGGCGGGGTTTGGAGACGTGGGGAGGGTGGGGGGGTTAGGGGGGGTTGAAGCATTCCTACATCTGCTTAAAAGATGACATGCACCAGCAGCTTTCCAGCCCTAGTCCTGGTCCTGCTCCCTCTTCTATCAGCTCAGAAATGTAAACATCTTGGCAGCACTGGTGTCTGGTGACCTTCAAAGTCACTGAGCATGACGTGGCCCCTCTATCCCCCTGTAAGGTTTTAAAAAAAAAAAAGGACATAATTTATACATTATACAATACTTTAAACATAATCCTGGCCATAACTGACCACCCAATCAGCTATTACTCTACACCTCAGAAAATATTAATTTGCCTGGCACAAACCAGGGATGCCTGACACAGGGGCTCTACTTAATCTATATACATTGAAAACTAGTTCAAATGAGAAAACAACTTTGACCTAAATATAGCTGTTTTATGTTCTTTGTACCGAATACCTAGAGCAGCTTTTTTACTGAACAAATGAAAACATATTCTTAGACCAGAATAGAATAGAACAGAATAACCTAATCTCTTGTAATTACTTTGTACGTATTTAATCTCTTTTTAATTGCATTAATGTTATAGAGTAATTTTAGGCCACAATTTAAATCAGTGTCATTTTAGTTAATCTGAACCTAAAAACTCTCCATAAACGTATACTCTTAAGTATGAAACAAAATACTACTATTTTTATTAAATTTGCAAGGCGATTTTTTTATATTTTTTTATTTATTTATTTTTTACAGTGAAGATCCAAGTGTCCTGTTCATAGCAACTTTATAAAATCTCTCAGAAACACAGGCACCTGCTGATTACTGACAAAACTTCTGATAGCATACAGTAGGCCTTACTCTCTGTCTGACCAATAAAAGAATGCCATCTTAACCCAGCCATTTACATAAAGACACTGATTGTGAGACATAAATAATAAAACTCATGGATATACTCAGGGTGCGATTTGTGATTGTGTGTGTGTGTGTGTGTGTGTGTGTGTGTGTGTGTGTGTGTGTGTGTGTGTGTGTGTGTGTGTGTGTGTGTGTGTGTGTGTGTGTGTGTGTGAACCACAGTGGGCCTATAGTCTATGAAGCCCATTAGGCTATTTCTTGCAGCTGTTAAATAATCTGGACTCAGCCCTGCATGATTAACAGTCCACCCCAGTTAAATTAATATTTTAATATTAAAATATATCAATAAAATGAATAAAAGGCACAGCATGTAACTGAATGTCACCCACAGATATCATAATTATTATCT
The DNA here is from genome assembly GCA_023630585.1 of Cranoglanis bouderius. NCBI lineage: Eukaryota > Metazoa > Chordata > Actinopteri > Siluriformes > Cranoglanididae > Cranoglanis > Cranoglanis bouderius. The sequence continues at coordinate 14,054,860 of CM042570.1, forward strand.
CTACAACTGTAATTGAGGCATTTATTCAAGCAATGTATTACAAACAGAAACAAATACAGTGCCCTTCACTAATATTGGCACCCCTGGTAAATATGAGCAAAGAAAGCTGTGGAAAATTTTTCTTTATTGTTTAGCCTTTTGATCTTTTGTTCAAAAACATTCACAAAAATACTCTGCTCTCATGGACATCAAACAATTGCAAACAAAACACAGATTTATTTAAAAAAAATCTTTGTTAAATATAGGTGTGCAACAATTATTGGCACCCTTTTAGCCAATACTTTGTGCTACCTCCCTTTCCCAAGATAACAGCTCTGAGTCTTCTCCTATAATGCCTGATGAGGTTGGAGAATACATGGCAAGGGATCTGAGACCATTCCTCCATAGAGAATCTCTCCAGATCCTTCAATTTTCAAGGTCCACGCTGGTGGACTCTGCTCTTCAGTTCACCCCACAGGTTTTCTATGGGTTTCTAGTCAGGGGATTGGGATGGCCATGGCAGGACCTTGATTTTGTGGCCAGTAAGCCATTTTTGTGTTGATTTTGATGTATGTTTTGGATCATTGTCCTGCTGGAAGATCCAACCACGGCCCATTTTAAGCTTTCTGGCAGAGGCAGTCAGGTTTTCATTTAATATCTGTTGATATTTGATAGAGTCCATGATGCCATGTATCCTAACAAAATGTCCAGGTCGTCTGACAGAAAAAACAGCCCCAAAACATTAAAGAGCCATATTTAACTGTGGGCATGAGGTACTTTTCCATACGGCTACCTCTTTGTGTACACCAAAACCACCTCTGGTGTTTATTGCCAAAAAGCTCTATTTTGCTTTAATCTGACCATAGAACCTGATCCCATTTGAAGTTTCAGTAGTGTCTGGCAAACTGAAGATGCTTGAGTTTGTTTTTGGATGAGAGTAGAGGCTTTTTTCTTGGAACCCTTCCAACAACTTGTGATGATGTGGGTGACTTCGGATTGTAGTTTTGGAGACTTTCTGTGATCCTTGGAGATTTTTTGGCTACTCGAACCATCCTCTTCACAGTGCGTTGAGACAATATAGACACACATCCAATTCCAGGTCCATTCATAACATTTCCAGTTGACTGGAACTTTTAATTATTGCCCTGATGGTGGAAATGGGCATTTTCAATGCTTTTGCTATTTTCATATAGCCACTTCCCATTTTGCGAAGCTCAACAACGTTTTGCCGCAATGGGAATATACTTCAAATATATTTTTTCTCATATGAATTCATAGGGGTGCCAATAATTGTTGCACACTTATATTTAACAAAGATATTTTTTGGATAAACCTGTGTTTTGTCTGCAATTGTTTGATATCCATGAGAGCAGAGTATTTTTGTGAATTCTTTGAACAAAAGATCAAAAGGTTAAACAATAAAGACAATTTTTCACAGCCTACTTTGCTCATATTTACCAAGGGTGCCAATATTAGTGGAGGGCACTGTAGTGTTGGGTCCGAGTCCACCTTTGTTGAGTTCGAGTTGAGACCAAGTCCTTAACCAATCCAGTCTGAGTCCAAGTCTGAGTCCAAAAGGGGCCGAATCAGACTCAAGTCCGAGTCCTTAATGGCCGAGTCCGAGTCAAGTCCGGAAAGTAATTAAATTTAAAAAAGATTTTAAATTGCAATTGTAAACTCAATACTGAGCTGTTAAATTAATATTTTAAACTTCACAATCCAATGGCAACGTAAATGTAACAAAAAATACCACTATTACATCTTGCCATTGCCATTTAATATTTTTATTTCATGTCATCAGCACCTCAACTAGTTTCCTATCAAAAAACGGTTTCAAAGAAGAAAAGGGATATAGAGGTATATGTAGAACTTTTATTATATTACAAGTGTATGGAAATACAAATTAACCTGCTTTGTTATTGTGTCCTCCAGTTCGAGTTGAAGTTTCAATGATTTGATGCCTCTCCCCCACAGTTATATAGGCTGAGAGAGAGAGAGAGAGAGAGAGTACAGAGTAGAGTTACATTTAGCAGAATGTCATAACAACAAGCTTCATGCTTTGCTACTGCTTTTAATCTGTCTATGAATGACAACAATCTCATCTCTGAACACAGCTCTGTTCTTCTAACTTTTATCTTATTTTTAAAAAATTATTTAAAAAAAACCCTATCAGCATGGTTTATGATATTTACTACATTAAGAAGTACATCTCACATTTTACGTGAAATTCAAGACTGGAATCACCAAATGCTAATGTTTAGGGGTGGGCGATATGACTACAATCTTATTTCACGATAACGATACGTTTTAACAGGTAGGTCTATCAGTATTCAAGTAAGAAATACTACGGAAATTATATAAAGTAATTAAATGTAAAATAAAATAGACTTCACTGTATGACATATACAGTTTAATACATTTACTGAAGTTATTCAGTCAAACGAGTGAGTGAGTGATTTTCTCTTTGTCTTTTGTTGTTTGATTAACATTAATGACACAGACAGCAGCAGGTTTATTAGACTGCTGTCATTTTAAGACCTAATGCACAGATCCAATATGCTGTATTGACACACCTCAACTGTTTACATTCACTTAAGATATAACCGACTGTGTTTACATGAATACTCGGCCAGACCTGCATTTTGACATGATGTGTGTGTATTTATTTGACCGTCCAAGCGGAATAAGCCGCTAAAGACAACTCAATTCGGTACTCGCACGATGAGGCGGCTTTCTGTGCGCACGCTTCAAGTGTGTGGTCAAGTAGGAGACACTGATGAATTTCTTATTACCTTCATTTTATGTTGTTATTTATTTTTTATCTTTCTTTTCATGTGACACATGACTAGGGGCGTTAGCTGAACTGTTAATCATCCAGGGCTGATCCCAGATTCTTCTCCATAAAAAAATTTACTTTTTAAAACGCACTTCTAAACAGACCGTTTGTGTGCATTTTTTCCCTTTCTTGTAAGGGCTAATTGAAAATTGGACAAAAAGTTGGATTTATCATAAAACTTGCCTCGGGTGTTATCATTGTTTGCAGGACTACCAGACTGATAAAATATAAAACTTTTTGACTATCTAACACGAGACTATAGGCTAGTTTGATGTCGCTAGCCAAGTTGAGGCACAACTAAGCTATCACTGTAGCTTAGTTTAGCTGCTATAGAGCCATGCAGAGTGTGTTATCTGTCCTTATGCTCTGCTCATATCATATTCACCTAGCTTATATTCACGAACTCATATATACATTAACACACCTGGTTTTTAGTAAAATAAAATCAGTGAATCCATTTTATCCATTTTCCCCTCACACTGACTGTGAGCTATAGCGTTTGGCAGAATTGAGACTGTCAGTCAATAAGACACAAATTTTTTCCCACATATTTTCCTGTAAACTCTGTCTGATTGGTCAACAAAAATCACAAAACTAATATTCAAATAAAAGGCAGTTTAAAACACAAGTGAGGTAAAGCATGCAGTGCGTTCACTGAAGATATAAAATTACAGGCTGTCTTCTTTTACTGACGTTCAGTTACGTAGTGACAAACCGCTCCAAGTGGAGAATTATTCGGGGCTAAAGAAAAAATGCCCAGGCCAGGTTACTCCCCAGCACATGACGCAGACTTGACTGTACTCGGGAAAATTTCCGAGTCCAAAATTTCCGAGTCCGTGCCAAGTTCAAGTACAAATTTACCCAAGTGCGTGACAAGTCCGAGTTCATTCAGAATTGGACTCGAGTTGGGGTACTCCGGGATTGAGTACCCCAACTCTATGGCACTGTACTGCTTTAGTTATATAACAATGAAAGGAAATTTAAATTCGTACACCATTTGTAGAATGAAGAAATATAAAACCTTCATGTCTGATCCAAGTCATCTAGCAAATGCAAATTAGCCAACCACAATCTTTTGGGGCACACAAAACCAACTGACATAGTAAATGTTCATAGCAAATTGTCAAATGCACTTCTTGTCACATGACCCCCGGTCCTCTGTATACTATGACCGGTCCTGAGATAATGCCTAATCCTCCACACATCTGGGGCCTGGGACAACTTCAGAAAGATTAAGGTTTAAGATTTTATTGTGGAACACAGACACTACCAATACCATCATCATCATCATATGAGTGTGTAGTTCATCCCTGTAGTTCAAACTGCAGGTAATGGAATGTTTTACAATGTGTGTTGAGGCATGATCGAGTGGAAAGCCCATCCTTATTCCCTTCTCTTCCCCTTGCACTGTGGACAAAATCCCCTGATCAAAGCATGGCTTCACCCCTGCTTAACAAACCAAAGTACCCCCAACATAAACAGGAAAGTTGGCTTACATGAAAATGGTGAATCATTTTCCATGTTTCTCTTGAGGCATGGTGGTTCTAACATAAACAGTACTGCTGGGTCTTGCTACAGGACAATACCCAAACCCTGTTCCATGGACAGAGATAAATGGGCAGTTTCTTTGTGGTTATTGTGTGCTGCACATAATGTTCAAACAATGTTACTGCATTGATGTTCTAATGAACATGATGTTCTAATAAAACACTACAGCAGCGATGCCATCTTTCTGACCTGCGAGTGGCCACATTGAAAAGAAACATGTATAAATATGTACAGTGCTGTGCAAACGTATTTGCCCCATCCCGATGTATTCTGTTCTTGTGTATATCTCATACTAAAATGTTTCTAAGATAAAACAAAGGCAACCTGAGTAAACAAAAAATACAGTTTTTAAATGATAATGTTATTTATTGAAGCAAAAAGGTTTAGAAAAAAATCATTCTGTGGTTTCTGTGTTGAGCGGGCAGCTCCTGTGTAGGATGAAGGAGAGTACTCAGTCGTTGCAAAAGAAGCTGGCACAGGAGGATGAAGGAGGAGGAGGAGAAGGATGAGCAGCAGAAAGAGACCAGCACATCCTCAGAACATACTAGGTACAGTATCATTCCTTATAGGAGAAAGATCGGTAGACCAGCAATGAAATCAGCCTAAAAATGTTTTTGTATATACAGTCATTTGAAAAAATAAGTACATCCCATGGAATTTTTTTCCCCCTTTTTTGACATATTTGGACAAGCAAACATCTCTTTGAAACAGTGCCTATTAATAAAGTTGATACACTCCAATACCAGCTGGGCCTGTGTGAAAATGTGTTTGCCCCCATATTTACTATTCCCCAAATACTACTTATTCCCCAAATCTATGCAACTGGATTCATAATGGGGTTCAGCTGGACTAGACGCAACCAGGCCTGATTACTGCAAACCCTGTTCAGTGAAATCAACACTTAAATAGAACTTTTTCAACAGCTGTTAACAGTTGGTTAAAAGTTCTTACGCAGTAACACACTATGCCAAAATTGAAAGAAATTCCAGAAATGAAGAGGAAGATGGTTACTGAAATACATCAGTCTGGGAAGGGTTACAAAGCTATTTCAAAGGCTCTGGGACTCCAAAGGACCACACTGAGAGCCTGTATCTCCAATGGAAAAACTCGGCACAGTAATGAACCTTCCCAGAACTGGTCAACCTTCAAAAATTCGTCCAAGAGCACAGCAACAACTCATCCAGGAAGTCACAAAAGAAACAAGGACAACATCAAATGATCTACGGGCCTCTCCTGCATCAATAAATGTCACTGTTCATGACTCCACTATCAGAAAGACACTGGGCAAAAATGGCATCCATGGAAGAGTGGCGAGATGAAAACCAATGCAAAGCCAGAAGAGCATTAAGGCTTGTCTGAATTTTGCCAAAACACACCTTGATGATCCTGAAACCTTTTGGGAGAACGTTCTGTGGATTGATGAGTCGAAAGTGGAACTGTTTGGAAGACGGGGGTCTCATTACCTCTGGCATAAACCAAATACAGAATTCCACAAAAAGAACATCATAACTACGGTCAAGCATGGTGGTGGAAGGGTAATGGTGTAGGGATGCTTTGCTGCTTCAGGGCCTGGGCAACTTGCAGTAATTGAGGGAAACATGAATTCTGCTCTCTACCAGAAAATCCAGGAGAATTTCTGGTCTTCAGTGTACAAGCTGAAATTCAAGCGTAACTGGATTATGCAGCAAGACAATGATCCAAATCATAGGAGTAAGTCCTAGTCCTAGAAGTAAGTGAAAGACTAATCTCCAGTTATCAAAAGTGTTTGGTTGCGGTTATTGCTGATAAACAATTAGGCACAATTAGGGGGCAATTAGTTTTTCACATTGGTGATAGGTGTTAGATAACTTTTTTTGCTTCAATAATAAAAACTGTATTGTGTGTTTACTCAGGTTGCCTTTTTAATGTTGTATTTCATTTGAAGATCTAAAACTATTTAGTATGAGATATACACAAAACAGAAAAAATCAGGCAAATACTTTTTCACAGCACTATATGTGTGTGAGTCTGCGATATAAAGACCAAACAAATAGCATAACACCAAGTGCATAAAATCTTGTTTAACTTCATGTGTAGTTTTATCAAATGTATTGTAGACTGCAAATCTGTAGTCCAGAAATAAGGACATGGAGAAATAGACAGCGAAAGAGAGAGAACAGTGATATTTCTCTTTTTTGGATGTTGCCTGTTGATCGGATTTCAAGTAATAAGCCCAGAGCTACTGTAATTTCTTCTTTATAACACAAACCAGCAAAAGCCAAAAGGCAGTGAAGGGATCAGGTCCAAACCTACAAATGATTTGATGGCTCACGGAGGAAAAAAAAAACTTCAAAAAACAAAACAAGGCAAACCCAGCTTTTCTGGACCACCATCAACTGCACAGCATTTATCATTTAAATGTCAATGGTACCAGGTCTCTGACAGGATGTTGGATTGATCAATTTAAACTCAATGTTGAGGAAGAAAACTTAATGTCTTGCCTGCAAGCTGCTCTGCTGTGGTGAGTGGTGAAATCTGAGTATACTTCTGTCTTGTATACTTATTCATATATACTGATTTCATGTCAATGTCATAATCTGTGTTTAACTCCATTAGAGATCTCAGAGCAACATAAAGTGGCACAGTTTATCAACTTACTCACAGGTAAAGCAATGGTAAATTGGTAAATGGTCTGCACTTATATAGCACATTTTAACCTTAGTGGTTCTACAAAGCACTTTGCACTGTCTCATTCACCCATTCACACACACACACTCGCACACCAATGACAGCAGAGCTGCCATGCAGCTAGCCTGCCATCGGGAGCAACTTGTGGTTCAGTGTCTTGCCCAAGGACACTTAGGCATGTGGAGTCACATGGGCCGGGATTTGAAATGTCAACTCTGCGAGCCACAGCCACAGCCCCCCCAAAAAAGCACTGACCCGTGCAACAGTGGTGTGGACTCAGAACCGAGAATACATCTCCCCCTATGAATGCTTCATTGAATTATTTCATCACATATTTGAGCACTCACCAGAAGGGAAGGAGATAGGAGAGCAACTCTTAGATATGACACATAACCAAACACCTGCCTATGGTGAGTCCCTCTAAATACTAATCCTCTCAAACATTTGTAATTCACATTCAGATATGGCACATAAGGTGTTCCTACTCAGAAGGTGTTTCAGCTTTGATCGACTTCAGGGAACCCAGAAATTTAATTGACCGGAGCATTGCAGAGCAGCTCAAGATTGCCACTCAACCTCTCCGGAACCCACTCCACATTTAAGCTCTGGATGGTGGCCCCAAAGGAGGAGGCTCAATAACTCACAGCACCAAGCCCATCCAGCTTCAAACCAGTGCCCTCCATCATGTAACCATATCCCATCTGTTAATGGTCACCTCCAAGTATCCCATTGTTCTCAGCCACCACTGGATGCAGAAGCACGATCCCTGTATATCCTGGACCAAGAGAGGAATTCTAATCTGGTCAATGAAATGTCTCATTGTCTTCATGTGCCTGCAGTGATAACCACATCTACTTCTATTGAAAGCCCTGACTCATCATGCCACATAAATACCATCCAGCATCAGCTACCCACTACCTTTAGTCCCATGGGTCTAAGAAGTCTGCATCTTGACAAAATTGCACTTGTGCAGTGCATATAATCTAGTCCGCATCCAAGAAGGGGATGAGTGGAAGACAGCCTTTAGCACCACCTCTGGCCACTACAAGTACTGCACAATGCCTCTCTTGTGCCCCCTTGATGTTCTAATGTCTGATCAATGATGTGCTTAGAAACATACTGGGGAAATTTGTAATTGCCTATATTACCAACATTTTGATTTACAATCAATTCTTGGGTTTCCAACTATTCTTGGGTTTTGCCAACTTTTACTGCCAGTTCATCTGCAGGTTCGGCTCCATCGCCAGTCCACTCAGTGCCCTTTTGAAAAAGGCCCAAAGAAGCTACAATGGAATCCAGACGCAGATCAACCGTGCAGCAGCTCAAAGAAGCATTCACCTTAGCACCCATTCCTAAACACTCTGACAACCACTAAACCATTTGTGGTCAAGGGGGATGAATCAGACACCAGAGTAAGTGCCATCCTGTCACAGAGATTTGGGGAGAAACCCAAGTTGCATCCAGTAGCGATCTTCTCAAATAAATTTACAACAGCAGAACATAATTATGATTTGGGGAACAGAGAGCTACTTGCGGTGAAACTGGCTCTAGAAGAATGGAGGCACTGGCTTGACAGGCCAATGAACTATATATACACAGATCACAAAAAATATTTGAGAACAACAAAATATCTCAACTCACATCAAGTACAATTGGCCTTATTCTTCATTGGATCCAAGCTCAGCATCTTGTTTCATTCTGGTTTAAAGAACGGCAAAGCAGACTCACTTTCATGACTCCACCCAGCTCCACCCCGAAAGACAAATGAAGAACCGATGCTACCTGAATCCTGCTTTGTGGGTGCACTCACTGCATCCAGACTCCAGAATCTTGTCCCAGTGCAAAAACATTCGTTCCCCCCAAACTGCGGGTAAAACTCATCTCCGTGACCCACACATCACTAGCCACAGGACATCCAGCATCCACAAAGCCTACAAGTACTGGTGGCCGAATATGCTCACAGAAATTCACCACCTCATATCATCTTGTACTGTTTGTGCCCAGACACGTTACCCACAGGTAAACTAGTACCCCTGCCTGTTATGCAATGCCCCTGGCCTCTTCTAGCCATAGCTTCATGACTGACCTACCAACTTCCCAAGGAAATAGAGCAATCATGGTTATCATAGATCAATTTTTTAAGTGCCCCCACCTGTGCCCCCAACTGCAGAGCTACTGTTTAACCATGTATTCAGGCTTACTAGAGGGCATTGTGAGTGACAAAGAGCACAGTTCACGTCTCACATCTGAAAAAAATTCATGGAGAAACTGGGAGTAGCCATCAGCCTCACTTCGGGCTATCATCCGCAGTCCAATGGTCAAGTGGAGTGAGCCAATCAAGAAATCTTTAGATTCCTACATTCCTTCTGAGCCAAAAATCAGGAGGACTGGGCTTGCTTCCTTTAATCAGAGATTGGAACAGGTAGCTCCAAGAAACAAAGAGTTTGTCGACAGACATCGAACAAGTACACTGGAGTATCATACAGGGGACTGAGTCTGCCTTTCCACCAAATATCTCCCAACTGATCAATGTTGTTGCAAACTCACGCACTGCTACATCGGTCCATACAAACAGATCAATGCATCAACAAAGTCATCTACAGGCTGGAATGACCAGAACACTACAGAATCTTGCCATCTTTCCACATCTCATGTCTGTTCCCACACCCATGCCAGAGCCCCTGGGGCAACCAATATATTGGGTTGAAGCCATTCTCACTTTAGCTCCAGCATCAGACAGAGTGGGAGGGCTACTGCCCTGATGAGAGATGCTGGATCCTAGCCCATGATGTTTTAGACCACCTGCTCAACCACCTGCTCAATTTCATGCATGACATCCTGACAAAGAGCAAAAAGGTGGCCGCACACTGAATCCAATGAAGACTGAAAAAGTCTAGAAAAACATTTTTTATTTTATAAATTGCATCGTGCAAAAAGTGCAAAGTGCATGTGAGTTAAAAACAAGTAACCAGAGTAAGCAAGTAAGCAAATGTTTCAGCACATTGCTATCTTCAGTGCTCACTCTGCAACAGACATTCACCCTTTTGATAGACTAGCAATTAAGGGCAATCATCTGAATTTAATTATCACAAGTACAACTCAATTATCACAAGTAGAACTGCAAGAGAGTCTAATAATACATGGCACAAACTATTTCAGGTATACAATAACAGCAAATAAAGTATATAAACAATAAAAATAAAATAAAACAAATATCACAGAGAAACCCCATGAAGGAGCGAAAGAGAAAAAAGGAGAAAAAGAACACATTACGAAAAAGAGGGAAAGTTCTAGTTCTTCATTCATACCATCAGGGAATAAAGACTTGAGTTCAAAGATCCAAAAGGCCTCCCTTTGTAACAATTTCTTATCTCTATCTCCGCCTCTTCTATGAGGTAAAATCCTCTCGATTCCCAGGAACTTCACGTCAGACAAAGAGTGTTGGGTAAACTTAAAGTGACGATAGGGGATCGGATGGGCACTTTTAAGGGGATTGGATGGGCACTTGTAGCATGAAGAAGACTGTTCTTTGCTGTATCTTTTCTATAAAGAGAAGAGATGATTTGTTTATCAACAATTGATATACAAGTATCCAAGAAATTGACAAAGTGATACCCACATGATATGTGAATTTGATAGAAGGTCTTAAACAGTTCATATATAAAAGCAAATACTTCAAAATCACTTTCAGAACCTTTATAAATAACAAAACAGTCATCAATGTATCTCTTAAACAGAATAATGTTGTCGAAAAAAGGGTTATTGTTGAAAACATATCTGGCCTCCAAAAAACCCAAATATAAATTTTCATAATCAGGAGCCATGGTGGCCCCCATGGCCGTGCCCTCAATCTGTAAATAATACCAGTTTTCAAATAAAAAAATATTTTTAGTGAGTACCATTTCAATGATAAATCTAGTCAGAAGGCCATCATCCTCAACACGCAAATAAAGGAAATGTTCTAGAGCCAATAGACCTTCATGATGTGGGATATCTGTATATAACGAGGTCTCGTCCATAGTTGCCAGTATAACATCCTGCTGAACATTTTGTATTGTTGTTAAACACTGCAGAAAATCTGATGTGTCTCTCAAATAGCTCGGAAGGGATGTGACTAAAGGTCTCAGAACAAAATCAACAAAATCGAGAGTGGTTCAATAAGACTGTTGTTTCCTGCTACTATAGGCCGTTCCGGTGGATTAACCTAACTTTTGTGCACCTTGGGTAGAATGTAAAAGACTGGCCTACTTGGAGAACGATTCAACAAATATTGCATCTCTTTATCAGAAATCAATAAATGAGCCTGTGCTTCCTGAAGGAACGTCTCAATCTCCCTTTGGAACTGAGCAGTTGGATCTGATGGTAGAGCTCGATAGTAGGTGGTATTTTCCTGATTATAGAGGGCTCGAGGCATAATCACCAAACCATCTCCTTTATCTGCGGGTTTGATTACAATGTATTTATTTCTGCACAGTTTGTCAAGAGCCTCTTTTTCAAAGTATGTCAAATTTGACTTTTTATTCTGAGATAAAGATGACTGCTCAAGTAAATTGGTCACATACCTTTCCACTAACCTACAATATGTATCAATAGATGAATTAAATTGACATGGGCAGAAGGTGCTTTTAGGCTTAAATTTGGCTCAACCATTTATAATTATGTACATTTTGTTGATCTACTTTAGCATTTTTGTACAAGCATTTCAATCTTAATGTCCGGAAAAAATTAAACAGTTCAATCTTGGTGACAAAAGTATCTGTAGCTTTAGATGGAACAAAGCTTAAGCCCTTATTCAGAAGACTTACTTCTTGTGTATGTAATTCTTGACCTGTAAGATTGAAAATCAGATTGTCTTTAGGTGAGTTCCCCTCTTCCGAGCTGGTTGTCGAGTGTTTCCTCTTACCACCGCGTCTCCCCTGTCGAGTGGTCTTCTGCGAAGTCAATATTTGCATGCCATCCTTTGATGATTTTCTGTGTCACTTATGTGATCTGATAAAAAATCCACCTCACTATCACCACTGGATGCAGAAGTGTGTGGGCCCTCATCTTCGAACCGTACCTTACGTGGGGGTCTTGTAGACATGCAGTTATGGTTGAGCCAGGGACAAACTCTACTTTCCTTATAGTCCAGTGTATCTCTGAGAAATGTTCGTATCTTCTTCTGTTGTACAGTGAGGGAAAAAAGTATTTGATCCCCTGCTGATTTTGTACGTTTGCCCACTGAGAAAGAAAGGATCAGTCTATAATTTTAATGGTAGGTGTATTTTAACAGTGAGGAGACAGAATAACAAGAAAAAAATCCAGAAAAACACATTTCAAAAAAGTTATAAAATAATTTGCATTTTAGTGAGGGAAATAAGTATTTGATCCCCTATCAATCAGCAAGATTTCTGGCTCCCAGGTGTCTTTTACACAGGTAACGAGCTGAGATTAGGAGCACTCTCTTAAAGGGGGTGCTCCTAATCTCAGCTCATTACCTGTATAAAAGACACCTGTCCACAGAAGCAATCAATCAATCAGATTCCAAAATCTCCACCATGGCCAAGACCAAAGAGCTGTCCAAGGATGTCAGGGACAAGATTGTAGACCTACACAAGGCTGGAATGGGCTACAAGACCATCGCCAAGCAGCTTGGTGAGAAGGTGACAACAGTTGGTGCGATTATTCGCAGATGGAAGAAACACAAAATAACTGTCAATCTCCCTCGGGCTGGGGCTCCATGCAAGATCTCACCTCATGGAGTTTCAATGATCATGAGAACAGTGAGGAATCAGCCCAGAACTACACGGGAGGATCTTGTTAATGATCTCAAGGTAGCTGGGACGATAGTCACCAAGAAAACAATTGGTAACACACTACGCCATGAAGGACTGAAATCCTGCAGCCTGCAAGGCGCCCCTGCACAAGAAAGCACATGTACAGGCCCTCTGAAGTTTGCCTGAATAATTCAGAGGAGAACTGGGTGAAAGTGTTGTGGTCAGATGAGACCAAAATCGAGCTCTTTGGCATCAACTCAACTCACCATGTTTGGAGGAGGAGGAATGCTGCCTATGACCCCAAGAACACCATCCCCACCGTCAAACATGGAGGTGGGAACATTATGCTTTTGGGGTGTTTTTCTGCTAAGGGGACAGGACAACTGCACCACATCAAAGGGACGATGGACAGGGCCATGTACCATCAAATCTTGGGTGAGAACCTCCTTCCCTCAGCCAGGGCATTAAAAATGGGTCGTGGATGGGTATTGCAGCATGACAATGACCCAAAACACACAGCCAAGGCAACAAAGGAGTGGCTCAAGAAGAAGCACATTAAGGTCCTGGAGTGGCCTAGCCAGTCTCCAGACCTTAATCCCATAGAAAATCTGTGGAGGGAGCTGAAGGTTCGAGTTTGCAAACGTCATCCTCAAGACCTTAATGACTTGGAGAGGATCTGCAAAGAGGAGTGGGACAAAATCCCTCCTGAGATGTGTGCAAACCTGGTGGCCAACTACAAGAAACGTCTGACCTCTGTGATTGCCAGCAAGGGTTTGGCCACCAAGTACTAAGTCGAAGGGGTCAAATACTTATTTCACTCATTAAAATGCAAATCAATTTATAACTTTTTTGAACTGCGTTTTTCTGGATTTTTTTGTTGTTATTCTGTCTCTCACTGTTAAAATACACCTACCATTAAAATTATACACTGATCATTTCTTTGTCAGTGGGCAAATGTACAAAATCAGCAGGGGATCAAATACTTTTTTCCCCCACTGTATATCTTGTTTAAATTCTGCCATGGAGGTGTTCAACAGTTCCGCTTGTTTGTTAAAGTTAGCTTTACTGTGAGATGCTTTGGTTTCTGCAATCTCTAATCTCACCTTCTTAAGTTCCTCCTGTGTGAATTCAATGACAAGAAGAGTGAGGTCCAGCGAAGCCTTATTCATGATCTCACACCATTTCTTGCAGAACTCAGGCTCTCCACCACCAATCGTGGGTGCCTTTTGTATTCTGAGACCTCTGGGGATTTTACTTGCTCTCCAGTATTCACTTAGAGATGAACCATGTAGAGTAAACCGGATCTCTTTCTCCAGAAGGTACTTGTAATGCTTCATGGAATTTTGAATTGTTTCTGAATGCAAGACACTGGTTTCAGCTCTAGGAAAAAGAATATCCTATTGTTTATATACTTTATTTGCTGTTATTGTATACCTGAAATAGTTTTGCCATGTATTATTAGACTCTCTTGTAGTTCTACTTGTTATAATTGAGTTGAACTTGTGATAATTAAATTCAGATGATTGCCCTTATTGCTAATCTATCAAAAGGGTGAATGTCTGTTGCAGAGTGAGCACTGAAGATAGCAATGTTCTGAAACATTTGCTTACTTGCTTACTCTGGTTACTTGTTTTTAACTCACATGCACTTTGCACTTTTTGCACGATGCAATTTATAAAATAAAAAATGTTTTTCTAGACTTTTTCAGTCTTCATTGGATTCAGTGTGCGGCCAGCCACCTTTTTGCTCATTTTCATATATTCCCTTGGCTCCACACACCTGAAGCATAAGGATCTATTTTTGTCAATTCAGAGCGCAACAATCTTTTCTAGTTGACATCCTGACAAACCCATCCACTGGCCAGAGGTAGACCAAGAAAGAACCTCTTTGGGGGGGGTTTGATAAAAAACATTTTCCACAACTGTTACTGTCTCTCCTGCTTGACGCTGATATTCAACTACCCATAGTTTATATTTGATCAATAGTTATTTCCATTAAAATAAAGGAAAAAAAAGCAAAAACATTGATCTCACAAAGATCTTATCAGCCAGACTAATGCATAGAGGTTAGCCACAAAACATAAAATAAACTGTAATCTTCAGTGGGTGGCATGGTGGCAGAGTAGGTAGTGTCTGGAGGTCATCTCTGAGCTCCATTTACTGTGTGTGTGCAGTTTGTCTTTCTTCTGTTCATGTGGGTTTCCTCTGGTTTCCTCCCACTTCTGAAAAATGTGAATCAGTGTGTAAGTGTGTGTGTTGCTCTGCAATGGACTGCTGTGCCCAGCTATGCCCACTGTTACAACTAGTGGTCTACCAGTACACATTTTTTAATGGCCGATGCAGATATCTAGAAAGCAGTGTGATATGATATGAGGCTGATATAACACAAATTTAATTACAGTAAATGAGACATTTATTGTGCATAATATTTACGTAATATTCTCTGAAGAACTTAAAAAATATTCATCTAAGAAATTTGTACAAATAAAAAGAAATGTCTTAGTGCAGCTTCTCCTTGTGTCTTGCTGTCACATTTTAGTTAAAAACCTATGTATAATTAGATTTTCCACTATATGTTGTCACATATAGGCTGAACGGGAAGATTTATCGGCCAATGCCGATAATTAAAAAATGCCAAATATCAGCTGATATATCAACCTTGGTGATATATCGGTCGACTACAACAGATCTGACTGAGATGAAGTGATTACTGAACATGAATAAATCATGTAATCTTTATTTGAGGTGTGCATATTGGGTAAATTCTACAACAATGCTACAGTGGTATTTCACCAGAAATTATAACATAATACAAATAGGTTTCTATATTACAGGCCAAAAATACATAAACAAATGAAAAAACACATTCAAGAAACACAGATTCAGGAAGCATACAGTGATATGTTAAAAAACATGGCACCTTTTGTTTGAACGCACCCATTTTTCAAGTGATCAAAAATTTGCCCAGGTGTGCCCTGTTAGATGGATTGTTTAAACAATGAATAGCTTGGAATGTCTTGGTTTAAACCCAGAGTTTCACCTGTGAAGACTGTGTTTGTTGTTAAAAAAAGAATAAACCACCATGAAGTCCAGAGAGCTGTCTATGAGAGAAAAGCAAGAGATTTTGAAGCTGAGAAAAGTGGGAAAATCGATCACATCTATTGAATGAGTATTGGACATTGGACAAACCACTGGTGTACTAACAACCAGACATCAAACAGGTCAGCCATAGAAAACAACAGTAGTTGATGACAGAAACATTGTGAGAGCTGTAAAGCAAAACCCCAAAACAACAGTTTTCAGTGACATCACCAACAACCTCCACAGGGCAGGGGTGAAGGTATCACAATCCACCATTTGAAGAAGACTTCAAGAACAGAAATT
Organism: Cranoglanis bouderius; assembly: GCA_023630585.1. NCBI lineage: Eukaryota > Metazoa > Chordata > Actinopteri > Siluriformes > Cranoglanididae > Cranoglanis > Cranoglanis bouderius. The sequence continues at coordinate 14,071,029 of CM042570.1, forward strand.
TAGAGCCCATACCACAAGATCACCTGATCAATAGTAAGAATCAGAAGACCAGATTGGAATTCACAAAGAAATACAGAGATGAGCCACAAAAATTCTGGAACCAAGATTAACCTGTACCACAGTGATGGAAAGGCCAAAGTGTGGAGAAAGAAAGGATCTGCTCATGATTCAAAATATAGAAGCTCAAGCATGGTGGATGTAATGTCATGGCTTGGGCTTGCATGGCTGCATCTGGAACAGTCTCATTAATCTTTATAGACGATGTATTGATGATGTAATGATGGTAGCAGCAGAATGAATTCAGAAGTCAAAAATTTGTCTGCCAATTTACAGATAAATGTATCCAATCTACAACTCCAATTCCAAAAAAGTTGGGACGCTGTGTAAAATGTAAATAAAAACAGAATGCAATGATTTGCAAATCTCGTAAACCCATATGTTATTCACAATAGAACATAGAAAACATATCAAATGTTTAAACTGAGGAAATATACAATTTTAAGAAAAAAATAATTGTAAATAGTTGATGGCTGCAACATGTCTCAAAAAAGTTGGGACAGAGGCAACAGAAGATCGGAAAAGTAACTGTTACTAAAAAGAAACAGCTGGAGGAACATTTTGCAACTAATTAGGTTAATTGGCAACAGGTCAGTGACATGATTGGGTATAAAAAGAGTATCTTAGAGAGGCAGAGTCTCTCAGAAGTAAAGATGGGCAGAAGTTCACAAATCTGCGAAAAACTGAGTCTACAAATTGTGGAACAACATAAAATAGTGAAGACTATGAATATCTCATCATCTAGAGTACATAATATCATCAAAAGATTCAGAGAATCTGGAGAAATCTCTGTGCGCAAAGGACAAGGGTGAAAATCAATATTGCATGCCTGTGATCTTCGGGCCCTCAGGCAGCAGTGCATTAAAAACAGGCATGATACTGTAATGGAAATCACTGCATGGGCTCAGAAACACCTCCAGAACTCATTGTCTGTGAACACAGTTCGCCGTGCCATCCACAAATGCAAGTTAAAGCTCTATCATGCAAAGAAGAAGCCATATGTGAGCATGATCCAGAAATGCCGCCGTCTTCTCCAGGCCAAAGCTCATTTAAATTGGACTGAGGCAAAGTGGAAAACTGTTCTGTGGTCAGACAATTCGAAATTGGAAATTCTTTTTGGAAACCATGGATGCCACGTCCTCTGGACTAAAGAGGAGAGGGACCATCCGGCTTGTTATCAGTGCTCAGTTCAAAAGCCTGCATCTCTGATGGTATGGGGGTGCATTAGTGCCTATGGAATGGGCAGCTTGCACATCTGGAAAGGCACCATCAATGCTGAAATGTATATACAGGTTTTAGAGCAACATATGCTTCTATCCAGACGACGTCTTTTTCAGGGAAGGCCTTGCATATTTCAGCAAGACAATGCTAAACCACATACTGCATCTATTACAACAGCATGGCTTCGTAGTAGAAGAGGCCGGGTGCTGAACTGGCCTGCCTGCAGTCCAGACCTTTCACCAATTTAAAACATTTGGCACATCATGAAACAAAAATATGACCCAGGACTGTTGAGCAGCTAGAATCCTGTATCAGACACAAATGGGACAACATTCCTCTCCCAAAACTCCAGCAACTGGTCTCCTCAGTTTCCAGACATATACGGACTGTTGTTAAAAGAAGAGGGGATGCTACACAGTGGTAAACATGGCCCTGTCCTAACTTTTTTGAGATGTGTTGCTGCCATCACATTCAAAATTTACTCAGTTTAAACATTTGATGTGTTTTCTATATTCTATTGTGAATAAAATATGGCTTTATGAGATTTGCAAATCATTGCATTCTGTTTTATTTACATTTTACACAGCGTCCCAACTTTTTTGGAATTGGGGTTGTAATTGGGACGAACTTCATCATGCAGCACAACAATGATCCAAAACACACTGCCAACTCTGTCACTAGAGTCTTCAGAACAGATTGCGTTGCGCTTTCTGATTTCTCTGTAACGTGAGAAGTTTTACTTTTTCATCTTACTAACTTCAAGAGAGAAAAAAAGAGGCTGCTAAAGGGATGACTGTTTATAGCTGCTATAATATATAAGAAACTAGTTTGTTTCATGAACAATCCACAAGATTAATTAAGAGTAAGAGTAATAATACATGTAAACTGTTTTTGTGCTCTTTGCTTTTGCCACATCTGTCTGTTTACCAAGAAGAGTGTTGATCGAGTTTTTTTTAAAGATATGTCTGAATGTAAAGGTCTATCGTTAATTAAAAAATGTAATGTTTGGAACGTTTCTGTTGTGTAAAAGGAATAAAACATGGAGTGAGTGATAGAAAGAGAACTGTATACAATAATGGCATAACCAACTGGGAGATGAATATTAGGAATCACTAAACTCTTTATACTGACAGTCTCTATGCACCACTTATATCATCCTTGTCCCAATGCAACCATCTATCTTTTAACATGCATGCATATGTCACCATTCGGGAGTTAGTCAGGAACTCAAAAGCCTGTTCTTGGCCGAGTTGACTATGGTTATCCAGGAAAAAGACAACATAGCTTGAATGCATTATCAATATTAATCCAGCCAACCAGCAAGAAGAGAACAAACTTGCACACCATCTATACCAGTGTAACAATGTTTGGCTGTGAGTCTGTCTGCCTTTCTGGAATGTGTGCGTGATTGTGTGTGATAGCTGTTGGCTCTCAGTGTTTTGGAAATGATCACACACATGAGTTTGCTCACACAAAGAGCAACATGAGATAACAGCTTTGTATAGATGCTATAACTTCTGCTAACATTTATTCATTATTTATTCTTAGCAGTAACAGTTATGCTTTCTGCAACTTCACCTCCTGCTACCTAGAAGAACATTTTGTTTCACCAAAATGAAACCAAAATTTCTGATCATTGGAAGAAATGTACCATGAGAGAAGAGGGGACTGGAAGAGAGGAGAGGTGAAGAGATTAAGCTGACGCCATTCCCCTGCATTAGATAGATGCTCCTCTGGAAACTTCCTTTCTCTGAAGGAGTCTTGGCAGACTCAGGCCTCTGTGGAGGGATGGCTCCTATCCAAGATTTTTGGGAGTTAGGCCTGATTTTACAGGAGGCTTCCAGTCCGGCATGGTACAGAAGGCCTTCATGACTTATTTGAGTGTGTGTGTGTATGTGTGTGCCATGAGACTGAGTGCACATCCTTCAAACTCTCACTGTAAACCATTCATTCTCTCCCTTCGGCCGCTCCCTATCGCTCACAGTGTGCCTCTCTCTCCTTTCTGCTGAAAGATACTGCGTCTAGCTATCCCCAAAACACATGAGACATGATGAAAAGATTCCTGTAGACCACTATTCATTTTTCAATAAAGATCTACAGATGGTGAAGGAGATTGCTCACTAAACCTTTGTGAATGTGAGCAGTTTACTCCAACTGTAACACCTCCAAACCACACACACATGCACCTCTACCACTATGCACTATTGCAAGATGTAGCATGTGAATCAGGCTTGATTTTTTTCCTGGTTTGTGATATATATCAGCCATGTGGCTGAGCTCCACAGTATGTGAGCAAGCCAGTCACAGACGTCTTAGATGTGGTTGTATGAAGAACGACGTCTTCACACTAACTCAAAGCTTAAGTCACTTTCCAGCTGCTCCCTTCCCCATCCAAAGCACTCTCATTTTTCTGACCCTTCAAGAGCCAGTGATGCTCTGCCACAGTGCTGGAAAATACATCACACACACATACAAGATTAGATTTCCATTAATGAAAGGAGATGCTGCACGAGAACATACCGTATCTAAAGTGTTTCAGTCCACCTCGATCACAACGAGAGGCTGTTACTGTTGAAATGTGACAGATCACGTCAGAGGCTGTCAGAATGTGGCACTTTAAATACTTGCTTTAAAACATTTACACTACAAATGACAGAATTTATGAGAGTGAAGCGCAAAGCCAGGCAGTTTTATACTGAGGAGATCTTAAACATGCTTCATCTACTATGTCCTCCAATGCAGGAGTCTCTCCACAATATTCTGAGATTGTCAACCCTGAAACATTCTGCATAAAGCCAATCGTAGCACATCATTCTGGAGGGAAGAAAGCGCAAGACAAATATTTAGATAGAGTTTATTATGTTCATTATGTGATAATTACAACTAAGACTAGTCATGAAGCTACAGTACTGTGCAAAGGTTTTAGGCACATGCAAATAAATGCTGTAGAGCAAAGATGCCTTCAAAATAATGAAATTAAATGTTTCTACATTAAGAAAATACCATAAAGAGCAGAACAGTAGTAAATGAAACACAGTCAATATTTGGTGTGACAAAACAATAAAAATAATAATAAAAATAGTAGTCTCCGGTACAATTAGTGCAGTTTTATAAGGAAATGAGCTGGTAAGTTTTATTGAGCATCTTGCAGAACCAGCCACAGTTCTTCTGGAGACTTTGACTTTCGCACTCGCTTCTTATTTCTGCAGCAAAACCCAGCAGCCTTCATTGTGTTTTTTTGTCTGAAAAGTGTCTCTTACGTAATATGCTGCTTTCTTTAATGACATACAAACATGTTTCTGTAATTTTGCTCTAAATTTAATTTTGTGCTAGAAAACTAATGTTTGGGAATCTAAAATGTTTCTTGTACTGACTTGATAATGTAGAAGTCATAAAATAAAAAATCTATAACAAAGTTCGTACTAAAAAAAAAATAGGGTGCCTAAAACTTTTGCACAGTACTGTATATACTGTATATTGGACATATACCTGATTTATTTTAGTGTTTGCCATGTTCTCATGCATTTATGTTACATTGTATTACATTTGACAACAAAAACAACAACAACAACAACAACAAAAACAAGCTTCCTTCCATTTTCTATTCCTGATTTTTTGGGCTTAAATGTGGTGGTTTAAACATTACTGAAAACCCCTATCTTAGATGCTCCTACTCTAAAAAAAAAAAATAATAATTCTTGACTATAATTAAAATTTTAACTCTGAGCAAATCATCAATGTTTAATGCCAGTCTTTGCCTGCCCAAACCAACTACACAGTACACACAGACTACAAATAGCCTGACTGCATGGCACCATAACCTACCTTTTAATGCTTGACCATTAATTATGAGTTCATGGCTATAAATAAGACAATCTGAAGTGGTTATTTTGTTTTGCACTGGTGCATTGCCAAGTTTGATACTATGAGGTATATCTGTTTTGAGTTTGACATGGAGAAAGTAAACAAATTGTACTTTGTCCATATTTTAAATATTCTGTTTACCTGGTCAACTTATATATAAAAGATACATTCTGTGTATCTGTGCCATTCATTCTGGTTGAATGGAAATCTATGTGTAAAATATACACTCACCGGTCACTTTAATAGCCACCTGAAGCTCTTGGCCTGTATCTGCATGATTTTTTGCATTGTGCTGCTGACACATTATTGAGCGATTACATACAGTAACTGCATTAGTAACTGGACAGTGAGTGTATATACTGTATGAGCCATGCTGTAAGTTCACTAATAAGACCAAAGAGAGTAAATAAAATTAAAAATCTACAAAACTCCTCTTTCTGAGCTAATCTTTTGCCCAGTACCTAGTCTCTGGTCCTGTGAGCTGCCTTCAGCTAAATAATTTACATAAATGCATGTGATTGAATAAACCACAACAGAAGATTTGCTTCAAAAGCCAAGCTGGTTTGTGTTTAGAAACCTAGCTGAATACAGCCATTTTTTTTTTTTTTTTTTTTTTTTTTTTTTGCCATACATTTATTGGCTGTGCTAGAGTATTTTTCAAGTACTTGGTACATTTAAATATGCTACCGGATCCATATCTGGAGCACAGACTGCCAACTCCAGATGTATATAAAATACTCCTGATGTAAAACATGTCATTATTATGTACATTAATCCCTTAAAACCCAGATTATTAATTTCATATTCATCTTAAAGATTATTCAGCATGTACTATAGATGATTCAGTAACTACAGTGAAACTAATAGAAAAAGTGTGTTACAGGTCCTGGGATTTTAAGGGGATAAACTAATGCAGACATAATTGAATACATCTGCACATCTGCACTTACTGCTGCTACACTACAAAATATTTGACAGTTTACAGTCCATGTTCTGTGTATACAGTATATTGTCCTGTGTATCTATTGTTCTGCTTGGTGTATTTATTGTCCTGCACTCGTCTCACACTGTTGTGTATTGCACTTTATGTAGTCTTGCGTACACCATGTTGCACCATGGTCCTGCAGAAACGACCTTTCCTTCTAATGTATACAAGCTACAGTATATATAGAATGACAATGACAATAAAAACCCACTTGACTTGACTTTACTTGACATACACAAATGTTTTTCTTACACATAATCATCTATTTTCACTAAATGTACTGAATATGCTGTGCATTATAATCCAAACCCGGACAAATACACGATGTATACACGAAAATGGCTGAATATGCAAATCATACAGTCACTCTTCCTTCCCAGAGCTAGAGTTTAACCAGGCTTAATGTTTGAAATTTAGAGCTGTTTTGCTCCCTGTGCCATGTGTAGGACATCCAAGTAGCAAGATGCTTTGTATACATATTTTAGTGGCATGAAATAAGTAATTAAGCCTGTCTCGCTGGAGGATTTTACTGTTGGTCTTAAGAATGGCTGCATTTTACCAATACTGAGTTATGTGGCTACTTATCGTGGCTTCCCTATTGTTTAATAACTCTCTCTCTCTCTCTCTCTCTCTCTCTCTCTCTCTCTCTCTCTCTCTCTCACACACACACACACACACACATGCACGTGCACAAATAAAGAGATTTAAGACTCTTATCCCAACATTTACAGCTGTCACTATACATGAAAGCATGGCTTACCCTCAAAATGAATTGCTCACCTTAACTGTAGGAAATGGTCCTTAGGCCATTGGATAAGGTTAGTAAGTATAGTATTTTCCAGTTGGCTGATGCTGTCTGTAGGACCAAAACATTTAGTATAACCAGGGGAAATGAGAGAGAATGAGTAGTCTTGGACCTGTCTTAAGAAGCAGCATGGTAGTAATTATTGGGATGGTGTTGGTTTTTATGAAGCCATTATGTCATGCCTTTGCTGGAAACTTTGCGGCTTCTTCCACTTTCAGTCAAGAAATTGCCTCTCCTGGAATTTTAATGCCATCTTTCATGTGGCCTATAGAAATCCTTCTAACTGGCAAGCACTGCATAGAACATAATGTGTATGAGTAAGTGTGTGTGTATGTGTGTGCCTCTTGTGCGCACCACTGTCAATATATAATTTCATGTTGTTGTTTTTTTGAGATAGTCTGAGCTTCCTAATCAACAAACAACAACTGGGGCCAACCTGACCATCTCACATCCCCTTCAGTTCTCCAGAGTTTGTGTTTATATGGAAAACGGCAAATTTGAGAGTGTTCCATGTAGCAGGGTTCCACAAGTATCTGTGTTGCAGGACACAGATCACTCAAGCATGGGAACACATACATCACTGTCATAACAGATTGCATGCTGCAGTAATCCCCATGAGGCAGGAGGTCGGCGAGCCTGGGTCGAGTCAAAACACTGAAAAAGTGGAAGAGAAAAACATGACTCGAAAAATGAGGTCACACCACAGGGAGCATCTGCACCCCAGAACCGCTCGAGTGTGAGAAAGAACCCAACAGTTTAAAAATGAAACAGGTTTACTAGAACTGCACAATTCAACATAGTTTAATGGTGATCAGGTCTTTAGACTTCTTCGGTTAATTAAACCTAACTGAGTGTGATAATGAGGAACATAGCTAAAATGAGCTAATTAGCTCACATTAGGCATTATCTTTTCTATTGAATGATGTGTTAAATCACAAGACCATTCACATATTTAACTGTTTTTTTGTGCCTAAGTCTATTTATGTTTAATGTGACTAAAGACTTTATTCTGTTCTATTGAAATGATTTGTACATTTGAAGGAATTTAGGCTTATGCAATTTGAAAGAACAACAGTGCAAAAATGGACAATAATAATAATAATAATAATAATAATAATAATAATAGTCATGTAGCCCTAAAGTCACCACTCAACAACTGCCAAACTACTGGAACAGTCATCACACACACACACACAGTGCTTGTTTGTGAAAATGTTCCACTGACTTTTTACTTTCACTGGCTGTTTACGGTTATGCCTACATCTAAACCTAGCCCTAAGCTTAACCTCAGTGACCAAAATGAAAGCGTTTGGCTAATTTATTTATTTATTTATTTATTTGAGAAACCCTACAGTCAAAATTGCCAGATATTACTATTCTTGTGGGGACATGCTGCAATTCCCAACCTCCGACTCAGAATTCTTACTCTGTAACTCGGGATAGTCTCCTCACTAGAGTTCCTTCAAGTTCAGCAAGTGAAGTAAAATCAATATGTCTGCACACTGCATCAGCAGTAAACAAAGTAGCACTTCTTGTATGAATGTGTTGTATTTACAAGTATTTGCTTAAGATTAATCAACATACAGACATTCGCACCATAAATCTGTTACACTGACTATACGATTCACAGTTTTGAGGAGGTAAATGTACATCACTCCACAGTTATCTGGCTAACTTAAGACAAACACAGAGGCGTCCATGTTTTTTCCCACTTTGCAGCTCGAACGCACGGATGTCAAAAATAATATAATTCAGAGTTCAGACATCCCACTTCTGAGGTAAGTTGAATGCAGCATATAAACATACCCCCATCTCAAAATCCCACCAGCCCCACCCCCCCCTAAACTTCCCCAAACCCCCCTGACCCTACAAATAAACATGTGCATGTATCCAACCTCAACAGCAAGTTATTTTCTGCTACATTAACAGTGTGTCTGTTTAGCAGATGAACTGCGTTGGGACCAAACAGTCATGTCCCACTCTTCACTAGTTTCAAAACACCATCTGGGACATTTTACAAAAACAACAACAACAACAAAAAAAAACTATCCTCTTTTGATCTGCCTACATTTCTCTATTTCTTTCTCTCTACTTTTCTGTCATTTATCTCTCATTGCTGTTTCATTGGTGATTCTCTTTCTCTCTTTATAGGAGCTCAGATCATGCTCTCTTGCCACTGTGTTTCTAGATCACTACTCCCCCTACACTAGTGCTCCTGCTGCTTTTTAAAGATACTGGCCTTTGCCTGTCCTTCTGTCTTCTCCACTCATGGATGGAAAAGACAGATGTTCCCTCTTTCTCTCCCATGGCCAGCTCTCCCTCTTTATTTAGAAATTAGCGATTACAGGGAACAGACTGTTTGCCCTCTTGTCTGGCCTTGATAGTTAATTGCAGTAAATTAGAAGGAGGAGGAAAGGGCAGACTTTGCTTAGCAGTAAACACTGCTACAAGGCAAAACGGTGAGGAGGTGAGGCAGTCTTTGGTGTTGTACATGGTGGAAGTTATTATACTAAAACTGGCCTTGTTATCTCGGGTTTCTTTTGAAGTTGCTCACTGTTTAAGACAATGTGTGAGAGTGTGTAGAGAGTGGAGACGTGTTCACCATGCTGGCCAACAGTAAACTTTTTGCTATTGGTCTGCAGCCTAAATGAATGAACCAATTATAACTCTGAGGATTATTTGACCTGTAGTTTGGTTGTATTGCAGTGAGATTGCATTTAGAAGCAAATGGGATTTGGGTCTCCAATATATTAGAGAATTAAAGGAATACTACATTGTCGTTCAACCTATTCGCTATCCAATTTGAATTGTACTTCTGGGGATCCCTTAAACATTGTGTGCCAAATCTTCCAAAAGAGGGCTTCCCTTTTAGAAAAGGAAACTAGAACCACCCAAAGAACCATTGAGAAACTCTTTTACAACAGATAGTCTAACAATAAAAGCCTTAGGATACACCAGACATGAGAGTCATACCAAAGCTAATCTTATGTAGTATTATGTAATATTTTCCAATACTGGTGCAATACAGCAAAAAGTCATTTGGGCTGCTTAAGCTTTACCTGACATTTTCTGGTTTCTATGCATTATCAGATCCACACAACTACTTGTGTAACTGCTCCTTTGAATTGAAACAGTTGAGGTGGATTGGGCACCTTACATGGATGCCCACGGTTGGGTCCTGATAGAGTTGTATCAGGCATGTCCCACTCGATGGAGACCCCAGGAGGAGCTGGAATCTGCAGTGACAGAGAAGTCTGGACTGACCTTCTCAGTCTACTGCCACTGTGACCTCCACAAGGAAAAGTGCAAGGAAAGAAAGAAAGAAAGAAAGAATGAATGAATGAATGAATGAATGAATGAAAAAGTAGCCCCATCCCTGAAAAAAATGAATGATGCTTAATGTAAAGGTGTTTTCAGTAAACAGTAACAGCTTTCAGTTTCAGCAGTTTCAGTGACCACTTTATTCCACACACAGAATAAAGAATCAATAAACAAAGGTCAAGTTGATTAAAAATAGTAATAATTTCAAAACCATGTTTCACAAATAACTTTTGAAGCTTTTTCCTTCTGATATGTGTACTATATAATTACAATTACAGCCGTTAGTACTTTTACTCCAAATGAGATTTTTTTTTAATGCTGTATATTAAGATATAGTAAAATTCTTTGTCTTTTGCATTATGTAATAATTTTAACAATACGGGCAGGTGGAATGGAAGTAACTAATTATCCATCCATTTTGTCTATATATAGGTTTTAAATAAAAGCTGCAGCTTTTGTAATAAAGAATTTTTCCTCATTGGGACATGAGGAAAAAAGATATCTTAGCAAGTGAAAATATCTTGAATACAGTCAAATTTGTCTAAAATTTTCTATTATAAGATTACAATATAGGATTATTAAACCTATGTCTAGATATTTTTACTCAATTCAGGCTTGAAATAGTCTGTTCCATGGCAGATAATTTTGCTGATTTTATGCATTTATTCAATTTATTGTCTTGTTTTCTTTTCATATTCATCTACCAAGTAGGATTTTGTGGACTCTTAGTCCCTGACCTAGTGAACTAGTATGAAGATTTTGTGATTGAGAAACACACATACCCTCTGCAAGGAACTGTGGGATACTACCTGCTCCAGCACTGGTTACATCAAAGCTAGCTGTTACACTTTAACAGCATCACACAAAGTTGCATCTGTGGTTTCAGATAAACCCAATTACACTTTAAGTGAAATCAGATGGATGATCAGTCGGATCCATAAACAAAAGGTTATTTCTTCACACGTTTCACGCAGGGCACATTGCCTTGATTACTGTAGATTACAGTGCTTGACGTGATGATTTCGTCTAGCCATTTTCCACACCAGTGCCTGCTTCGCACTCTTTCACGCCACATTGCGCAGGGATATCTTCGACAGATGTTCTGAACTCAAGCATGGCTGCAATGATCAGCAGCAGTGCTGCCTCCCTGTCTCTCCCACTGCCTCAGTGCCAAGTGCTCTTTCTCTCTCTCGCTTTCTGTCCATGTCATCTCATATTTGAATTCTTTTAATGATGGTGTATGTTTCCTTAGTCTGTCTGCAGCTCTGTTTATTGGACAGAGGCCAGGTGAAAGGCCGTTATTTGGACAGGCTCTCATTACTCAGAATAATCAAGCACATTTCTGGGTGTCACACACACATGCACACTGTAACCCACCCACCCAGAGACACACACACACACACACACAGGTCCAATACTGCTTGTACCAGCCGTGGCCAAAAGTTTTGAGAATGACACAAATATTAATTTTCACAAAGTCTACTGCTTCAGTGTGTTTAGATCTTTTTGTCAGAAGTTATTAACTGTTACTGAAGTATAATCACAAGCATTTCATAAGTGTCAATGGCTTTTATTGACAGTTACATGAAGTTTATGCAAAGAGTCAATATTTGCAGTGTTGACCCTTCTTTTTCAAGACCTCTGCAATTCGCCCTGGCATGCTGTCAATCAACTTCTGGGCCACATCCTGACTGATGGCAGCCCATTCTTGCATAATCAATGCTTGGAGTTTGTCAGAGTTTGTGGGTTTTTGTTTGTCCATCCACCTCTTGAGGATTGACCACAAATTCTCAATGGGATTAAGGTCTGGGGAGTTTCCTGGCCATGGACCCAAAATGTCGATGTTTTGTTCCCCGAGCCACTTCGTTATCACTTTTGCCTTGTGGCAAGGTGCCCCATCATGCTGGAAAAGGCATTGTTCGTCACCAAACTGTTCTTGGATGATTGGGAGAAGTTGCTCTCTGAGGATGTTTTTGTACCATTCTTTATTCATGGCTGTGTTCTTAGGCAAAATTGTGAGTGAGCCCACTCCCTTGGCTGAGAAGCAACCCCACACATGAGTGGTCTCAGGATGCTTTACTGTTGGCATGACACAGGACTGATGGTAGCGCTCACCTTTTCTTCTCCGGACAAGCTTTTTTCCAGATGCCCCAAACAATCGGAAAGGGAATTCATCAGAGAAAATGACATTACCCCAGTCCTCAGCAGTCCAATCCCTGTACTTTTTGCAGAATAGCAGTCTGTTCCTGATGTTTTTCCTGGAGAGAAGTGGCTTCTTTGCTGCCCTTCTTGACACCAGGCCATCCTCCAAAAGTCTTCGCCTTACTGTGCGTGCAGACGCACTCACACCTGCCTGCTGCCATTCCTGAGCAAGCTCTGCACTGGTGGTGCCCCGATCCCGCAGCTGAATCAACTTTAGGAGACGGTCCTGGCGCTTGCTGGACTTTCTTGGGCGCCCTGAAGCCTTCTTCACAACAGTTGAACCTCTCTCCTTGAAGGTCTTGATGATCCGATAAATGGTTGATTTAGGTGCAATCTTACTAGCAGCAATATCCTGGCCTGTGAATCCCTTTTTGTGCAAAGCAATGATGGCTGCACGTATTTCCTTGCAGGTAACCATAGTTAACAGAGGAAGAACAATAATTTCAAGCACCACCCTCCTTTTAAAGCTTCCAGTCTGTTATTCTAACTCAATCAGCATGACAGAGTGATCTCCAGCCTTGTCCTCGTTAACACTCTCACCTGTGTTAACGAGAGAATCACTGACATGATGTCAGCTGGTCCTTTTGTGGAAGGGCTGAAATGCAGTGGACATGTTTTTTTGGGATTAAGTTCATTTTCATGGCAAAGAGGGACTTTGAAATTAATTGTAATTCATCTGATCACTCTTCATAACATTCTGGAGTATATGCAAATTGCCATCATAAAAACTGAGGCAGCAGACTTTGTAAAAATTAATATTTGTGTCATTCTCAAAACTTTTGGCCACGGCTGCACTTTGGCACACAGTGGTTGTTAACATTAGTGAAACCACATTCATAACCAGTAGAGGGCAGAGCCTCTGCCCAAATGACTTCAGTTCATTGCTGTATAATTAATAGCGCCCCAGAAGAAGCTCCAGAGTTCACTGACGACATTTTGTGGCAAAGTTTTCCAGTTGCCACTCCCATGCCCATCTGTCATATACAATAAGTTATATAACATGATCAAAAGTGCCTTGGTGTTTTGGGGCTTTGAAGTAAGGAACACAGTGTATGCTGAACTGCTCAACCACACAGAGATGATACATATGTCATGTGACTGATGAATGAAACCTTTGATATCCTCTCTAGTAAAAGGTCTTTTTTTTTTGTCTATAAAGATCTCTAGAAAATCTTATATGTGAGCTATGATAAATGTACCCCTTTCACTTTTTGGGCATGCTTGCTAAATTCATTTTAGTATGTAGCCAGCCTTGCTTTCTTAATAAAAGTATCTAGCTTAAATATGTTTAGTAGGAATCACAGATAATAGCTTCCTGTCTGAAAAGCCTTGGTCACACAAATTCTGTTTGAATTCCTTGAATTAAAATGAAGAATAAGATTCAGCATAGTCTTGTCTTTTGTTACATTTCACTTAAATATAATAAATGACAGTGGCCACAGTGGCTTAGTGGTTAGCACGTTTGCCTCACACCTCCAGGGTTGGGGGTTAGATTCCCGCCTCTGCCCTGTGTGCCCGGAGTTTGCATGTTCTTCCCTGTACTTCGGGGTTTTTCTCCGAGTACTCTGGTTTCCTCCCCCAGTTCAAAATCATGCACTGTAGGCTGATTGGCATCTCTAAATTGTCTGTACTGTGTGAATGGGTGATAGGTTGGCACCTAGTCCAGGGTGTCCACTGCCTCATGCCTCGAGTCCCCTGGGATTGGCTCCAGGCTCCCCGCGACCCTGTGTGGGATAAGCGGTACATAAAATGGATGTTCAGAGACCAAGAGACTAAACCAGTGTGAGTTGAAAGCTATTCCAGTTTAAGCTAGAGTTGTGTTTTTAGTTTACTTACTATCATAGCATTTTGTAGTTAGCCTGTTTACTGGGGTGACCAGAAAACCGAAAGAAGCTCGGTTAACAATTTTGACCTCGTGGGGACAACTGCAGCTTAAAAAAAATCAAAGAAAAGAAAAAGAATGAAAGTAATGAAGAATCATTACTGAGATTAAAGTTAGGGTTATATTTAGGTGTAGCATTAATTACCTGTTAGTAATAATTATGTAAATGAAAGGTCTGCTTAAAGATAGGAAGACATTTGTGTGTGTGTGTGTGTGTGTGTGTGTGTGTAGTAGAGCCGGGTGGTGGAGCCAGCCTCAATCTCCATGTCTGTTCTTCCTCTAGCTGTCACCACAGCAACAGAGCTGGACTGTCCCGAGGCCTGATGAAAATATACAAACAAGTGAAGCATGACTGGGCACCATCTCCCATGAATCCATTGCACAACATACCCTATACATAAACCACACTCGTACTGCATATAATAGCAATTTATACTCTTCTTTCTACTGACCATTGGGTTCAAATAGGAAAAATACATGACCAAAACATGATGTTATACACAGCGACTTTTAGAAAACCCTTCTGTGATGCTGTCTGGAGAAACATAGACCAGTGTGTTGGCCTTAAACCACGGAGCTTTGTGAAATGATTGCACAACAGAATGTTATAAAGGCTGCAGAAGCTGAGCATTGATTGTAGAGGAGAAAGTGATAGGCTGTACAGTGTAAGTGCATTGACAAAGACCCCTTATGTGCTCTGTGCCTTATGTGCACTGCCTCTATGTAGTCGGAGGAAAGTCTGATGGGATGTCACTACTTTTTATGTTTACAGTGAGCAGAACCACTGGCAACTGCTATGGAGTGTGTGTGTGTGTGTGTGTGTGTGTGTATGTGTGTGTGTGTGTGTGTGTGTGTGTGGGAGTGAAAGTGTAATTAAAATCTAGCCCTAGTCTATCATAGTCTCAGTAAAGTCTGAGTAGCCAAAAGCAAAATCATGAACACAGCCAAGATGAAGGCCACACCCTCTTATTTCAGTGCTGCCTCCTCAATCATGCTTTAGGTCCAGGAAACAGGGAAAAACATCAAAGGCATTCCCCAAGACGCTAGAATGCAAAGTCATTCATTACAGAAAAAGAGTAAAGAGTGAGAACAGTGAAAATAAACAAGAACCATGTTCATAAACTCATGGTAGTAGAAGGGAGGAGAAAAGCGTAAGATCTGGTTTATATTCAAGCAGCCTGTGGCAGGATGCAGTTTACACACTGATTGGTCCTGCAGGAAGGAAGTCTGTTCTGCCAGCAGACTGGAACCTGCAATCCAGCCACCGAGAGCTGGACATGAACAACCTGACCACCGACAAAACATCTGATCGGTATTTAAAACAACGCCATAATACATGTGCAAATATTGAAATTCTTTTCACTGGAGGATGGAGCTGTGGTGTGTCAAATCATCAGCTTCCTGCATTAATGTGTCTGATTTATTGTTGTGTGGACATTTGAGTAGTAACGCTGATAGACAAAGTAAATGTGTGTTCATCTGAACACACGTATGTGTACAGCTATACAGTACATGCCCACATCTGTGAGTGCATCCTGTTTCTCAGCTGTCCAGCAGAACAGCTGGAGTTATAGAGGCCTTAATGCTTCTCAAGCTTAATAAGGGTTAGCTGACATCCAAACCACTAATAGCTACGACAACATAAACCTCATACTAAAAAAGTATATCATAAAATCCAGTTTCTCTGGATGTACAGTAAGTGCCCTGCCCTGTAGGACTTGACATATTGTTTCTGGGCTTCTTGCAATCAGATATAAATAGTCAGAAATAAGCTGAAAGTGGGAGAAGGATAAGGAGGAAACAAACCTTTACACACCGCTCACCTTTGTCAGTGTGTTCAGGTTATCAGTCATGGGGTGGCAGAAGGGGGCCAAGACCATGTACCATGTAATTATGCACAGGACAAGGTTGCATTTGCAAAACATTATTTGTTCCATGGTGGAAAATGAAGAACCACATAATAATATTGCTGTATTAGTTTTATACTTGATTTAAAGTTCCTTATGTTCAACTCAGTTCAATTTATTTTGGTATAGTGCAGTGGTCTCCAACCCTCTTCCTTGAGATCTACCTTCCTGCAGGTTTAATCTCCAACCAAAATCTAACACACCTGTTTTAGTTGATCAAGAACTTCTTAAGGCAATCCTTAGATGGTCAGGTGTGCACGATTATGGTTGGAGCTAAAGTCTTCAGGGAGGTAGATCTCCAGGAACAGGGTTGGTGACCACTGGTATATTGCTTTTAACAATAAAAACATGGTCACAAAGCAGTTTTACAGAAATGTGGATATAGAGTTACATCCCTAATGAGCAAATCAGAGGCAAGATGTGGAAAAAACTTTGAGAGGAACCAGACAAAAGGGAGCCCATCCTCCTCAATAGGTTAGAATACCTTAGAATAAAGGGTTCCTTAAGGCAGCTTTGCATAGTTATAGTCTGGCAGAGGAGCACTCTGTTGTTAGGTTCTGCACACAGAAGGACCTTTAAGGAAGCCCCCAATAGGACACACCAAATAACCCTATAGGTTTCTAGATTGAACCTTTTTCTAAGACTTTACAATGCCACAATGATAATTTAAATCCAAATGAGCTAGTCTGAATTTTACAGGAGTAAATCTCTCAGAGATGTAATTTAATGTCATTAATAATCATGCTACCACAATGCAATAATTCTACGTTTCATCCACCTTCAAGTATGAAAACATTCTATGAAAATGTATCGATACATTAGACCATACAATGGTTACTAGGTAACAATCAAACAAATTGTAGAATGTAGATTGGGAATGTAAACATTATTAGGATTGATTGGATTTCTGATTTCACTTAGGTCATGGTAGAAAACCTATCTAACAAACTGCTAGAGAAGTAGCTGGAGTGGAAGACAAAAAAAGGAACAAAGAGAACAGAAATAGCAAATGGAAAGAAACGAAATTCCATCAACCCTGGATCTGATTTAAAAGGATCCCTAAAGCCTGTAAAGTTGATGCTTTGTATGCTCTATGGTTTTGTGTTAAGCTGAACAAGGCTTGTAAAACATAAACGCTTACACTCTGTCCAAAAAGGACAGCGCCGTGTCTCATCAAATCATCAATCCCAGCCGTTATTTATATGTCCTCAAAATCCTATTGTGATCTAGACATTTCCCTCTTATTGACATTTATGGTCCAACAACTCTTCTATTTTTTCCCCTCAGAGGCCCATAAACACTGATTTCTGTGTGAAAACTTGCCTGGACAGGGGTGTGGACAACTTACTGAGAATTTATTTTAACTTATTAAACTAACTATATATATATATATATATATATATATATATATATATATATATATATATATATATATATATATATATATATATATATATATATATATACACACACACACACACAGTATATAGTATATATACAGTATACAGTACTGTATATATACAGTATTTATTTTTTAATATATAAAAAGAAACAAAAGAAACATTTAATTTCATTATTTTGAAGGCATCTTTGCTCTACAGCATTTCTTTGCATGTGCCTAAAACATTTGCACTTTTGCACATAAATATATACTGTATATATTTATGTGCAAACGTGCAAAATTTTTACAAATAAAAGTGCTTTTTTTTACTTTCTATCTTTTTTTAAGCTGTTGAGCTAAAAAAAAAAAAATGTTTGTTTGTTTCTTTTAATTAAAATTTTTTGATGGATTAGTTATATCTCACCTTAAAAAACAGCTGTAGTCCTGGAAAACTTTGCGGGTGAGTGTGTGGGTGCGTGGCATGACTGGAACTGCACTGTAAGCTCTTGCACAATGGATAAGAATTTCATGTGTAAGGTCTACTTTGATATTCTCAAGTGCCAGTAAACTGACTACACACAGACATCATTGCAATATTTTGGCCCTCCCAAAACCTAACCCACATTTCTGATGTGTCATAGACTCACTCCAGGCATATATTAGTAAATGTAATGGCCATAAGTAACCCCAGGATTTGGGTGTAGGACGTGAGCCATGGACGAGGACAGCTGCTGCCTGTTTAGTGGTTGATTTATGCTTGCAAGTTGCAGATTACTGGCCCATATAGAGCCATTTCTGTCCAGCTCAAGAGGAACCTGGCTCTGCTTCTCTATCCATTGCAGTAAATCACCTCCTCTTTCCCTTGCTATCTCTCTTCTGTCCAAAGCCCACAAACTCTCCTCTGCTCAATTTTTACACACCTTCTCTTGCTCAGACTCCCTCCACCCAAGGTAATCATTCACTTGCATAATGTACCGCCTCATTCAATATTTAGTGACTGGATCAATAAGAGAGATTATTTAGAGGTGAAATGTCGGTCACATGTTTATCTGCACACTGGATAAAAATTACAATAAGTAGTACAGCCTTGCTAATTCACCCAACTGTGTGATTACAGGTTTGCTCTGTGAATCTATGAATACCAGTGATAGTCTGTATATAATCTGCCATCAATGACTCAGTGTAACTGTTGTTCATCTGGCTAGAGCCCAGCCTGCCTTTCTCCCTCTCTACCCACTCTCTGTCTGTTAATAAGACCTAGTGCATGTGCCTATTGCATATTGGGTACTGGCACCCTCACACACACATACACACACCCATACCATTGTCTCACTCAGTGTCACACCCTGTCACATAACCCAAGAGTTTAGCAATACATAAAGAAGCCTGATGAAATGAAACAGATGCCTCTCTGACAAACGGCATGACAGAAGCAAATGCCTAAGTAACACACACTCATACACACCATGTTGCCTTCTCTATCAATTCCTCATTCTCGCATAGGGTCTTGGTAGTAGCTAGGGACAGGAAGTCTTCGTGTTCGGACACAGGGAGCAGTCTGCAGAATGAGTGGGTCTGTCATCGTGCAGATTAGATACTGCATTACCGAGGGGTCACTTGGCAGGCATAAGGGGACACCAGATGTGTACGATGCAGGGGGGCTGCTTCCACAACTGACCTTATTTCCGTCTCAGGAGGTCACTTCATGTCCTCCACTTCCTGGAATTTGTACTGCTTGTCTGTATAAGCTTGAGACGTACCAAAAAATACTGTAACACAATATAGAGAATAGATTAATAAAGGAAATTCTACAAGGCAGTAAAAATAATATGCAGAATATTTACAAATGACCTGTAAGTGCCTCCAAACCTGTTTCAGTAAAAAAAAAAAAAAAAAAAAAAAAAAAAAAAACAGAGCCTAATGCAGAAGGATTGAAATTGGAGGTAGAAAATAATGGAGTTAACCAGCTGTGGTTCCTCTCTCGTCTGTGCTGGGGAGGCCCTCTTGTCATCTGACAGCTGTGAAGAAAGGAACCCTGTCTCCAGCTCATCCATCATTCAAAACGTCCCGCACTGTTTTCTCTGCTTAATTAGAATCATCCTTCCTGCTAATACTGGCCACTGGCTTTCCCCCTCTGTCTCTGATTTACACCCCTCACATCCTTGTTCCTCCTCAGCCTTCCAGCCTTTCTTCTTCATCATGATGAAGTGTTTAGGGGTTACAGTAAATAACATCACATGTTTTGGAACGAGGCACTTCATTCTTCTTCTCCTTCTTTCTTCTTATTTAACTGCAATATGTTTCTGCTAAACTCCATTTGTTAATTGTTTTGAACAATGAACGATTAGAGTCTCTCAGGCAGGAAGTAATAATTGCTCTTTAGCCACAGGCATGAGAGAGCAACCATGGGATCAGTCTTTAGTCAGAAAATACAGGTTGAAACATTGTCAGTGTTCAGTTCCTTACTTTTACTATCTAGTGACATGTTTGCACTTTTTTTCTTTTGTGGAAAAAAAAGGGTCTGTATAGTCAATTGTAAATTAACATGCATTCGTCTCGGTGGTGATGGGTAAATATTTAGACATGTATTCAGCAGCAGTTCCTGAAGCAGGCCAGAAGATATATGAAGTACAGGGCGAGGAGATGGGGTACTCGAGATGGCATGTCCACCATACACTCTTTGTATAAAATGTATACACAAAGATGTTGTAGATGATGATTCTATAATGGGTCATCATGAAAAGAGCCATCTGGATCTTTCTGTTGCAATCTTTCTATGAGAACTTCACACAGCTTTGAACTCGGAAAACCATGAGCAGTTGCTCTGGCACAGTTAAGTTGACTTCTTAATGGGTTGGGTTATATAGAACCAGACTGTTTCAAATCTTTAAAATCTTCTGACTGCATTTTGACCCTGCACAGTGTGAATTTTTCTGCTCAGTATGAAGCTCTGAAAAAGCTGAGATTATCCAGGAACGGAGGGTTTAGAGCCAGAGGCCAATCCTCAGTAATCCTTTGAAACCTTGTGGCTCAAATCCAGAGCATTCTCTCTCCAAGCCGCAGTCTCCTAGCAACAGCATGCCAACGACACCTCATCGCATTTGGAGGAGTGGCGAGAAGTCACCCAGCTTGGCGAGTAATTGAGTGTGAGAGTGAGCGAGGGAGTGCATGATGGGGAGGAAAGAATGAGTGAGTGAGAGGTCAGGGTTTTAGGAAGGTTTTTTTTTGACTGCTTTCAATATCAACACTAACCAGAGACAGGGACGTGAAAGGAAGCGTGGCAGCCAGTGGAGTGCAGCAGCCAAATCATGCCTCGACGGTAGATGTCTTTCCATTTATGTACATTGGCATCAATTGGGTGCCCAAGGCTCATGCTGAAGTGGAGAAGTGAGCCTTGTAAAGGAACAAAATCTGTACCTACAGACACACACACACACACACACACACACACCTTTTCACACCTGTTGAAATGTTGATGTACGTGAAGCTGACGGCTCCTACAGCAACCCTAAATAATGAACCCGCAGTACCAGATCGTCCAGATGCAGAAAGTAAGTGGGTGTGTGTGTGAGTGTGAGACGGGGCACCACGTAGCTAACAGACCCTTATGTGCAGCGAGGCGAGAGCTTTCAGAGCCTCATCCATCATGCCACAGGATCTGTGCATGGGCCAAAGCAGCGCCAGCCAGAAACACAGCCACACACTACTCACTGGTATTGAAAACAGTCACTCACACACACAACTGCTGCTGCTGTGTTCAAGGGCTGCTATGAGAGGGTCTGGGCCTCAGTATGAAGCAGCATCAGGGGGAGACTGGAGGAAGTCACTCGACATGGACACATGGCATAAGTCATGTAATTAATGCTGTTCAAGTTTATATTTAAAGCCACAGCCAATAATGTCAGAATAATAGAGTTGAACGTAACAAGCAAAAAAACTGCACCTTGTTGAACTTGACCAATTGGGTGCAAGATAATATTTTTAAAAATCCAATAACATTACATGAATACAAAATATTTTTGCATGTTTAGACCATTGTGAGTGCATGACCATACTGATGGCAGAACAGCACGTCAACCTTGTAATGTACTTAGAAAGAGATTTAAATTCCAGGATATCAGTTTCAAGTTCACTATGTCGACATAGATCCCTATAAAAACTATTTATTAAGAATGTATTGTTTATGTTTTAAAATATCTGTTTCAGAGGTGATATTGTCCATCCTTACCACACCGTGGATTTTGGGGAACTTACAAATTACAAAACAAATCACGTTCTATTTATTTTCTGAATTTCTGCCAATAGAACTGAATTTTCTGCTTGTTGCAAGTGAAATTTAGAGGAATTTTCTTTTGAAACTAAACACACCTGACTTGTTTATTTCTTATAAATCACTCACCCATCAAATTTTCTTTTTATGAACTGAACACAGCTCTTTTCTTTTAAACTCTCAGTCAGTAAACTGTGAAGCACAGAATGCCTTATTGCTTATATGCTTAGTGTTCAGCACGTTTGCTGCGCACCTCCAGGGTTGGGGGTTCAATTCCCGCCTCCGCCCTATGTGTGCAGAGTTTGCATGTTCTCCCTGTGCTTCGGGGGTTTCCTCTGGGTACTCCGGTTTCCTCTCCCGGTCCAAAGACATGAGCTGTAGGCTGATTGGCATCTCCCCGTGACCTTGTATAGGATAAGCGGTACAGAAGATGGATGGATGGATTCATATTATTACATAAATTGTAAGAATAGGGAGTCAGTAAGGCTTTCCTCACTGAATTCTGAACACAAGACAGATTTGGTAATCTGAGGCAAATCCATAAGTAGTCTAAGCAGACAGGCTAAATTCAAAACGCTAGGTACACAGAGATTGCTAGGTACCCACAGCCTAGAGCTGCAGTATGAACACATGTAAGACTTCACAAAAGCATGAGGCAGAGAGCAACATTTGAGAGCAAAAGTTTGCAAACCCTTAGGATAAAATGAAGAGGACAAACAAATTCTTTCAAAAATATCTGTTCTAACTCAGCCAGATTGCTTTGCCAGTCTTTGCTCATTCTTCTTGACATATGTTAACTCCAGATGTCATACACATTCAAATCAGGCCCAAGAGCAAGAGCATCATGACAAAACTCAGCTATCCACCACCATCAGTAACATTGAAGGTAAAAATGTGAGTTTTCTGCTTTTACCTGCAGCATGTTGAAGAGCAGGAACCCATTTCTTAATCACACAGACAATAAGGTCCAATCTTGTTTCACAAGATTTTGGATTTTTAACAATGCGATCGAGTTCTATGGTCAGATGAAACCATAATAGAGCTTTATGGCAATAAACTTTGGCGCACACAGAGAGGTAGCCATATGGAAAAGTATCTCATGCCCGTGGTTAAATATGGTGGTGGCTCTTTATGGTGGGGGCTGTTTTTCTGCCAGAGGACCTGGACATTTTTTTAGGATAGATGGCATCATGGACTCTATCGAATATCAACAGATATTAAATGAAAACCTGACTGCCTCTGCCAGAAAGCTTGAAATGGGCTGTGGTTGGATCTTCCAGCAGGACAGTGATCCGAAACACACATCAAAATCAACACAAAAATGGTTTACTGACCACAAAATCAAGGTCCTGCCATGGCCATCCCAGTCCCCTGACTTGAAACTCATAGAAAACCTGTGGGGTGAACTGAAGAGGAGAGTCCACCAGCATGGACCTCAAAATTCGAAGGAACTAGAGAGATTCTGTATGGAGGAATGGTCTCAGATCCCTTGTCATGTATTCTCATCAGGCATTACAAGTATTGACTAAAAAGGTGCCAATAATTGTTGCACACCTATATTTAACAAAGTTTTTTTTTTTTTTTTTTTTTTTTGATAAACCTGTGTTTTGTTTGCAATTGTTTGATATCCATGAGAGCAGAGTATTTTTGTGAATGTTTTTTAACAAAAGATCAAAAGGTTAAACAATAAAGACAATTTTTCACAGCCTTCTTTGCTCATATTTACCAAGGGTGCCAATATTAGTGGAGGACACTGTAATTAAATGTATAATAATGTATGCAATCAATTTTACCTTTAATTAAGTACTCATCCTGTCCATACCATATGTGGAAATGTAGCTTGCTTGTTGGCTTGGTGATTAGGTGAGTTGGCTAATCTATAGTGTAATCTGATCTCACAAACCTAGATTTGATGCTAGATGTGTGAAAACCACTAGCTAAGTGAATTAATCGAAATCCGCCAAACAAAGACAAACAATATTCTATTAAAATGTTTAAGTTGCCAGGTTATCTCACTCGATATGTCATAGCTGATTTGCTTAATGTAACAATTTGGTAATTCTTTTATATATATACAGGTGCATCTCAATAAATTAGAATGTCGTGGAAAAGTTCATTTATTTCAGTAATTCAACTCAAATTGTGAAACTCGTGTATTAAATAAATTCAGTGCACACAGACTGAAGTAGTTTAAGTCTTTGGTTCTTTTAATTGTGATGATTTTGGCTCACATTTAACAAAAACCCACCAATTCATTATCTCAACAAATTAGAATATGGTGACATGCCAATCAGCTAATCAACTCAAAACACCTGCAAAGGTTTCCTGAGCCTTCAAAATGGTCTCTCAGTTTGGTTCACTAGGTAAGCCACAAACATTCATTGCCAAAGAAGCTGGCTGTTCACAGAGTGCTGTATCCAAGCATGTTAATAGAAAGTTGAGTGGAAGGAAAAAGTGTGGAAGAAAAAGATGCACAACCAACCGAGAGAACCGCAGCCTTATGAGAATTGTCAAGCAAAATCGATTCAATAATTTGAGTGAACTTCACAAGGAATGGACTGAGCTGGGGTCAAGGCATCAAGAGCCACCACACACAGACGTGTCAAGGAATTTGGCTACAGTTGTCGTATTCCTCTTGTTAAGCCACTCCTGAACCACAGACAACGTCAGAGGCGTCTTACCTGGGCTAAGGAGAAGAAGAACTGGACTGTTGACCAGTGGTCCAAAGTCCTCTTTTCAGATGAGAGCAAGTTTTGTATTTCATTTGGAAACCAAGGTCCTAGAGTCTGGAGGAAGGGTGGAGAAGCTCATAGCCCAAGTTGCTTGAAGTCCAGTGTTAAGTTTCCACAGTCTGTGATGATTTGGGGTGCAATGTCATCTGCTGGTGTTGGTCCATTGTGTTTTTTGAAAACCAAAGTCACTGCACCCGTTTACCAAGAAATTTTGGAGCACTTCATGCTTCCTTCTGCTGACCAGATTTTTGAAGATGCTGATTTCATTTTCCAGCAGGATTTGGCACCTGCCCACACTGCCAAAAGCACCAAAAGTTGGTTAAATGACCATGGTGTTGGTGTGCATGACTGGCCAGCAAACTCACCAGACCTGGACCCCATAGAGAATCTATGGGGTATTGTCAAGAGGAAAATGAGAAACAAGAGACCAAAAAATGCAGATGAGCTGAAGGCCACTGTCAAAGAAACCTGGGCTTCCATACCACCTCAGCAGTGCCACAAACTGATCACCTCCATGCCACGTCGAATTGAGGCAGTAATTAAAGCAAAAGGAGCCCCTACCAAGTATTGAGTACATGTACAGTAAATGAACATACTTTCCAGAAGGCCAACAATTCACTAAAAATGTTTTTTTTTTAATTGGTCTTATGAAGTATTCTAATTTGTTGAGATAGTGAATTGGTGGGTTTTTGTTAAATGTGAGCCAAAATCATCACAATTAAAAGAACCAAAGACTTAAACTACTTCAGTCTGTGTGCATTGAATTTATTTAATACACGAGTTTCACAATTTGAGTTGAATTACTGAAATAAATGAACTTTTCCACGACATTCTAATTTATTGAGATGCACCTGTATATGGCGTGTGAGCTAATTGAAACTGCAAATTTCACTCTCATCACTGTCAGAGTTCAACTACCTTTTAAATTCCATTTTAACCCCTGACCACATGTCATGCAATGAAATTAATGACAAAATGCAGATTAATAGACCTGATTTTGGTTCTATTTCAGTTCTATGACAGCTATTATTTTGTCCAAAGTTGCCAGGCACAGGTTTACTGAAACCAAGCAGTTGAAAATTGGAAAAAGACCAGGTGCCCACTGTAGTCTCCGATTCCTGTACTTAGGTGACAGGAGGGGACCCTGATGTGGTTTTCTGCAAAACTGCCACTCACTGGATGTGTTTTTGTTTTATGTACCATTCTGTGTAAACTGTAGAGACTGTTAAGTGAGAAAATTCCAGGAGATCAGCAGTTTCTGAAATACTCAAACCAGGTCATCTGGCACCAACAAACATGCCACGGTCAAAGTCATTGAGATCAACCCCATGCTGATGTTTGATCTGAACATTAATTGAAGCTCCTGACCTGTATCTGCATGATTTTATGTATCGTGCTGCTGCCACATACATGAATGGGAAGGTGTGCAGGTGTTTCTAATAAACTGGTCAGTGAGTGAATGTCCAGAGGATTTCTGGCACTCTGAAGCAGATAGAGCAGTGCACAGTGAAAGCAGTGCTGTAATGAGGAATTTCACGCCTTCTGCAGTATGCTGGGTCACTGAAAGGCCTGCACTAGGGGAACAGCATTAGCAGCTCAGGGGGACACTATTGTCCACGTACAAGGGACATGACAAGTTACATCATCGTTACACAAGAGGCCAGTAGCGCCTGCAGCTGTCAGCTGTTTTCTCCATCACTCATCCTCCTTTCACTTATTTTCACAGAACCTCTTCATATTGAAATCACAGTAACCTGCAGTGAGTGTTTATAAGTCATGTTTCATTTGCTTTCTGACTTTCTTCCACTAGGGCTTAGTTTTCTGTATGTTGGAAGGAAATTAATGAGGAGAATAAATTGTTGGAGAATAAACCACAGTAAAGACATCTGATTGAATTATTTCTTGTAACTCTCTCATCTATCAAATTGTATTCTTATATGAATGAATAACAGCTCTTTTTTTTTTGGCCTACCAGTCAGTGGACTGTAGAGTGGGGAGGGCTGGTAAACTCAGAGTCAGTCAGACATATCAACAGCTCCACGCCCCATGACTGTGTGGAATGTGCCTTCGCTGACTCTCAGCCTTTCACCTGAGGAACATTCTTAGTTACAGCTTTTTGCTTGGGAACTGTTTGTTGATTTAATGTGATTGTAATTGCAATTTAGAAAAATCAGGTCGGCAAGATCATAGCAAAAGTTTGACTTTGATGGCTTCTTTCTTCTTTTTTGCCTTGTTTTTAAATAATATAATGGTGGATATATAGTATATAATAAGGGGGCACGGTGGCTTAGTGGTTGGTATGTTTGCCATGCACATTCAGGGTTGGAGGTTTGAATCTCGTCTCTGCCCTGGGTGTTCGGAGTTTGCATGTTTTCTCAGTGCTTCGGGGGCTTTCTCCGGGTACTACGGTTTCCTCCCCCAGTTTAAAGACTACGGTTTCCTCCCCCAGTTTAAAGACGTGCATTGTAGGCTGATTGGCATTTCCAAATTACCCGTAGTGTGTGAATCTGTGTGCGATTGTGTCCTGCGATGGGTTGGCACCCCATCCACAGTGTCCCCCGCCTTGTGGCCCAAGTTCCCTGGGATAGGCTCCAGGCGCCCCGTGTCCCCATGTAGGATAAGCGGTACAGAAAATGGATGGATGGGTATACAGGTGCATCTCAAAAAATTTGAATATCATGGAAACGTTTATTTTTTCCCGTAATTTAATTCAAAAAGTGGAACTGTCATATATTCTAGATTCATTACATATAAAGTGAAATATTTCAAGCCTTTTTTTTAATCTTGATGATTACGGCTTACAGCTCATGGAAATCAAAAATCCAGTGTCTCAAAATATTAGAATAAACAATTTATAATACAGAAATGTCTGAAAAGTATGTTAATTTATGCACTCAGGGTTCCTTTTGGACGAATTACTGCATCAGTGCATCTTGGCATGGAGGCAATCAGCCTGTGGCGCTGCTGAGGTGTTATGGAAACCCAGGTTGCTTTGACAGCAGCCTTCAGCTCTATGTATTGTTGGGTCTGGTGTCTCTCATCTTCCTCTTGACAAAATTCAGGTCAGGCGAGTTGGCTGGCCAATCAAGCACAGTAATACCATGGTCAGCAAACCAGTTACTAGTTGTTTTGGCACTGTGGGCAGGTGCCAAGTCCTGCTGGAAAAGGAAATCAGCATCTCCATAAAGCTTGTCAGCAGATGGAAGCATGAAGTGCTCTAAAATCTCCTGGTAGACGCTGCATCGACTCTCGACTCGAGAAAACACAGTGGACCGACACCAGCAGATGACACGGCACCCCAAATCATCACTGACTGTGGAAACTTCACACTGGACTTCAAGCTACTTGGATTCTGTGCCTCTCCACTCTTCCTCCAGACTCTGGGTCCTTGATTTCCAAATGAAATGCAAAATTTACTTTCATCTGAAAAGAGGACTTTTTTACCACTGAGCAATGGTGTTTTGAGTAAAAAAAAAGGTGTTTTGAGTTAATTAGCTGATTAGAGTCTTCTCAGCTCGACATTATAAATTCTTTATTGTAATGTTTTTGAGATACTAGATTTTTCCAGTATCTCATTTCCATGAGCTGTAAGCCGTAATCATCAAGATTAAAACAAAAAAGGCTTGAAATATTTCATTTATGTTTAATGAATCTAGAATATATGAAAGTTCCACTTTTTGAATTAAATTATGGAAAAAAAAATAACTTTTCCACGATATTCAAATTTTTTGAGATGCACCTGTATAATTGGTACTCGAGTTTATAATTCAGTGTTTGGAATGTTCTTGATGAGTCATGTTGTGGTATTGTGATGTTTCTCACTGTTCCTGTGTGTGGATGATGTGATTTGTTATGTGACGAGTAGTCTGCTTTAAATAAAAGCTTGTGGCTCTACTGCATTTGGCACTATATGTGACTATGGAACCCTGACAGTATTTTCCTTGCGTTACCCAAAAACCAAGATGCTTTGTCACTGTGTATACTGTATGTACATTATATATATATATATATATATATATATATATATATATAGATAGATAGATAGATAGATAGATAGATAGATAGATAGTTATTAGGTTTTGATTTGATTATTCTCTTGTTTTATTAAAATGCTTAATGTGAATAATGAGTTAGCGGGTCAGACTGACATTATTGACTGTTCAGTTTCCCTCATTGCTTCAAGGGAGTGTCATGGTATGTGCTCCACAGTGCATAGTCTATTTTGTTATTTCAGTCCTTGAGCTGTAATTGGTCTCAGGCTTTGCAGACTATTCGGTCTGACTGCAGAAAGGCTGTTGTTCGCTGAACCAAAATGAAGAGTGGCCTTTTTCTGGTGCCAGAGCGGCTCCCTCATGCATGAGAAGACATGATGGGATGATCAAACGCCGACCTGCCTGAGCGTCCTGACCCCCTCTTTGTCCTCTGGCCTTATGCAAACACAGGCCCCTCAGCTCCATTCAGATGGTAGAGGACAGATAAGCTTGTCTGCTGCAGGCCATGGGAAACAGCCCACTGCTACAGGTGGACAACTCGGAGAAGCTGTTCAATGACTAACTGCTGCGAATTAATGGAAATGAACAGAATGTGTTGTACTTCAATTCTTAAGCTTCTGAAAGTGGAAATTAAGTTGCAGCTGCTAGAAGATTGTACTAAACATGAATGTATATGATGGTTCTGAGGCTGATCTGTAAAAACACTGATTTGCACTGATAAGCAACCATTAATAAGGGTGTTTAAATTGTGTGTGTGTGTGTGTTCAAAACACCTGTGATTGCTTGGAAATGAATGAACTCTATAACCTAAAACCAAGGCACTGCTGCGTGGCATAAAGCAGCGGCATGGCTTTGTGGATGAAGCACCTGGCTAGATCAGGACTTGTGCTCATTGTGCTGAGGGATGAGAACGATGGCTTATGTCTAGACCTGCAGCAGCTGCGGTGATGCAATGCTGCCTGCTGCCCAGGTGAGGGCCTTCACACTGCAATAAAACACCATAGAGGCAGACCAATAACTACACTTCCGTCCCATTACAGTATTAAATGCATTTTAGATCTTTAAACTCTTAAAATACATAGTAGTAATGCAATGTACATTAATGCATATAAAAACATACCTGCTTTGGTTGTTATTCACCAAGCTACTACATTATGCAACACAATGTTACCTGTCAACTTAACCTCCTAAACTCCCAGGAACTATGGAAACTCTCCCTCTTAATCGTTTATTTATTTATTTATTTTTGTCAGGATATCAAGCATGGAAATGTAAAGGAGCATAAGATGGTAAAGTCATTTATAAAAGCATACAGTAAAATTTACATTCTGTAGAAAATGTCTGCATATACAAAGTATTGACACCATGTATGCTTATAAGATGTAAGGATACGTCACACACCGCTTTTCACACTCGGGTAAAATAAAAATGTCCATGGAACAGCTTCTTGAGTAGGAAGTGACCTTGTTGTGAGTCAGTGTTCTCACTCTTAAGAGCTGGAGATAAGAGGAGGTCCGAGAGGGGTCAATGAGCACTAAGCAGACGGCTATACAGCTTCAGGACCTCTGACCTCCAGCTGCCCTAGCCCTCTGAACTCACATTCCTCTGATAAATATGGCAAGATAAGCAAGTCACAAGGTTGTGTCCACAAAGATGAAGTGACCATGAGAGAGAGAGAGAGAGAGAGAGAGAGAGAGTGTTATCAGTAAAGATTCTCAGAATGAAGTTCTTTGCTTGTCTGAGTTTGTAAAAAAACACATGTAACACATGTTCGTGCCTGCATTGATAAGAGTTCAGACAAGCTGCTTGGGCCCATCCCCATACACACATCTCTAGTCACACACACACACACACAGGCTTCAGGCCAGAGTGCCACAATGTGGAAGATGAAGAGAAACATCAAGTTACATGCAACAGCAGTAGCCTCTGAAAAGCCATATGTCTTCCTTAAATAAACCTTGTATGTGATGTATTGAAGAAGTTTCACTAGCGTGTCATATTGGCTTGCATCCATACAGAGAGTAAATGGGGAGTGTGTGGAGGCAGATTGTAAGGAAGTAAGATTTCGATCTCAAAATTTTTTCTGAAGGTACAGACACGACAGCTGGGTCTTTGCAATACAGCTGTGGCCTCTAATGAACCTAGTCACATAACCATGCTGGTGTGTGTACGTGTGGAGAGTTGGCACAATCCCAATCCAAAAGTACAATATGCAGCTGGGAGGGGAGATGTTGAGGCAAAGCTATTATTTACATTTACATTTACAGAAGAAGTGCTTATCCAGAGCGATATACAGACATGTTTTGTAGTCTCAGTCGAAACCATATGCTTATGCTGCTGGTGTTATTTTTTTAGTTTGTTATTTTTTTAGCTAGTGGTGTTATTTAATTAGTGCTCATTTAAGTGCTTGGTGAAGAGGTCTTCAGTTTTCATTTGTATAATTGCATCAATTTTTTCAGAGTGAATATAAGTACCAGTACATGTTTTTTGGTACTCACCAATAACAATACTGATACTGATATGATTAACGTACCTAAAAGCTTTGTGTCAAGAATCCAGACCGGGTATGACGGAAGAAAGGACAACAGCACACATGGACTTTAACCTGTTCTGCCAACTCCAGCATTTGATATCAGTTATGAGTTGGTGAATTTATATTTCTGGAATTTAATTTAATTTGTTTCATTTTTAATAAATAATGGATTAAGCCATTGGTCACCAACCCTCTTCCTTGAGATGCTCCTTCCAGCCAAAATCTAACACACCTGTTTTAGTTAAGAAGAACTTATTAAGGCAATGATTAGATGGTCATGTGGGCACGATTATGGTTAGAGCTAAAATCTTCAGGAAGGTAGATCTCCAGGAACAGGTTTGGTGACCACTGGATTAAGCCTAGTTCCAGAGGTACCAGAATCCCCTAGTGACAGCCACACCCCCTCTCAGCCCCGCCCCCTCAGCCAAGCCAAGTGAACGTTTGTATTTGCTAATTACACTCACCTGCAGCACCTTAGATTCCTCTGTAAATGTCCCTCAGTTTGTAACTCACACTGTTACACAAGATTATATATCAAGATGAGAAAATCTGCTCCATACCCTCCATAGTATGTGCATAGCTACTTAAATGTTTTGCCAAAGTGTAATAAAGAGGGTGCTACAACACACTAGACATAAAGTGCACAAAAAAAAGCAAAATTCACATCTTGTTTGTTCTCAAGCCTTTATTACCAAACCTGTTATGTCTATAGTGATCTGGCAGCTGTAATTCCTAAACTGTTCAGCTAAAACGTGACATGAGAGCAGTATATTTGTGTAAATTTGGACTCCCCAATTTGAGAGTATCAGGCCATAGAAACTTTGCCATGCAACTACAGGTTGCACAATCCTGACATCTTTGTAGATTATTTAAATACATTGCGTAGCCTATAGAAAGTATGGTTTTGTGATTTCAGTGGGTTTCTATGGAGTTTACGCTTCACTTACTTCACTTCACTTCCTTATGAAGTGTAAAACAGGTGCAGTGCTTCAGCTGGCGTGGATTGAAATGGTTTTCAAAATGGAATTCAATAACATCTTTGCGCTACATGTCCGATCTGAATCTGACTTTAGTATTACTCATTCAAGGGTGTCATGGAACATGTTACAACCCCAATTCCAAAAAAGTTGTGATGCTGTGTTAAATGTAAATAAAAACAGAGTGCAATGATTTGTAAATCTCACAAACCCATATGTTATTCACAATAGAACATAGAAAACATATCAAATGTTTAAACTGAATAAATGTACCATTTTAAGGAAAAAAATAAGGTAATTTTGAATTTCATGGCTGCAACACGTCTCACAAAAGTTGGGATGGGGCAACAAAAGGCTGGAAAAGTAAGTGTTACTAAAAAGCAACAGCTGGAGGTTAATTGGCAACAGGTCTTTCTGAGAGTCTTTCAGAAGTAAAGATGGGATGGAATCTGGATGGAAGCATATGCTGCTCTAAAACCTGTATATACCTTTCAGCATTGATGATGCCTTTCCAGATGTGCAAGCTGCCCATTCCATAGGCAGTAATGCACCCCCATACCATCAGAGACGCAGGCTTTTGAACTGAGCGCTGACAAAAAGCTGGATGGTCCCTCTCCTCTTTAGTCCTCTTTAGTCTAGACGACGCGGCGTCCATGATTTCCAAAAAGAATTTCAAATTTCGATTTGTCTGACCACAGTACAGTTTTCCACTTTGGCCCAGAGAAGATGGCGGCGTTTCTGGATCAAGTTCACATATGGCCTCTTTTTTGCATGATAGAGCTGCATTTGTGGATGGTACGGCGAACCGTGTTCACAGACAGTGAGTTCTGGAGGTGTTTCTGAGTCCATGCAATGATTTCCATTACAGAATCATGCCTGTTTTTAATGCAGTGCTGGCTGAGGGCCCGAAGATCACGGGCATGCAATATTGATTTTCACCCTTGTCCCTTGCGCACAGAGATTTCTCCAGATTCTCAGAATCTTTTGATGATCTTATGTACTGCAGATGATGAGATATTCATAGTTTTCGCAATTTTATGTTGAGGAACATTATTCTGAAATTGTTCCACAAATTGTACATGCAGTTTTTCGCAGATTTGTGAACCTCTGCCCATCTTTACTTCTGAAATACTCTGCCTCTCTAAGATACTCTTTTTATACGCGGTCAACGCATGTTACTAACCTGTTGCCAATTAACCTCCAGCTGTTTCTTTTTAGTAACACTTACTTTTCCAGCCTTTTGTTGCCCCGTCCCAAATTTTTTGAGACGTGTTGCGACCATCAAATTCAAAATTACCTTATTTTTTTCTTAAAATGGTACATTTATTCAGTTTAAACATTTGATATGTTTTCTGTGATCTATTGTAAATAACATATGAGTTTATGAGATTTGCAAATCATTGTATTCTGTTTTTATTTACATTTTACACAGCGTCCCAACTTTTTTGGAATTGTATTTAGCTCTGTTTATTCAGGTCATGTTATTTAGCTCTGTTTCCCCGGTGGCAGTTAACAGTGCACACATGAATGTTCACACACATGAATGTTCACACACATGCGCTTCTAGACTTGCTGTGCTTTAATAAGTTAGCTAGTTGATTTTAACTGAAGTGCATTAGTTAGTTACATTCGTTAGCTTAGATTGAGTAGGGTTGCAGTGGAGATGAACAGGTTTTGTTCCACTTCAGAGAAGCCCTTCTGTACAGCAATAAGTTTCAATGTATTCAGTCCGTAAAAATGACTCATTTCAAGAATAATATACTGGGTAAAAGCTGTTATTTCCACTTACCTAGAGTTGCCTGTAGACATCTTTTTCTCGCCTAGCTAGCATTCGCTGGAGTGTTGGTTGCTGATGTTTGCTGCTAGCAAGTGAACTCTTGTTCAAGATGTTTAAGATCTTGTTTAAGATTGTTTTATCAGGTTACTTGTATTGTAGGAAGATGCTGTAAGATTCTCCTTTTGATATTTTCTCAGAGCACAGTCTGCTTTGCTTTGACTGACATAAATGATTGTGAAATAAGGTATTGATTCATCTCTTATTATTTATTTATTTATTTTTTTTTTTTATTATTAGCATTAATAATGACAATAATGTTAATCCTTTGCAGCTTGGTTTTTAAGAACATAAACTTTTCCCAAACTGATAAGCTCACATCCCAGTCTCCCAGGAACAGGCTAGCCTCAGATAACCTCTCCCTGGGTGGCATGGCCATGGGCTCTTGGTACGGTCCTGTGCCACCCATGCCTTGATCCTGTACTGATTAGGTTCTTGTGGAGGATCATTCGCCCGTATCCGAACTCGCGCTCTGCTCTTTCGTGCCACACAGGATTCGGGGTTTTCCGATCTCATTCCAGGGCTGGCTGTGATATGAGTGAGCATTTGCTTTTCACACAAAGAAAGTGACAGCACACAGGGATGAATAAGAGATAGGAAAGAAAAGCTCTTTTGGGTTGTTTTGAGCATTGCTCAGCACACATCCATGCTGGTGTTCCACAAACAAGCTCTCCTTTGTTATGAACAGCCTCAGCGCAATGCTGGTTCCTTTTGTGAACAAGAAAATGTGTGCATTCCTTTATTTGCTTGATGTTCTGTCTGACTATTTTACTGATTTGCTCTCTGACTTGTCACAGACCATTCTGTTCTCAGCATTTTAGTCTAATTTGATTGGGTTGGACAATACATTAATACATTTTTTTTCTTTGAGACACTTTTGATATAATAGCTGAGTATTCTAGTTCATGGGAAGGGGTTAAACTAGGATTTAGGATGTGTGGAACCTTTGTTTCTTCCATAACTGCATAAATGTGGGAATAAGTATAGTTCTATTCATTGTAATTATATAGAGTTGTCAACAGTGATATGATGAAAATGTAATTACATAACATGGATTGAAATATGTTTGTGCTTAATTTATCTAGTTCAAAAACTGAAGAGACTGCTGATCATGGTTAGTAAATTTCATTCATTCACTTGAAATGGGCTAAATTTCATCTGGATAGCTATCAAACTGTGTGATCAAATATTTCAGAATTACTTTGGATAATGTTATAGAACTTTTTCATTTTTACTACTTTTACAGTGTGTATTTGTAGGAGTGTGCACTGTTGCACAAGAATTTTATTGTATACAGATGCTTACAGTACTCTATGCACATAACAGTAAAAAAAAAAAAAAAAAAAAAAAAAAGAACTTGATCTTGAACAGGCAGGATATAAGTGCAGAAACTCAAGCTGTGTCTGAATATCCCTACTACCCATACAGTAGGTGAAAAGCAGTATGCCAAAGGAGTAGTATGTCTGAATTCTCAGTATTCATAAAACAGTAGGTGAGAAATACCCGGACCTACTGCTTCGGCCTTGATTCTGCAGTATGGAAGCAATGGACACTGCGCTGTCAGACTCAAAAATGGTGGAAGGCAGCTCTTTTAAGTGTAAGTGCCAAGTATTAAACAGACTTTACTACGCAAAGCAGAAGCCATATATCAACACTGTCCAGAAGCGCCGCCGACTTTTCTGGGCTCGATCTCATCTGAGATGGACAGTAGCACAGTGGAATCGTGTTTTGTGGTCCAACGAGTCAACATTTCAAATAGTGTTTGGACAAAACATCCATCGTGTTCTCTGGGCCAAAGAGGAAAAGGACAATTCAAGTTATTATCAGCGTCAGGTCCAAAAGCCAGCGTCTGTCATGGTATGGGGGTGTGTCAGTGCCCATGGCATGGGTAACTTGCACATCTGTGAGGACACCATTAATGCAGAAAGATAGGTACACATTTTTGAGCAACATATGTTGCCATCCAGAGCAGGACAACGCCAAACCGCATTCTGCCTGGATTACAAGTGTATGGTTGCATAAGCAGAGAGTGCGGGTGCTAGCATGGCCTCCCTGCAGTGCTGACCTGTCTCTGATTGAGAATGCGTGGCGCATTATGAAGCGTAAAATAAGGCAACGAAGGCCCCATACAGTTGCACAGCTGAAGAAATGCATAATGGATGAATGGGGGAAAATTCCGCTTGCTAAACTTAACCAACTGGTGTCTTCAGTGCCCAAACACTTAGTGTTATTAAAAGAAAAGTTGATGTTATACAGCGGTAAACGGTCGACTGTCCCAACTTTTTTAGAGTGTGTTGCAGTCATCAGATTTGAAATGAGTGTATATTTTCAAAAATAAATTAAATTCACAAAGTAAAACATCAAATAATGGGTTAATAATGGGTTTTCAATAAAGTACAGGGTGAATTGAATTTTCAAATGACTCTTTTTGTTTTTTTGCATTTTCTATACTGTCCCAACTTTTTTTGAATTGGGGTTGTAATCTATAAGTATAATCAATTTCAAAATACAGGCAAGAGCTAAAAACCAGAACAAACCAGGATACAAGAAAATAAGACTCAGGCTTAACTATATATGAGCATAATCCTTCACAACAAACAATGACACAGAGGGTATAAAAAGACAAATCAGTCAAAGACTAACATTAATTCTTTTTACCAGAGGCCAAAAAATGGAATTTCCACCTGTTTTGGGGGTCCCCGTGTTCAGCATTGAATTTATTCATGATGTCACACTCAACAGTAGTGGTTAATGGCTCATATGAAATTAGACAATCGGGGCTTTAAGAGTTTAGCTTTAGTTGTGCTGCCCATTTTATCTCTCTATTAATATTATTATGGAGAGGTGTTAATTGTTTGCCTACTCACCAGGAGCTAAACACAGAGCCATCTTTCTTCTTTTAATTTCGGCTGTTCCCTTCAGGGGTCGCCACAGCGAATCATCTGCCTCCATCTAGCCCTATCCCCTGCATCCTCTTCTCTCAGACCGACTACCTTCATGTCCTCCTTCACTACATCCATAAACCTCCTCTTTGGTCTTCCTCTCGGCCTCCTGCCTGGCAGCTCTAACCTCAGCATCCTTTTACCGATATATTCACTCTCCCTCCTCTGAACATGTCCAAACCATCTCAACCTGGCCTCTCTAACTTTGTCTCCAAAACATCTCACATGTTCTGTCCCACTGATGTACTCATTCCTGATCCTATCCATCCTCGTCACTCCCAAAGAGAACCTCAACATCTTCAGCTCTGCTACCTATAACTCTTCCTCCTGTCTTTTCCTCAGTGCAACTGTCTCCAAACCATACAACATCGCTGGTCTCACTACTGTCCTGTACACCTTTCCTTTCATTCTTGCTGGTACACTTTTATCACACAGTAGACCTGACACTTTTCTCCACCTGTTCCAACCTACCTGCACACGCTTCTTCACCTCTTTTCCACACTCCCTGTTGCTCTGGGCTGTTGACCCTAAGTACTTAAAATCCTGCACCTTCTTTATCTCTTCTCCCTGTAACCTCACTGTTCCACTTGGATCCCTCTCATTCACACACATGTATTCTGTCTTGCTGCGACTAACCTTCATTCCTCTTCTCTCCAGAGCAAACCTCCACCTCTCTAGAGTTTCCTCCACCTGCTCCCTGCTCTCACTACAGATCACAATGTCATCCGCAAACATCATAGTCCATGGAGATTCCTGTCTGACCTCATCTGTCAGCCTGTCCATCACCACCGCAAACAAGAAGGGGCTCAGAGCCGATCCTTGATGCAGTCCCACCTTCACCGTGAACTCCTCTGTCACACCTACTGCACACCTTACCATTGTCCTACTGCTCTCATACATATCCTGCACCACTCTAACATACTTCTCTGCCACTCCAGACCTCCTCATACAATACCACAGCTCTTCTCTTGGCACCCTGTCATACGCTTTCTCTAAATCTACAAAGACACAATGCAGCTCTTTCTGACCCTCTCTGTACTTCTCCATCAACATTCTCAAAGCAAATATTGCATCTGTAATGCTCTTTCTTGGCATGAAACCATACTGCTGCTCACAAATGCTCACTTCTCCCCTTAGCCTTGCTTCCACTACTCTTTCCCACAACTTCATTGTATGGCTCATCAGCTTAATACCTCTGTAGTTTCCACAACTCTGCACATCTCCCTTGTTCTTAAAAATCGGCACCAAAACACTTCTCCTCCATTCCTCAGGCATCCTCTCACTCTCTAAGACCTCATTGAAGAACTAGTTAAAAACTCTACTGCCATCTCTCCTAGACACTTCCATACCTCCACTGGTATGTCATCAGGACCAACCGCCTTTCCTCTCTGCATCCTCTTCAAAGCTCTCCTAACTTCACCCTTGCTAATCCTTTCTACTTCCTGCTCAACAATATTTGCCTCTACTACTCTTCTCTCTCTGTCATTTTCCTCATTCATCAGTTCTTCAAAATACTCCTTCCATCTTTCCCTCACCCTCCTGTCACCTGTCAACACATTTCCATCTCTATCTTTAATCACTCTAACCTGCTGCACATCCTTACCATCTCTATCCCTCTGCTTCGCCAACCGATACAAATCCCGCTCACCTTCCTTACTATCTAACCTTGCATACATGTCCTCATAAGCTTTCTGTTTGGCCTTTGCCACCTCTATCTTAACCTCACACTGCATCTCCCTATATTCCTGTCTGCTTTCCTCCGTCCTCTCACTGTCCCACTTCTTCCTAGCTAACATCTTCTTCTGGATACTCTCCTGAACTTCCTCATTCCACCACCAAGTCTCCTTGTCTTTTTTCCTCCTTCCAGATGACACACCTAGCACCTTCCTACCTGACTCCCTGATCACTTTGGCTGTAGTAGTCCAGTCATCTGGAAGCACCTCCTGACCACCTAAAGCCTGTCTCAACTCCTCCCTGAAAACTGCACAGCACTCTTCCTTTTCCAACTTCCACCACTTTGTCTTCTGCTCTGCCTTTGCTCTCTTCATCTTTCTCACCACCAGAGTCATCTTACACACCACCATCCTATGCTGTCTAGCTACACTCTCTCCTACCACTACTTTGCAATCGCTAATTTCCATCAGATTACAGTGTCTATATAAGATATAGTCCACCTGTGTGCTCCTGCCACCACTCTTATATGTCACCCTGTGTTCCTGCCTCTTCTGAAAGTACGTGTTCACCACAGCCATCTCCATACTTTTAGCAAAGTCTACCAACCTCTGTCCTTCTGGGTTCCTTACCTGAAGACCAAACCTCCCCATCACTTCCTCATCCCCAGTATTCCCTTTACCAACATGTCCATTAAAGTCTGCCCCATCACCACTCTCTCACATCTAGGAACACTCTGCATCACTTCCTCAAGCTCACTCCAGAATCTGTCTTTCTCCTCTTGCTCACAACCTACTTGTGGAGCGTAAGCACTAACAACATTCAACATCACACCTTCAATTTCCAGCTTCAGACTCATCAACCTATCTGACACTCTCTTTACCTCCAGAACATTCTTCACAAACTCCTCCTTCAGGATCACTCCTAGTTCATTTCTGTTCCTGTTCACCCCATGATAAAACAGTTTAAACCCTGCTCCAATGCTTCTAGCCTTGCTCCTTTTCCACCTGGTCTCCTGGACACACAGAATGTCGACTTTCCTCCTCTGCATCATATCTACCAGCTCTCTGCCTTTACCTGTCATCGTACCAACATTCAAAGTCCCTACTTTCAGTCCTAAACTCCTCCCTTTCCTCTTCTCTCTCTGCCTACGGACATGCCTTCCTCCTCTAACACACCTTCTTCCTCTCCTTCTTCGACCAACAGTAGCCCAGTTTCCACCAGTGCCCAGTAGGTCAACGGCACCGATGGCGGTCATTGTTAACCCGGGCCCCAACCGATCCGGTATGGAAGTCATGTTAGTGATTCGCATATTGAATTTGGTTTTACGTCGGATGCCCTTCCTGACACAACCCTCTCTATTTATCCGGGCTTGTGACCTCCTGTGGCTAGATTACCTCCTGTGGCTAGATTTAAACACAGAGCCATGATACTCTACATACAGAAACCCAACATTGTCCTGACTAATCTGCTAACAGACTTGTGGTGATGAAATAATTATTTTGTTTATAATGATTGAAAATGTCCAATAAGTCGATTTCCATTCTGCCGGCAGAATGAAATGCCAGTGTA
Source organism: Cranoglanis bouderius (assembly GCA_023630585.1). Classification (NCBI taxonomy): domain Eukaryota; kingdom Metazoa; phylum Chordata; class Actinopteri; order Siluriformes; family Cranoglanididae; genus Cranoglanis; species Cranoglanis bouderius. The sequence goes on from CM042570.1 coordinate 14,111,177, forward strand.
CTGTGAGAAAAGCTTTAAACTGGTGAACACAATCAGCCAACAAATCATTGACAGGACAGGGGCAGAGACAGGAATAGGGTAGAAACCAAAGGGGGGGGGGAAATCAGTATGGGAACCTCAATGGGAAGGGGGAAACCATGACACCTTAGTGGAAGGTCGTGAGTTCAAAACCCTCAACTGCTCAGATGTATAAATGAAATAAATGTAAGTTGCTCTGGGTAAGGATGTCTGCCAAATGCCATAAATGTGAACTTGCACAATTATGAAAATTAGAAGGATGAAAGGAATCATTTCTACGGACAAGCAGTACCAAAGAAGTTTTATCAACTTGAATTATCATGCAACAGTACAAGGGGTGGGGTCAGAGGCATTTCCATAGCTAGTAGCTGTCTAGGATTTGCCTGTCATTCATTTATAATAATGAATAATTAATTGAATTTGAACATTTCCTGTTTAACACCCCACCCATAGGACATATTTGTCCTGTAAGTAGAAATTGGGGTCATTCTACAGAACAAGGATAATTTCCATCCTGCGATTTGCATAGGTTATGTGTTCAGATCATCCTAACCCTATGCATAAATGATAATCAGGGATGCTAAGAATGACCAATAGATATTTGTTTCATAACAGTTGGAGTATGAAGAATGTTAAGCTAATGTTATGCTTCATTAGCATGATAATTGGTGGATAGAGAGAAGCCTGCTTACAGTAATGCGTTGTTCCCATTCAAAATGAACACTGTCCAATAAAGTTGTACTGTATTTGCATCTTTCTTTGACTTCCTTCCTCAATGTCTCGCTCTAATTCTCTCCCTCTTTCTTTCTCAGGAGGAGAGAAAGAGTCCGAAGGAAAGCCAGCTGACCTCCAGACAGCCTCAGAGATGGAGATAGTGATAGAGAGTAAGGGAGAGAGAAAGAGCACTACAGAGTTTGAGAGATGGATCTGAGCCACCATTCTTCTCAGCTTCACACTCTCTGTGCTATACATTCTGTAGCCTTTTCATCCTGCTCCTTCTGGATGCAGACAGAATATGATCAAAAAGCAAAGACTTTTAGCCTAAAAGGACCACTCATTCAGTGTGTTTGTGTGTATGTATGTATGTGAATGTACTGTGTGTGTGTGTGTGTGTGTGTGTGTTAGTGTAGTGCTGTCAGGGCTCACCCTTCAAACGTCTGTCTGTCCTCAGATAACAGGAGCTCATTGTGAAAAGCTCTCTCTCTCTCTCTCTGTCTCTCTCTCTCTCTCTCTCTCTCTCTCTGTCTCACTCTCTTGTGCTGTGATGGACTTCACCCACTTCACTGTCATGCCTCCTCTCAGCAGTAACAACGGCTCAAATTTAAACCCTTACATCTGAGTAAAACTCTGCACTTCATAAATAATAATGAAAGCTGACACACAAAACGTTTACTTGCCTTTTTCCTTACCACAGATGTTCTTGGTTGTATCTTACCCATGTGAGCTCCTCCTCTACAGCACTGCATTCATTGGTGGGAGGATCTGCTGGAATGCTGCTGTAGGTGCCAACACAGTCGAGCAGGCCCGCTATGTTCCAGTGCTGAAGATAAGTGAGGCCTGTGTGGAGTGTGTGTTGAGTAGTTGAAAACCAACAGAGGCTGGCACAAGAGTATGTGACCCTGTTAATCAGAGTGTGTGTGTGTGTGTGTGTGTGTGTGTGTGTGTGTGTGTGTGTGTGTGTGTGTGTGTTTGTGTGTGTGTCTGTGTGTGTGTGTGTGTATGTGTGTGTTAGGGGTGTTACCAAATACAACTATGTTATTTAAAATTAATAGATAACGTGTTCCAAACAGACACATACAAATAGTTGGTGTACTATTAGAAGTTTTTAGAAACCTTGCCAGGAAGGTTCACAGGGCATCTGTTTGAGAGTAGAGTTCATGGTGGCAGGTAGTTATTACTTTCATAACATAAAGCAATCAAAAGCTTGCCGGACAAAGAAAGATTACTTTCATTAACATGAATGCATGTACAGCATTTATTCAGTTATCCTTAGTAACTGCCTGGTCAGGGTTGTGCTGGTTTTAAATTAGGCTACTGGTTTGTTTATATTTTGGGAAATTGAACCAATTAAATTAGAAAATGTCTCAGGCAGGTACAAAAAATAATACAACACTTCTTCATACGTACAGTATATACTATATATCTATATAACTACAGTGTGTACTATAGTTTCTTTTTAAGCCACGCCCACTTCAGGTTTAAATTGGAATATTTGGAGAACAAAACAGATACTGATACAGGTAGTGGCATTGTGTTGTACCTCGTGTGTGTGTGTGTGTGTGTGTGTGTGTGTGTGTGTGTGTGTGTGTGTGTGTGTGTGTGTGTGTGTGTGTGCGCATGCATTTAGATTCTTACACCAGCAGAATAAGACAGCCCTGTTAGCCTGACTGTAGTGACCTTGATGCCTTAAAAGGAAAGCACTCAGGGCTTTGAGTGTTATATCACAAAATAGACTCCACAGCTTTAAATCTATTCCTTCCCATATGCACATTTATTCAGTCCCTTCAGGATTTTGCAATTTTGCAATCGCAGAAATGAACGCAAAATCAAGCAAACTCCGTGATGTTCGGAGGAGCTTGCCATTTTTAAAAATTACCACAGATTTTCCACAGATGTGGTCCAAGACGCGTCGTGATGTCATCACAACATGCATTCAGCCAAAGCCCTCTTCGATTCACATGCGTCAAACATGAGTGCAGCTAAACAGTCTCATTTACCAAAAAACATCACAGCGAAAGACAATTTGGTGCAATTGCAATTTCACCAATTCAAGTACTTTTCCACTAAAAAACACAAAAAACTCCATAAGTTGCATCACAGCGAAATCAAGCCGCAGCAGAATCAAGCATTTTTGGCCGCAACAATCACAAAAAAAACTCTCCAAAATCCTGTACAGACCGATTATTGGATAACAGTGCGGTAACTGGATAAACTAACTAACTAATAAAAAAGTGCTGAACATGATTATGCTTCTAGTAGTTCATTTATTATGCAACTTGTGTTGACCTGTCACAAACATGCTCTAGTTTATTAGCAGTTAACTAGCCAGCCATTTAATTTTACTAGCAGATGGTTATGGGGAACATTTCAAAAATGCATATTCAGATTATTTAAAGATCCTGGCATTTTTGTGTAGAATAATTTCATGAGACATTAAACAAAGTATTTGACAGGTTGTTTGGGTACAAGGTTAGCTTGTAATATTACAAAAAACACAAATAACAATTCAGAAAACATGACATGAATGTTTCCCCTCACAATGTTTTTAGAATGCTACAATGCTTATGGTATCATTCCTACAGCTAAAAAGGTTGTCGGAACATTTACAGTATATGCACTAGGTAAGAATGTTCCCAGAAGACTTATCAGATTGAACATTCTAGCAACTAGTTCCTAGAACCGTAACGTTCAAGGTTATGCTAACATAAAAACTGCGAGCTTGGGTTAATGTTGACTAAGTGATTGCTTTGTTTGAGCGAAACAAAAGCAAATGCAGTGGTGCATAAAGCAGGTGGGGAGTGTGTGCGTGTATGAGAGAGAGAGAGAGGGAGGGAGAGAGAATTATTAATCGGTTGAGGTGACTCCTTAGCTGTGGGTCTGTCTCTCATTAGAGACCCTTATGGTTGACCCATGGCCCTCACTGCCTTTCTTCCTCTCTCTCTCCTCTCGCTCCCTGTCTCCCAGTGCCTGGGGCTGCACCTCAGGAAAAGTCCTAATCCCCTCAGGACAATAAAACACAGATGGTACCTTCTCTCCGTCTTTTTTTTTCCTCAAAAATCTTTCTTTCAGACCTGCATGCTGGTCGATGTACACACTAGTGTGTCTAGAACTGATTGTGTGTATGTGTGAGAGAGAGAGAGAAAGAAAAAAAAAGAGAGGAAAAGAGAAAGTATGACTAGAAATGGGGTACATATGGAGCACAGCTGCTGTTAAAGGCATGATGGAAGGTCAAAGGACTTTGCTGGCAGGACAAAGAACCGACATTGAGTTCAGTCCTACCTGTTTTCCTATGTGTATAGATCTGTTGGATCCTGTGGGCTGAGCGTGTGTGTGCGTGTCTCAAAATAGACAGAACCGTTGTTTCTAACTATAGTCTTTATATACTGTTGGCTGGATGAAAAAACCTCTATGGCTTCAGACAAAAGAAAGTAAGCACGCTACATTATGAATAACCACCCTTCTCCTCTGGCTTCCTTAAGGGCCATAAGGGAGTGGGGTCGGAGGTCATTGTACGTAATGCTTCTCTAGAACACAGTCACATTGCCACAGGCAGGGCCTCACTTACTTTTTCTTTCTTTTTGCCTGTTCTACACACTGAACAGTATGATCATACACCCACATACTGTACAGTGGCATCCATACACCTAATCATGCATGACTATTCTCTGTTTTAAAACTGTGTCTTTTCCCAGAGTGCACCAGTCTGGATTGGCACCACACAGCACCACATCTTTATGAGTTGTTTTTTTTAGGCAGTGACCCTGTGCCAGGCCAGATGCACGGCACGCCCGTGCCAGCCCTCCCAGCCCCTAAACTTCCCTTTCCAGATTCTTCCAAGATTGTAAAATTGTGTTTGTTCTCACACACGCACATTTTCTCTCACTCTGTTCTTTGGTCTGAAGAGCTGATTAAGAATCACACACCATAATACTGTGCAAGAAATAAGCAAGACACCATCTTGAGCCTGAAGACTTTTATATTTTCATACAAAAATATTGATTTCATCACGATTGTCATTATGTACACTACATAGTTAGGAAAACCAAAACCAATGTACATGTCTACTTCAGCTTCATTTTAATTGCTTTCCCTGAAAGCAAAGACTCATTTAATCCTTCACATGACAAGTAAAAATTTGGCTTCACATTTCCTTGGGAAATTCATAGGTTGAGAAAAATCACCTTGCAATGAACAAGGAGTCGCACAGACTGCAGGTGTGCATTTGGATCTCCTCCACATAAGACATAAACAGCTGCAATTCATTTTCAAACTGATCATGACACTTGGCCAATGCACACGCACACACACAAAAAAATACATTGCAGAAAAATACATTTTACAGTAAACTGGACTTTCATAATCATTGTTCTTGCACCGCCAAAATACTTGTTTGAAAATGCAGTATGGCTGTATGTTTTTACCATCTCTTCACATCACATGAATGGACTAGAAAGATTTGGAATGAAAGAGGATATTATTTTTTAAAGCTCTTTAAAGTTCAGAATGAAAATAAAGACCCTGTGTTCACGTTTCAAAAGTGCTAATGACCTAAGAGAAGAAACAGACAGAGGAGGAGATTCGACATGTTTGCAGATATGAGCTGTATCAGACATACCTGAGTCCTGTAGGTGAAACCTGCCATGACATAAAATAGAAAGTAACACAGGAAGCAGGAGAGAAGAAGAAGAAGAAGAAGAAGAAGAAGAAGAAGAAGAAGAAGAAGAAGAAGAAGAAGAAGTTTAGAAAAATGAAAAAGAGGAAGAATAGCTCCCTGATGGCTGTGTGTCTGAGTGTGATTGAGGATGACTTGTGAAGGTCCAGGACCTAACCAGGTAGAACTCCAACTTATTCATTCAAAATATAACATTCAAAATAGAGGAGGAAGCTCAGACAAATGATACACTCCATTGCACTTAATTAGGTCTCAGTGTGTTCAGCGTCCTCATGAATTTGGCATAAATAATTTTAAAAAACGAAGGGATGGATGGAGAGCCATGAGGGTGACTCGTCCCAACCTTCCTCATAACGATTGCAGTGTGAAAACACAATGAGACCACAGCTCTTCCTCATCCTGTCTCTCTCTCTCTCAGCTGTCCAGCCGGACATACGTTAGCTTTCCTTTGTCTGGAGCCATGGTGGACAAGCCTGTCTTGAAGAGCACAAGCTGGTGGCCTGGGGACAAAGAAGAAAAAAAAGACAAATGAGAGGAGGACTGTCAGTGAGGATGTCCACTGCATGGGAACATTCCATACAAATGAGACACTGGATGAAAGGGAATGAGTACAATGTAGGAGTAAGACATGTATGAGCTAATGGAGAAAGGGAATGGAGAGAAACAAAGAGGATGAAGATGGACAAAGATGGACTGCGGAAAAATAGAGGAAGAGTGAAAGCACAGACACAATCAAGCATGCTCAGGAAGACAAATTAGGCAGAGAGACAGTGAGAACAGAAAGAGAGAGAGAGAGAGAGGTGAGGTGAGGGGGAGGAGGAATTCATGAGTGGTCAGCTTGAGGCTGTTCAATAGAGATTAGCGATGGACGTGCTGATGTGCTCCTTTCAGGCCGCCCTTTAATGAAGTGGCAGTGTGCTGCTGAGGGGGAGGAGAGGAGGGGCGGAGCACAAGGAGCGCACAAGTGATGAAAGAGGTGTGCAGGGAGGGGGCGGGAATGGCAGCCAGAGTACTGTTTGATCAGGAGAACGTCTGTCAGCACAGAACCTTTACTGGGATATCCAGATACTCTCTTACACACACACACACAAACACACACATATATGTACACACACTAATACTGCCTTGACATGTACCTCAGATGCTTCTGTTTTCCACTTGCATTGCATTTATACACTTTGCTTGTATTAGACTATCCAGACACCCATTATGAGCTACTATGGTACCGTCATAATATATCCATCCATCCATCAATCCATTTTCTGTACTGTTTATCTTACACAGGGTGGCGGGGAGCCTGGAGCCAATCCCAGGGAGCTCAGGGCACAAGGTGGGGGACACCCTGGACGGGGTGCTAACCCATCCCAAGGCACAATCACACACATTCACACACTACGGACACTTTAGAGATGCCAATCAGCCTACATCGCATGTCTTTGGACTGGGGTAAAAGGGAGTACCTGGAGGAAACCCCCGAAGCATGGGGAGAACATGCAAGGAACCGAACCCCCAACCCCGGAGGTGTAAAGCAAACATGCTAACCACTAAGCCACATTATTGTAATAATGAACATAATGCAACCAATCATTAGAAATGTAAAGCCAGTGCCTATTCTCATTTGGAGAAATAAAGCAATAATATAGAACTGAACTGAAACTGTCATTTACAGAGTAAAGGTTAGTAACAAGTCAAAATCTCCCTCTTTATGGAAGTCCATGTGCAACTGGTATTTCATTTGAATAGCACATGAAGGCAGCATGAGTTAGAGAAATATCATACCTGTCCAAGTGCTCTGATTGGTCATGATGAAGGCTCTACACTGGGCGTGGCTCTCACACACGCCAATGGCCTCATCGACACTGTAGACAGACAGCATGCATCTGTCATGCTGATATGATGGCCAGCAGCGGTAGTTCTCTCCTGGTATAGACACATCTTCCACCTGTTTATATTCTGAAAAAAACAACAACAACAACAACAAAAAAACAGAGCATATGAGATAAATGGAAAAATTAAAAATTAAATATTAATCACATTCTTAGAAAAAAAAATTGTACACCTAAGGGCTTGTCACACTTGAAATAGTTAACCCTGGGTCATTCTAAACCCCAGGTAAAGAGACTGCTTATACTTTACCCCGGGTTAACGATTGATCCTGGGCATTCATAATGTGATGTTTCACACTGTACATCCCTAAACCCTGGGTTAACCTTCTTATTTGCATATTTGCTGTGTCAACAACCATGATAGGATAAATATGCTGCTTCTAAATTACAAGTGTGAAACGTTCCTCTACCAGGGGTTAAAAGCAGGGTTTAGAATGACGAGAACCCGGGGTTAAGCAGTGTGAAAAGCCCTGTAGAGTCCTAAAGATTTCTTTTCTGTCTGGGAGAATCTTGAAAGGTGCTATGTCGGTCCCCTTTATGGAGCTAAGAACTTTTAACTATCAAAAGAACCCCTGTGGAACCATTTTCCCCCAAGGGTGCTGGTGGTTACACACACACACACACACACACACACACACACACACACACACACACACACACAAGCAGAATGTGTAACTATACAGAAATGGGTGTCGGGATCTTTGTGGTGGAAAATGATAAAATGATTGTTCAGTTTATTGGGGCAACCACAAAAATGACTAAATACAGTATAATGGACTGAAAGGTTCTTTAGGGAATCAAAAGTGGTTGTTCTATGACATCGCTCTAAGGAACCTTTCCTGGTAACCTTTATTTTCAAGAGCGTACTGTGTGGGACACGTTGTCTCATTGTGCAAGGTTGTGCTGGTTTATGGGTCGGTGCTGGACATGTGTCCAATCACTCACACACTCACTCAATCACACACTCTCTCTCTCTCTCGCTCTCTCTCTCTGTCTCTCTCTCACACACACACACACACACACACACACACACAGTCATGTAAGCCAGTCATCCTGACCCCAGTCACAATGCAGACCGTCGTCACCAGGCAACTGCAGCAAGAGGCAGCGAACAGGAGGGAAGATAAAGTGAATGAGAGAAAGAGAAAGTGACAGATAAAGACATGTGAAGACAGTGTGTCTAAAGAAACCTAAACCAACAATGACCCTCCCATGTTTCACTCGTCCCAGCCCTCTTTCTGCTCCACTGTCTCACTTACTTACCCCAACACAACACCTCTATACACGCAGTACACAAAAGAGTAGTTGTTTAGTAGTTCAAATAGTACTTTGGGAGAACTCAATACTAATCATTATTCTGTAATTAAAACGACCATATCTGTTTGAGGACCCCACTATTCCAGCAGCTGCTGATTACAGTTAAATAATTTACTTGAACCCCCTTTTTTTTTTTTAGTGTGATCTCACAGGCAAAGATAGGAATTAGTTTTCAGCCAGTGACAAATACACTGTGGTCAAGCAGTCACATTTGTCAAAGCAACAAAGTGGAGAAAGATTGGGCAGTGCTCTTAAGGATAATCATTTGCTGTTCCCATCTTGACCAAAGGAAAATATTCTGAAACATAAACCAAGCGAAAGAATCAAACAAGGATGAATAGCTAAGAAACAGGCCTCTGTAACTTGGCCAAAACTCACATCAAACTGGCCACGCAGGCCAACTCTTAATGGCTGGATGCTGTGTTAAATCATTGTTTTTTTTCTCTCAAACAACAGACAAGCTATCTGTTTCTTGTCATGGTGGGGCCATGGTCTCAGCTGTGGCATCTGTCTTATTTATGTGCTGACGTACACAGAAAATTGACCTAACATTAAAACGTGCTCCTTGACCCCCAAATCCAGAGTAACACAACGTAAGGTAGTGTAGTGTGCTTTAAATCATAGCTGCTAAATTCCATATAATAAAACGTATAAAACTTACATGCAGTATTTTACATACACATCCTCATCTCTCCTGTGTAACAAGCAAATTGTTCCAAATGAGCTCCAGGTTTGTGATTCAACTCACAACAAACTAAACATTTCAGCAATTTTCTCATTAAGAGTACAAACTACTGGTTAGATCACCACACCACAGAGGAATTTAAGCTCCTTTACTATGCTATTGACTCTCATACCAAATTGGACCTCAATGCTGATGGACCACACCACACATTCTGACGTATTATGTGATTTTTTTTTTTAATGTTACAGTCTGTGGAGTGAATGCTTTATGCAGTAAGAGAAGTGTTTAAAGCGAGACTGTTGTTTCAGTGTAATGTGCTCAGTAGATTCTGTGTTCAGACTCTCTTGAGGCAGTTAGTTCAGCGTGGATTTGGGCTGGGCCTGACTCAGGCGTGTAGAATGGACAAGATTAGTCTATAAGTTCAACTTCCTGATGGTGTGACGGCAGGCCTGATGAGTACAGTACGGCCCCTTCAAAGCATCGAGCTCAACCTCACGACTGCTCGTCCATGAATTACTGATCCTCTTTTCTCATTCTTTCTCCCTCTCTCGCTCTGGGACAAGGCTGAATGGGTGGCGAGAGGCAGGCTGATTTACTAGCCTGATCCACTTGTTCTTAAAGAGAGGGATTGGTTCTTTTTTAAGAGAAGGCCACAGGAGCTTCTGTCTTAGGCTGCGGGTTTGTCTGAATTTAGTGTCTGGAGTGTGTGGCTGTGTGGTTTTAGGGAGGAGAGGAGTCACAGACCCCCACCCCCCACCCCCTTCACATGGCCTGAGGACCAGGGAAGAACCAGTCTGCAGTAAATAACAGCAACTAAGGGATACTTTATGGGCCTAATGAATGCTTTATGGAGCTCTCGCTTTCACTAAATGGCTCAGTTACATGCTGGAGGTATGATGTTGAGGACAGAGGGAGGGAGAGATGGAGATGGAGGCTCTCAGTAGCAGACAGGGGACCTCTGAGTGGATCTGTGAGCACGCCGAACACTTTACGAGACTCTTTAACAAAGAACTGTGAATGGAAAATAAACACTCATTAATCCTGCTGTGTGCATCCCTGCTAAGAGAGAATATTACTAGAGCCTTTGGTAAATATTCTTTAAAATATTCCTTTTGTAAACAGGTTCTTAGAAGGTTAAACTGCAACATTCTAGAAATAATGTTTCTGCTATTAGAATGTTGCTCACACAACATTACCAGTTAGATGAAAAATAGCATTGTTTTTAAACTAAAATTTTCAGCAATGTTGTGGGAACATTTATAAAAGTTAACGTTCTTAGAACACAAGTTCTGCTAATCTAAGGCCACTTTCACACTTTTTTGTCAGTTTGCTGAGTGAAATTGACACATTTGGTTGATTTGCTATTTGGTTTGGCTTAGTTTCACACAAAAAAAATTGAACCAAAAAGCAAAAACCGTGTATGACATGAAGAGCTGAAAATGAAGTGGTAAAACTCTTTCATTCATTAGTCAGACATACAGTGATGGAAAAAATGCAGAAATGCACAAATAAAACACAAAAATCACCCAAGCATGGAGAACTGTCAAGATAGTTCCAAAGGGGCGCTCAACTACACTTCCCATCAGCCCCAACACATCACATGTCTCAATCACGCTCACCTTTGTCTCGTTTCACCTTGATTAGCAGCACTATATACAGTAAGTTACTGTTTTTCAGTGTCTCATTGTAAAGCTGTTGTTGTTGTCGTGTTCATGTGTTGTCATGTGATGGTTTTACCTTGTATCCACTGTTTATGATTCTTGTGTTCACAGTTTTAGTTGTGTTTGCACATTATACAACAAATTATCAGGACTTGCACCCATCTCCTCTACAAATCCCTGACAAGAACACAGCCAAAGTAGCTATATATATATATATATATATATATATATATATATATATATATATATATATATATATATATATATATATATATATATATATATAACTAGTTATATACATAACATGTTGTGTATGACATCCAGTGTTTACATATTTTCTCCATTTGTCCAGATATCCAGAACACGTTTTCTCCCGCTCGCTCGCTGCGAAGCTAGCGAGTGGCATACTTCCGCATTCCACTGAGTGCGTTCCAGCGCTATTCATAAAAACCCTCTGGACTGTCATTCATAGAATCTCGTTTTGTTTACCTTTGCCATGTGCGTATGTTTTGGTTTGTGTCATGTCTCCGCCTCCCATGTTCTACCATGTGCTTCTGTTTTTGGTTATGTCATGTCTCCGCCTCCTTAATCCTTATTGGTTCATGTTTTTCTCATTCGTTCTGTGTCATCATGGGTATCAGGTGTCATTGATTGTGCATGTGATTTCAGTGTGTTTAAATATGCCGCTCCGTTTCCACTTCGGGGCGGAGTATTAGATTTGTTTAAATTTAACCTTAGATATTTTCTGTAGCCTTTTGTTCGTGGTTTCCAAACCACTTCCTTGCAAGAGCGTTATTCCCATTTCTCGAAATTCGTGGTTCCCAGACCACCTCCTAGCCTTGCGCGTTTATCCCATAGCTCGTTCTTCGTGGTTCCCAGACCACCTCCTAGCCTCCCTGTGTTTTCTGGATTTACTACTTTTTGTGGATTACTGTGTTTTTTTGGATTACTACCTTTTTGGGATTACTGCCTCTTCGGCTAAGTACTTTATCATTTTGGATTACTGTTACCTTTTTTGTTCATGGATTTATGTTTGATGGTGTTTTGTGTGTCCCTTTATTTTGGAACTTCCTATTCCTAATAAACTGACGTTTCCCCTGCGCTTGCATCCTGACTCCCTCGTTCTACTACACACCACGTGTTGTAACAGAATACTCATACAGAATACTAAAAAATGGATGCAGCGGGGAAAGCGAGGGCACGCCACGCCATGCCACGCCACAATTAATATGCCTGCTTATAATTCTATGTTTTTTCCTCAGTGGACTTTCGTTCATCCCCTGGACGAGTATGACGGCTTTTCCACTTGGCCACAATGCTACGTTTTGCAGGCACAATTTTATTTTTTGAAGCGTGGTTGGGGTTCCTCCTCTCTCGTCTGGTCGGCTCCGCTCGCCAATGGGCGAAGCTTCACCTTACCAGTAGATCCACGCAGCTCAAAACAGTTTCGGGCTTTGTGGATCTACTGGTCCAGGTGTTCGGAAGCCCAGACTTCCAACCCGACCACAAGGCCCTTTTTGGGGAAAGACCGTCTGGGCGACCGACCTAGTCAAACGTTCCTGGAGTTTTATGAGAGTAAGCGGGCTAACGTGGCGGCCTACACCTCTCATCCCCTAACCCAGGAGCGCCACCTGGAGGTTAACATGGCAACCTCCAGCCCCGAGCTCTAGCCGGAGGCCCAGAAGGAGGTCTCCTCAAGGGAGCTACACCTGGAGGTAAACATGGCAACCTCCAGCCCCGAGCTCCAGCCGGAGGCCCAGCAGGAGGTCTCCACAGTGGAGTTGCCTCTGGAGGTTAACATGGCAACCTCCAGCCCCGAGCTCCAGCCGGAGACCCAGCAGGAAGTCTCCTCCACGGAGCTACACCTGGAGGTTAACATGGTGACCTCCAGCCCCGAGCTCCAGCCGGAGACCCAGCAGGAGGTCTCCACAGCGGAGCTGCCCATGGAGGTTAACGTGGCGACCTCCAGTCCCGAGCTCCAGCCGGAGGCCCAGCAGGAGGTCTCCACATTGGAGCTGCTCATGGAGTTTAACATGGCGACCTCCAGCCCCGAGCTGCAGCCAGAGACCCAGCAGGAGGTCCCTTCAGCTGAGCTGCTCTTGGAGGTTCAAGAGAAAACCTAGTCCATGTCCAAGTCCATGTCCAGATTTTTGCCCTATTCCAAGGCCAGTTTCTGATCCAGGTCCCAGTCCTGCTCCCTGTCCTGTTCCGAGTCCCGCTCCCGGTCCCGTTTCCAATCCTGTTCCCAGTCCTGCTCCCGTTCCTGGTTCCAGTCCAGTTCCTAGTTCAGTTCCATGTCCAAATCTAAGTCCAGGTTGCGACCCTGTTCCTAGTCCAGTTCCTAGTCCAGTTCCTGATTTAGTTGCTAGCTATACAGGTTTAATGTCTGGTTATGTTTTTGCTCTCATTCTCAGTTCGGTTGCTGATTTAATTCCCAGCTCCGTTTCCAGCTCCGTTTCCAACCCAGCTCACTCCTCTGTCTCCTCCTCTGTCTCCAGCCCTATCTCTAAATTAATTTCCAGCTCTATTTCCAGCCCTGTCTCCAGCCCTGTCTCCAGCCCTGTCTCCAGCCCTGTCTCAAATTTAATTTCCAGCTCTGTTTCCAACCAAGTTTTTGATTTTGTTTATGGTTCTGGGTCTAACCTAGTTCTCTGTCCTTTCTCGAAGTCTTTCTCAGAGTCTTTCTCGGAGTCTTTCTCGGAGTCTTTCTCGGAGTCTTTCTCAGAGTCTTTCTCGGAGTCTGTTTCTGATCCAGGTGCCAAAGCTGACTCTGATCCAGGTGCCAAAGCTGACTCTGATCCAGGTGCCAAAGCTGACTCTGATCCAGGTGCCAAAGCTGACTCTGATCCAGGTGCCAAAGCTGACTCTGATCTAGGTGCCAAAGCTGACTCTGATCTAGGTGCCAAAGCTGACTCCGATCCAGGAGCTAAAGCTGACTCCGAACCTGGTTCCAGGCCAAGCTTCAAGGCAAGCTCCAAGCCTAGCACCAGATCAAGCACCAGATCAAGCACCACTCCAAGTTCTCGTCCAAGTTCTCGTCCAAGCTCTCGTCCCAGCTCGAAAGGAAAACCCGACATGCCCTGTTCGGGTTTCGGGACACTGGACATCACCAGCCTCAGGTCCTGGAGGGTAGAGGTTAGGATCCTGCCCAGGGGCCCAGGTCCGCCAGAATGGATGAAACTTGTGGTGCTTTGGGAGCCGTGCCTTGGAGGGGGGGGCTCTGTTAGGTTTTCTCCCGCTCTCTCGCTGCGAAGCTAGCGAGTGGTATACTTCCGCATTCCACTGAGCTCGTTGAAGCGCTATTCATAAAAACCCTCTGGACTGTCATTCATAGAATCTCGTTTTGTTTACCTTTGCCATGTGCGTATGTTTTGGTTTGTGTCATGTCTCCGCCTCCCTTGTTCTACCATGTGCTTCTGTTTTTGGTTATGTCATGTCTCCGCCTCCTTAATCCTTATTGGTTCATGTTTTTCTCATTCGTTCTGTGTCATCATGGGTATCAGGTGTCATTGATTGTGCATGTGATTTCAGTGTGTTTAAATACGCCGCTCCGTTTCCACTTCGGGGCGGAGTATTAGATTTGTTTAAATTTAACCTTAGATATTTTCCGTAGCCTTTTGTTCATGGTTTCCAAACCACTTCCTTACAAGAGCGTTATTCCCGTAGCTCATTATTCGTGGTTCCCAGACCACCTTCTAGCCTCGCGTGTTTATTCCCGTAGCTCATTATTTGTGGTTCCCAGACCACCTTCTAGCCTCGCGTATTTTTCCCGTTGCTCGAAATTCGTGGTTCCCAGACCACCTCCTAGCCTTGCGTGTTTATCCCGTAGCTCGTTCTTCGTGGTTCCCAGACCACCTCCTAGCCTCGCGTGTTTTTCCCTGTGTTTTCTGCATTTACTACCTTTTGTGGATTACTGTGTTTTTTTGGATTACTACCTTTTTGGGATTACTGCCTCTTCGGCTAAGTACTTTATCATTTTGGATTACTGTTACCTTTTTTGTTCATGGATTTATGTTTGATGGTGTTTTGTGTGTCCCTTTATTTTGGAACTTCCTATTCCTAATAAACTGACGTTTCCCCTGTGCTTGCATCCTGACTCCCTCGTTCTACTACACACCACGTGTCGTAACACACATGGCATTTCTTCAGCACTACAGCTCTGTCCTTTGGCTCAGTTTGTCCCTCCCTGGCCAATTTAGCAGCTCACATCTACAAAAAAAATTTCTGCCTGCATCCAATTATTCACACCATGTTTAGTTCACTTCATGGTCAACTTCCTGTTAAATCTTTTTCTCATTGTAATCAAACCGCACTAGTTTGTTTGGAACCAGCTCAGACGTTATCAGACTGGTTCTTTTGGTGTTCTCACCTGCATAAAGGAGGAAAACATAGCAGTGTTTGGAAAGTATGGAACTCCTACTTGAAAGAAACATGTTATAGGTGCTGTATACGGTATTTACTGTATATGTAACTTGCTGTACTGGTAATACCCTTGGATTTTTGTAAAAGACTGACATTTCCGCGACACAACCATGCCTATTTCTCAAATAAACACTTCTTAGCTGCAGGGAAACACCTTTTTCCTGAATCATGACTGGAAAGAGTTAACCAGCCTAGCTATAGAGACTTTCTTAATGCACTCATCACTCAACGAGCGTCTGTCTTTCTGCTTTACATGGCAAATGGAGCGAGGAGACGAGATGGGGAAAGGCAGAGAGTGAGTAAATATAAGAGTTAAGCACAGGTTCCAGACTGCGAATGTGAAAGAGGCAGAACAAGAGCAGACAGAGTGGCTTGAAGAGGAAAAGTAAAAGTGAGTATGTGCAGGTACAGAAAAGGAACCGAATGGAGGTTAAATGACAGAAAAACAACCGAGCGAGCAAGAGACTGAGGAAGTGTGATAGCTATGATGACTTTTTTTTTTCCTGAAACAGCCAAAAACAAAATTGACCTTGTTTTCCAACACAGTTACATAAACTGTAATCTTTTTTTCATCTCATTTGTCAGTGGTCTGCTGCTTCACACACACAAACACACACACACACACACGTGCACACAGTCTGCCAGAATTTAGGACGCATATTCACATTGCAGAGTGAAATGCATCCTGCTGAACCAGAGCAGGAACTAGAGAAACACAGGACAGGAAGGAAAGAGGAGTGCATTATGTAACTACCCCTGGCTGCTTATCAGTCATATGAGGAGAAGGCCTGCTGTGGGTAATCATGTTCAAATGTTATCAGACATTTCATGGAGGGAAGATATGGAGTCAGACTGAGATCTTTAATAGTGAGAAGAAAGAAAATATCACAAGGTGAGTCTTTAGTGAGTTGCAAAAATATTTATATATTTCAAACAAAACTGATGAACTTTCACTTTTTGCAGTACTCAATTTTAGCGTAACCTATTTTTGTTATCTTTGGTATTAAATTTGTTAATGGTAGTTAGTAAACTCCGTAGCCAAAAGTTAACAACTACAGATGTTTTTTGTGCAGTGCCACAAGTCTCTGCTCATGCGTTACTGTTTTTCCCCCTAAACAACGTCTCCAAAAGAAGGCAAAACTGAGGCGTAAATAAACATAAGAAATGCCAAGGGACAACATACTGCAAAAAAGTCAAATGCAAAGTAAAAGTCTTACCAAAAAAGGAAAAGTGATCCTCATTTTTGTAATATCCGAATATTTAAATACTATAACTAAAATCTATATATAACTCACTGAGGCTTGTTTTCTTTTTTTCTCCTCTTTACAGTAGATATTGTGTAAAAGGAAATGCAGGAGGAGAGCTTTCGTTTTGGTTACTGGGGTTAAGTTTGTGATTAGGTTTAGGTGTTGCGTAAGCATTAGTTAGCTGCATTAATAATTACAGTATGACAATGGAAGGACCTCATAAGGACAGAGTGTGTGTATACACTTACTTATTTTGTGTATATGTGTGGCATTCAAAAGGTAATGTCCATTCCTATACATCTCCAACACCTTTTCAAGGTGAGCTAGAGTTTCATCTGTGTCCCAGAGAAGCTCTCCTAAACACACACACACACACACACACACACACACACACAAAGTTAACATTTGTTCTGCATACCCTAAAGCTTCTCTGTTTATGGAAAAATAATCACATGATAACATGCACAAAAAAACAGTAAATTAGTTGAGAGTGAGCTCTTTATGATACAGCACTTTATGAAACACTGATATCATCAGCACCAAGCCCACACACAGCACACTACCCGCATCGTAACGGCCTGTTGTGCCTCAGAAAGGCAGATTTCAAACCCTATGTGACATTCCATCAGCCTGATGAATAAGCTGAGCGTACACACAAAACATGGGAAGGGATACACAGGAGGAGAGAGAGAGAGAGAGAGAGAGAGAGAGAGAGAGAGAGAGAGAGAGAGAGAGAGAGCTAGCTAAATGAAGAAAAACATCCCAAAGGGGAAAGAGAAACAAGTAGGATTCAGGTTCTAGCTTGTACCAGCAAAGTGTGTGAGAGAGAACATACTGACCTGTAGAGTTGACGATGTTGGCGAGGAGAGGCCTCAGGGCTGAGGGAGCACTGTGCGGAAGCAGATAGGTGAAAAAGAACCTGGAGACAATGGTAAGTAGAAGAATTACTGTAGCTACAATACAGCAAAGAATAAATACTCATACAGCTCTCATGAGTACATATTGCGTATCTCATATTGTGTCAGCTGTAATAAAGAAAGCAGTCTCAAACTTTTGTAGCCAGGGAACTCTTTGAACTATAAATTAAATTCCATGGCCAGATACATATTTATTATATGAATAAAATTTAAATGTGTACAATAATACAGCATGTCCCAAAAGTCTCCATACATACTGGAAAATAATGCTTTTTAGCAAAATGTCTTCCAAAAGTTTTTCATACTTAGTTTATATTGTATAATGTTATGTTATGTCATTTTTTTCTCTTCAGATAGCCTTTAAGAATGCCTTTGACAAAAGAAAAACACATAGAAATTATTCTCATGGCTGGATCAGGAAGTTGTCGCAAGGTTGCACTGAACTTTAACACTTTAACAAGAAACATGGCAAGAACATCACATAAGACATTGTTGCCAAACTTAGCAACAAATTCAATAAGACTGGAAGTGTTCCGGACCAACCGGGAAGTGGACGTCCATGAACATCCACTGATGAAGGCACAATTGACGTGGTGTTGGCAAACACAGTCCCCTATGTATGGAGACTTTTGGTACATCCTTGTAGATCGTGATTAATACAATCATACAATATGTATTGGAGTCTTTTTGGAGAGCTTTCTATTCCTGAATTTCCATCAGCAGAGCATATTAAGTGCAAGTTAAAATTATTTACAGGCCAAATTGTTTGCATTATTGAGGTTTGGATTAAACCCATTCAATTCAAGTGACCACTCAAATATGCTAATAACTATAAGAAGTCAGTAATAAATATAATCATTTTGATAATGATAGGTTGTGATTTCCAGCACTGCAACAAAGTGGGGGAAAAAAGGACCTCCTGGCTATGTTTCACAGACCCCATTTTGAGAAGCACTGTAATACAGAGCTAACTGAACATCATAATTGCTTCAGTTCAGGTCCATGGCTGGTGCTTACCTGTAAGCATTGTATAGATTCCTCTTCTCGTTAATACCCTGGCAGTAGCCGCTGCTGCACGGGAGGGTAAAGTTGCGAGCGGGGAACTCTAGGAGGCAGTCGGCAGGTGAAGAAGCTGAGCATGGTGTGTCCTCCACACTGGCGTCATCTAGGTCGGTCACCTTTAGTTCTCCATCCACCAGTACAAACTGCCTGGGCCTGAAGTCCAGCAGGGTGAGAGAGCCGAGTGGCGAGTGGGCCAGGTAGTGTAGCAGACGTGCCAGACTCAGGCAGATCTACAACACATTGTGAGGGAGAAAATATCAGTTTTGTTCTTCCAGATTAAATCACATGTGACTTAAGTCCTTCATCTTTAGTACGCACAAACCTTTTGTTTAGTCACTCTCTAAATGGGCTATACTCAATACATAATGTGTGTGTGTGTGTGTGTGTGTGTGTGTGTGTGTGTGTGTGTGTGTGTGTGTGTAAATCTTTTATCTCTACAATCTCCCAAAGTACCACTTCAGTGTGTATATGCAATCGTATGTATATGTGGGTGCCCCAGTGATTAGCACTACTATTGTGCCCAAGAGTGTTAGGGGTCAGATGAGGGCAAGTGAGACTGGGGCCATTGGTGTTGAAGAAGAAAAATGTCACACAAGCAGTATACAAATCCCCATTAACAATAGAGCATGGTGAAGCAGGAGGAACAGAGCAAAGGAGAAGGGAGTGGGTGAACACATCGCCTGCTTTACACACCAGACAAAACCTGGTTTTAATGTACTCAGGATTAGGATGCACTTAAATGGGCTGGGCACTGTCCAGTGAACTGTGTATGTGGGTTGTGGGTTTTTTTTTCTTGATGTAATCAAGCAAAGGTTTGGTAGAACTGGGAGAAAAAAAATGGAATTGGAAACCAAAAAATGGTTGCTTCTGTTGGAGCAGACATTAATAAACATTCTGAGATTATGGAAACAAATATACTAGGAGACTGTTTCAATCTCTTGTGCATACAAATACTTGGAGTACTGTATATGTGTGCATGCTCAAAGCAACTGCACAGAAATGTAAATCGATGCGTGCACATTTTTATTTTCAGAGCAGGTTTAATTGAAAAGTCCACGTGTCGCACTCTGACTCCGGGGCCGTGACCGTGTGCAGTGGTTTTGAAAGCCTTCATCATTGTGCACAGGAAATGGCTCTGGATGTAAATGAGCCGTTTGGTAGTCAGCAGTTTCACCGTCGTCCCCAGAGCCTATTAGTTCCTCATATGCAATTCAAATGTTCCTAAAGCCTTGCTGTAGTGGTTTTCTTTTGTTCAACGTGCACATGGCTGGACGGTGCTTCCCGAAAAAGATTTGGAGGCAAATTGTGGATATTCAAATAAGGTTGCTTCACGTTGTATAATGGAATCAGTGAATCAGATATGACTTCTTATGATATGAGTGAATCAGGTTGTTAAAGCTGAAGTCAATTTAAAGCCATATTGAATCATTTGTTCAGTCAATTACTGTATGTCTATTAAATGAACATAGGATACTCAGTACAAATAAGTAATATGAAAAAAGTCATTTATTTTTCCATGATATACAGTACTGTGCAAATGTTTTAGGCACATGCAAAGAAATGCTATAAAGCAAAGATGGCTTAGAGCAGTAAACAGTAGTAAATGAAACAAAGTCAATATTTGGTGTGAGAAAAAAATTCAAATTCAAATAAAAATAGTAGTCTCCGGTACAATTAGTGCAGTTTTATAAGGAAATGAGCTGGTAAGTTTCACAGTTCTTCTGGAGACTTTGACTTTCGCACTCGCTTCTTATTTTTTTGCAGCAAAACCCAGCAGCCTTCATTGTGTTTTTTGTCTGAAAAGTGTCTCTTACGTAATATGCTGCTTTCTTTAATGACATACAAACATTTTTCTGTAACTTTTAATTTTGTGCTAGAAAACAAATGTCTGGGAATCTAAAATGTTTTTTGTACTAACTTGATAATGTAGAAGTCATCAAATAAAAAATCTATAACAAAGTTTTTCTTAAAAGAAATAGGGTGCCTAAAACTTTTGCGCAGTACTGTATATCACAATATTCATGTTTGCCTGAACAGAGGGCCAGCAAAACAGTAACAATGTTTTTAGGAAACATGTAAAACTATGGTATAAATGATTTATTTGTATTCACTGTGAACAAAAATAGACGACATAACGTACAGTATTTACAATTTAATTGAAGGAAGGAAAAAGTAGCTTTTGATGCAAAAATATAATCTATAGTCCAGTCAACTATTTGTTACTGTGAATAACAGTGGAATCAGTCAGTGATTTAAAAGATCTGATAGTATAAAGCTATACTGTATAAGTGTATTGTAGCAGAATTTATCACAATGTTGTTATGATGTCATCATATCGACCAACTCAAATGTTCATACATTCATATACATAATACCTTTTAGATGCTTGTTTTGCAAGGAATAACTAACTACATTTTATTGTTAGCTAAGGCAAAATGTAAGGCAAAAATTGTCACATTTTGCTTATAAAATCACTTGTCAGTAATAGATTTTAAAAGCCCGTGACAAATCACAAATTCAGAGCCGCTTTTTTCCACACTCACTACAATCAAAATTGAAATTTATCCCACATTTTTTCTCTCTAAAAGCCTTTATGATTTGGACTACTGGAAATTCAGTCACTGTTACTGAGATGTCAGGAAATGGAGCAGGAAAGTTAGCCTGGCAAATATACTTTACAGAATACGAAGGTATGTGCTGCAGAGGTTCAGTTTCAGGGCCTTTCATCTGAGGAACATTAGGACTGGCAATGCAAAGCCATTCTCGAACCTGAAAAACAATCGGAGTGTTGAGGGGCTGACGAGTCCACACTGAGTTCAGTGTGAATTGCTGTGCTGAGTCATATACTGCTGTGATGACACATAGATGAGTGCGGCGCACTCCACCGAAATGCCTTCCGTGTGCTTCCGCTGCAGGCTGTGTGGTGTGTGTGTGTGGTGTGTGTGTGTGTGTGTGCATGTGACTCTGAATCTACAGCTCTATATACTTAACGGCTGCATGATATGGACATAAATAGTATATCGTAATTACAGTGCTACACACACATCGCAATCACATTATTCCTTTTAATATACTGAACCAAACTGATGAACTCTTGATACGACATGTTTAAAAAAAAAAAATCTTTGTGGCTCAAAAACCCACAGAACACAGTTTAAAAATTCTGCAATGTCAATGATACAAAGTCGATACATTGAGTCTATTCATACCACGGCACTGTTGAATTTTCTTTTGATTGATCAGGAGGTTTCTATACCAACACAGCTCGGACAATAGTGCCCGCTGCTAGGTAAACTGGTCCTTCTAATACATTATTGTTCCTCTAGTAACTTGTATGGAGGGCATGCAACATTAGCAGATTTTTTTTTTTAAATGTGTGTAATTGTAATTGTAATATGGTGAAGGTTTCCGTGAGAAGATGTTTACTGAACGCTTTTGGAAGGAGAACTTCAGCACTTCAGCAGTCAGAGCTACGGCTGTAACTTTAACTTTATGGGAAAGTCTTCAGGACAGAGAGCTTTTGTTGTTTTTCAGTAACATAGGCTGTTGAAGGAATGATTTTTATAGCTGTTATAACATGACAACAGGAACTGATTTGTTCTGGATGTTCCAGCATTAAATGGAACTATAAAAGGATAGGAAGTTTGATATGTAGGTCTTTAATTAACAAAACGTGTACTCTTTGGCAAATTGCTGTGGTATGAGAGGAATAAAGCAGTTCGGTGCATGCTATGACTGAAAAATAATCAACTTCTGGCTGGTAACAGTAACTCTGCTTCACATCAGCCCAAAATCACACCACCACACTGTAGATTACAACAGCTGGTCCCAAAATTATAATATGGATTTTTTTATATTATAATTTACACAATACTACTAGAAAAATTATAATATAGAGCTAAATTAAATGGTACATAGTGCTTTATAAACTGAAGTAATTGCTGTAGAGTGAAAGGCACTGTGCTGTGAGGTTATACTCTGGAGCCATTACTTAATTCCTCAACAGGAGCGTCGCTGGCCACAGGAAGTAATAGGAAATTATATTCCTGGCCTGCAGTAGTGAGGGCAAGCTGTAGGGCCAGCTGGGTGATACAGTATCTATGCCACACGTCAAGAGGGAAAGGAAGTGGCAAAGATGCCGCATGCTGGATGTCATCCGGTCTACCAGAGCCCCTTCCTCTGAACCGAGCTCAGCAGAAAGCACAGCACGGAAACCGAATCTCCGTCTCACACTGCAACCAGACCTGACTTTACACAGCTAATTTACTGTAACTGCACTTAGTTTGATCTGCATATAAATCTAAGACAATTAACATCAACATGTCTACATGTAAGGAGTGTAAGGACATTTCTTTTTTTTTTTTGCGTGTGGTTCAGTATGTACAGTATGAGCAGTTCCCTGAATCCCCTCCCACTCTTCCTCCTACAGCAGACACATTCTTGATGGAATGTGTGATATGGTGCAGACGCAGACACACACTCACTCTAAACCGCTCTTCCCAGGGTGTCTGCAGCAACTGGATCATCTCTAGAGGGCTGCCCAGCTCCGTGATAGCTGTCACCGTGTCCTTTATATCACTGCTGTCCTGGTAGCAGTAGCCATACAGCTGTGGGCGAGAGAGATAGAGAGAATGCAGGGTGAGTGAGAGAGAGAGAGAGAGAGAGAGAGAGAGAGAGAGAGAGAGAGAGAGAGAGAGAGAGAGATATTAGACTGTCAATCTGGTGAGATAACAGCACTGTGTAGAATTTCACTGTTTTGACTCAGACGGGGAAGATTTGTGCGTGTGTGTGTGTGTGTGTGTGTGAGTGTGTGTGTGTGTGTGTGTGTGTGACACTGGTGAGGGCAGACCAGCGGAGTGAAGTATCAGATTAGAGATAAGAGTAAATCAGTACCATGCTTTAGAGTGAACAACTGGCATGGGTGAAGTACAATGAGTCAGTACTATTAGGTATGGAAATTTAATTAGGAAGCTAGATCATATGAGTGTGTGTAAATCGAGTGCATGGGGTGGGGGTAAAGGGTGTGTGGAGGGGGAGTGCAGAGTCACTAAGTGTCCTTTTCCCCCCATACTGCTGAGGCATGCATGCCGCTGCATTTGGCGCTTTGCTTACAGAAACATTTTCTTTAGCTAATTTGAGCCAAAGAAGCTAGTTAAACTTAAACAGCATGAAATTTCATCTGGAAGCAAAAACAACCCGTGGCAATGTGACCGACCCGTACCACCACCAGAGTCTCTGGCTACAAAGGGGAAAATGCCGACCATGTTTATTAGCAGATCAGAGACTGTCTTCTTCCTCACTCTTTTTTTTTTTTTTTTTTTTTTTTTTTTTTTTAGTGGTTGGGTTAAGTTCACCTGGTTTTGTAATCAAATCCTCTAAAGACAATTAAAGCATAGAGTTCTCTGTTGCACTGTGTGTGTCAGTGTGTGTGAGTGTGTGTGTGTGGATGTGTGACTAATTTTAGGAGGGAACGCATACGCAGTGCTGCAGTGCTATACTCTCACACCAGTCTGGATAACATTCTGCCTGTGAACATACTGACACCTGCAAACAGAATGTAAACATCTATTCCTGGAGTAACACTCCTCTATACACGAACGATTCACTTACATCTGACACAATAGTGAAGATGCTAGAAATGACAGTGCCAACGCCATGTATCAGAAGGTGCGTCCCAAATCGGATAATTGTGCACTATTTGATGGCATTTTGTAGTATAAATTGTGTGAGTAGTGTGTTCGCACACTTCATGGACTCAACGGTCACAGTTTTGCTTACGAATCGGGAAAGGGGTGGAGCTACCAGACACTGACGCTGGCTCAAATTTGCTCAGAATCTAAAAAGGTCATGTTGGACATATAAGGTAACATTGACATAAACAGTAAAATGGAGAAATTCATTTTCGTTGACTCTGGGTATCCTGTTATCGCATTAAGTGCTGTGCCACGTTATTTGCCATCGACTGGGAAACGGCTTATACTTCCGGGTAGTAAAAAAAAACTTTAGTATTCCATTTGAGACTATACTACTCTTCTAAAATTCATACACTAGACGGTAGAGTACATAGTGCATAGTGTACTGTATAATACATCATTTGGGAAACAACTTTAGTCTTGCTACCAAGTAGTAGTGCCAAGTACACCCAATCTGTAGCAGTGGATGTCCTTCAACACACACATGCTCACAAAAACACACACTGGAAGGACATCCACTGGTATGGATTGGGTGTGCTTGGTGCTTGGTAAACTCATTTTTAGCCTGTGTGTGTGTGTGTGTGTGTGTGTGTGTGTGTGTGTGTGTGTGTGTGTGTGTGTGTGTGTGTGTGTGTGTGTGTGTGTGTGTGAGCGTATGACAGTCATGTGGCTTGAAAGGAAAGCACTCTGGGCAGAGGCTGGTGGAAAGCCCTTGTCACACCACACACTTTCTCACTCAGTTCTGTTCAGCTCATTTGAAAATTTTGAGTCAACTGCTATAGCAAATATTGTCAGTTTTGCCTTGGTGTGGTGTTTGATCAATGCTTAATGGTCTACCGGACCTGATAAAGTATCATAGTGCTGTTGTGACATGCTAAAAAAAGACGGAAGGTGCTGATATAAATATTGGATGAGCTTGATCTGATGTCTGATGACTACTACTAACAGGCTAGTGGCAGATGTGGAACCAGAGCCAGGGCCCTATTCATGATTAGACACTTTCTAATGTTTATTATCAACATATGTGTGTGTGTGTGTGTGTGTGTGTGTGTGTGTGTGTGTGTGTGTGTGTGTGTGTGTGTACATGTTTATTTGTGTGCATTCCTACTGGTGAAGCAATCTTGTGACTGACTGTGTGTGTGTGTGTGTGTGTGTGTGTGTGTGTGTGTGTGTGTGTGTGTGTGTGTGTGTGTGACTCCACAGTGTTGTGTAAGGAAGATAACATGGAGGAGCTGTGGATGTCTGCTCGACCACATGGTGCCATTTTGTCTGAACTCAGGTCAAAGGTCCTGTCTGTTTACTATGAGCGTCGTTGCATTTCTCCAGTCCTGCTCTGTGTCTGTTTTTTTTTTACACCAGTGAATTAAAATGCAAGAAACCAAGTGTGAATTATCACAATTTTAATGATCCTCTTACAAACTATCTGTTGCTCTGTGAAGTGATTGCAAGAGAATATTCCTCAAATCCATTTTGTTTGTTTCCATCTGGTACATGCAACACTCCAGGGAAAGTGTCATGAGCACTCAAGACACACGATGAAAGCTACGTCTTGGCTTTAAACTAATTTACATTTTTGGTCCAGAAACTCCTAAAAGAAACACAAGGCCTAGTCACGGGTCTAATCCAATTTAAGCTGTTAGCTGTGAGGATAAAATCTCCAGCATTAAATGGAAAGAAAACACAAAAGCAAAATGGCCTTTATTTCTGTTCTGTATGTTTAAAATAAGCGTCAAAGTGTTGCCTCTTTCCCTGTCCCAAAAGCAAGCTTTCCCTGGTTGAGAGAAGAAGACTGAGGGGGAAAATGAGCATGAAAAGCTCAACAAGGAAAAGAAATAGAGCTTGTGTTTTCACAAAGATTAGTGTATATCTGAGTGTATTATTCATTAATCATACAGACTGTCCCAAAAGTCTATACATAGGGGACTGTGTTTGCCAGCACCACGTCGGTCGTGCCTTCATCAGTGGATGTTCATGGACGTCCACTTCTCGGTCGGTCCACAACACTTCCAGTCTTTTTGAATCTGTGAATAAGTTTGGCAACAGTCTCGTGTGTGATGTGCTCTCCACGTTAACCTTGCGATCCAGCCATGAGAATGATTTCAATACGTTCTTCTCATGTCAAAGGCATTCTTAAAGGCTATCTGGAAAAAGTGTATAATATAAACTAAGTATGAAACATATTGGAAGACGTTTTCCGAAAAAATGTGTTAATTTCCCCTACGTGTGGAGATATTCAATATCATGTCTAATCTGTGCTTTCTATTTCAATCAAAGAAGTGTTTTTCCAGATATACATTTTATACAAGTTTTATTTTTTATCCATAATGCATTATGAATTTAGGAGCAAAAGCAGCATCTCACAATTGCAAATGCATAGGATATCCATGGTAGGAAAAGTTATAAATATGCAGGGTTAGTACTTGGCGCTTTTGTGAGAACTCAAACACAATCACGCTCACACTTGTCAAACTTCCTGTAAATTTTGTGTGACACTAGGTTGGAAAAACACCTACAATCACTGTACCTGTTATGACATTTTCACATTTAACGGAATGGGCAAAAGTTATGACACGTTAAATCAAACTTTGTCGCTTTTTCCAGACTTCTGTATCTCACTTTCCACAGTGCACAGCCAGAAAGCGTCTTGTTGCTGTATGATCGATACAGTAGACGCATTCACCCTTAGTACAGGTGCTAATACTAAAAACCATGGACAGGACAGACTGCACAAGAAGCTCACTGGATGTAAAGCAAATGAAAGAAGCCAAACTGTATCTACAAGCGTTTATCTACCCAACTGCCAACTGTACCAACCCAGACTGTACGCCAACGCTCCAGGGCCTGCACAAAAGCATTTCTGTATGAAGTGTTATTAATTCGTAAATACACACTTGGCCTGACAGGCTCGGCGCACGTGCAAACATGGACACGTCCGCCTCTGCCACACTCTTTTAACAAGGGCACCCTGGCGGCGCATCAAAACGGCCACAGGGATGGTGATGTTTGTGTAATGGGACAGGCCAATGGTAGCCAGGTGTGCACGGCTCTGGGTCAGTGAACGAGCAACTGTCCATTAGAACAAGAGGGGCTCAGAGACGCGAGCGTGATCCTAACTGCATGACCCATGTGGGTGGTGAATTATTGCTGGGATGAGATTCAAGCCTGCATTAAGTGTGTGTGGCGTGTGTGTGAGAGAGAGTATGTGTGAAGGTGTGGATGTGAGGGTATAATTTGGTGCCCTATTTTCATCAGAATTTGGATGAAACGCTGCTGGAAAAACCTCTGAGTCAGTTCTACCTCAGTGGAAAACTAAACTTTACATATCACTGACTTACTGTGCTTTTAATAGAGAGGTTTTTTTTAATCATTAAAACTTATTTGCTGAAGGATGCAAGTGCTTGCAAAAGTATTAAATATGTGCATAAACACATCATGCTTTCTCTCTACCGCCCCTTTAAACCAGATTCGGCAAGATTTTCTAATTAGTACGGTTCTCCCTAAGGACAAATCCTTAACAAACGCCACTTAATAAAATCCAGCGGAGCTAAAGCAGTCATGATGACAGCATCTAAATGAAATCTCTTCACCTATAAATATTTGCACAACACACCCCCCCTCCTCTCTCTCTGTCTTTTTGGAATCTGGAGCTGTGAACTGAACCACTGAAAATAATAAGGATCTTTAAGAGCTTGTGTTAGGAAAATGCGAGATAGAAATCAGCGTTCTCCTGAAGCTGCCTCTGTAGCCAGAAAGTCTACTCAAACAAACAGTGTGGAGCAGAGACACAGAGCAGGGCAGGAACATAACGCCTAAAAGCAATTCACGCCCGTCCTGAGGAGAGCTCTTGTTGAGTAAGCACTTTCGTTCGGGAATTCCGGGAGGTTTAATGGTTGTCAGTGCATCTTTGCTTATCATGGAATGCTTATCGTGACATTAAGGAGATGCATTGCAGTTATAAGTCGGTAGATTTGTCGATGTTCAGACAGGCAACTTAAATATGATTTATAGTGTGCCCAGTTTCAGTAGGAAAATAACTGAAAATAAACAAACAAATAAATAAATAAATAATGTTACAAAAATCCCAAACAGATTTCTGGACATACATGTCAGTTTCAAATTTCATAGGAGTTTTTTGTGTTTATTATTATTATTATTATTATTATTATTATTATTATTATTCAGCATACAGTACTTGGTGATGTACTTTCTCAACAGAGATTGGTGACAAAAACATGAATAAAAAGCACCATGAAGGCAGGTCAGGAAAAAAAACCCAACATAAAATGTGTAAAATATAATCCACAGTGAAATCCTCACGTTTGTAGAACAATTTTCTTGCCCTGTACTAGTCAGCGTATACACCAACAACGATCTACGTGGATCAAACTAATCAAATCTAGTTACTGTGCAGTGTGGACACTCAGTATACACAATCAGATCTGAGAAATAAATGCTATTTGATCTGCTATGTAAAGGAAAAGACTTAGGAACAAATTTTTAAAAAAATGTTAAGAAAGAAAATCCAAGCTTTTTTTTAAATAAAGTTGTTTTCAGTTTGTTTTTAATCTTAGTGTTGCAGTGTTTTTTCAAGTTCATCTGATTAAATTAAGAGGATAGAGTATCATGTACAGGGGTTAGACTGAGATTTAGCACTGGGGGAGCTTTACTTCTTTCAACGGTGCCAACGGTGTGTAACATTCAATTTACATACAGGGTTTTAACATTAATATCATTCAAATATTGACTACGTAGAAATATTTTTGACGTGTGTTTCTATCTTGAGGGCTTGATTTAATTCTGTACAGTCTGTTGGCCAGACTTTAAGTTTTCAGTTTTGGCATCAACATTATAGGAAAATATATTCAAATTATTTTCTAGCAAAGGCACATGATACAGTAACACCTGTATAACAGCAAAATAAAGAAATGTTACTTTATTGATATATGCAGCAGTTAATAAGTTCAGTCAGTTTCCTTGACTGAAGGAATGCATGTATGTATAATTTTCAAATGAAAGCTTTTCTCTATAAAGTAACTTGAAAGTAGTACATTATTATTATTATTATTATTATTATTATTATTATTATTATTATTATTATTATTATTATTATTATTATGTGCCTTTGCCAGAAAACAATTCAAATATATTTTCATATGATGTCAATATTAATATTCTTATTGTCGCCATTACATTTTAATGTAACTGTGAATTACGTTATTATTTATTATTAAATCTTAAAGCTCCATTTGCGGTCTACATAAGCAAATAGTGCCCGAGATCCGCTCCAGCACTTTTACAAAATTAGTAGAAATGAATGCTTTGTGCCTGTGATCAATTTTAATCTTGAAAAATACATAAAATTCCAATACAAATCACACTACCCCTGGAATTTTTGAGGCTTTTCTCTTTTTTTTTTTAAACTTCCTTCCTGTGGAAGTGGGAGGTTAAAGTGTTAACCCGTGTTTAATTACAGAGAGGGCTCAGGCTCAGACTTTGGCCCCTCTCACGTCCTTCTCCCTGCAGAAAACAACCCTGGGGGTCTCTGTGTGCAGGACATCTAGCTTTCACATTAACACTAGCTGCTTAATGATTACCTGTCTCTCAGCGTGCTTGTGCATGTGTGTGTGTGTGTGTGTGTGTGTGTGTGTGTGTGTGTGTGTGTGTGTGTGTGTGTGTGTGTGTGTGTGTGTGTGTGTGTGTGTACTTCGCAGAGGACGTAAAGTATATATAATCTGATATAAAAAATGTAAATATATTTCCAGTACAAAGCCCCTGATCAGCCCACCAAGAAGTGAAGTAGAAACACCTCAACCCATTATCTCGTGCGCACATACACTCACACACACACACACACACACACACACACACACACACACACACATATTCACCCAATGATCTTTTGCACCTCAACATGTTCTCATCCTACACACACACACACAAAGCTTCTCTGAGCACACTCAGGCTGCCTCTGGCATTATCTCCATCTCTGATCTCCACCGATCCGTCTTGTTCACACTCACACAAACATGGCAGAGGGCGCGAGAGTCACTCAGCTCTGCCTGAGGCGTAATCACCCCCGACTACTAACCCCCCACCCCCACCCAATGCACGCAACCCACACCACACACACATAGTTCGGCCAGTATCACGTCCACCTATTCATACATCAGGTGTACACTTCCATCAGAAGCAGAAAACTCATAGACACTTCACTTCTTGATGTGCATTAGAGACGTTAACCCCAGACTCTTCGCTCAATCACTACACCCTGTTCTACCTATTTCGGAAAAAGAGAAGGTCCAGTTTAGTGCAGAACCGTGCTACGTGCACTCATATTGAACCCCAGCCTGGTTTTAATCAAGCCATCATATCAGATCTCACCTCTGACCCCCTCGGACTGCGCAATTCTGTCTAACATGCTCCTGCCAAAGAAAACGAAAAGCAACACGTCGAGCCTGGTGAGATCAGGCTTTAGCTCAGGCAGCATAAATCCAGTACTGCATTTGAATGCTTAAAAGTAGATGATAACACTTTAATCTTAATGCTTGTATTATGGAAGTGTCACTCTTAAATCACTTGCTTATAATTTTAAGAGTATTATTCGAAAAATATTGCTGGCATATTTAGCTGATGTGTCAGCAGCCACAGGCGCTGCTCTGCTCCGAAGCATGCGGTTGCAGCTCAAAGACGTGGCAGTGAAATCAGCATGAGTGCTTACTGACGTTAAGTCTGACAATTTATTCCTTAGATGCATCCCTGCATGCTGGTCAATAATTTGTAATATTTCTGACATTTGGTTTGTGTCAGTGTGTAACTAAGTGAGACATAAGGATTATCTCCAAACAAAACAAACAAATGTAAGCATGAGTGGAGTAGCAAAAATGTTTTACAGTCTCAGTTATAATCTAATGAATTAAATACAATTTTAAAAACACACTGTGTATTAACTGATTACAAACAACCAGGAAGAAAAGAGTTACAGTTGACTAAACCGTGCCATATTCAACTGGTATATCCAAAAAGGAAAAAAAAGAAAGTGTGACGAACGGTAAACATGTCTTATCCATGTAATCATAATAGAGTCAAACAAAACCCTTAGATTACAAAATAAGTGTAAAATATAAACAGTACATATCCATTGAAAACAAATTAGACGAAGGGAATATAGACTGTGGCACAAACAGAGCTTAAGACTACAATTAATATTCACCAAGCCAAGAAAAAATTTTCAAAACAGATTTTTGTGTGATAAACTAATTTATTTATTTATGTTTTAACCGAAAATGTGCGTAATTCACAATTCCAGGGTTTATTTAATCCTTAAATCATACTGTAAACAGTGAGAGTTAATTTACCTAACAGACGTGTCAGTTCAGCACTGTAGGTGTTGACTCAGTTAGCAGAGGTGTTAATTCTACACTGTAGGTGTTAATTCTACACTAGGTGTTAATTCAAGACTGTAAAAGTAAATTCAGCTTTTAACGTGTTCAGTCAGCGCTGGGGATTTTGGCTGTATAGGCTGCAAATGACAAACAGAAAATGTGCTCAGAAAAGTTGTACATTACGGCGTCCATTAGTTATGAATCACTGAACTTCTTTCAGAAATATATCTCATAGAATATGACATTCGTGCTTTTTTGATTAAGAAGTTTTTTATTGCAAATAAACAGACGGTTTTAGAATTTTGAAATATGTAAAACTAAAAAAAAGAAATGTTCAACATTTTCAATCATTTATATTCAAGATTCTGCACTAGTTCTAGGTCCCAATTTAAACGTAAGCAAATGTGTGATATTGATCATGTTAACTGCTTTGTACAAACGGTCAGGTTTTCCTCATGTCTAATCTCTTCTACTGAAGCATGCGTTCAGACGACACGCTGATGGATTTGATCTAAAATGGATCATACGATTTTACGCAAACTTGTGGAGTCCATGCCAGCTCGAGTGCTCACCATCACTAAAGCAGAAAGGGGACAAAGTTTCATGCACCCTATTTTTTTTAGTACAAACTTTGTAACAGATTTTTTATTTTATGACGTCTACATTATCAAGTCAGTACAAAAAACTTTTTAGATTCCCAAACATTAGTTTTCTAGCACAAAATTAAAAGTTACAGAAAAATATTTGTGTGTCATTAAAGAAAGCAGCATATTACGTAAGAGGCACTTTTCAGACAAAAAAACACAATGAAGGCTGCTGGGTTTTGCTGCAAAAAAATAAGAAGCGAGTGCGAAAGTCAAAGTCTCCAGAAGAACTGTGTCTGGTTCTGCAAGATGCTCAATAAAACTTACCAGCTCATTTCCTTATAAAACTGCACAAATTGTACCGGAGACTACTATTTTAATTATTTTTTTTTTTTGTCACATCAGATATTGACTTTGTTTCATTTACTAATGTTTACTGCTCTTTATGGGTTTTTTTTTTTGTTTCTTTGTTTTTTTGTTTTTTTTTATGTAGAAACATTTATTTTCTTTATTTTGAAGGCATCTTTGCTCTACAGCATTTCTAAAACTTTTGCACAGTATATATATATATGTGTGTGTGTGTGTGTGTGTGTGTGTTGTAGAAATCCTCCGTATGTTTATGTGCAGCTCTTCAGAACTCTGCAGACCTTTTCAGTGAGCTGCTTATTCCTGAGTGCTGCTGGGTTTAAAGCGTGTTTCTGTTCTCATCAACGCTGTGGCTTTGGGATTTTAATTTACTTGGACTTTTCTTTTGTCTGGGGATTTCCTGCTCTGTGGGTCTCGTGCTGAAGCGATAAGGCGCAGATCATTTAGACTCTGCAACTCTGTGCACCTTCAGTACAAATCCCCGGCGCTGAGTGAACTCCTGTAGCGTCGCATTAATCTGTACACTGTTCATCTGTGTCCTAATCATTCTAGTAGGTTTTAATTCAGCACGGGTTTTCGCCTCTGCGTTTAGCGCATGCGTCTCTCTCTCTCTCTCTCTCTCTCTCTCTCTCACACACACACACACACTGCAATTTAATCACATTTTGTTTACGTTTCGCTAATTAACTATTACCAAGAAACGAAACGCATCACCAACTCAAAGCCAAACCAGTATCCAAAACACTGAGAGGGATGAGGCGGGGAACAAAACACTCCAGACCACTAGCATAACAATCTGTGGCCAAACCCGCGGATCCAGTTCTATCAGTCAGTAGGAATGACTGATAATCGTTATCGCGATATTGGCCTTCAGGAAAAAAAAAAAAATCTCACTAAAATCACTAAATGTTTTATTGCTTAGGCTACTAGATAATTTTCATGCGTGCCAGTATTTTCAGGCGTGTATGTGTGTGTGTGTGTGTGTGTGTGTGTGTGTTTGTGTAGATTATGGGATCCAACAAACTGGTCAAGATAACCAATATCACATCATTAACACTAAAATAGGCCACTAAACCCTAGTATACCCTAGTATTCACGTTATTTATCTACGTTCAGTAACTAGGACTCGTTTATTCACTCTTAATCTTTTTTTTTTATTATTTATTGCTTGATTTAAGAAATCTTGTTGTTAAAAAGGCCCAACAAGTTTCTCCAGTTACGCGCCTCAAGAACCATTTCAGCTCCCAGCTCCAGAAGCTTCACCTCCAGCTCTATTATTAATAGGCTACTATTAAATAAACAAATGGCCTTGTGTATTATCCGCAGGAGCTGAATACACACATTTAGCTGAAGTGTTAGAATAAACCTGTGTGTTCATTTTCACACGCCGTGCGTAAACATTCACACCTCCAATGCTTATTCGGCACAAGAGCTGAAAACAAAGTGATTTATAACGGAATTAACGCAAATAATCAATTGTTAATTTTAACAGAAACTATAAACTGCTATTCTTTTAATCATTTTTTTTAATGGGGCATCTGGTGGTTTTTAATCAGTTGACGAAAAAATTATTTAAAAAAAAAAGATTTCATTAGAAATAAACTAGGTGTAGGTTACTCGGGTTATTAGGTTATTCATTAATTGTCAAATTGTCAGTGGCTGCAGATCAATTACAGCGCCTTAACATAGCTCGGTGCATTGTTTAAAAACAAGAAATAATAGATTTAAAGATTACCTTGAGGATGTTGGGATGTTGCAGTCTCTCCATCAGTGTCATCTCTTTAATGATCTTGAATGAAGCGAGTCGGTAACAGTCCTCAGCTGAGCTGTATCTTTTCACGCAGCTCTCCATGTCGTGACCGCTGAGGTCAACGGATTTAAGAGCCACAGACAAGCTGGTGTTCAACTCTGCTCGGTACACGGCTTTGGTGTAGCCCGAGCCCACAAACTGCACACTGCTGGCCCTCTCCAGAGCCCCGCACCCGAGCGCCCCGTCTGACCCGCGTGCAGCAGCCCGCTGCCTGGCCCCGTTACCGCGTGCGTGATCGTCCTCGCTTCTCTCCGCTGCTCTGTACTCATCCCAGCTGCTCGCCCGCTCAAGATCCATCAGCCGTCTGCGTTCATGCGGTCGTGCGGCGGCATCTTCGACCCGACTTTGGTATCGGAGCACCTCTCCGAGTCTCCCTCGTATCTGTAAGCGAAGGTCGCTGAGCGCCGCAGCGCTGCTGGACTCCGCAATCGATGCGGTTACAGGCGCAAAGTCGTCGCTGACGTGAAGCCGAGATGAACGCGTTTCTATGAAAGAGCGCTGTCGTGCCGCGTCGTGGCTCTGGTGCGGCTCGAATCCGGGCACGAAGAGCACGTTCATGAGCGTGCCGAGACAAAAGGAGAAGCAGAACGCCGCCGCCAACACCGTTTTCCGCCGCTTCATCTTGTTCGTAATTATTATAACCAGCAGAAAATAGCTCGGCTTGCCTCCGCCTAGGAGCCTCGCAGCTCGAGGCAGCCTCGCCGCTCGGTGCTCAATGGTGTAGATGTGAAAGGAGGAAAAAAAATCCACTAAGACGCGGCTCTCTGTATTCGCGGTTGATAGTTGATACAGTGCGCAGGCTATATACGCTCTCACGTCTTCATCTCGCAGTTATGATTTAAGATCCACCCCATTTTAGGACTGATCGCAGTGACACTTGGCTCTTCGGCGCGCGCTCGAGACCCCTCGGCATCGAGGGTCTCCCCTCACGCGTCCGTCCCGTTACAACAAACCCGCGCGCCGAGGTGCGACTCAAACACACGTGACGTCAGCGTGACTGACAGCTGACTCCGGCTCGCGCTGAATGCTGTAGTTTTGTCCTAGGTTCGCATGCCAATAGACCATTTATAGATAGTAACAATGCCGGACTACGATTCCCAGCGTGCATTTTTGCCTTCCAGCGGCAGAGCGAGGGGCGGATCTACAGATTTCTTAAACGGGCTCTGATATTGAAGAAGGGCACAAAAACACACGCCCTGAATCTTTCTATCAGTAAATGAAGATGATAAGTCTTAGGCGACCTCACACATTGTTTCATGCATAAAGTGAGAAATAATTTCACATTATGCATTTTCACATTCTTATGCACTTCCAGGTTTACACCTACAGTCTGGGCTCATAATAATAATAATGATATCTGATAGCATTTTAATAGCATATCTGAACTGCTCTATTAAAGCAATCACTGTGCTTGACCTGTGATATACCCAGCTCCCCAAAGTCATTTTATTCCCGACTGATTCTTGGACTGCATTAGACCTTCGGCTGCTATTCTAAATTAATAGTCCATTCCGTTTTGGACTGAAGTTTTTGCCGTTTGGAAAAAAAGGGAAAAAATGTGTATAATTATGTCTCTGGGGTTCGAGAAGTGAAAGTCTAAATTAAAAACAGACACGAAGCGGGGGGGGGGGGGGGGGGGGGTTGGGAGGGGGGGGCGAGAGAGAGAGAGAGAGAGAGAGAGAGAGAGAGAGAGAGAGAGAGAAATAATGAAATAATGGCACTTGTATGCTTCAGCGTTCTTTAACTCAGACGCGCAACATTCAAATAGCTGTTTATAACTGTATCATAGATAGATAGATAGATAGATAGATAGATAGATAGATAGATAGATAGATAGATAGATAGATAGATAGATAAGATTGAGGACAAAAGTCTTAAAATTCATGCCTGATTAAGTACACATTCCATCCTACAGCTGTAAGTGCGCATTGTGCCTGTGCGTGCACTAATGAGGAGTTACATACAGAGCCGCTATACTAGAGGAGTTTGAGCTGAAGGCCAGTGACGCGGCCATCCATCAGTCCCGCATTACTGCGCTGTTAGCGACTAATTACCCAAAGCAGTGAGAAGGAAAACGGAGCGCAGCGGCCGCCGGTCAGCGGGGAGGCACATGGCCTTGCTATTATTTATAACACTCATTAACATCACTCACATAACTGATGGTAGTTCAGACGAGAAAATTCAGCAATTGAGAAAATTCGAAATGTCTGTTGCTCTCAATTTGTCATGCAGTTATGAGTTTACACAAGCTTCTAGGAACACTCTTTTGAACGTTATGTTATGTTATGTTATGTTATGTTATGTTATGTTATGTTATGTTATGTTATGTAATACAACAGCGCTGTTGAATTCTGATTGGCTGACATAATTTTTTAGTTAATGCACAGCTATATTATATTATATTATATTATATTATATTATATTATATTATATTATATTATATTATATTATATTATATTCGTTAACGTGTCCTTTCCATCAGCCTCTGGTTTAATTTTATATTTATTAATAGGGTATTCTAAACTTAGATACCCTACTAGTCAATTAAAGACGATTAAAATATTATTATTATTATTATTATTATTATTATTATTATTATTATTATTATTATTATTAGCTTTTATTTGTTTATTCATTTTTAAAGCCTAGCCCTTATAGAAAGAAGGGTGAGAGGTTTAGCTCCATCTTCTGGGCATAATAATAATAATAATAATAATAATAATAATAATAATAATAATAATAATAATAATAATAATAACTTATATCTTTAAATGTTCTTTTACAAATGTGATCCACCCTGTGTGAGAATGTTAGTTTTGCTAATGGGATGATGTGCATGATTAATGATGCAGTCTTATCAACTCGCATTACAGTAGAGCTCCAAGGGAGCTGTAATCATGGGGTTCCTTCTCCGAGTAACGTGTAGACCAGATAATCTGTCATACAAATAATGATTAATCATATCATAAAAATAATCTGTAGATTTTAGTATATTAAAACATATATTATTTGGCAGTAGATGGTGGCATAAGGGTGTCTGATCTACTGAGCTACTATAGCAGTTTTGTTTAAAGTCCTTATTCTTAATCTAAAACAGAAATTTCATTCTCAGACTAACTTTAAAACTCCTCGGTGTTATTTTTTCATCATTAACCTACACCCTGTGGCACGAAGTTAGCAGTAAAAGAAAAAAAAAAAAAAAAAAAAAAACACTATTTAATAGAATTAATGCCACTTTACTCTCAGATTAAAAGACTGTTGCATTATTTTTCTATTCAGATTAAGTAACGTGGTCGCTTAGGCAACAAGCCACGCCCACTTTTAATTAGCGTACTTTTTTTAGAAGGTAAATAAAAAGGTATTGGGTGATAATCATCTGTCTACGTTTCGCTTAATATTTCCGATGTCCTCCATTAGAGTTGTTGAGCTCGGGGCGGACAGTGAACACACCGCAGGAAACCTAAAATGCATTAATCCCGTTTAAAGAAGGAGGGCTGTTTCAGTGAACACAATGAATTAAACCTGTGCGCTGTTAAAACTGTGTGCGGAGCCTCGGGTCGCTATTTACAAGCAGACCTACGCGTTTAACATGTGAATTCATTTCTGGGAGAGACTGCAGGATTATGTGACTGAGGAACTACAGACTGACTCAGTCCATGCCTTTGTGTTTGGCTAAACCACGCTGGATTGGGCAGGGGGGGGGGGGGGCTCTGTGTGTGTTTGGGGGGTTGTGGGGGGTTAATCCTTTTACATTCTTTACTCAGTAGGCGTTAATTAGATGCCGTAGGTAACCGCTCCGTACACATTCATTAGGACCGCAGGGGGTTCACTTCATTACTGTAAGAATGCGCCTCAGCCAGAAGCAGTGACTGAAGACGTCAATCAGCAAGGTGCAAATGCACAAGGTGACTGCAGGTTTTACTGGACTTTACACAGCTTATTTATCTACACTTTCACTTGAAACTGAGTTGTAGTTAGTTGATCAGTATCGGTGCGTCTCCAGAGTGCCAGTTTGGGACACTATGTCCCAGTTATCTATATCATGCCTTCTCCATTACACCTAACTCAACTAATAGGTTGAATAAGGAGCTGAATCTAGTTTCAGGTTTATAATGGTGATGTACACCTGCTAGCCTAAAACAGTTAAACAAGCCTTAAGCGTTTAAACGAAAGTTTGCATAGTGCATCACTATGGACAGCATTTAAACAAGTGCAGAAAAACGCATGAAATATGTCATGTTTTGAAAACAACTATTAGCCTACATCAATTATAATACACTGAAAAAATAATTCATGGATCAACATATTTAAATTAAGCGCAGGATTTCCTCTTAACTAAAAATAAAAATAAAAATAAAAATAAAAGTAAAAATAGTAGTCTCCAGTACAATTAGTGCAGTTTTATAAGGAAATGAGCTGGTAAGTTTTATTGAGCATCTTGCAGAACCAGACACAGTTCTTCTGGAGACTTTGACTTTCGCACTCGCTTCTTATTTTTGCAGCAAAACCCAGCAGCCTTCATTGTGTTTTTTGTCTGAAAAGTGTCTCTTACGTAATACGCTGCTTTCTTTAATGACATACAAACATTTTTCTGTAACATTTAATTTTGTGCTAGAAAACAGATGTTTGGGAATCTAAAATGTTTTTTGTACTGACTTCATAATGTAGAAAACATAAAATAAAAAATTTTGTACTAAAAAAAAAAGTTTGTACTAAAAAAAAATAGGGTGCCTAAAACGTTTTATATACACAGTACTGTGCAAAGGTTTTAAGCATTTCATTTATTACTGTTTACTGCTCTTTATGGTATTTTTTATTTTTTAATGTAGAAACATTTAATTTCAAGAAGGCATCTTTGCTTTACAGCATTTATTTGCATGTGCCTAAAACATTTGCACAGTACTGTATATCATGGAAAAATAAATGACTTTTTTCATATTACTTATTTGTATCCTATGTTCATTTAATAGACATACAGTAATTGACTGAACAAATGATTCAATATGGCTTTAAATTGACTTCAGCTTTAACAACCTGCTTTATATATATATATATATATATATACTATAGTGTAATTACTATTTAGACAGTTATTGGACTTGGTTCAGAAGTCTCAGCCTGAATGACAGAGAAATAAGGAGTCAAAGAGGCAATTGATGCCCCATAGCCTCTTCGATCCAGAGCCCTTCACCCTCTGCCCACTATTAATAAGGATGTATTAATTCCCACCCACACTACAAAAAAAAACAAATTAAAATTAAAAGTTAATCAAAATGAGGCTGAATTTCAAAGAAAAAAAGGCATGCTCGTATGAGAAATATATAGAGAGTACAATCATGTATATGCTAAAATATACTGTATATGTGCAGAAGAGCTATGCTCAGTGATAGGCAACACAGATCATGCAGGCAACAGTCATCAATACTCTCAAGACTCTTTCTTTTAAAGTGAAGTGTAAATGTATAGTTTTAGAGGTCAGGTAGTGGTGAGAGGTTTACTAGTAGGCTATAAATGAGAAACTGGAGAAAGCAGTAGGGATTTTAAAGTAAGTATTTTTAGGGAATTTTTTTTTTTTCAACTGATTTATTTGTCTTTGTACGAAACTTCTTGCAGAGCTGCTGCACATGTGGCTGTGGTTTCTGAACTGCTTAAGGCTTTTAAAAAGTTTTTTAATTTGTTTTTTTGTTTCCCTTTCATAGTTTTCAATAGGTTTATTTTGTTTCCCTGAATGTGGCACAAAAGAACCCAGAAGTATGCTTTGGCATTCACTGTGGAGTGCAACTCCTTCAAACACATTTAATTTCAACCAAAATTCAGCACCTCACAAGGAAAATTAATCATTCCATAAATTGAGTTATAATATTTATTCATTGTGATGTTAAAGCTTTTTAATTCACACTGCCTATGATTTATTTCACATTAGCTAGGACATCATTCATTCAGTGGAAGGGGGAATTTAATTTCCATCCATTCATTTTTCGTACTGCTTATCCTGCACAGGGTCATGGAGGAGCCTGGAGCCTATCCCAGGGAACTCGGGGCACAAGTCGTGGGACACCCTAAGACGGGGTGTCAACCCATCACAGGGCACAATCGCACACTCATTCACACACTACGGGTAATTTGGAAATGCTAGTCAGACTACAACGCATGTCTTTGGACTAGGGGAGGAAACCGGAGTACCCAGAGGAATCATCCGAAGCACAAGGAGAACATGTAAACTCTGCGCAAACAGGGCGGAGGCAGGATTCAAACACCCAACCAAGGAGGTGTGAGGCAAATGTGCTAACCACGAATAAGTAAATATACTGTATAATGCAAATTGTCAGTATTGGACCGTCAGATGCATTAAAATGCATTACCATTGTATACAATCAAATAAGAAAGTAATAAACGCTGGTATTTTAAAAGTGGCACCAGTTATAACACTTCAGTGAACTGTACATTTTTAACTTCTCTTCAGTTCTCCATTGCCTTACATTTAAACAGATGCAGAGCATGTGACAGACATGAGAGAGCACAGTCTGTGTTACAGAACAGCCGAAGACTGAAGACTGTTGAGGGCACAAACACAACAGGATTTGTAAAGTCATGATCAGTTCCCCAGGAATTAACGGACTTTCTTATTTAATCTGTGAAAATAACCAAAATACTCTCCTCTGTATATCTTCTACTGACCAAGAAACAACTGCAAATAACTGTAGGGGACCCTCTCACCAGTGATTTTTTTCAAGTGGGCCAGTGGTTCATGATGCAGATGGTGTTTGAACATGGTTGAGTGACAACGGGTAAAAAAACCACAAACCCTGAAAGCACTTAACAACCTTAGAGAGATGGAAACATGAATAGTTGAAGGTATGAGGGGTGAACAATACGTGGAATAATGTTGCATTAAACTTACCTCAGAAGTGGGAAGACGGCGCTCAGAATGACATCATTTTTTACCTCTGCGCATTTGAGCTACAAATTGGCCTAAGTGGATTATATTTGCATTATCATTACTTTTTGCTTCTTGTTTTCTCATGATCACTAGTTAATTTTCTCGTGATCTTAACATAAAAGTTGTTTTATAGTGATCTCTACATAACAAAATAGTTGTTTTCTCATGATATCGACTTAATTTTTCGGTGTATTCGACGTAACAACATGTTTTTATTGTTTTATTGAACAGATTAATTCTTACTTTGATCAGGGAATCACTCAAGCTGAAATAGCTCTATGTCTGTCAGTGATTGACAACTTCCACATTAGTGTCGACACTTGAGAAAGGGACGCCCCTCTCTCTTATTGTGGAGATAAAGTCCATCTCAATTATTACATTTATGATTGCGATGGCGAAGATGCCAATGTGCATGCAATGCGAGATTTTCTCGTGATAAAATTACATCGTGAGAAAACAGCTTTTTGTTATGTCAATATCACGAGAAAATTAAGTCGTTATCACGAGAAACTCGAGAAAAAAAAAATAATAATGCATGGCCACTTAGGGCTTCTGTAGCTAACTGTGATTCGTGATGTATAGTTTCCTCCTCAAAACAGTGCACTGTGTAATTAATGTTATAGATTTAACAAGTGAATATGTCTGTTGCTTGATCTAAAACAAATATGTGTATACACAGCATAACTCATGTAAAGATAAGAAGTGTTACTTTGTTTACTGCTGATGCTGTGGCAGCCATGTTGATCTGATGTTTTCTAAATGTTGATAATTTACTGCACTCTGGTCTACAGGTATGATTGTTATACAGCCTCAGTTCTGAATTATGACAGTTAAAAACCATAAATATGTTTATTATGGTGTTGACTGATGCTGCCCATTGTGGGCTTAATTTTACTCGTTAATAGTATGAACATTGGTTAATGCAGGTATTGATTATTTGGCTTATTTGGTTTATTATTGGAAAAAAAAACCATCAAGATAAGAAAACATTAATACAAGTGTGTTAGTTACTTTGCTAATTTATGGTGTATTAATGTGTTCTTGGTTTGTTTATGATAACTAATGTGTCAAATAATGTCATTTGAGGGAACTTTAATCAATGAAATGCATTACCCATATATCAGATCATATCATATCAGATCATGTGTGTGTCTGGGGTGGGGTGCAGTGTCAATGCTTGAGGTTTACTTGGGCATCACAGTGCAAACACATATGTAAATAAGGAGACCCTTTAGGTATTAATTCAAAACTAAGTCCCCTATCTAAAGCTCTTAATGGCTTTAAATGAACAGGTCAGATAAGTAGTAATTGAGGTAATTAAGTAACTGTAGAGGGGGACATGGTGGCTTAGTGGTTAGCATGTTTGCCTCACAACTCCTGGGGG
Source organism: Cranoglanis bouderius (assembly GCA_023630585.1). Lineage (NCBI taxonomy): Eukaryota > Metazoa > Chordata > Actinopteri > Siluriformes > Cranoglanididae > Cranoglanis > Cranoglanis bouderius. The sequence goes on from CM042570.1 coordinate 14,153,943, forward strand.
TTCGATTCCTGCCCCTGCATGGTGTGTTGCGGAGCTTGCATGTTCTCCCTGTGCTTCTGGGGTTTCCTTCAAGTACTCCAGTTACCTCCATTGACAAGATATTGACAAGTTGTCCGTAGCATTGGAGTGTGTGTGCGATTGTGCCCTGTGATGTGTTGGCACCCCATCCAGGGTGTCCCCCGCTTTGTTCCCTGAGACCCCTGGGATAGGCTCCAGGCTCCCTGTGTAAGATAAGTGGTATGGAAAATGGATGGATGGATGGAAGTAACTGTACAGTCAACAGATGTCTGTGTCTGTGTGTGTGACTCTCAAAGAGCTTGATAAACTTAAAGGCACAAACTACAGGAAAATAGTAAATGTTTTAGTATGGCATAATGTTTAGAAATTTGACTTTATGTGCTTGACTGTTAAAACATTATGGACATCATTACTACACCACATCACCTGAAATTCATCTGCCACAGGCACACAACTGATCTATTGTACCTCTAGGGTTTCATACTGTTGAGCCAGAAAGTACTTTAACTCCTATCATTCCTACTGCTAAAAAAGCTGTTTATATATGGCAAAGTCTGAGCACAACATCACTAACAGTTACACAAAGAGAAAAGGAATTCCTCTCTCAGCATGTTTGCAATCAGGAGGATCTACGAAAGTCCTCATGCTGCTAGTGAGATGGAAAATTGAAAAGATGCATCTTCCCTTTGTTCCAAACCTCAACAGACCTTAAAACACACTATGGTCTTCTCCAACTTCATTTAAATGGATGAATGAATTCATGTTGTATTTTAAAATGCTACTCTTCCCATTTTGCAACTATAATCGTTAAACTGCAATTTTGTCTTTACATCAGCTATGAACTAACTTACTAAAATAACCTTGTTAAGTGGCATAAATCATATTTACATTGATACATTTGGTAGATGCTTTTTACACTGACTAACTTCAGTTGAAGTACAGACACCCAACCACTCAACCCAGAACCTCAATCACTCTTTATTCATTTCCAGATGTCCTTGCAACAGTCAAGACAATAGTAATCAAGTTAGCATTTAAATCACTCTTAGAATAGCTTTTTCAGAAATGTTTAGAAAGATATCACTATCTCAGAGTTCTAGTATGTTACATAATGGCACAGGAAAGCTGTTCAGCTCCTCAGAAGAAGAACGTGATGAGGGTGAGCACACTCCTCATTCTCTCCATCACACTTGATTATTAGTTTTATCTCTATGCCAGAAGCTTGTGGTTGGGGTGTGTCATGCACATAGCCCACATTTTCTCTGCAGCCCAGCCACTGAGGCATACAGCCCCACTAATTCTGTCCAGCCACTGACTCGTGTTCACAGATTCTTTTTTTTTTACAGTATAATGGCTGTAATTAATAAATAATTAATAATTAATAATTAATAAATAATAAATCTAGCCACAGGAGGTCACAAGCCGGTGTACTTTTTGTGCTGGTCCCAAGCCCGGATAAATAGAGAGGGTTGTGTCAGGAAGGGCATCCGACGTAAAACTTTTGCCAAATTCAATATGCGAATCACCATACCGGATCGGTCGGGGCCCAGGTTACCAATGACCGCCATCGGTGCTGTTGACCTACAGGGCACTGGTGGAAATTGGGCTACTGTTGGTCGAAGGAGAGGAGGAAGGTGTGTTAGAGGAGGAAGGCGTGTCCGTAGGCAGAGAAAGAAGAGGAAAGGGAGGAGTTTAGGACTGAAAGTAGGGACTTTGAATGTTGGTACGATGACAGGTAAAGGCAGAGAGCTGGTAGATATGATGCAGAGGAGGAAAGTCGACATTCTGTGTGTCCAGGAGACCAGGTGGAAAGGGAGCAAGGCTAGAAGCATTGGAGCAGGATTTAAACTGTTTTATCATGGGGTGGACAGGAAGAGAAATGGAGTAGGAGTGATCCTGAAGGAGGAGTTTGTGAAGAATGTTCTGGAGGTAAAGAGAGTGTCAGATAGGTTGATGAGTCTGAAGCTGGAAATTGAAGGTGTGATGTTGAATGTTGTTAGTGCTTACGCTCCACAAGTAGGTTGTGAGCAAGAGGAGAAAGACAGATTCTAGAGCGAGCTTGAGGAAGTGATGCAGAGTGTTTTCAGAGGTGAGAGAGTGGTGATAGGGGCAGACTTTAATGGACATTTTGGTAAAGGGAATAGTGGGGATGAGGAAGTGATGGGCAGGTTTGGTCTTCAGGTAAGGAACCCAGAAGGACAGATGTTGTTAGACTTTGCTAAAAGTATGGAGATGGCTGTGGTGAACACGTACTTTCAGAAGAGGCAGGAACACAGGGTGACATATAAGAGTGGTGGCAGGATCACACAGGTGGACTATATCTTATGTAGACACTGTAATCTGATGGAGATTAGCGATTGTAAAGTAGTGGTAGGAGAGAGTGTAGCTAGACAGCATAGGATGGTGGTGTGTAAGATGACTCTGGTGGTGAGGAAGATGAAGAGAGCAAAGGCAGAGCAGAAGACAAAGTGGTGGAAGTTGGAAAAGGAAGAGTGCTGTGCGGTTTTCAGGGAGGAGTTGAGACAGGCTTTAGGTGGTCAGGAGGTGCTTCCAGATGACTGGACTACTACAGCCAAAGTGATCAGGGAGACAGGTAGGAAGGTGCTAGGTGTGTCATCTGGAAGGAGGAAAGAAGACAAGGAGACTTGGTGGTGGAATGAGGAAGTTCAGGAGAGTATCCAGAAGAAGAGGTTAGCTAGGAAGAAGTGGAACAGTGAGAGGATGGAGGAAAGTAGACAGGAATATAGGGAGATGCAGCGTGAGCTTAAGATAGAGGTGGCAAAGGCCAAGCAGAAAGCTTATGAGGACATGTATGCAAGGTTATATAGTAAGGAAGGTGAGAGGGATTTGTATCGGTTGGCGAGGCAGAGGGATAGAGATGGTAAGGATGTGCAGCATGTTAGAGTGATTAAAGATAGAGATGGAAATGTGTTGACAGGTGACAGGAGGGTGAGGGAAAGATGGAAGGAATACTTTGAGGAACTGATGAATGAGGAAAATGGCAGAGAGAGAAGAGTAGTAGAGGCAAATATTGTTGAGCAGGAAGTAGAAAGGATTAGCAAGGGTGAAGTTAGGAGAGCTTTGAAGAGGATGCAGAGAGGAAAGGCGGTTGGTCCTGATGACATACCAGTGGAGGTATGGAAGTGTCTAGGAGAGATGGCAGTAGAGTTTTTAACTAGGTTGTTCAACGAGGTCTTAGAGAGTGAGAGGATGCCTGAGGAATGGAGGAGAAGTGTTTTGGTGCCGATTTTTAAGAACAAGGGAGATGTGCAGAGTTGTGGAAACTACAGAGGTATTAAGCTGATGAGCCATACAATGAAGTTGTGGGAAAGAGTAGTGGAAGCAAGGCTAAGGGGAGAAGTGAGCATTTATGAGCAGCAGTATGGTTTCATGCCAAGAAAGAGCACTACAGATGCAATATTTGCTTTGAGAATGTTGATGGAGAAGTACAGAGAGGGTCAGAAAGAGCTGCATTGTGTCTTTGTAGATTTAGAGAAAGCGTATGACAGGGTGCCAAGAGAGGAGCTGTGGTATTGTACGAGGAGGTCTGGAGTGGCATAGAAGTATGTTAGAGTGGTGCAGGATATGGATGAGAGCAGTAGGACAGTGGTAAGGTGTGCGGTAGGTGTGACAGAGGAGTTCACGGTGAAGGTGGGACCGCATCAAGGATCGGCTCTGAGCCCCTTCTTGTTTGCGGTGGTGATGGACAGGCTGACAGATGAGGTCAGACAGGAATCTCCATGGACTATGATGTTTGCGGATGACATTGTGATCTGTAGTGAGAGCAGGGAGCAGGTGGAGGAAACTCTAGAGAGGTGGAGGTTTGCTCTGGAGAGAAGAGGAATGAAGGTTAGTCGCAGCAAGACAGAATACATGTGTGTGAATGAGAGGGATCCAAGTGGAACAGTGAGGTTACAGGGAGAAGAGATAAAGAAGGTGCAGGATTTTAAGTACTTAGGGTCAACAGCCCAGAGCAACAGGGAGTGTGGAAAAGAGGTGAAGAAGCGTGTGCAGGTAAGTTGGAACAGGTGGAGAAAAGTGTCAGGTCTACTGTGTGATAAAAGTGTACCAGCAAGAATGAAAGGAAAGGTGTACAGGACAGTAGTGAGACCAGCGATGTTGTATGGTTTGGAGACAGTTGCACTGAGGAAAAGACAGGAGGAAGAGTTAGAGGTAGCAGAGCTGAAGATGTTGAGGTTCTCTTTGGGAGTGACGAGGACGGATAGGATCAGGAATGAGTACATCAGGGGGACAGCACATGTGAGATGTTTTGGAGACAAAGTTGGAGAGGCCAGATTGAGATGGTTTGGACATGTTCAGAGGAGGGAGAGTGAATATATCGGTAAAAGGATGCTGAGGTTAGAGCTGCCAGGCAGGAAGCCGAGAGGAAGACCAAAGAGGAGCTTTATGGATGTAGTGAAGGAGGACATGAAGGTAGTCGGTCTGAGAGAAGAGGATGCAGGGGATAGGGCTAGATGGAGGCAGATGATTCGCTGTGGCGACCCCTGAAGGGAACAGCCGAAAGGAAAAGAAGAAGAATGGCTACAGTAAAATTGCAACTCATTTCCTGTAATACTAGATGCTATTTGTCCAGCGCATTTAAAAAAGAAATGCAGCATGATTGGTAACACTTTATTTGGATAGTCTGCTTTAGACACTCTTCAAACAGTCAGGAAAATGCTTACAAACTCAAGAACAAGCCTATTAACATATTCTCAACATATCTTCATATCTTCATCAAAATGTCAAAGTAATTGGGACAAACTGGAGTATCCAAATAAAGTGAAAGCAGAAAGTTAAACATGAAAGTCTATACAGGGGTGGGCAAATCAAATTTATTAGCTACTCCCAGTCCCATGCTTTGGTTTCTTGGAAACATAATTGACTATGCTAAACTGTGGTTATGTATCGTGGCTTCATTATTATGAAGAAGAAGCCTTTATTTGTCACATATACGTACATGACAGCACAGTGAAATTCTTTTCTTCACATATCCCAGCTTGTTAGGAAGTCGAGGTCAGAGCACAGAGTCAGCCATGAAACGACGCCCCTGGAGCAGAGACAGTTAAGGGCTCAAGGGCCCAACAGTGGTAGCTTGGAGTTGCTGGGGCTTGAACCCCTGACCTTCTGATCAGTAACCCAGAGCAGTAACTGACCCACCACTGCCCTATGATATTATTATTATATTATGGCTGAAAATAAATTAACCATACAACCTTCATCACTGGACCTACTGTATTCTCCTGTGGGGGTTTTTTTCTTCACAAAAACTTCACAAACGTTTTGGTTGAATTATTATTATTATTATTTTTAATATATTGAAATATATCTAAACTTACAGATAAACTTGGTTTTTATAAGCTTCTATCTTACAGCCAATCATCATCCAGAATGAAAATAGGTTGAACGCAACATAGGTGGCCTTGACCAATTAATATCGATTATGTATTTACACGCTGACACAAAAGAACAGACAAGGCATGAAATTAACTTTTAATGGTTCTGCACTCACTGTATTTAATTTAATATTGTGGTTACCATCAAATAGTACTGACATTAGCTAGCCATATTCATTAATAAACTGAACTTTCCAGTGTAAACCAGGGCTGAAGGTCAGCTAGCATACGTGTAAGATGTCTGTGTGTGGTTGTACAGAAATCTGTATCGTATGTTCTAATTAATTTTATTTCTGGTAAATGGTTTACAGTGAAATTTCAAGTTAAAATATATTGTTTAAAAACAATGTCCATTTAAAAAATGTCAAATATTCTGTACTTTAAACATTGAGGGGGGAGAAAAACTGAAAAGCATTTATGATCATAATGAAGTCTTAATAGACTCAGTGTCTTCCTCTAATGCAGTGGTCACCAACCCTGTTCCTGGAGATCTACCTTCCTGAAGATTTCATCTCCAACCAAAATCTAACACACTTGTTTTAGTTGATCAAGAACTTCTTAAGGCAATGACTGGATGGTCAGGTGGGCACGATTAGAACCTTATCATTGTCCTTAAGAAGTTCTTGATCATGCAGAAGTGTATTTGCAGCCTCAAAAAAAGAAAAGAAAAGAAAAGAAAACACCGGCCAATGTTTATCTACAAGGTGACTGCATGTTGTGCTAGCAGGAGTGTTATATGGCAGCTTTTCACTGCATTTTATGTTGTGCAGTTTTGTCAGTTTTTCCACTGCGTATTTCTGATCCTGAAATTAATTCATTTCTCAGCCATGCACACTGAATAATTGTTTTACTGTTAGCCAGACTGTTCCTCGGACAAAGTGTGTAGTGTGGCAGGTGGAGGGATTTGGAAGTACGTGTGACAGTTACAATTACACCATGAAGGACATTACTTTTGAAGATACATTCAAATGGAAACATTTGAACATTCATTAAGGAGCAAGATTTTTAAATTTTTCTGGCTGTTGAACTTCATGATTTCTCTACTCCTGCTATTGATTCAATATATCATAAATGGCAGTCTTTTGATTTGCCTGGTTTATGACAGTCAAAAGAGTGTCTAAAATAAACTATCCAAATACATTTTTACTCATTGAAGATTGGGGGTGTTTGGAAATGTGCAAACACTTTCCATGCACCTCCAAACTCATAATTTCACATATAGCAGGGAATATAGAAAAATATAGACCTACGGTATAATATATGAATACATAATATTTCCATAAAGGTACGTCAAAATACAAATGTACTTTTAATAATTAGTCAAAAACTATTCATGAGCCTAAATGCTCAGCATCCAAAACATCTGCTCACATTGTAACTTTATAATTCTCTGCAGCCTACAGCATGGCACGGACATTGAATTTGCCATCTGTCCTGGTTATTGAGAGACCTCCGGGCTGGTGCTTTTTCCTGTCATATGGCAGGGTCACTGATCTGTGTCTGCTACGCCACAGTGCTCAGAGTCCAGCCAGGCGGGGAACTTGATCCTCAGAGTGTGGAGCGTCAGAGTGGACACCCAGAGAGCAAGAGCTTACAATGGAGCCTCTCAGCACACACACACACACACACACACACACACACACACACACACACACACACACACACACACACACACACACACACACACACACACACAAAGAAGAGAAGAGAAAAGAAAGAGAGAAGTTGGAGAACCAGGTGCGAGGAAGCCTTTCATAAAATATATACAGTAGTATAAACATCATTAAATGTCTGGCTCAGTGCCTGTTATCATATGGTACAGAGAAAGAGATATAGCAAGAGAGAAACTTTCTTGAGACGTTTTTGTCATCACAAAGGTGTCCAGAGGTGAAGGTGTTGGATAAGAACAAGATAGGAAAGGTACACACCTGGAGACTCACACAGAGGCTTAAAGAGTGGAGGAAAGAGAGCAAAAAAAAGGTGCACTCATTACTCTCAAGAGATCTGCTTATGAGTGACGGAAGAGCATTTTCTTTCTTAGGCCTCATCTTACTACTCAGAGCAGATATAATGAAGTTCATTCTATGGGTGGAAGGTCAGCCCCGTCACTGCCCACTGCATCACCATTACACACACAGGTGCAAAAGTATCCCCATACCACTCTATCCCTGGCTCCTAGATTCTTCCTGTAGATATGAAACTAAAGAGAGGCATTTCTTTTCTCTTCTCCTATGACGTCATCTCCCTGATCATGACCATGACAAAGCTTTTCATTCAAATGGTCTTAAACACATGCGGTGCAGAACAGGAAGCAGTCGCTGGCCCTTCTCCAAAGCCGCTTTCTGATAGTTTTATGTAATTATACCCTTGATTAAAATATACTTAAGGCATGTTCATGGGGTTTCACTTGTCATCCTTAGGATGGCCAAGTCCCACTGTGTGATTGACTGCAGCATCAGGGTTAAATTCAGCCAGACCCCTATCGTTTGCTGGAGTCTGACTCCACGGCTCATCTGTTGCACATCTGGCCACAATGTGCTGCCCTGATCAGGCTAAGCCACCGCAGTGCGAGCTGTCAAGGCACCTAGCATGACAACATTCCTGCTTCAATCCCCAGTTCCACTATTCAGCCATGTCCTTCCCTCTCCCTTTCTCTCTCATGATGATGGTAACTTGCTGTGAAACCTCAGCGGCAATAGGCAGAAGCGCCACAGACTGTAGGAGCCCGGATACACAGATGGCCATTATCACATACAATTAGTGCCTGTCATATTACGATGTAAATATGTATGACTATAAAGTAGACTTGGCAGATGCAATATAATCAGCCTGTTAGTTAGACCGAGCCACTGTGGTGCACATGATATGACTTTGAATACTGCTCTCTCAGTTGTGAATATTATGGAAGCTTTGCCTAAAACACTACCAGAGATAGCAGTTACAATTTCTGAACACTGTTCTCCTCACATCCTTCTATACCTTTAAAGATCTCTGTATGATCTGCTGCACATAGACTTATGTTATGTACCAACTCACTGATTAGTCCTGACACAGGAGTCAATAATATTTTTGAGGGAAATGTGGAGTGACACATTAATTACTTTCCATCTCTGTGATGAGGTTTTACATCTCAAGTCCTTTCAATTCTTCAGGACTCCTAGATTCCACGCTTGAATCTTCAGAAAGAGTGTCTGGCCCTCTAACACAAAGCAGAAGCCACTCCAAACTACAGTCCAAGTTCTTCAAATTCTTTCCCTTTTCTGCAATTTCACATACACTAAACCACAATCAATTCAATGATGCTATGGTCTGCACTTGCAAAACTGTTTTTAATAATGTCTGTACAGCAGAGACAAAAACAAAATGATCATGGTCCAAATCGAAGCAATAAGCTGACAGGACCAGAAGCCATCCTGTGATGAAGGCAGAGGGACAGAGATGGATGTGGCACAGCTGGCAGGATTTGGATAGGGGAAGTGAAAGGAGGATATCGGGATGAGATTAAGACGCTCAGCTGGGTTAGTGGTTACAGTATTAGGTCCATTTAGTGCCCAAGGGTTGAAATTACATGCCTCAGATGAGTACAGTGTCTCCTGCTGGGCTGAGGTGTGAAGAGAGATGCCTCCCTTCTGCTCTCTGGGCCTGCCTGATCCATCCTGATGCCCTACTTCTGGTTGGAGTTCTCATCACTTGATTGATAAAGATCAATGAGATTGCTGAAGATGGTACCACTTAAAAACCATGAAGATGGCTTTGGACTACAATTGATATGAACAGTTTTGCCATGATTGGACTACAATTGCGCAACAGTTTTGCGCTCAAATCTCCGTCAGTGAAGAGTTAGTAACTTCAACAAAATAGACTTCATGTTAAAACTATAATGAATTTCCTTTTGACTATAAAGTACAGTTATAGAAGGGATTTATTTATAATTGCGCTATTTGTTGTCACCCAGATGAGGATGGGTTCCCTTTTGAGTCCTCTCTAGGTTTCTTCCTCATATCGTCTCGTCTCATATCGTTTTCCTTGCCACCGTCACCTCTGGCTCGCTCATTAGGGATACATTTATAAATGTATACATTTATAATTTATATCCTGAATTTAATATACTAACTCCATTTCCATAAAAGTTGGGATTTTTTCTAAAATGCAATAAAAACAAAAATCTGTGATTTGTCAAATCTCTTGAAAGTTTAATTAACTAACAAAAGTACAAAGGAAAGATATTCAATGTTTTCACTGACCAACTTAATTGTATTTTGTAAATATAAACAAATTTAGAATTTGATGCCTTCAACACATTCCAAAAAAGTTGGGACAGAGGCAAAATAAGACTGAAAAGTTTATAGAATATTCAAGTAACACCATTTTGGAGGATCAGGTTAATTGGTAAAAGGGGATGGTATCAAGAGTGGGCATAAAAGGAGCAATGCATAATACTGTGAAAAGATTCAGGGAATCCAGAGAATTGCGTAAAGGGCAAGGCCGGAAACCACTGTTGAATGTGCATGACCTTCGAGCCCTCAGGCGGCATTGCCTGAGAAAAAAATCCCAACTTTTATGGAAATGGGGTTAGTATTTCTGTATAGCTGCTTTGTGACAATGTCCATTGTTAAATGTGCTATACAAATAAAATTGAATTGAATTGAAGAGAAATGCCCAAGAATGGTGTCCTAAAGTGTTCCTAAAGTGTCTAAAGTGCATAGACAAAAAAATGTATTATAGATTAATACATTATACACATGCACAGAAGCAGAAGGCCTGCACTGAAGTGCACAGATCCCCTACAAAATGGCCAAATGCTGCAGTACAGATATGCCATATTCTAGTCCTAACATACTAGGGTTTTCACAATACCATAAACATATCTTACGATGGGAGTGCTATACTATATATTATACCAGCTGAAGTATCACGATACCACGCAATATTGTGTTGATTCATAATTCAAATCTACAAAATGAACCAAATTTACAGAAATACATAGATATAAATGAAAACAGACAAATCAGATTTCCATCTCAATACTTTATTAAAGAGAATGAATAACTGGCTTTTGGAAAAAAGAAAAAAAAACTCAAGAACAATCATACAATTGACAAGCAACTAATTCAATGTGTCACATATTTCATCTATTGTTCCCTAAAGCAGTGAAATCATGCAAATGGAAATTGTCCTCAGAGTACTAAGAATGAGCACAACATTAGGAATAAATAACTGAATTTGGAAATGAACTCCAAAATAAACATAAAACTGGGAACATTAGCTCACTTCAAACATGGCTAATTTTATAGGGTTTGTACGGATGCTTGAAATTCCAGGACTTTCAAGGACTTTTCAAGCACTATTTTTTTTCAAGGACTATACAAGGGGTGTGCTGTACTCACATGCTGGGTGTCATATTTTAAGTGAAAAGATTGTACTTGTGTTCTATCAAAAATAAACGCTTTAAAGTTATTTACTGATTTTTTTTTATAATTCAAGCACTTTTAAGCACCACTAGATAGAAAATGGCTATTTTCAAGGTGTTCCAGTACTTACATTTCAAAAAGCCAAATTCAAACACTTCAAGCACCTTGTACAAACCCTGATTTTAGTGTTTAGACACAGCGGTTAGCATAACATTAGCTCGCTTACTAGCAAACACGGCTAATTTTATTATTTACACTAAGTGGTTAGCATAACGTTAGCTCACTTGGTAGCAAACAGGAAATCTTTAACAATTAAGGTAAAGAATTTAGGTTAAATGAAGTGTCACTAACCTTTGAGTATTCTGCAAAAGCAGTGGGATGTGTTGGTTTAACGAAAATAGTATTAACTGCTGCACATACAACATTACTTACAGTACTACCGTATTGTCGATACTACCGTTTAAAAAATACAGTGGCATCAGCGGTATTTTGAAGCTTTAGTATTGCCATGCTACCATTGTACTGGTATACCGTGTAGCCCCATAACATACATACACACGTAACCATGGTTCTGTGAATGAATGGAGGCCATATACCAAAGTCATCACAATAGTTTTGTAAAAAAAAAAAAAAGTGTCTTAATGGTGCACCTCAACAGACAACGACAGACACAACTCACAAATAGTGTAGATACCATATTTTGTTAAAACTGAGAATAACTCAAAGTTGATACTTCTCTCTGTTGAGGATGAGAATGACTCAGTGCTAATACTAACAGAACGGTAGTTCTATTGTTTGTTTCTGTAATATGGATGGGCAGTATAGCCAGTTGGCATGGAGATTCCTGGTCACACTCTGATCTCACACAAATCATTTTTTATTTTTCTGGGCTTGCGTGGTGGCAGCAACAAAACTCATGCTGTGTCTTTCATAACTCCATCCATCTGCTGTTGCTGTTTCTGAAACCTACCTTGGCAGGAATAGTGAGCTCGCCAGATATGTTTCATTTATGAATGACTCACTAAGGTAAACTAATTGGTATTGGCCTCTGCCATGTACTGGGTTTAATGAGTTCAGGTTCATTTCATTTGGTAGTGTTGGGCTGCATGATCAGGCTGCACTTTTGGGCAGCCCATGCAACTGATTTGAGAGTTCTATAACCACTTCACCCAAAGTTATGGGAATTCTCAAATTAAGGGCCAGGAGCAACTGTGCCCTGTGTTAGGGATAAAATTCATCGCCTTAGCATCATATGCTTTGTGAACCAGCATGCCAGCTCATTACTTACAGGACACACATTTGACTGGAACACTAGTAACACCATTGATGTCTGACTTTCGCTGAAGCATTAAAAGGACACTCCAGCCAAAATTTAAAATTTAGCCATCAGTAGTGGTTAGAACGTTCACCTTAGCACCCCTGTGGTTAGAGGTTTGCATCCTGCCTGTGTGCGTGGCGCTGTGTGTGTGTGTGTGTGTGTGTGTGGTTCTGATAGTCAATGGATGTTGAAGCATTTTATTTGGATAGTAGACAGGTCTGTAAAAAGCCCAGAAGTGTCCGTTACCATATGTGAAATGTCAGCAGTGTTTCTTCTCAGAGGTAACATTTGGAACAGTTGGAAGGTTGTGCTAAACAACAACAAAGTGTTTTATAAAAACAATAACAAAGTGGAGACAGTGTTTTCTTCAAGTGATAATTTATTCAATGTTTAAAATCCCGCAATTGAAAAACACCAGAATACTTAAAGCTTGGTTTACTTTAATGTTGAAGAAGTGCAAAGAGATAAAACAGCTTAGTGACAGCAGATCCACAACAAACAAGAACCAAACAGAACTAAAGCTGGCTCTGTCCACTTACATCAGCAAGATTTTTTAATGAAGACAATGAAAAGCAGGACTTACTTAACAGAAAACAAATAACAGGTGGTGCTCTTACACTGTGAAATGTAATTGATAGTGGATAAGTGTTGTTATGTTGGAATTTTATGGATCACAACATCAGATATTAAGTCTTGTTATGCTTTATTAATCATAAAGTCTATTAAGGAACAATGTTATGTTTTAAACAACATAACCAGTGCTTTACATTTTACAATGTAATTTTCAATTAACATTCGCTTCTTCTTATTATTATTGTTATAACAATGATGCAAATCATCATTATGATTATTGACTTTCTCGTTGGGAGGCATGGTGGCTTAGTGGTTAGAAAGTCTGCCTCGCACCTCCGGGGTTGGGGGTTTGAATCCTGTCTCTGCTTTGTGTGTGCGGTGTTTGCATGTTCTATCCGTGCTTCAGGGGTTTCCCCCGGGTACTCAGGTTTCTACCCCGAGTCTAAAGACAAGGGTGTTCCCCACCTTGTACACCGAGTTCCCTTGGTTAGGCTCCAGGCTCCCCCGTGACCCTGTGTAGGATAAGCAGTATGGAAAGTGGATGGATCGACTTGTTATTTTCAAAGTAAAAAGTGGGGCATAGTTGAGTCTCTTTGTAAGAACTGTAATAGTTAAGCCTGTTGTAATATATAATATATAAGCCCGCAGTTCCTGGGTGCATTTGACTTGTCGGTCTTTTTAATGCCTGGAGAAAGACTTGAGCAGTAACACGCTAACAGACAGAAGAGCGCAAAGTAAACAGTCATTAATCCAAAGTCTGACACACAGGCCTCCTTCTCCATTTATAAAACATGTGCATGATAGCCCCATACAGCTTCTGTACACAGACCGTCTGTTGTCTGAATAGCAGATCCTAGACTCCTAAGTTATCAATCTTTACTATGTTCCTCTACCATGCTGTGGGAAGCATTAGCACTGATGAGGAGGTAACGATGAGATCCAAATAGACTACACGGAGAATGAACCCAAGATGGGTAGGGCTTATAATGTTAGTCTCACCGACACAATCACATGACTGAATAATGGAATGAGATCCAGAAAAGACACACACACACACACACACACACACACACACACAGAGAGAGAGAGAGAGAGAGAGAGAGAGAGAGAGAGAGAGAGAGAGAGAGAGAGAGAGAACTGCCTGATTCTTTGGCCGTCACACTCACATCTCCTAAGTGTAATAAAGACTCCATGACCAAAGAGTTTGACAAGGGCCTGGAAGAGGATATGAGTGTAAGCTAGTTTGTGGGTGAGATTGGTTTGTGTGTGACTGTGATCTACAAAATTCCTAGAAATGGCTGTGACCATTTTGATTCCAGTTAGACACACCACGCCAACACAAAGAGAGATGCATATACAGTATTTGATGTCCAGCTATGCAGATGGCAGATCATCTAAAGCATGCTGTAATGGTGCTTTTATACCATGTGCTCAACATTTCTGGGTTAATTAGAGGCCAGTTATTAGAATGCATGTCCAATAGCTTTAGCACAAAGTAACCGAAGCATGATTACAGAGGTGATTTGATTTCAATGATTGCACACATTCTGAGGGGAATGTTCTCTGCCAGGTTGCTGACAGTGAGGGTCAGGAGGAGGTCAATGCAGATCCAGGAAACAGGGTGCAGTGAGGCTCAGTGGGACATCTGATGTCTCTTTGAGCCATAATGCAGAAACAAAGGAAAATCACTTCTTTGGTACACAGCATTCCCCAGTCAGTCCACCACTACATCCGCAATCTGATTCACCACATTTCCTTATATTAGGATGTACACACTGAGTCAGTAGGTATAGAGTCAGCGCCAGCTCTGGGTACTTACATACGTTTCCTTTTCTCCATGGAACATGAACTACTTGTGTTCTGGTGACCGCTGTTGCATTTACCTTCCCGTCCTGTTAGTCTGACATAGGTATCAGGTTTTCTTGACAGACTTGTTTATGAGTCCCTAAATTCACAGATGGCAAAGGGTGCCAATACCTCTGACCGGGTTAACAAAGTTTGGGTCCTGCAGTGAGCACAGTGAGAGCTGAAACACTGGCCTGAATGTTTTTAAAGTGCCGGGAGGAGGAAAGCTGTTTGCAGAGCTTTATTCTCTACACAAAATGCTCTGTAATGTGAGGGTCTCACGGGGGGCTTTAACTGGCTGCCTGGAGGCTCAGTGGCTTCTGCTAAAACTATCAGAGTGAACCCTTACACAGGCCAGCCTGCTAAATGGCTAGCCATAAATATGAAATCTCTCTCTCTCACACACACACACACACACACACACACACACACACGCGCGCGTACTTTGAAACATACGGCACAGAAAGATAGCCAACATATCTAACCTCCAAACTCTGTAGCTTCAATTACAGCAATTAAACTTACAGTAACTCTAACTCACTTTCAGTAACCACTTCATCCTTGTCAGGGTTGCGGTAACTTACCGTCGACTTCATGAAAATACGCAAAATAAATATCTGCCACATGCAATAGGTGGGATTTAAGCATACAGAGACCATATACTGTATAGTTTTATATTAACGCATTATCGTCTGTTTCAAAATTCTTGGCACTCCTACCATTAATATTTGGTGAAGCCTCAGCTGAAATGATTAACACCATTGGCTCTATTCCTGTAATATACAACAAGGTTGGAGACACGTGGAGAGGGATCTTGTACGCTCCTCCATGCAGAACATTTCAAGCTCCTTTATATTCTTAGATATTCTAATCCAGAGACTGAGGCAGCCATAACAGAACATTGCAAACCAGTATTGTCATGGATAATTTCTACTGTTTTTGAGAGAAAATCTAAAAAAAAATGATATCCTTACAAGAATGATTTTAGTCGATGTAAAAGTAAATGAGTAAAAATAAAAAAATGTATCACTGTGTATTTTATACATGTATTTGACCTTCATCCATTGGATACACTACTCTAATTGCCTGTGAAAACGTTATGACTATTATACAGTATTTGTTCTCTGAAAAGCCAAGTTCAAAATCTTTCCCAACAGCAATAAATGAATGATAGATTGTAGTAAAAGATATAAAGTTTAAAAAATAATAATTAAAAATTAAAAAAAGTAATAAAAAGATACATTGTAGTAAGGCACAGTATAATTTTTTGAAAGCATTCAAACAAACCAGTGGCATATAGTATTAGTGGCATTATCACAGATTTTTTAAGACTTTGGTATGTTTGGAAGTGTTCAGGGATGTGAACATCAGTGTTAATGTGTTGCATTTTTCAGGGCCATGTCCTGGCAACACTGATCCCAGTGACAGAAAGCATTCCTTGAACTGCTAAGCGGTAGCTACATGCTACATGGAAATGCTGCTTGATGGCAACAGTCATGGTTACATTTACATTTATTCATTTGGCAGACGCTTTTATCCAAAGTGACTTAAAAATGAGGAAATACAGGCAAAGCGATATATCAAGCGGAGAACAATACAAGTAGCGCTAACATACAAGACTTTTAATTGAGTTCTAGAGAATGGTTAATGAATTCAACATTTAAATCTCACTCAAATAAAAACTTGAATAATAATTTTAATTATAATTTAATTTGAAAGCTTTTTAAATAATTTTAATAAAATAAAATGCTCTGCAAAGGCAATGCATTTTCAGCTCAGTGCGTACCAGTCTCACATCAGTCGAGCCAATTTTACATCAGGCATAAATTCTGTTAAACATCCCCAAAAGCAATCTTCACATGTTTTAGTTTTATATAGAGGATTCCAACATTAAATGATTATGATGACTAATGTTTTGGACATTTAGTACCGGTGGTTTTTGTTAATGTTCAAGTTTTGCCATTTATGTTTTGGCTAAACCACATACTAAACCTTTTAGTCTTAACGCTATGACTACAACATTAACAGTGTTCCTGTATGTGTGCAGCTCAAAATTCATACCTGCAGCGCAGAGGCCTGGTGTGGATAATCCGGTAAAAAGGATAACCCGATCCTTGTGTTGACCCCTACACTCCTTTCCTACTTAAAAGCTCGCACGTCTGTGGGTGCTAAATTGTTTTCGCCTGCCTTTTGATGGTGGACAATTCCAAATCTGTTTAGCATTCTGGAGGATTCATGCAGCTGATCATTTTGCTTTTTCCTTTTTTGTGTGTGATTTGTCAAGTATAGTGTTTGAACAGCTTTAAAGCATTTATAAACTATAAGCCTTCTACTAATAAAAAAAAAAAGAAAATCAGTTAATTGCTAACAATTGGATGGATTATGGATTATTACCTGTCATCAACCAGAGTTGAACTGCTACTAAATATAACCTAAGACCTTGGTGATTGCGGTAATTAGAGACGTTATACCTTGTAACTGATTCAGTATTTTTTCATCTCAAACCTACAGCATTATTGTATATTCAAGGAGCACTCCTCCCAGATAAACATCTCTGTAGAATAGTCACCATCACATTTTTAACACTTAGCCCCAAGCGTTCTGTTTGTAATAAAATGGATGTTTGAATAGTGCCATTTGAGCAGCCGCTAAATCAAATGACCGCTGAGCACCAAAGACGAAAACTGGATTTCATTATAACTTAATAGTCTGTTTTCACGCTGTTCACATTCACTTTGGACCTTATTGGATCCAGCTGAGGTTAATCATCCAACCATGAAGCTTTCATGGCCAGATCACAGATGAGCCATGCCACCATGCCAGACACTGTGGCATCACTCATGCCTGCCTGCATTACAGTCACTGTGTATATGCTTCTTTACACACCACTGAAGGTTAAGACACTCGTTTAATGCAAAGCTTTAATATGGTAAGAGTTTTTGCCTTGATGCATTTGTTTCCATTTAGTTAAGCACATATTTCCTCCACTGCCTGTATGCTTCAACATTCTCCATAGTGTTTATGTTCAATCATGCAAGAGATAGTCATCAAAGAAGCCGGGTCTGAATCTCAGTGCATACTTATATGGGTAAGTAACTGGGCTCTCTTTATTCTCACAATCTCTCCTATCTGTCTCTATCTAAAGATGGGTTTTCCTGTGAGAAATCCCTCCGTTATTAAAAAATGATTAGATTACTAAGTTTCTTAACACCCTACATACTAGCCACACATTATAAGCTGAGAAACTAACACTGCAAATAAACCTAGGTCCAAAAGGCAGAAAAAATGAGGTTGATTGCTATCTCCTGAAAAACAGGTTTAATTTCTCATGGCAGTCTCTAAGGAGGACAAAAACCATGCTACATTCCACTCTATGCTACGTTGAGATACGATCTTAAGATGTATGAAGATCTGAGATTTCCCTTTGGAATACATACCTAGTTGGCAATTTGTCTCATAGAGTTAGTACCAGACATCAAATTAAGATTTTGTTTGACATACAGTACTGTGCAAAAGTTTGAGGCACATGCAAAGAAATGCTATAGAGCAAAGATGCCTTCAAAATAATTCAATTAAATGTTTCTACATTTAAAAAAAAAAAACAGTAGAAAATGAAACAAAGTCAATATTTGGTGTGACAAAAAAAAATAAAATAAAAATAATAGTCTCAAGTACAATGTGTGCAGTTTTATAAGGAAATGAGCTGGTAAGTTTTATTGAGCATCTTGCAGAACCAGACACAGTTCTTCTGGAGACTTTCGCACTCGCTTCTTATTTTTGCAGCAAAACCCAGCAGCCTTCATTGTGTTTACTGTCTGAAAAGTGTCTCTTACATAATATGCTGCTTTCTTTAATGACAACATTTTTCTGTAACATTTAATTTTGTGCTAGAAAACTAATGTTTGGGAATCTAAAATGTTTTTTGTACTGACTTGATAATGTAGAAGTCATAAAATAAAAAACTCTATAACAAAGTTTGTACTAAAAAAAAAAATAGGGTGCCTAAAACTTTTGCACAGTACTGTATATTTGTATATTTTTATAATGTTTGACTATTTTTTTAAATATTATTTTTCAGCATAAATAACCGGATGCCATCTACACCAGGTGCAAGGCTTTATAAGGTTAATCCCTTATTAAAATGTCGTTATAAAACATGGGAACACTGATTAATGTTTTTATATATATTTTTATTTATTTCCAAGTCAAAGTAAAGAATAGATAATAATGATTCCCTAAAATTCTCTAGAGCATACCATAACTTCCTCATATCATCACAGGGAGTTTTTCCTTGCCACCGTCGTCACTGGCTTGCTCATTAGTGATAAATTCATACATTTAATATCTATATCCTGAATTTATATATTTCTGTAAAACTGCTTTGGGACAATGTCCACTGTTAAAAGCGCTATACAAATAAAACTGAATTGAATTGAATAACTGTAACTGTGATACTCAATACAAATTTTGTCCTGTATGGTAGGACTGACACAAGCCTAAACTCTAACATACAAATTTAAACAAATGACATCAGATGAATATTCCTTAGGCCTGACTGCTGCACACCCATTTGCTGTTTTAAAAAGTGTCCTATATAAATAAAATCCCATTGTATAAGTAGGAAAGTGGTGAAACCTGTAACAATGTTTAATCTTCAGACAAGACACCGTGTCAGCTTGGCTGACATATATTTCTTCTCCTTTAACTCTGAAATGTCAGTATGAACAGAGAGAAAGATTTTCTCTCATTTCCTATATCCTTAAATGGTGCATTGGGGGGCCCCTGCAAATTTTCCACTAGCGATGGAAGCTGAAGAAAAAAGCAATAAAGTGCGTTATGACATTCAGCCCTGTTACTGCCCATGGAAACAAAGACATGTTTTCTTTCACTGTGAAATAGTCTGCTGGAAATGTGTCACTTGCCCAAGTGTCTGTCTGTGCTTCTAATTTCACATGCTCTCTCTCTCTCTCTCTTGCTCTATCTCTCTTTCTGTCTCTAATTCTATTTAATTCACTCACACATATGCACACGTAATACAATCACACATGTTGGCTAATATCATTCCAGCATTCAGAGGGATCAGAGTGCATGCCTGTTGCCATGGTAGTGCCACGTTTGAATAAACACAAGAGGCTCCTTTCCGGCACTAGGTCTCACAACCTCTTGACCTTAGGTCACTGTCACAACCTCACTTTAACTGCTGAAGGTCTGCTCTGTCCAGAATCCCAGAATCCAAACAAAAAAGCCAGGGCTACAAATGCCATGGGTGTGGGTCCTGTTCCTGTTATTTATAATGGCTGTCTTTAAAAAAAAAAAAAAAAAAAAAAAAAAAAAGAAGGAGTTGGACATTTTCCCATAGTTGTTATATCTAAAGATCTGATATAATTGTGTTCAGGATCAAGGCAGACACTTGAGAATTTTGAATTCTCAAAATTTTGAAATCTCAGTACACAAGTGTCTTATATCCAGGACTATAAGCAGGATCAAAATCATGGTGAGGTCCAGACTGTAGAAATGTATTATAGTTAATATATCAAAATGCAGTTTGTCTACTACATTTTATATATATATATATATATATATGTGTGTGTGTGTGTGTGTGTGTGTGTGTGTGTGTGTGTGTGTGTGTGTGTGTGTGTGTGTGTGTTATCCCTTAATTTTTCCATAAAACTGCTCTGACTCCTTTTTAAGGAGTCATTTGTAATTTTGTTTAGTTAAATATTTTAGTTTCCAAGACAGTTGTAATCAAAATTATTCAACCCCCATTGCAAATCAGGTTTATTGTCAAAATTTACAGACTTTCAACTGTTTACAATGAACAAATCAAACAAAAGCAATTGAAATAGTTCAACACAACAAATGTTTCAAGTGGTTTCCCCAAATTCAACTGAAAATGCAGCTTATAATGACTTCTCCAGTCAAATATGCAAAACAGGTGTTGTCTCAAGCCTCCCCAATACAACTAATCAAGGGCTTCTTTAGTTACACCAGGTGTGCTTGAGCTGGAACACATGAAATACCTGAACTGGCTAGGGGCAGAAAATACATAAAATACCTGGAAGGGGCAGAAAAAGGAAGCTATCAACGGCTGCAACCAGATTTCTGAGAAGGCAGGTTGTGGAAAAACCCTCGAGTGACTGCAAAAGACCTGCAGCAAGACTTGGTGGCAACAGGCACTGAGGATTCAGTGAGCACAGTATGGCACATACTAAATGCAGAAGGTTTCCATGCCAGAACACCAAGATGTACACCACTACTGACCCAACAGCACAAGAAAAGTTGGCTAAAAATCATATAAATAAGCCACAGAAGTTTTGGGATTCTGTTCTGTGGAGCAATGAAACAAAACTGGAACTTTTCAGCACGATGGATCGGTGGTATGTTTGGAGAAAGAAGAATGAAGAAAGAACACTCTGTCCAGTCAAGCATGGTGGTGGTTCGGTGATGCTCTGGAGCTGCTTTGCATCCTCTGGCACTGGAAACCTGCAGCGTGTGGAAGGCAAGATGGATTCATTGAAGTATCAGGAAATCCCTGGAGAAAACATCATGCCATCTGTGAGGAAGCTGAAGCTTGGGCGTCACTGGACCTTCCAACAGGACAATGATCCCAAGCATACCTCAATTGGTTGCAGAAGAAGTCCTGGAAGATTCTACAGGGCCATCATAGTCACCAGACTTGAACCCCATAGAAAATCTCTGGTGGGATTTGAAGAAGGCGGTTGCAGCACGCAAATCCAAGAATATTACTGAACTGGAGGCCATTGCTCATGAGGAATGGACTAAGATTCCTCAGAAACACTGCCAGAAGCTGGTGTCTGGCTATGCATCTCATCATAACAGCAATAGGGTGCTCTACCAAGTACTAAAGATGCTTGCCATGAAGGGGTTGAATAATTTTGAGACTGGAGAAATAAGAAAGTTGCATTTTCAGTTGAATTTGGGGAAACCACTTGAAGCATTCTTTGTGTTGAGCTATTTCAATTGCTTTTGTTTGATTTGTTCATTGCAAACAGCTGGAAGTCTGTAAATTTTGACAATAAACCTGATTTGCAATGGGGGTGGAATAATTTTGATTGCACAGTACTGTGTATATACATTCTAAATTATAGAATTTTTATTTTATTTCCAAACAGTTTTCTAGCACAAAATTAAATGTTACAGAAAATGTTACACAATGAAGGCCGCTGGGTTTTGCTGCAAAAATAAGAAGCAAGTGCAACAGTCAAAGTCTCCAGAAGAATTGTGGCTGGTTCTGCAAGATGCTCAATAAAACTTATGCACAGTACTGTATACAGTGCTTATAGAAAATCATACCCCTTTGAAATAGTCACTTTTTATGTCTCTATTAGCTTTGCGCACCTAGAGTGGGGAATACTTGCCCATTCATCCTTGCAGAATTGTTCGAGTTCAGTCACATTTCGTGGTGAGTGGAGATTGACTGCTGTCTTCAAGTCCATCCATAGATTTTCAATTGGATTTAGGTCAGGGCTCTGACTTGGCAACTCAAGGACATTCACCTTCCTATCCTTAAGCCACTGTGTAGTTTTTTTGGCAGTATGTTTAGGGTCGTTGTCATGCTGGAAGGTGAACCACCTGCCCATCTTCAGCTGTCTAGCAGAGGGCCGCAGGTTTTCCTCAGGAATTTGGGTGTAGTTGGCAGCATCCATTTTCCATTCAATCCTGACCAATTGCCCAGTCCTCGCTGAAGAGAAACACCCCCACAACATAATGTTGCCACCACCATGCTTCACAGTAGGTATGGTGTGTTTTGGGTGGTGTGCTGTGTTTGGTTTTTGCCAAACATAACGCTCGCAGTTCAGTCCAAAAAGTTCAATCATCTGACCATAAAACCTTTTGCATTAGAATGGCATTAGAATCTTCCAAGTGTTTTTTTGCAAAGCTTTTTCAGAAGAGCCTTCTTTCTTGCCACCCTGCCATACAGGCCAGCTTTGTGAGATTGTTGACTGACCAATCTCTGCCATAAGGACTGGTGAGTCCTACAAAGTTGCCATTGGCCTCTTGGTAGCTTCCCTGATCAATATCCTCCTGGCTTGGTCATCCAGTTTGGAGGGATGGTCCGATCTAGGCAAGGTGTTGGTGGTGCCATACATTTTCCACTTCTTAATAATGCTCTGAATGGTACTCAGAGGGAGAGTTAAAGCCTTTAAAATGTTTTTGTATCCTTCTCCTAACTTCTGCCTTTCCACAACTTTGTCCTGGAGCCCTTTTGAAAGCACCTTTCCAACCATGATGTATTCTTTACGTTGCCATGCACTACTAGTAATGGAATTATTATGTATCCATGTATCCATCACTGTATACATACATACATATGCACACAAGGTGCACAGGGTGTCCCAAAAGTCTCCATACATAGGGGACTATGTTTGCCAGCACCACGTTGGTTGTGGCTTCATCGATCGGTCCACAACACTTCCAATCTTTTTCTTTTTGAATTTGTTAATAAGTTGGGCAACAGTGTCGTGTGTGATGTGCGTGCTATGTTTCCTGTTAAAGTCCATCGCAACCTTGCGACACCAACCTTGCAACCTTCCCAATTCAGCCATGAGAATGATTTTTATACGTTCTTCTTTTGTCAAAGGCATTCTTAAAGCTATCTGAAAAAATATATATAATATAAACTGAGTATGAGAAAGTTTGGAAGACATTTTGCTTAAATGTGTTAATCTCCCCTATGTATGGAGGCTTTTGGGACACCCTGCATATTAGATTTTCATATTACAAACCACCAATTACTCTCAAACACTTACATTTATATAATAGGTTCTTGCATAAACTCACATTTACCACGTAGCTATGTTATCCTATATATGTGCATTACATATCTCTCAGCAATACGTTTGGTCTGGTAGCATACTGTAGTGTCCCTTGAGTGCTAAACATAATGGACAATTATGTTTATTGGCAATCCTAAAGAGAAACACTCATTTATGCTGATAGGGTCTTGGAATGCAAGTTTTTTCCCACGAAGTAGACTATATTCTTCTATCACATTATAAGGATGTCGCTGTTTCCATATTGGTAATACACACTGATATGCTGATGGCATTTACACTGAATATTTCTTTGGATGCAAGGAGTCTCTACAAAACACCACCACCAAAACACCACTGATGACTCATTAGGCAAACGCTCTCTCAACGACACCACAAACCACATGAACATGTAAGTATATACCAGACATACTACTCACCATGAAAAAAATTAATGTAGTATAATGTACTGTACATTTAACTCCATCATGATTTATTTCGATATGAAATTTTTCAGGACATCTGTTGTTACTATCATATAAACATTCTCAAAACAAATGCCACCAGAGACTGAAGCCCTTCAACAGCAGGTCATGATTTATTATCTACATAATGCAGAAGGAAGTGTTTACACCTAATCCTCCCTAATGGAATAACAAAATTTCTTGTTGCGGCTATCGCTGTCTATTTAAACTGCAGTTCATTGGCACAATTTAACAAATAGTTTCCACATTTGGAAGACAGTGAGATCCTGGCCATGTTGCAGACAGTTCACCAGGTGGACCGTTGTAAAAGGACTCTGGAAAGGAAAAGAGTTTTGGGAAGTGCTCGGCCAACAAAGAGACATTGTACTCTTTACCATAATGATAGTAATTTGGTTCTGGCAGCTGCCTCATATCCAGGAAGATCTCCAAGAAATGTGCAATTTTAGTTTGCAATAAAATATATAACAGATGATATTTGGGGGTGGGGGGGAATTGATAGGGCGTATGTGGTAATCTTTAAATACGTTCAAATTAAAGAAGCTAATTTTGAGTACCAAAACAAGTATTATTCGTGGAGCATTGGTTTCAGAGAAAGTGTGTATAAGCTTAGTGTATAAGTGTGTATAACTACAGAAGAATGCATGTCAGAAACAGTGACATACCAAACAACACAATTATAAAATTGTTTCCAAATGCAATTTCTACAAAATCTAACTAAACTTTTTTTTTTTTTTTTTGTATGGCCATAGATCAGCATAGAGAGTCACAGTATGTTTAAAGTAGTTACTGTACAAGTGTTATGCAGGCTGGTCTTTTAGTTGTATATGTTCTAATTTTTGTGAGACCAGTCTGGTTCTCCTCCATCAGTTACATGGTTTAGCTGGTAGAGCTCCAATAAGTGTTTAATCGTCCAATTGGGAGTTAAACATTGCAATGTATGTGCATCAAGGATCATCTATTTTATGTATGTTTTACACTTTGAATAATGTCTGTTGATACAGGGGCATGCGCGTGCACACACACACACACACACACACACACACACACACACACACACACACACACACACAGACTCACTGGTGGAGCATCTGTGAAACTCTTCTGGAGGCTGAAGCATGTCTTTTGCGGTCTGTGTAAGCCCTAAACTCCATCCAGGGCTGACAAGGTCAGCAGTGATTTCCCTCCCAGACATTTAGCCTCTGCGCCTGTGTCTGCAGCTCTGAGGAATGGAGGCCCTTAGCATGATGTGAAAGGCATGATGGGAATGACTGAAATAGATGATATTGCTCTGTGGGTCATGAATAGTATGCTGATGGAGAGATGCTTCTGGATCACAGTACAGCACTACTGAGGATACACACTTCCAGTCAACTGGACAGAAATAGAGAGTGTGAGAGAGAGAGAGAGAGAGAGAGAGAGAGAGAGAGAGAGAGAGAGAGAGAGAGAGAGAGAGAGAGAGAGAGAGGGAGAGAGAGAGAGGAAGGGGAAGTATAGAAGACTGTGAGTTAAGTGGTTAGGTGATAGCATGCTGAGTGAGTGTGCGTGGGGGGGGGGGGGGGGGGCGTTTCTGTAGGAAGGGCACATTCAGAGTCACTCCAGATCAATACACACAGCTACCCAAAACTCCCTGCTGTCTCTGACCTTTTATTATGCAAACACAACCTCTCTCTCTCTCTCTCTCTCTCTCTCTCTCTCTCTCTCTCTCTCTCTCTCTCTCTCTCTCACACACACACACACACACACACACACACACACACATTCCCTCTTCCCTGCTTGCATACCAAGCTCGTTCTGCTGTGCTCTGTCTATGGTTTGTGGTTGTGCCGGACGCCGGGGTTCTTTAATTACAGCCATTAAAGTTCAAGGCATTATCAAATGCTCTGCAGGTTTATAGCTTCATAAACATTCAACACTGTGGTACCCACCTGTTGCTTCAGCCACAAGCTAGAGTCATACTAGAGGGCTCATTAGTCTAGACAACACTGAGCAGAGCTCATCCTACTGAGCAGCCATAATTTACTCTCCACTATTTAGCCAACTTTTGAGAAAATATGTGAAATGTCTGTGCAGGTTTGTTCAACAGAAGCAGATAAAATGCATAAAAAAGTACTCAGAGACAAAACCAGTGGTCATGGTGATCCAGTCAATAGGGCTAGATCTTTTTCGAATTTAGCATATACTCACCATTTTTACATGACAACCTCAAAATTCTAAAAAGAATAATGTAATGACTTCTAAAAATAAAAATAAAATAAAAAAATTATTTATGTTACTACTTATTACTACTTATGTTATTATTTTTATTATTCTTATTAACTCAGTTGTTGCAACAAACATACATTCCATTATTTTCATTACTGTATTTTGTGCAGTTTTAAATGCTGCCAAATTGGATGATATATGAGATGCTAAATTCATAAAA
The DNA here is from genome assembly GCA_023630585.1 of Cranoglanis bouderius. NCBI lineage: Eukaryota > Metazoa > Chordata > Actinopteri > Siluriformes > Cranoglanididae > Cranoglanis > Cranoglanis bouderius. The sequence goes on from CM042570.1 coordinate 14,180,185, forward strand.
CAGATGACAGGCTGCAACCACAAATGATGTGTGGCATCCACTCACATCCCTCTTCAAATTAAGCCCTATTTTTACCTTATGTGCCTGACAGTCCTGCCAAAAATATGACTTTGAGCTGGGTTTATCATAAACTCTTAGAAAACAGGGTAGCTCAAAGGTTCGTTAAGGATTCTTATCTTCCTGCTCAGACCCTCTCTGATAGGAAAACCATCTGTTGTAATGTTCTACAGAGAACCTTAAGGAGTTCCCTGTGAGGGACTAAACCTTTAAAGGGTAATGGATGGCACCTTTTGGTCCAAGAGTGTTCTCAGGAAATTATTGTGTGCTATTTGTTCTATTTGACCCAGTCTTTCCTTACCCACTATATGTTGCCACAATAGCACTTGCTGAGCTTCCATGAGGTGAGAATACACTTAAAGAAGGTTCAATCTTGCACACTTAATGGGTTTCTTTTTCTTGTGAACTTCTAGGCAGCTTAACTACAGTATGCAAGGATCCGATAAAAAAGCCTTTTTTTTTCTTAATGTTGAGATAAACTGGCAGGAAAATAGTCTAAGTGAAGAACATGCTCATGTGCAATAAGATTCACTATGTGGTAGATATAAAATGTGTGTATGATCAGCAAGGTTAAAAAAAAAAAAATTTTAATCTAGAATCCCTAAGCCTTCTTTGATTTGTCCCTCTGGGGGAATTCTTCAAGGTTCTATGTAGGACCCAATAATGGAGTATATCAGAAAGGGTTCCAAGTAGAGCTTCTTTACGAAGCTAGAAACTATTAACTATCCAATTCAATTCAGTTTTATTTTATTTGTATAGTGCTTTTAACAATGGACATTGTACATGGCTTAGTGGTCAGCATGTTTGTCTCACACCTCCGGGACCGGGGGTTCAAATCCCACCTCCACCCTGTGTGAGTGGAGTTTGCATATTCTCCCCATGTTTCAGGGGTTTCCTCCAGGTACCCTGATTTCCTCGCACAGTCCAAGGACATGCGATGTAGGCTGATTGGCATTTCCAAATTGTCTGAAGTGTGTGAATGCATGTGTGATTATGCCCTGTGATAGGTTGGAACCCCATCCAGAGTGTCCCCTGCCTTGTGCCCCGAGTTCTCTGGTTTAGGGAACCCCCTCGTGATCCGGTGTAGGATAAGCAGTATGGAAAATGGATGGATGGATGGGTGGAAATTTATCTTCAAGAGAACCCTTGAAGAACATCTTTTCTGAGACTGTAAATTTACCTACCATTGGGAAGTTTTTACCAACATTTGAAGGTAGTGAGTACTAATTTTAAGCCCAGATAATGGCCTACTGCTAATAGCCTTCAGACTTCTGATCTTTCAGTTAGATTAGCTTATATAGAATGCTTTAGAATGTAACAGAACATAGCAAGTTGATGAGCAAGTAAACAAGCAAGAGAGTGAATGTGGAAAGCAAATGAATGAGTGAATGCACCATGGCGATGAGGGTATTAGCAGCTACCAGTACTCCACATGTAAGTGGAGTAGCTACTTGTTGTGCTGTAGTTAAACTCCATTGGGAATGCCATGGCTGATTACTCCTGTGGGGAGAAACAGGGAAGCCACATGCACACACAGGAGCCTAGAGCAAGCAGCCTAGAGATACTGGTTCTGTCAACACCAGCCAACATCTGGATATGCTGCTCTCCTTTCTCACCTCTCCTTGCCATAAGTTTAACATTGTGCTCCAGTTCCTTTGCACCTATGGAGCCAGTTTTTTATCCTGAATGTGATTGTTTTATCTTACACTATTGAGGAGGTATAAATGAACCGTATGTACAGGGAGAAGAGGAAGCCTGAGAGGGTGGTAAGGGAGAACAAACCACTTCAGTGTAAGGTCGTAAAACCACCTTCCTCTTTTGCAGAGCTGCAATTAAAGCCAAATGAGAGTTTAGTGGGTTGCCATTAGATTTTTATTTCTACCTCCAAACAGAGAAGGGGTCTTCCCATACAGCAATACAGCACAGATGCAGGGATCTCCTTTTCCCCTGATAAAACACAAATGGCTTGTTGTTTTGCAGAAACTCTTCAGTGAGAGACATAGGCCTCTCAGTGTTTTTAGTGTTACAGCTTCCAGCATATATTCAGATTTCATGCTCAGGTAAACACTACTGTTTAGAATACATCTTTTCAGTTGTGTTTGGTGAACTGCTAGACCGAATCAGTGCTGAACGGTCACTTATTGGATGGGATCTGGAGGTGGACTGAGGCCATGACAGTGGGACTTGTTAATGTTATGTACATCTGGACTGAAGCAGATGAAGATTTATAGGACTTCGAGGACACAAATCATTGCTGTTCACTAAAAGGTCTCCGACATCCATAAGCGCTGCAGTAATTTACACTGAGCTGAGTTTAAACTTAAATCCATCTACACTGGAACCAGTACAGTTCTAGTGGAGTTGAAGGTCATTTTTCTTCCGGTTGTATAGAATCTCATTCCAGAGTTCCTGTCAAGTTCCTTTCTCCTGACATTCTCCTGACTAATACAGATATGAGCTAAAATCTCTGAAGCACCTTTGACTTGATCAGTCTGGAATGGCTCCCATCTTGTAGGAACACCTATTAATGGAAATGTCAACCCTGAAACACATTAAATGTATTTATATTCAAATATTTGTGCTGTGATTAGAGATACTGGTGCTAATTTGTTGGTTGGTGCTGTACTTTATTATTATTATTATTATTATTATTATTATTATTATTATTATTATTATTATTATTATTACTCTTTATTCCCATGGGATGCTGATGTCACAGGGAGACACTGCAAATGTTTAATAGGAGAAAATATTTAAACAATTTCAAACATGAGTGATAACGGTCAGAATTTTCTGTCAATTAAAAAAAAGTGCTAGTGCAAGTGCTACTTTTGTCACTCACCATTTCCAATTGTGTTCAATGAGAAATCCAGCTGAGAATTAGTGGAGACTGCAAGCATTGTACTTAAACTCCAGAATTCAATGCAGCTATACAATGCAATTGCACTGAGTTAGCTTTGGGATGCTATCTGTTTGAGCAGAGTGTACAGATGTGGTGAGAGAGCTAGATAGACTAAAGGACTAAAGTGCTGCTGCATCAGTCTCTTTAGGTTGAGATGAAGCAAAGGCTAAATACCATTAGCCCCATCAGGTATTTGAACTGTATTGTGGGGAATGTATGAAACCATAAACTTAAATAAAAGTAGACCTACATATCAATGAAAAATGAGTAAACTAAAAGAAAAAAAATAGGCAGCTCAAGCATGCACAGACGTGTGTGAGTGTCTTGGCTCTATATAAACACACAGTCTTGGTTCACTGCAGTTTGTTCAAACTGTTTCCACACCACACAGCCAAGAGCAGTAATAAGCAAAGCCATATTAAATGTGGCGAGGGGAAAAACTCTCTCGCTGTCTGAAGGTTGTTCCTTACAGCCTGGGGTTACTGCGAGAGAGATGCCAAGAGAGGAAGACAATTTTGCCAATTTAGGAACAGGAGGTGAAAACAAAAGCTGCATTTAAGATTTACTGATTTGTATTTCATTGGGAAATGGGAATGAAGTTGTTGAAGCTGTCAAAAAACATGATTTCATATTAATAATGTTGACAATCTTGCATAATACTCTGTGGAAGAGTACATTTAAAATGTATTTTTTTTTAAATACCTAATTGACAATGTTAGGCAAGCTACACATATTTTAAAAACCAGTTCATTAAAACTAGCTAGCTACACTGAAAACTACATGGCAAAAGTAGTTTAACTACATTAATGCTATGATTGATGTCACATTGTCTACTAATACATAATAGCTAATGAAAGGAGATGCCTGAAAAATGATTTGATCTCTTAAACAATTTTGTATTATTAGGAGATAGTAACCTGCTTTTATTTTTGATTTGTTTTGTTTTTGACTTGATTTGTCTTGTTTCCACCCAACAGACAGAAAGCAGCTACATAATATCATAGATAATTAACATATATTGTTTACATTAAGAATATAACAAACAGCATTTATCAACACTACTCTGATATTTAGCTGAATAAAATGTTTGTTATGTAAAATATACCGATGCTAGCACCCAGCAACTAGAAAATACACTGTACACTACATGGTCAAACGTTTGTGGACACCTGACTATCATACCCATGTGTTTTTTGAAAATGGCATTATAGATTGAGTCCCCTTTTGCTGTTATAATAACCTCCACTCTTCTGGGAAGGCTTTCCACTAGATTTTGGAGCATGGCTGTGGGGATTTTCTCATTCAGCCATAAGAACATTAGTGAGGTCAGGCACTGATGTTGGACGAGGACCCTTGAGGTGCAGTGGGGTTGAGGTCAGGGCTCTGTAAAGGCCACTCGAGTTCTTAAACACCAACTTTGGCAAGCAATGTCTTCATGGAAAAGCATAGAGGCATTGTCATGATGGAACATGTTTGGGCCCCTTAGTTCCACTGAAGGGAAATTGTGATGCTACAGCAATAAGAGACATTGTATACAATTGTGTGCTTCTAACTTGGTGGCAACAGTTTGGGGAAGAACTGCATATGGGTGTGAGGGTGAGGTGTCCACATACTTTTGGCTAAACACTGTGACTGTAACTTTTGTCAACCTTAAACACTGACAGCTTTATATATGGGAAGTTAATCCTGTGAGAATCAACACACAAACAGTGGATTTGAAATGATGCAATCAAGATGTGATTGAAGTGTAGACTTTCAGCTTTAATTCAAGGAGTTTATCAAAAATACTGCATTAAATGTTCAGGAATTACGGCCATTTTTACAGAGTCCCTCTGAAAATCACAGGCTCAAAAGTAATTGGACAATTGACTGATAAGCAGTTTCATGGCCAGTTGTGGCCTGGTTCCTCAATATTTCATGACAAATTAAGGAGATAAAAGGTCTGGAGTTGTGCATGGGAACTCAGAAGACATCGAAAGTGGATGATTGCCGAATTCTTTCCTTGGTGAAGAAAAACCCCTCCACAACATCTAGCCAAGTCAAGAACACTCTCAAGAAGGTAGGCAGATCATTTTCAAAATCTACAATCAAGAGACACCTTCATGAATGTAAACACAGACCTCAAGATGCAAACCACTGGTAACACTCAAGAACAGAAAGGCCAGATTAGGCTTTACTAGAAAAATATCTAAAAAAAAAAAAAAAAAGCCTGAACAGTTCTGGAACAAGATTCTTTGGACAAATAAATGTATGGCTGCCAGTGGAACTGTGCCACTGGTGTTTATTGATGATGTGACTGCTGATAGAAGTAGCAGGATGAACTCTAAAGTGTATAGAGCTATACTTTCTGCTCAGATTCAGTACAGTACAGATGAGTAATGACCCAAAACATACCGCGAAAGCTACCCAAGAGCTTCTTAAGGCTAAGAAATTGAAAGTTTTTATATGGCCGAGTCAGTCACCTGACCTCAACCCAATTGAGCATGCTTTTCACTTACTGAAGGCAAAACTGAAGGTAGAAAGACAAACAAGCAGCAACTGAAGGCAGCTGCAGTAAAGGCCTGGCAAAGCAAGGGAGGAAACTCAGCATTTGGTGATGTCCATGGGTTCCAGTCTTCAGGCAGTGATTGACTGCAAAGGATTTACATCCAAGTATTAAAAAATAATCCTATAATCCTTATATTTATGATTGTTAGTTTGTCCAATTACTTTTGAGCCTGTGAAAATGGAGGTACTATATAAAAATGGCTGTAATTCCTAAACGGTTAATGCAGTATTTTTGTTAAACCCCTTGAATTAAAGCTAAAGGTCTACACTTTAATCACATCTTGATTGCTTCATTTCAAATCGATGGTGGTGGTGTACAGAGGTAAATTTACAAAAAAAATTCCAAATACTTGTGGATCTGACTGTAAATATTAGTGGCACATTAATGTCTATTAAATAGTAATAAGAATAATGTATGTAGTAGTCATACAGTCACTGGTTAGCTTCGTGGTCTAGTTCTCTACAGCACACTTTAGTCTGTTTGAGACCTCTGTGTGTGTGTGTGTGTATGTGTGTGTGTGTGTGTGTGTGTGTGTGTGTGTGTGTGTGTGTGTGTGTGTGTGTGTGTGTGTTTATGTTTCACGTCCAGGCCGTTTCCCAGGATCCGGACAGGACCAGAGCCAGTTGATCAAATAAACTATGAGTGACGATAGAACCATGAGTCTAGACCATTCAAACACACACACACACACACACACACACACACACACACACACACACACACATAAAATGAGAGTCAATAAAAAAAAAGAGTCAAACAGTCACCCCAGTAAAAAAAAATCTGGAGAATCTGCAAATCGTGTGCTCCAATAGGCTAAATATGAGCTTAAATGAGCCATAAAGAGGTGTGTGTGTGTTGCATGTGTGTGTGTGTGTGTGTGTGTGTTGTGTGTGTGTGTGTGTGTGTGTGTTGTGTGTGTGTGTGTGTGTGTGTGTTGTGTGTGTGTGTGTGTGTGTGTGTGTGTGTGTGTGTGTGTGTGTGTGTGTTGTGTGTGTGTGTGTACATGTAGACCAGGGTTTGTCTTGGCTCCTGTGTGTCACTCCCTGTCCCCAGTAGCCACAGTCCTCAGTCATATGGACCGGCCAGACTTGAACAACTGCTACATTATAAAAATAATCATATTACTCAGCTGAACGTTTGCCTTACAGGAGAAAGGGTCAAGGAAAATTTATGGGGTAATTAGGTTCATACCCTCAGGCATTATGACTTTACCTTAAATACACATTTTCATGTTTCCTTGAATAAGCCATTCCAAGAGGAAAACTGCAGATAATAGCATAATCCTGTACCACACACATAGAATGGTCATTAGGTACGAAAGAGGCTCAGTCACTTTCACCAAAACTCTAACTGTGTCTAAGATCATTCACAATAACTTCTACATATATATATATATATATATATATATATATATATATATATATATATATATATATATATATATATATATATATATATATATATTTTTTTTTTTTTTTTTTTGTCTTGTGATAGATTAGGTTAGGAGGTTACAGGAAGCTACTGCTATAAATACCACATTCATGTGACACTGCTGATGTGGACTATAAGCACTGCTTCCCATAAAAAATAAGCAAAATGATATTACAGTAGCTGTAAATCTTGTGGTTGGGCAAGCTAGCAGAGGTTGCTGAATGAGTGTTTTCTATAAGACACGTAAAGTAACTTCTGTTCTTAACTTCTTAGTCCAGCGTCAGGTTACAATGGCTCTCTGTGGCCTTCCTCTGATATTGCACATATTCATATTTCATAAAGACATGCAGCAGAGTGGTACAGTAAATCTTTACAAACTAACAAGCAAAAGGGGGTGAAGGAGCAAAACCAGACCAAGCTGAATTGCCAGGTTACTAAATAATAGAGCTATGAAATGAGAAATAAGCTTCAGGGTCAAGAAGAACAAGGCAGAAAGACGAAGCAAGAAGTACACAGTAAGTATATATAACTACCTTCCAAATATTGTGTGTGTGTTTGTGTGTGTGTATATGTGTGTGTGTGTGTGTGTGTGTGTGTGTGTGGTTTTGTTGCCCTTGTTCCACATGTTTATATTTTAAGTCTGAGCAGCTTTTCAGCCTTGATCAAATAAACCAAGAATGCAAGAATGATGATGGAAGCTTGGGTCTGAACCCTTTACACACACACACACACACACACACACACACACACACACACACACACACACACACACACACACACACACACACACACACACACACACACACACACACACACACACACACACACACACACACACACACACACAGACAGGCCCAGTGTGTTACATGTTTATGCTCACACGTTCCTGTAGCCAAATAATGATACAGCTACAGTACTGTGCAAAAGTTTTAGGCACCCTATTTTTTTTTTAGTACAAACTTTGTTATAGAGTTTTTATTTTATGACTTCTACCTTATCAAGTCAGTACAAGAAACATTTTTTGTTTTGCAGCAAAAATAAGAAGCGAGTGCGACAGTCAAAGTCTCCAGAAGAATTGTGGCTGGTGCTACAAGATGCTCAATAAAACTTACCAGCTCATTTCCTTATAAAACTGCACTAATTGTACCGGAGACTACGATTTTTATTTTTATTTTTATTTAAAAAATTTTGTCACACCAAATATTGATATATATATATATATATATATATATATATATATATATATATATATATATATATATATATTTAATTCCATTATTTTGAAGGCATCTTTGCTCTACAGCATTTCTTTGCATGTGCCTAAAACCTTTGCACAGTACTGTATATCTAGACCTGGAATAATTATCTTTATCTCCACAACATATAAACTGTCATGTATTTCTTTCATAATCATATTATTTGGCGATAAAAGAGATAAATATATTAAGGCCATACACCACATGCAAAAACCTCCAATTGTTATTTGTAAACAAAAAAAAAACCCTCTAGTTGTAGTTTTATACTTCCAGAACATGCAAAAAGAACTACTGATATACAGCAAATCACTAATTAATTATTATTATGCTTAATGCTTAATTTGTATACAATATATTTACCAAGTTAACTCCATTAACAGTGCATGATAGACACTTATGTTAGTTTTCCTACTGTCCAGGTAGTTTCTTTCTAGTGGAGTCTTCCCATATGTTCATTTCCTTGCCATGTTTAACCTATGGCCATTTTTGTCAACCGGAGTGACCAAGGTGTCCAGGCTGTCCTCCACTTAAAGCAACACTCACTCTGTAAAATCTGGTAGGTACACGGTCGGCTCCATGCTGCTGCTCGCCAAATTTCCAAAAGTGACACTTCTGTTACCTTAACCTGTCATTATTCCTATCTCTTTAATGGAGTAACTACAATACTACAATGTTAGACGTACAATCCGTGTTCACCAGAGTGTCATATTCTATGTGAACCAGTGTGTCAGCTCACATAAAGTGCTGTGAAAAAGTATTTGAAAGTGTTGAGTATTGGAAAAGTATTTGCCCCTGATTTCTCCTGTTTGTTTGTGTATAACTTATAATAAATTGTTTCAGAAATTAAAACAAAATCTAAGATAAAATAAAGGCAACCTGAGTACACACAAAATACAGTTATCCAATACCAACTGGGCCTGTGTGAAAATGTATTTGCCCCCATAGTTACTAATTCCCCAAATCTATGAAACTGCATTCATAATGGGGTTCAGCTGGACTAGATGTAACCAGGCCTGATTACTGCAAACCCTGTTCAATCAGATCAACACTTAAATAGAACTTTTTCAACAGCATGAAGTTGGTTAAAAGGTTTTACCCAGAAACACACTATGCCAAAGTTGAAAGAAATTCCAGAAATGAAGAGGAAGAAGGTGATTGAACTCAAGAGCAACTGGATTATGCAGCAAGACAATGATCCAAAGCATAGGAGTAAGTCCTAGTGCTAGAAGTAAGTGAAAGACTGATCTCCAGTTATTAGAAGTGTTTGGTTGTAGTTATTGCTGCTAAAGGTGGTACAAACAGGTTTTAAGTTTAAGGGGGCAATTAGTTTTTCACATTGGTGATGGGTGTTGGATAACTTTTTTTGCTTCAGTAAAAAAAAAAAAAAGAAGAAGAAGAATAAAAGCTGTATTGTGTGTTTACTCAGGTTACCTTTGTTTTATGTTGTATTTCGTTTGAAGATCTAAAACTATTTAGCATGAGACATACAGAAAAACAGAAGAAATCAGGATGGGAGCAATTACTTTTTCGCAGCACTGTATGTGGGCTGTATGCAATGCAGAACTGGGTGCAGAGCTTCATCAGACTGTACCACTAACACCTGGCATTAATCTCAACCTTAGTTCAGGGCAATTCAGCTAAAAAATAATAATAAATAAGGTCCAGTTACATAGAATGCCTTTTATAAATTTCCTAGTTATTATTTTTGGTTGTACCTACTCGTGATATTTTCTAACAAATGTAGTTGGTTTTATATTTCCAAAAATATAAATGTAGTCATTTAAACTACCATGACTCTGACCAGGATAAAGAAGTTGAAGATCAGTGAACGCAGTAAATTTGTTGTGTCAGTAAATGCTGTGCACAGAGCCTGTGCATTCCCATGTTAATAAATGTGGCTTTTTTTTTTTTTGTCCCACAATCTTCAATATCTGACCGCCTGTATTAAAGTAAAATCCACCTGCTGGCAACTTTTTTTGTCGCAGTGCGCACCTCTACTCTGAACAGATAAGACATGTCCGCTGTGAACTTGAAGGAGGGGGATAAACACATACTTTTCTGTTCTTTCGAATTTAAACATTCCGTTTTTCTCGTCAACTTTTTTTCCGAACAAGCCATGTCATTATTTCACTAATCATGCCACAGAGAGTAAATGAAATGAAAAACTTCCTGACCCCTCTAACTCGCTCTGTAGCTAGTCTCTGGTCCTGTGAGCTGCCTTCAGCTAAATAATTTACATAAATGCATGTGATTGGATAAACCGCAACGGATGATTTGCTACAGAAGCTGCATTAGTTCATGTTTAGAAAACTGGAGTAGCGGAACCAAGGCCAGTTTTTTTATTTTCATTACCTTGTTCAGGTCTGCTGCAGTATTTTTTCAAGTGCTCGGTTCGGTCTGCTGAAATGCTTTGCCTGGTCTGCAATTGGACCACGATCTGCCATTTGCACTAGTGTTACTGCATCTGCCATTGCAGCCAGCAGGCATTTTCTACTTTTCTTCAGGTCACGACTTCATTAAGAGCTCTTTAATGAAAGTAGTACAATCTTGAGTAGCCCAGTCACTCACTTGGGGGTATTGACAATGAAATGGGTTAGGCATGTGATCAGTCTTTATTTATTTTTTATTTTTTTGCTCAAGCAGCTTTAATTCTAGCCTGCAGCCCATTCACTGCTGCTGCCAAGCCTCCTTCCCGTATGATATTTTGATCGTCAGAATGCTCCGACGGTGAGCCATCGCCACGGTGGCTCATTATTCAAGTTAAGATGAAATGATGACTCATGCTAAAAGATTAACTCTTTCCTGGGATTCTGATGGTTAACTTGTTCTCCATGTACCAAGTTATTTTAACTTACTGGTATCAAAGCCAGAGTTTGACATTAATTTGTCTTAATATTATGGGTAGTGACATTTTATCCATAATGCTATACAAAATATGCACGTGTGCACTTGTCATACATGTCAATAGTGTTTTTTATTAAGCAATATCACACTCATAATTGTGCTGTTGTACTAAATATCAGCATGGTTGCAGGGTGAGTGCTGCAGGTAATCACAGCCGTGCTGATATTCAGTACAACAGCATGACTGCGAGTGAGATATTGCTTTTATACAACAGTTCTATAAACAAAAAATTGAAACCGAGTAACTGACATGACAGGCACAACATGCTCAAATATTTTGTCTATTTTTGCTCCGTCAGAGAAAATACTTCTCAAAGAAGCCACAGCTGGATAGAGCGCTAGAGTGCAGTAACCTTTTCAATGTAATGAACTATTGCTAGAAATGGAATTGTATCTAGCGAACACGCACAAGCCGAGTGACATAAACAGTGAAATGTACCAGTGCTGTTGTACTAAATATCAGCACTATTGGAATGCTGCTTACCAATCAAAATAGTGGACTGGAACTAACTGCATAATCATTTTTACAAGAAAACTGTAATCCAAAAAAAAGTTATTGTATTTGACCTGGCTGGAAGCACATGACCCCCACTATACCCCCTACACACACATACAGATATACAGAATAAGGGCCAAAATAAATAAATAAATAAAGTCAAACAGTCACCATACCAAATCTTCAGAGGCCCTGCACATTGTCAGCTCACAGCAAATATGCAAAATATCAGTGTAAATGAGCCATAAAAAGGTTTCAGTGTGTGTGTGTGTGTGTGTGTGTGTGTGTGTGTGTGTGTGTGTGTGTGTGTGTGTGTGTTGCGCAAAAACTTAAATGAGCTTCATCCTTCATCCTGCACCATATGAAAAAACAACTTCATATTTCCCTCCGGACTCTCAGTCAGACTCCCTCCCTCACCTCCCTTCTCTACACCCATAAGCAGCTCTGTGCTGAGATATTGCTGTGGAGAGGAAGAAACCGGGGGTCGCGGTAAAATCAGAGAGGAAGAGAGACTCATTATCCATCCTGCCACATGAAAGCACACTGTTCTCTTTTGCCCTGTGCAGTGGATTTAAGTGAGAATTTATGTACTATTTGTGTGTGTGTGTGTGTGTGTGTGTGTGTGTGTGTGTGTGTGTGTGTGTGTGTGTTTTTCAAAGAGTAGATTCCAGAGCAACCAGAATTTGCCACACAACCCATATCACCTACAGCTTTTCAGTCACCCTTCACCCGCCATGTTCTGTACATGTACGTATATATGTTTCATTTGGGTGTTTGCGCTTGTGATTTATGGAGTGTATTTTATGAGTCAGTGCTGATTTATGACCCATATGGCTCTGATGTAAGTTCTGTGCTTCATTTCAAAACACTCACCTCTTAAAGAGCTCCTGAATGAAGCACTGCTCTGGGATCCACTCCCTGGCCTTTTAATGTCTCTCACTGATCCCAGTGTGCCCAGCGCAGGAGGAGGATCTGTGATCTGCTCCCTGGTTTACTCATATGAGTGTTTGTGTTACTTGTGTTTCCGTCTTGCTTCTGTTGCAGGTCTCTCCTTTGGCATGTGTTCTCGTTTATGTGCTGATGTGCTGGTGATAATGATCCTGAATGGTTCTGTTTTGAGTGCGTCTAAAGCCTGTTAGGGAATGGCTCAATGTACATTCAAGTTTATGTATGAAATGTCTCAGTGCTTGTCTCACCTTGGATCACCTGGGGAGAGAGAGTGGGATTGATTAATTGATGCGGTTTATGCTGTAATGGCTATAAAGCAATGAGGAAAAAGTCTGAGGTTTGAATTAAACTCTCCTGTAGGTATAAACCTGTGGATAAAGACGGTTTCCCTTACTTAACACAGACAACACATGCACACCAACCAGACCAACCAGAAGCGCCCACCCAGAGGTTGGCACATGTCATTTCCTTGCATTGGATTTCCCCAGCTGGGTGTGGATTTCTTGGGCATAGCTGTGTGGAAGACACACGCACACATTCATCCTCTCTCTCTCACTCTCTCTCACTCCCCTGATTCAACCAAAGGATGGTATGGTTTTCCATTAATTCAACTGAGCCCCTCATTCAACATTGATTTGGTTCTTTTATTTTAATCTATCTATATACAATGGTGCTTGAAGGTTTGTGAACCCTTTGGAATTTTCTATATTTCTGCATAAATATGATCCAAAACATCATCAGATTTTCACACAAGTCCTCAACGTAGACAACATGAGTTTATATATTGAGGAAAATGATCCAATATTACACACCTGTGATGATGTTTTAGGTTGTTGGTTGGTATATCACATTAACGGTGGAAAAAGATTTATCCAAGATTTATGATTGATCTTGGTTTATTTTTTATTTTTTTTAACATCACAAAAACCTGTCATTGTAACAGGGATGTACCGAGTTTTTATATCCATTGTATCTATCTAAACATGTTTAAAAATGATTAGCACCCCACAATAAATGTTTGTTGGAGCTTTCTTTGTCAAGAATAACAGCAGCTCTTTCTGTAAAATTGGCACACACTTTTGAAATGATCTTCAGCCACCCCTCCTTATAGAATCTTTTTATTCAAAAAAAAAAAAAAAAAAAAAAAAAAAAAAAAAGTATGATCATTTTGGGTGTGAGTTTGTGGACTGCAGTCTTCATTTCACACATCAGGATTTCTTTGCTTAGACTAAAATGGCTTTTGACTTTGTGTGATTTCTGTGTTGATTTAATGCTGATTTTATGCTAATTTTACAGTTAAAAGTGGAATTTTATAGTCGACACCAGTTATTCAATTTGTATTTTAATTATTATTTATGTAATATCTCTGTGTACGTGAGAGAGAAAAAAAAAAACATTGGGCCAGCTTCAATTAGAGCTAAAGTAATTTCTCCAAATATTTCTATGAACATTAAGTGCAACATTTATTTTCCTTACATTTCACCCATTTTTATGCATAATGCCAAGATTTATGTAATTATTGTCCTAGTCCTAACTCCTAAAGGCTATCACCCCTGCTTCTCGCACTCTCTCACCTATCGCTTCATCATTCCTGTTTTCCTTGGCAAATGACAGGAGGCTTTGACATCTGCTGATGATCTAATACTGCTTCTCGGGCCAAGTCCAACAGAGTAAAATGTGAAAAATACTCGTGCTGACTGTATTTTCTCCTCATTCGCCTCACGCTGAACCGGTCCGCCAGCACTCGTAAACCTCACGTTAATCACGCTCAAATATTGTTGATGATATTTGTGGGCTGAGTTGGTTGGACCTGAAGCCAATCGGCGCTTTGTCTGCCTGGTAGTTATGAGTTAAGACTTTTTAGCCTGAAAGAAAAGTGTATTTGTGTTTAGAGAAATTTACATTGCATACTCTTGCTTTATAGCTGGTGTCAGCGTTACTCCTGACACCAAAACAGTTCCATATGGACATGGCTATTTAATTTATGAGGGGGAAATGATAGATGATATATTACAGCAATATGCAAATCTCTCATCATATGGGTGTGAGGCTGTCAGTGTGTGTCTATCTGCAGGAAAGGGGCCATACAGTAAATGTATATAGATATGACTTGGGCCTGCTCTCATGCTCACCCAACAAAGAGCAGTATTGTGTGAATGAGGTTTCTGAACTTTCTCTCTGCCTTTATCACTTCCCCCAAAGCATACAGAAACTGACAAGAAAAATGCCCGCACAGCTCTCAGCACAGTCCAAATGGGAGCAATTGGACTGGTGGCAGTCCGATCAGGAGCAGGCAGTGGGGACTTGGCGTGTTTGCTTTTCTGGGATTAGTTAAAATCATGCATGTAATAAGGAGAAAATGGCTTTTAAGCTTGCCTGTAGGAAACAGTGTCCATGGAACCACTGCATTATGCCTTATTAAAGACAGACCAGAGAGAGCAGGTCTGAGGAAGCAAGTTCAGGAATCTGCACAGAGAAAATCGACTTGCAAAAGCAACTTTTGCTTGCACCTGATAATAATCTGGGGGAGGGAGGGGATTAATATAAACCACTGTCATCTGATCAGAGACATCTTTTTGAAATTAAACCTAGAATCTTGTCTGAGTCTGAACATAGTCATCCCATCTTTATAGCCTCAGATTTGCACTGTTCCTCCAGTTTCATTTTATTTTACAGCCAGATGTACTATTTCATATTTTTTTTATTCTAAGTTTAGGCCCGGTGCCACAAAGCGTGGCACAAAGTTCATAAGAAAACACGTTTAAAAATATATATATATATATATATATTTTTTTTTTTTAAGATTCCTTATTTTAAAACCTCTTGTCCAGTGGCTGCAGCTGGGTATCGTGCAGCATTAAGCTGTAATCGGCAAATGTAGAGTTTATTAGAAATAAATCATATAATGTAATTTACATACTGACACACTGTTCCTTATAGCATCCTAAAAGATCCTCTAATGTTCAGTGTAGCAACTTCACAGAGTGTTTTCCTTTCAGAAAAGGTTCTGTTAACTATCTGATAGCCCTTGAAGAAGGATTTTGTTAAGAGTGTACATATGTACTTACTGTTTGAATGACAATCAAACACTTTAGCCTTTTTTGTTTGTTTGTCTTAAGTTTTACCTCATTTTCCTCAATATGGTTCCAGATTTGTCAAATTACTTAACACTATCTAGATTGCCCCTATCACACAACAGCTACCAACCATGTATAACACATGCTTCCTCAGAGACACATGAAACCAACCACAACATCTATTCAAACTGTTGCTCATGCTACAACACAGGGCAGCTGAACATACTTCAAGGAACGTACTCTGATCTACCCTCTTCCTCATACATGTGCTCACAGATTGGATAATCTCGCTATGATTGACAGATAAGAGAGGAATTCCATCTCTCCCACCCAGAGGGCATGGCTCTGCTGTTCTGTACTCCCGGTCAAGGATATTTATGGCATCGCTGGGATTTAACCTACACCATCTCCTGATGATAGGCAAAGAGTTTTTTCTGTTGCACCACTCAGGAACCCAATACGCTGGCTTTTGATAACATGTTACTACAGTACTGAATAGGTAAAAGTTTGTGTAGAATCCTGAACGGATCTTCTGTTTGTTTGTATTGGGAACCCTTAAAGCTTCATTTTACAAGACACATATTATTTGTAAATTATTTTGAAATTTCTGCACCATCTTTTGGGACGATCGCCAGGTGCCACGGCAGGATGAGTGTAAATAAAATCATCATCAAGTGTTGTGCTTCAGGCATCCAATATATGAAATTTTTATTGGTCATATTTCTAGCTACAAAATACAGTATAATACCAAGTGAGATGACAAGCCTGAAAAAAAGAAAACATTTATAACAAAGAGCCTTTCAAATGTGGAAGGAATATACTGAACCATCACACACAAGGGTGGATTACAGTGTGGTTTTTGTTCTCAGTGACGCTGCTTGTAAAAGTATGGGTGTATGAGTATGTGTTCGTGAGAGTAAACTCTCAGATAAGGCCACTCTCTCCTGCTGTTCATTAGAGTTTAATAGAGAGCAGAGGTCAGCTTGGGGGTGCGCACGCATCATCATCCCTCGCTCCGCTGCTCTAGCTGTCACAATGAGTCCTTTATTCTTTTTATTAATCTCTATACTTTACTCACACTCAATGCACACACTGCTCACATTTACAGTGCCTGCAAACTATAATACTGAAATGTGTTTATACTAAGCTATTCTTGTTTTGAAGTTAGTACTATCTTATTATTTATCATAATGTCATAATAACATCAGTGTGGGGTGTTAACTGCCATGAATACAGAACTTCCACAAAAATAAGGCAATAATTCCATAGCTATTGTGGTAATATTGACTTCTTATTATTTAGATAGGCAAATCGTCAAATATAAGAATTATGGCCATAGCTATGCTCATTGATATTAATGCACTTGATCTAATATTATTCTGATTATTTTATTTTAATGATTAGACAAATGTCTAATCATAGATATAGTAAAGCTTTCTGTTAGGAGACTATTAAATAATATTTATTGAAGGAGTCAGTGCTTTGTAATGGTCAATATTTATTTTTATTTTTGTTTTGTTTTTTGGGGGGGTTTTCAGGACAGAGGACTTTGTGCTTTCCAATTTCTTGGTAACATGACAGGTTGCAAGGATTTTGTTGCTGTTCTTCTTCTTCTTTTTCTTCTTGTCTTCTTCTTCTTGTCTTATTAACTTTAAGAGAGAGAAATAAAACAGAGACAATAGTGAGAAAAAGACTGTTTTTCACTGCTGTAACAAGTGACAAAAGAAACTATCTTGTATCGTCAAACATTTTACAACATTAAATTGAACTATAAAAGGTTAAAAGTACAAAATGTTCAATAATAAATTGGAAATTGTGTTCCATCATTGCTAACTTGCTGTAACACAACACTTGGGTCCTGGTATAGAAAAATACGACAGCTTTCACATCATTTTTTATGCCTTGCATATCATATAAGAGTATATTAACTCTTACACTCATAAACACTGACAGTATAGGTCCTAACACTGGTGACAAAGGCCAACTAAAGCATGGTATCTGTAACCAAAATAGCCTTAATAAAACCACAGCTTAAAAGTTATTCACCACTTTCATATTTGGACACATCTACTAAATATATACTGTATGTTCTCCATTTTATTTATGTCTACAAGTTATATCTCTTGTGTGTGGTTTTTCATCACCACATCTCATTGTTGTCTCCTGTCCCTGGCGTTCATCATCATTTCATACCCCCAGGGTTCATCTGACCACTCGAGGAATTTTGGAATCATGTCAAAGAATATAATAATTGACCCCTATGCCTTTCTTGGCATTTGGGAGGTTATATTTTATAATCAGAAACACAAGTGAAAATGTAAGAAATCTCTTGGAAGGCACTCAAGTGCAACAGTGAAGACTCCTCCATTTGCACTCAGAGATAAGGAGTGTGAAGGCTGGAAAAGATGCTTCATCTTTTTTCTTTTTTTCTCTTTTACCATATACAAATTGATGAATCTTTTTGCTCAGAGGGAACTAGGGAGCATCACGGTTCTTCTCAAAACCAGTGATTTTGGCACACACTCTCAAGTAAAGTTTTTACAAAGTGGGGGGGTGGGGGTGGGAACTCAAAGTGACAGATTACTTTCACAATGACTAAGAAGATTGTATTATCTCAGGACAGAAAAAAAAAGCATTCCTCCAAAGCTCTCTGTTTCTCATTTTCCTCTCCTCAGTGCAGGACAGAGTCCCTGTACTGCAACTCCATAATGTTGTTCTAATGGCACAGCACGACTCTGAACCCTGCCACGTATACTCTGTGTATGAGCAAAAAAAAAAAAAAAAAATCTTATTAAGCCCATAAGTGTGTGTGTTATGGGGAGTGTGGAATGTTTTATAAGAATGTTTTTGCACCTGGATGAGAAGAGCAGGAGACAGTGGTAAGATACAGGCTCTCTGGTTAACTCTGTAGACTAAGCATTAGGGAAATTGGTCTTTAACTCAAGCTCAAGGTTTCCTTTGCTTATGGAGTATTAATGTAGTACATTTAGTTGTCCAAAGGCAACATTTTGTTCAATGATTTATTCAAGAGTACAACATCAGTAGCTGTCACCTAAGATAACACCCATAACCTCTCACGCCACCTGACAACCACACACTCTTTACATTTTCATCTCGTTTTACACCCTTTGGCATCTGTACTTCTATAACCTTTTGGAATGTGAATTTATAGGTGAGAGTTTTGTCAAGTTTACAATTTATGGGCAGAATCCTACTGTGTGCGGGTCTGTCTCTCCCCCTCCCTCTCTGTAGAGACTGTCTGCTGTGGCAGCTTCTCAAACAGTGGTCAGAATTTCCAGGACAGTAAAGACAGACCGAGCAGTCACTATTAAACACTTGAGGGCTACACTTTTTAGCCAGAAATAAAAATACGTCACACAAGCTGCGTTGGCAAACTCAACGACTAAGCTATTGTCACATGAAGGGTTAAAGTGTTCTTTTCTTTTTCTGTCTTCACTCTTTCCTCGGGTCAACTTTGCTTTGGCTTAGTTCATGCTATCAGCACTCCGATCGCCATTTTTCAATGCTTCAGCACATAAAAAGTCTTTGTTTCCTATTTATTTTCTCCAAAGCAGCCATTTCTTATAAAATTCAGATTATTGAAATAACCAGTTAAAATATAAATGTAAGTATGTAGAAACTACACTACAGGGTGTCCTAAAAGTCTCCATACATAGGGGAAATGAACACTTTTTACAGTATCTCACAAAAGTGAGTACATCCCTCACATTTTTGTAAATATTTTATTATATCTTTTCATGGGACAACACTGAAGAAATGACACTTTGCTACAATGTAAAGTAGTGAGTGTACAGCTTGTATAACAGTGTAAATTTGCTGTCCCCTCAAAATAACTCAACACACAGCCATTAATGTCTAAACCGCTGGCAACAAAAGTGAGTACACCCCTAAGTGAAAATGTCCAAATTGGGCCCAAACTGTCAATATTTTGTGTGACCACCATTATTTTCCAGCACTGCCTTAACCCTGTTGGGCATGGAGTTCACCAGAGCTTCACAAGTTGCCACTGGAGTCCTCTTCCACTCCCCCATGATGACATCACAGAGCTGGTGGATGTTAGAGACCTTGCGCTCCTGCACCTTCCGTTCGAGGATGCCCCACAGATGCTCAATAGGGTTTAGGTCTGGAGACATGCTTGGCCAGTCCATCACCTTTACCCTCAGCTTCTTTAGCAAGGCAGTGGTCGTCTTGGAGGTGTGTTTGGGGTTGTTATCATGTTGGAATATCCAGTTTCTGAAGGGAGGGGATCATGCTCTGCTTCAGTATGTCACAGTGCATGTTGGCATTCATGGTTCCCTCGATGAACTGTAGCTCCCCAGTGCCAGCAGCACTCATGCAGCCCCAGACCATGACACTCCCACCACCATGCTTGACTGTAGGCAAGACACACTTGTCTTTGTACTCCTCACCTGGTTGCCGCAACACACGCTTGACACCATCTGAACCAAATAAGTTTATCTTGGTCTCATCAGACCACAGGACATGGTTCCAGTTTGCAGGCTTTCTTGTGCATCATCTTTAGAAGAGGCTTCCTTCTGGGACGACAGCCATGCAGACCAATTTGATGTAGTGTGCGGCGTATGGTCTGAGCACTGACAGGCTGACCCCCCACCCCTTCAACCTCTGCAGCAATGCTGGCGGCACTCATTTGTCTATTCTGCAAAGCCAACCTCTGGACATGATGCTGAGCACGTGCACTCAACTTCTTTGGTTGACCATGGCGAGGCCTGTTCTGAGTGGAACCTGTCCTGTTAAACCGCTGTATGGTCTTGGCCACCGTGCTGCAGCTCAGTTTCAGGGTGTTGGCAATCTTCTTATAGCCTAGGCCATCTTTATGTAGAGCAACAATTCTTTTTTTCAGATCCTCAGAGAGTTCTTTGCCATGAGGTGCCATGTTGAACTTCCACTGACCAGTATGAGAGAGTGTGAGAGTGATAACACCAAACTTAACACACCTGCTCCCCATTCACACCTGAGACCTTGTAACACTAACGAGTCACATGACACCGGGGAGGGAAAATGGCTAATTGAGCCCAATTTGGACATTTTCACTTAGGGGTGTATTCACTTTTGTTGCCAGCAGTTTAGACATTAATGGCTGTGTGTTGAGTTATTTTGAGGGGACAGCAAATTTACACTGTTATACAAGCTATACACTCACTACTTTACACTGTAGCAAAGTGTCATTTCTTCAGTGTTGTCCCATGAAAAGATATAATCAAATATTTACAAAAATGTGAGGGGTGTACTCACTTTTGTGAGATACTGTAGCTAAATGTAAGTTTATTTACAAAACATACTCTACATGATTGCCATTTCTTTGTAAACACAGAGTTGTCTCTCCCATTCATAATGAACTTGTTAACACATCTGGAAATGTAATTGCATGTCCATCGCAATATTGCGACAATAGTGGTCGGCCAAGGAAACTTACTGCAGCAGATGAAAGACACATCAGGCTTACTTCCCTTCACAATCGGAAGATGTCCAGCAGTGCCATCAGCTCAGACCTGGCAGAAACCAGTGGGACCCTGGTTGTCTACTGTCTGGAGAAGTCTGGTCAGAAGTGGCCTTCATGGAAGACTTGCACCCAAAAAGCTATACCTCCAATGTGGAAACAAGGCCAAGCGACTCAAACACAAGAACTGGGGTGCAGAAAAATGGTAGAAAATTGATGAGTCAAAATTTTACATATTTGGCTGTAGCAGAAGGCAGTTTGTTTGCCGGAGGGCTGGAGTGCGGTACAGGAATGAGTGTCTGCAGGCAACAGTGAAGCATGGTGGAGGTTCCTTGCAAGTTTGGGGCTGCATTTCTGCAAATGGAGTTGGGGATTTGGTCAGAATTAATGGTCTCCTCAATGCTGAGAAGAACAGGCAGATACTTATCCATCATGCAATACCATCAGGGAGGCATCTGATTGGCCCCAAACATACAGAGAAAGTCATTAAGAACTATCGTCAGTGTAAAGAAGAACAAGGAGTCCTGGAAGTGATGGTATGACCCCCAGAGAGCCCTGATCTCAACATCAAGAAGTCTGTCTGGGATTACATGAAGAGAAAGAAGCAAGTGAGGCTGCCTAAATCCACAGAAGACCTGTGGTTAGTTATCCAAGCTGTTTGGGCCAACCTGTCTGCAGAGTTCCTTCAATAACTGTGTGCAAGTGTACCTAGAAGAAATGATGAATTGATGCTGTTTTGAAGACAAAGGGTGGTGGCACCAAATATTGATTTGATGTAGATTTTTCTTCTGTTCACTTTGCATTTTGTTAACTGATAAATATAAACTATTAACATGTCTATTTTTGAAACCATTCTTAAAGATTTTTTTTTTTAATTATTTAAACTTTTGCACAGTACTGTATATATATATATATATATACACACACAGAGAGAGAGAGAGAGAGAGAGAGAGAGAGAGAGAGAGAGAGAGAGTTGAGAGTTGAGATTTGAATTAATCAATTTCAGAAGTATCTGATGACAGTCACAAATGTTCTTACATCTCATTTTTCACTGCAAATTCCTCTTATTACTCCCATTCTCTTGTGATGCAAATTCATAGCACAAAAAGTCCTATTCAGTGTTCAGCCCAGCATCTTAACCTACTGGGTCAGCACCTGTCACTGACATGAGCCTATCAGCTTTCATGAGAAGAATGCACAGGTTGTCCTCAGCTCACAAACCAAAATGACAAATCAATTCTTCACAGCTGTCAGCTAATTCATTAAAGCCATAAGCATAAAACAGACTTTTATATATATATATATATATATATATATATATATATATATATATATATATATATATATATATATATATATATATATATATATATATATAAATTTATACAAATACAATTTATATTAATCAATGAAGGATGCTCACTGATCTATTCATTTAAAGAGTTAATTTAATCCTGGGTTTAGTCTGTGTCCAAAAACACTCCCTGAAATTCCACATTTCATTTCAACATGTCTTTTAGAAATGGATTTCCTGCACAGATTTTGTTTGCTCAAAAGTCTGTGAAAGCCATGTAAAAACGCTTCACATTACTGAGAAACCACTTTTCTCTCCACATGTCAATTCTGTTCTGAAGTAACTCACTCACACACTCATACGCAATCCAAGCCAAGCCTACCTACCCATAATCATTTAACATGTGTGCTCTCACACAAAAGCGTGACTCTGTTCTTTACTGGCCAACCGTTTGTTTTCACTGGAGACAAATTTTCCCTAAATTGATGCAATTCTATTGATTAAATAATGAGCCTTTTCCTCCTGTCAGCCTGTCACCCAGAGCTCTCCACTCTTATACTTGTGTGTGTGTGTGTGTGTGTGTGTGTGTGTGTGTGTGTGTGTGTGTGTGAGTGAGTGAGTGAGTGAGTGAGTGAGTGAGTGAGTGAGTGAGTGAGTGAGTGAGTGAGTGAGTGAGTGAGTGAGTGAGAGTGAGCTGAAGGTTGGAGTTGTCATCAGTCCAAGGCATAGATAGTTCTCTCTCTCTCTCTCTCTCTCTCTCTCTCTCTCTCTCTCTCTCTCTCTCTCCTTTTCTCTCTCTCTCTCTCTCTCTCTCTCTCTCTCTCTTGCTCTGTTTCTCTGTGTATCTCTCTTTGTCAATCTGCCTCTCTTTCTTTTCTTATTATTTATATTTATTTGTTTGCTTGTTTTTTAACAAAGTGAGAATTGATAGGACAAGTTTTTAGTAATAAAGGTCTCTTAAAATTCTCTTCTCTCTCTCTCTCTCTCTCTCTCTCTCTCTCTCTCTCTCTCTCTCTCTTTTACTCTCTCTCTCATGCTATATCCATCAAAGCATCTAATTTTATAGTTTCACTATATAAGGTCAAGTCTTTAAAATGGCAGGATATTGTAGACTGCACATCATTATGTACCTTTGTCCATTCAGGCTGACACAAAATGTGATTTTGTCATTTTGTCAGACATAAAATGGATAGAAGATGTATGTTTTCCAATAGGTTTCTCAATGGAAGCCCACTGACAAGAGTAAAACAAATCAACGAAGAGATGGTTGGTTGGATGGACATTAAGGAAAACAGGGGAAGAATAGACCCAAACTACCAGCCTGTAAAAAAAAATATACATCACACATCTGCTTCCAGTGATTATGCTAGCCTTTATGCTTGCTATAGGATTTTTGCCCATGTCTGCATGTGTGTATTTGTTTGTGAAGCAACCTTCCCTCTAGCTACCACTATCTGTTCATCATTACTTTTCTCTCTCTGGCACACATAACTCAGAGCTACTAAAGAAGAATTTATTAGAAAAGACAGGAACAGAATTGATGGTTCAACATTTCTGAGAAAGCTGGGTAGAGATGACTAAGAGATATACTTCGAGCTTGAGAAGATTTTTTCCGGAAGAGTC
The DNA here is from genome assembly GCA_023630585.1 of Cranoglanis bouderius. NCBI lineage: Eukaryota > Metazoa > Chordata > Actinopteri > Siluriformes > Cranoglanididae > Cranoglanis > Cranoglanis bouderius. The sequence continues at coordinate 14,204,199 of CM042570.1, forward strand.
TAAAGTAGCAGCACACTGCCTCTGTCTGTTCTAAACTCTCATAAGCACCTCCTGAACACCAACCAAGAGCAAAGGATGAACATGTGGCATCTGTTAAAGAGCCATCACAAGGAAGAAAAATAATGGCCTCTGCAGAGACTGCTGCTCTTTGAAGTGAGCGTGAATCCAAACGCTATACCTAATTACACACAGACAATGTCAACGGCCTGTTGATTTGCCTGACTAAAAAAAGTCAATCCCACAAGGTATGACCAGATGTATGCTCTGTGCTCAGAGGGTGGCCTGCGGAACAAAACTTCAGTTCTGTCCAACTGAACTGTAACCATCCATGTCCCACCACAAGAGACACACAGGATGTCTTTTAAATGTTACTCTTCCTCTGTTTTGTTTCTTGCTGATCAAGATGGTCTGTTGTTTGGCCAAGGGTTTAAGTGAAAAAAATGTGGATTGCACATAATCATGTTTTGGACAGGAGACTATAAGCTTAAAAGGGGGAAAAAAATCATTCATTTGGCAGACGCCCTTATCCAGGGCAACTTACACTTATACATCAGAGCAGTTGAGGGCCCAACAGTGGCAGCTTGGCAGTACTGGGATTTGAACTCACGACCTTCCGACCAGTAGCCCAACGTCTTAACCACGGAGCTACCACTGCCACCACATTCATCTTCATTCATTCATCTTACGTAACCGTAACTGGTGCCTAGGAATAAAGCAAGTACACTGGGCAGACATTCACACCTAGGGCAACTTACCATAGCCAAGCAAACTTTTTTTTTTTTAATGTGGGGGGGGAGGGGAGTGGGAGGAAACTGATGAACAATGGAGAAACCCACAGGGACAAGGGGAGAACATTTGAAACTCTGCACAGTCACCTGGGCACATCTTTATGAATTGTGTAAATGACATCAAAGAAAGAAAGTGTCAATTAAAATGATGTGAAAATAAATTAATTTTGTCAAAATTACATATTAAAAAAGAAATGAATCTTGTGTAAAATAAATTCTTTTTGTGAAAATAGAAGTAGAACATCGAGGAAACCCACATGGACATGGGGAGAAACTCCGCACAGACCATCAGCTCATCTATACAGAAAGATCACATACATTTCACGTGTGAACAATATATGATCATATCGTGTAAAAATGACATCTGAAAAAAAAGAACGTGTTAAGTCTACATGTGAAAAGTGCACATGTGAAATGTTTAAAAACGACATAAAATGTCAATTTCACATGTAAATTAATGTTGGTGTGACTTTTCTGTAGGAGCAGAATTGAACTGGGGAACCTGGAGCTGAGAGGCTGCAACTATTATATTGAGGAATATTAAATGTTCTGGGGTGGCATTGCCCCGATTCGCTCCTGAGCTCAGGTTACTCTCTGTGTGGAGTTTCCTCTGGATGTTTGCATGTTCTCCCCATGTCTGTGTGGGTTTCCTCTGGGTTCTTCGGTTTCCTCCCACCTCCCAAAAACACTAAATAGGTGTGATGGACTGGCCCCCATCCAGGGTGTATTCCCTCTACATGCCCAGAGTTCTGCGATAGGCTCCGGATTCCCCACAACGCTGACCTTGATTAAAGCGCTTACTAAAGATGAACATATGAATTATTGTTCTGTTCACTGATCTTGTGGCTTTTCTCTCAGGTCCAGAATCTGCAGCAGAGCTGAATAAACTTCAGCCTACCACAAGATGTCAGTATAACTCACGATGCTACTGTTTCATTGTATTCTCTGCTCTGTGTTTGGTTGCTAGAGAAAGAAAAATCCTGTCTGAAACTAAGCACATTTGGAAGAACTGGTCACTTGGACTTGTGTCGTGACTGGTTTCACGGTTGATACAGACATTATCCCATAAATGAAGCATGTGTACACCTTGTATGGGATGCCCACATGGATGCAGAAAGAACATGCAAAAACACTAGACCAACAGTAAATTAAGATCAAGATTAGGAGTTTAGAGCTGTCAAGCACCAACAATCAAATGGTAACTTTGAAACTTGAGCTAAAGCTATACTGGATATAAAATGTCTGTACCCCTGTTAAAATGGCAGGTTTTGGTGATGTAAAAAAAACTAATAAGTTTTTTCCTTTAAAAAGAAAACCATGTCAGAAACTTTTTTACCTTTACTGTGAAATTGCACTCAATAAATTAAAGTGAAATACAATAAGAAACATTTTAGGGAAAAAATTAAAATAATAAATGTATGATAATCTGGTGTGCACACCCCTAAACTAATACTTAGTTGAAGCACCTTTAGATTTTATCATGGCATTCAGTCTTTTTTGGTAAGAGTCAATCAGTTTGGCACATCTTGACAGCCCTCTTCAGGTCACCAAACAGATTTTTGATTGGATTTAGGTCTGGACTCTGGCTGGGCCATTCCAAAACCTTGAACTTGTTTTGGTGAAGACATTCCTTATGATCTGGTGGTGTGCTTCGGGTCGATGTCATGCTGAAAGGTGAAATTCCTCTTCATCTTAAGTGTTTTAGCAGAAGCCTTAAGGTTTTGCGCCAAAATTGACTGATATTTGGAGCTATTCATTACTCCCTCCACCCTGATTAAAGCCCCAAAGCATGACGCTGCCACCACCATGCTTCCCTGTGGGGATGACCATTTGGTGATGTGCTGTGGGTTTGTTTGTTTTTTTTGCGCAAAACATATCTTTTGGTATTATGGCCAAAAAGTTTGGTCTCATCAGACCATAACACATTATTCCATATGATTTTGGGAGATTTGATGTGGGGTTTTTTTTTGTTTGTTTCTTGGTTATTTGCAAACTTTAGCCAGGCTTGGATGTTGTTTTTTGGTTTAAACAACATCCAACTTCCGTCTTGCCACCCTACTCCGTAGCCCAGACATATGAAGAATTCGGGAGATTGGTGTCACATGTAGGGAGCAACCAGTACTTGCTAGAAATTGATAGAAATGTTGCTGTAGGCCTCTTGGCAGCCTCCCTGATTGATGACAGGTGTATACTAATTAGTATTTAACGAGTTTGAATGTGATTCGTTGATTCTGAACACATTTCCAATTATAAAAGGGTGTGCATACTTTTGTTATTTAGTTTTATTATTTTCCCTGAAATGTTTCCAGTTGTTTTTCACTTGATATTTATATGTTGCAATTTCATAATAAAGCTGAAAAACCTTCTGACATGATTTAACTTTGTTTAATTTTTTTACATCACAAAAACCTGCCATTTTAATAGGGGTGTATAGACGTTTTACTTTGTAAAATCGCTGTTGCCAAGGCAAATGCAGTGTGTGCTACCCTTCCAGTTGCACTGCATTCTCCTAAACGGATGAGACAGTAAGTCAGCAAAATCCTATTGCTCCCTCTCTAATCTTGTCACATGTGACCACAGCATGTTAATTATAGGGGTAGTGCAATGCAATTTGGTTCCCACACAAAACCAAAACTGTAGAGCTGCAGCTGCTCACAAAACGGTTCTGCAATAATATACTCCTCAAGATATACTTTAGCCTCCCCCCTTCCTCTTTCTGTCATCCCATTCATGTTTCATTACTTATGTACTGCATGAGAACAACAGGCTTACTGAGTGCAAGTGTAACTGTGTAGTTCAGCTCGTCAGCCAACACTGAAGCCTTGATCTCAAGGTCAGATTCAAATAAGCTGTCCTTGAACAAAATATGTGTGGTGCAAGTCATGCTGTTTAATGATTTGTAGTTTTGGTATATTCCCAAGAACGAACCTATCTTTGTTGTTGTTGTTGTTTACAGACCAAAAAAAAAAAAAAAAGAACTTTAGCATGAGTGTTTTCTCCGCCACTACACCATGCATAATCCCAATGTCATGTGAAAAAATAAGTACACCCCATGGAAATTGTTGGCTTTTTTGACATATATGGACAAGCAAATTTTTTAATTTTCATTTTTTAAACAGTGCCTATTAATGAAGTTGATATACTTGAACAAAACCCCAAGGAAACTTAATTTTCAATCATTTATTCATCAGAAAATATAAATAGATGTGATATTCTTCTGTGGGAAAAGAAGAAAACGCTTGGCCTCAGAAGCTAGTTTGTAATTTTTGTAAGTCCGTATTTGCCATGAAGTTAGCCACAGATGCTCACAGATTTGAGCCATTCCTTGGTGGATTTGCTAGTGTGCTTAGGATCATTATCCTGTTGAAAGGTCCACTTTCAGTTCAACTTCAACTTTCAGACAGATGGCCTCACATTATCTTCAAGCACTCTTTGATATGATGCAGAATCCATAGTTGAATCAATGAATGCAAGCTGTCCAGTCCCTGAGGAGCGAAGCAACCCCAAACCATAACATTTCTACCACCGTGCTTCACAGTTGGTATGAGGTGCTTCTCCTGAAAATCTGTCTCTGGTCTGCGCCAAACATGTCTTCTGTTACTGTGGCCAAACAACTCTATCTTTGATTTGTCTGTCCAGAGCACATTATTCCAAAAGGCCTTGTCTTTGCTTATATGCTCATTGGCAAACTGTAGTCTTGCAAAGGCTTTTTCCTGGCACGCCTCCCATGCAGGTCAAATTTGTGCAGGTCAACAGTTGCCAGACTTACTAGCAGGTCCTGTGATGAAATGTTGGGGTCCTTGGAGACTTCTTTTTGCATCAGATGGTCTGCTCTCGGGTTGAATTTGCTGGAACGGCCAGTCCTGGACAAGTTGGCAGTCGTTTGAAATCTGCGCCACTTGTAGATTATTTTCCTTACAGTGGAATGATGTATTTCAAATAATTTGGAGATCTTTTAAAATCCTTGCCAGACTCATAGGCATCCACAACCTTTTTTCTGAAGGGCTTACAGAACTCTTTAGATCTTGGCATGATGGCACCACACACCTCAATAACAAAGGGAACACCAGACACTAGATATGAGAGGTAAAACAGGTTCCACCTGCACTCCCTAAGCAGGTTCTAATCACTGGCACCCAATCCTGAACACCTGATTCTAATTTTATGGATTTGAAGGTGTGATAAATGTAGGGGTGTACTTGTACCATGTGACTGATCTGTTTTTTTGTTAATTTAAATTGTGAAAATTACTACAAAATGTAAATTGTATCACCTTTATTAATACACACTGTTTCACAGAGGCTCAAATGTTTGCTTGTCCAAATATGTAAAAAAAAAATTTAAAAAAAATAAAAAAAATCCATGGGGTGTACTAATTTTTTCACATGGCTGTATATGCAAAAACACATACAGGTGCATCTCAATAAATTAGAATGTCGTGGAAAAGTTCATTTATTTCAGTAATTCAACTCAAATTGTGAAACTCGTGTATTAAATAAATTCAATGCACACAGACTGAAGTAGTTTAAGTCTTTGGTTCTTTTAATTGTGATGATTTTGGCTCACATTTAACAAAAACCCACCAATTCACTATCTCAACAAATTAGAATATGGTGACATGCCAATCAGCTAATCAACTCAAAACACCTGCAAAGGTTTCCTGAGCCTTCAAAATGGTCTCTCAGTGTGGTTCACTAGGTAAGCCACAAACATTCATTGCCAAAGAAGCTGGCTGTTCACAGAGTGCTGTATCCAAGCATGTTAACAGAAAGTTGAGTGGAAGGAAAAAGTGTGGAAGAAAAAGATGCACAACCAACCGAGAGAACCGCAGCCTTATGAGGATTGTCAAGCAAAATCGATTCAAGAATTTGAGTGAACTTCACAAGGAATGGACTGAGGCTGGGGTCAAGGCATCAAGAGCCAAAACACACAGACATGTCAAGGAATTTGGCTACAGTTGTCGTATTCCTCTTGTTAAGCCACTCCTGAACCACAGACAATGTCAGAGGCATCTTACCTGGGCTAAGGAGAAGAAGAACTGGACTGTTGCCCAGTGGTCCAAAGTCCTCTTTTCAGATGAGAGCAAGTTTTGTATTTCATTTGGAAACCAAGGTCCTAGAGTCTGGAGGAAGGGTGGAGAAGCTCATAGCCCAAGTTGCTTGAAGTCCAGTGTTAAGTTTCCACAGTCTGTGATGATTTGGGGTGCAATGTCATCTGCTGGTGTTGGTCCATTGTGTTTTTTGAAAACCAAAGTCACTGCACCCGTTTACCAAGAAATTTTGGAGCACTTCATGCTTCCTTCTGCTGACCAGCTTTTTGAAGATGCTGATTTCATTTTCCAGCAGGATTTGGCACCTGCCCACACTGCCAAAAGCACCAAAAGTTGGTTAAATGACCATGGTGTTGGTGTGCTTGACTGGCCAGCAAACTCACCAGACCTGAACCCCATAGAGAATCTATGGGGTATTGTCAAGAGGAAAATGAGAAACAAGAGACCAAAAAATGCAGATGAGCTGAAGGCCACTGTCAAAGAAACCTGGGCTTCCATACCACCTCAGCAGTGCCACAAACTGATCACCTCCATGCCACGCCGAATTGAGGCAGTAATTAAAGCAAAAGGAGCCCCTACCAAGTATTGAGTACATGTACAGTAAATGAACATACTTTCCAGAAGGCCAACAATTCACTAGAAATGTTTTTCTTTTTATTGGTCTTATGAAGTATTCTAATTTGTTGAGATAGTGAATTGGTGGGTTTTTGTTAAATGTGAGACAAAATCATCACAATTAAAAGAACCAAAGACTTAAACTACTTCAGTCTGTGTGCATTGAATTTATTTAATACACGAGTTTCACAATTTGAGTTGAATTACTGAAATAAATGAACTTTTCCACGACATTCTAATTTATTGAGATGCACCTGTATACATATGAAAACACAGGCATGTGGTACTGTTACACAGCACATTCACAGTGTGAATAGTGTATCTTATTACATTGCTGGTCTGTGTCTACTGTACCACATGGTTCCATGTTGGCCATGTTGTGCAGGGTAAATATTTTACTGTTATGGCTCCTATATGTTTTAGGGCTCAGTATTTTTTATTTTTATTTTATATTATATAAGTGTACTTGCTCTTTTTAGTGTAATTGGATATTTTTGCTGTATAGGTCTTCCTTGAAAAGCAAGTAAATAGAATGTGAAAAAGGAAATGTGACTAGACCTACTGTACACACCTGCATTCACATGACTGTACTTGTACATGACAGATAAACAGTAACACTGCATATGAACTGAGATGTGACTGTAGGCAGGGTCCTCTGAGAATGACAGCCAAAAGATGCCATGTAACCATCACTGCATTTAATAAAGGATACTAAGACAGCTCAGAGTGAGCCTATCCTGTTCTAGTGACTATGTCTACATCACAAAAGTATTTTAAAATTTTGACACATTTCCCTCTGCATATTTTCCTGGACTCTGTTGTGCTCATGGAATTTCTGCTCATTTTCTTTTCAGACCACCCATCTACAGCATGCCTTGTGTACATGATGGAGTATGCAATAGTCTAAGGTTCCTCAGAGTAACTCTCCTCCCACTGTGCTGTTTAGCAGGAGAAACTAAAGCAACTAACCAATTACACAGAAAGATAAAGGATTACAACCCAAGGTTCACCCGCTGAAAATGAGATCAAGGCTGATTAGAAGGGTTTAGCATGAAGTAGAGCAACTCATTGCTTCAATCACTTCATGCCTCAGCCGGTCACCTTTTTTTTCAGGAAGGGGAACTGTTACATTTTGTTCAATTTTATGCAGAAATTTGGTGCTTGGTAGAGACCTCTACTTGCCAAAACTATGGACCTCCATGAGTTTTGGATGGACAGAATGATTATGAAGAGGGGAATTATTGGCATGTCATCTGTGGCAGCACCATTCTGGAATGGAATACACAATTAAGCTTGTGAAGTAAAATTTCTTGAAAACAGTTTTGATAAGTAATCTTCCACTAAAAGACTGAATATTTGACATATAACAAATCAAGGAACAAAGCATGGCTCTGGGGGTTGTAAAATTTGACTTGGCCAAGCGGATCAAACTAGCCCAGGGCCTGTGGCTCCTGTACTGGCTCGCAGTTATGGGTGGGATCCTCATCTTTAGCATGGGGCTATTCTTCAAGATTGAACTTCGCAAAAGGAGTGAGATGATGGACAATAATGAGAGTCATTTTGTACCCAATCTACTCATCCTGGTAGGCCTGGCTGCTTGCGGCATCAATGCTTTTGGTGGCAAAGTGTGCCATGACTCACTTGATTCAGCCAAGTTTTCCAAGTGGAAGCCCATGATGAAGAATTACCTGTGTGGATGCTTTGCCTTCTCCATCATCCTCTTTATCATGGCTCTGTTTTGCTTCCTGATGCAGATCTCTCTACATTTTGCCCTGGCTGAAGGTCTAAAAAATGGGATGAAACACTACAAAGACACAGACACCCCAGGACGATGCTTCATGAAGAGGACCCTGGACATGACCCAGATTGAGTTCCGTTGCTGTGGCAACAACAACTTTAGGGACTGGTTTGAGATCCAGTGGGTTAGCAACCGCTACCTGGACTTCAGCAATGATGAGGTCAAAGAGTGAGTGCTTTTACCTTCTATAATTCATAAACTAGGACAAAGGGACATTGCAGACAATAATTTACAAGAAAGTGGAGTTTAATGTCCGTTTCAGATTATGCTAAAGGTAAACTAGAGGAATGAGAAATATTTGCTAAGTCTATGAAAAAGAATAAGAATAATTTCAATGATGATAAAATGCAAAACATTTAAATGCACATTAGCCTACAATGCAGTTGATTCTATCAGTAGATCTGATTTAGAGCTGCTCATGTCACACAATCTAAGATTGTAACCATATATGGAGAAAAAAAACCCTTTTGACTGAATTATTTTCAAATCTTTACTAACTTTTATAACTTTTATCATTTATTAGATCATTAGATCTAAAATGTAATAACTTCCACTAATGTGATTTGAAAAAAGGCTAAAGGTCAAGTAATAAACATACAGCGTAATGCATTATAGACATGTGGTCATTTCTTACGTTATTTGCAAGCTTGTGGAACCATTTTAAAAATACAGAAAAGGTGACAAATTAAAGGAAAATTTTGCTGACATGGTTTGGGTCCACTTGTGTCTCCACGTACAAGGCATGAGGGTTCACTGAATGGTTAAAGAGCAGATAAATTATGTAAACACCAATGTGAGATTTTGGACTGACGTGTTAGAAAGAGCTCTCCGACAACAACACTATCAACACTTTACTAAGACACGTGATGTTGGTTTTTCCTTTCATTCTTGTCACCCATCTGTAAATAATGCAATAACACTTTCATAATATAAAGAAAAATTGGGGAAGGTTGTATTTGGGGTCTCAATACCAAGCCTAATATTTAATAACCTTCTCATAGGGCAACACAGGGCTTTTTGTTTTGTTTTTGTTTTTATTTAAAATTTAAATCTTTACAGAACTATTAAGTGTATGTTTCTCATGTTTCCACAGTCGTATCACAAGCAACGTAGAAGGTAAATATCTTATGGACAGCGTTCCCTTTAGCTGCTGCAACCCTGGTTCTCCACGGCCTTGCATCCAGCACCATCTGACCAATAACTCGGCTCACTATGACTATGACCATCACACTGAAGAACTAAACATCTGGACTCGAGGCTGCCGTGAAGCTCTGGTCTCCTACTATGGGGGGATGATGAACAGCATTGGGGCTCTTGTGCTGCTAGTCATGGTCTTGCAGGTGAGTGAGAATATGGTACCTCAGTGAACCCTCAACAAAATACTAACATCATCATAATGAATAAAACATTGACTAGTTGGCATTAAGGAATGAAATTTATACTATAACTTCATACCATAGTGCAGGGGTCTTTAATCTTACCCGCAAACAGCTGTTGTGGCTGCAGGTTTTCATTCCAGGTACGAATATTAGGTACACTTGATAGTTGATTGGACTCCAAGGTAAACTGATTAGACAAGTGGAATCAGCTCTTTGTGGATAAAATTGAAAACCTTTGGCATAGTTTTTAGATCATCAGCAAATTGACTGAAGTCTGTTTGTGGTTTCATAAGCAACAAAGTGACACCAAGTGCGAGTATCTCAGACAGTTTAAGCTTCACCAGAACCCCAGACACTCTTCGTGGAATAAACATATCAAAGGCTGACCCAGTGGATGAAGGTGGAAAAATGTTGTGTTGGTCAAAAATATTAAGACCATGTGAGGTCAGGTAAATATTTAGGTTAGTTAATAATGGATCCTGAGATTAACCCAGGATATTATGAGTAAGGAAAGCAAGTAGGACAGCCGCGTATGTAACCATACAACTATTAAACACTGAAAGAGCCTTTTTTGTTGTTCTTTTTATTTCCAAATATGTTGTAGGCTGCAGATATGGTGGGACTGAAATACCTGACAACCTCTTTGGAGACCCTGACAAACCCAGAGAACCCAGAGAGTGAGAGTGAAGGTTGGCTGCTGGAAAAGAGCGTGAAGGAGACTGTGTCTGATGTCCTGCAGAACATAAAATCACTTGGCAAAAAGAACCAGGTGGAGGGGGCTGAGGCTGCTGCCGCCAGTACCAGCTGAGCAGCTCACACACCCAGCTGGGACTAAAACCATCCTATAAGAAGATTCAAAGAGATCCTTCTTTGTGGAAATCAAATCCCTACAAACATTGACATGCATTCACATCAACACTTGTGATTATATTGTACTGATGGGCTGTACAACCTGAAGTGAGCAAAAGTAACAGATCCTTAATGAACCTTTAAATGTTTTGAGTTCTAACTGAAAAAATATGTAAATGTGGATCTTCATATTGACATGTAAATATATATTTAAATAACATATAAAATAGAGTTTAATTTTAAAAGATATATATTTGTCGTGGGGGGGAAATGAAGTTCAGAGAAAAATATTTAGGTAGTCTAATCTCTTGTTCCCAACCAATCAGGGTTCAGGAAGGGCCCTAGTGGTGATGACCCTCACACAGTCTTGTCCAAGTCCAAAAGGCTAACACCATTAAGGCGCATCTATTCTTGTATTATATAATAGTTATTAAGAAAGAAAATTTGGGGGTGGTGTGGGGGTGGTTTGAAGTAAATATGGCCTATGACTGGTGTCCAGGTTCTTCTTAAACACAGCTTGATCATTTAAATCAGACCCATGATGAACTGAAATTAATTCATTATAAAGGAATGAATGATGCAGCATTCCCATTAATGTGTGATCTTCTTGAGTTAAGTATCTCAATTAAGTCTCTGAGACCTCAGCAAGACTTTGAGCAAGGTGACAAGCATTTTTGTATACAATTTTGAATTTTCGATGTTTTAGAGCAGCCTGTTTGGACAGCTGCCTCTTTGGTCAAACCATTACCAGTTGTGTTTATGTTGTATTATTTGTAATTTGGACTTTTTTGTGCATTTGAACTTTTCACTGTACAGTATTACTGTTGGAATGAACATGTAGAGACATGTGCATGATAAAGCTGTTTAAACAGATGCATCTGGTTTGTTATTCTATTATTCACAGCACTTTCTGAAATGACCTGATTTAAGCACTACCTATGAAAACAAAATGCAATAGCTATTCTTTGCCAATGGTTCTCATGTAGACATGTCGGATGGAACAGTCAGATCCAAGATGTTTGAGTAACATAAGGAAGCTGAGGAAAGATGTCGGGACAGTGAGTGGGTGTTCAGCTTTAGCTGATAGGATAAAGAATGGATGAGTGTCTCCTAAGGGAGTGCTGGGTGCTTCTTAAGACACATTCTTTTACAGTTAAAACCAAGGAAAGTCATTTCCATGCCGGATAAAAATCTTCAGTCTTTTACAACCAACCCAAGAATATGTAACCACTTAGCAATGGTTTGTCATTAAATATTGGTCTTCTGTCCATAACTCTTAGCAGGACATACTTCCAAACCACTGACCATGGGCATTTAGGACAGAAATGTAATAGGGCATCTGTCATCTTGAATTGTCATCAGCCATAAAGCCTACAAGCAGTGGGTGAGGAGATGAGTGTAGGTAAGCTGCTTTGATGGAGCTTCGCCTCGGTCAGGTGAAATTCAGGGAAAGGTAACTCTGACGCAGTTACAGGTCAAAGGCACCTTGGGATCTCCAGCAGAGCAGACAAATCTCTCTCTCCACAGGAAGCTTATTAGACTCTTATGAACAACCGCCGTTAAATCCTACAATGCTGACTGAGGAAAAACAGCACGTATGATCTCAGATTCAGTATCAAACTTGCCCAAGACATCAATTTCCTTATTGTTTTGCATTCTCCACAACAGCCCCAGACCAATCCCATTTACATTTCCGGATTAACATGGATAATTAGTAACACAATTACAAAATACCTGTCAAACCTAGGGACAAGAATATAAGTATTAACACAAACATCTTGTTTGCTACAATTCTGCTGTGAAGCCCTTGAGTTGGCACTACCACTTCATTACTACTGTAGTTAATACTGTCAAACAAAATGAAGATTAACTTCATTACAAACTGTTTGTAGCTTCACAATCACCCTTTAATCGTCTTTGTTTTCTGGATGAGCAAAAGGACCTGACAGAACTGGGGCACACTGGAGAGAAGCTCTGGGCAGTACAGTTGGTAATATATGATAGTCATGCACTGACCAATACGATTACACTACTCACACACACTGTAATCGTACACCCCGTGGATAATTTGCAGAACAAAAGTCATCACACACAACCATATACACCTCTCATTCCTTTTTCTTATTTTATTGTATTTTTGTTTTACAATATTGTACAACGTATCCATTTATACAATAATTCACATATTAACAAGTAAGTCTTTGACTTCGGACTCCAATTAAACCTCAACACAGGAAATATGCTTATTGTGGGGAACCCCGTTGAGACTGTGTGCGTGAGCACTTACACATGCCTTGGGAAAAACGTCCTGTTTGAGTGGACATTGCACCACTTTTCAACCTCATGTTAATAAGGTCCAGAATCATTACAGCTTCTAAGAATGCAGTTACCTAAACTGAGCTATGGTTTTATATTTAGCCCTTGCACCCTTCCGTTTCCTGGGCATTTCTTGAGAAATCCTGCTAACAACATCAGGGCGGCTTGTAATACGATTTTCTTAATCACATTAGGCAGGAAGTCATTTCACATCTGCCAATGTTAGTAATTTGATCAACTTGATGTTAAGAAATGGTTTAATGTCCATCACACGCATTGTCCCCTGATTTTGTTCATCATAGAGGATCATGGGATCAACATGTGAAGCAAGTATATTGTTTTTTTTTTTTTTTTTTAATTGTTGTTTGTTTTTTTTTTGTTTGTTTTTTAAACAAAACTGCTGTTGTAGCTCAAAGCCTTAAAATGTCAGATACCCCACACGCACGTTAAGTCAGTAGGTGTAATAAACTTCCTCAACCATAAAAGCAAAATCCAAAACACATTTCCCCAAATTCAAGGTCTGCCATGATGAAATTTCACAAAGCGACACATAAATAACATTTAACAAAAATAGGTTGCAAAATTGACAACGGTGTTAAATTCAGAACATTCTGTTCACTTAGACAACCGTATAAATCCATCACACTATAAACACACCGGCCTTACAATCTCACAAAGCACACACGCAACAGGCACTCGCAGACAGACACACGTTACACTTGCGCGCTCCCAGATTTCCTCAGGTTGGCTTATATTTGCTTCACTGAGCATTCGGTTGCTAGGTGCCCTCAGCAGAGATATTGCCGTGACAGGTGACAGGGAATAGGGAGAGAGGGAGTAGGCCATATGACCTGAAGATGGCGCCATTCCATCATGGCCACTATTGAGACGACCCAAGGGTCACTGAGGAACATTGTGCTTGCCTTGGAGAGAACACCAGCATTAGTCAATATTAAAGCAATCTGAGAACTGCAGTAAACAATACTTGAGTTGAATAGCATAAAATAAGTTAATCAAGGACAGACATAACTTAAATAGCTTTTCTCTGTTCTCTCACTTACTTTGAGAACCTATGCTACAGGAGAAAGTATCATTTCGCAGTTAAATACCTTGGCAATATGTTGATTTTTTTTTTCCCTTTTATTTTTAAATATCAATTTAGATCAAATAATAAAGTGAGAGGTAAGAACACCTCCCAAAAAAGCCATGCATTCATCCACTCAAGGAGAGAGAGAAAAATAAACTTAAGGAAGGAAAGGAGTGTGCAAGAGCCGGCACTGATGTGGCAACCTCTGCTGTAAATGTGCAGATCCCTGGTTAGTTTAGATTTGGCATTAGCCAAGAAACTCCAGGACCGCTCAGGAAGTGATATCACAGGTGCTGCCAGTCAATGCCCACCAGAGTCTGATTAGCTTCCTGGGCATGACCGATCTCCTCTGTGATGCTGTGCTGGCGCCAGAGCTTCTGAATCTTTCTGTAGCGCTCGCGGCACAGGTGTAAAGGGTTCCCCCGTCTGGGAGGGAAAGAGAACAGATAATATAAACTGTGGTTTATACACAAACTTTACAATACACGTTGAGTACCTTGTTGGATTTCTCACCTGAGCCCTTGGTCAGTTTCTCCATAGTCATCGAGGTACGGGGGAGCATAAAAACAGCCCTTAGTCTTTCCAGCCAGGAAGAGAACCTGACTCTCCCTCACCCTGTAAAAGACAGCACAATCTCATGTACTGCAAAGCTAGGGCTTGACAATGCCTAAAAAATCGTATATTCACAAACATAAATATGTTAATTCTGGAACACAAAAACAAATATTTTTTCAAAATCAGCAGGAATGTCTCAATTCAAGGCCAAGGGACGCACAGCCTTGCAAAGATTCAAGTTATCCTCTACTCCCAACTCACCTGATCCAGCTCATAAATGGCTCGCTGGCTTATTGAGATGTTGGGGAGTGTCGGGAGGAAAGGAAGCTTGAAACTGTGCGGGACAGAGAGTTTCTAGTACAGGGTAGAGGCCCACTAGTCTAAGAAGTCATGTATTAATAAATTAATAATAAACATTTTAAATAAAGAAAATTGATTTAGATTTTAAAATTTCACTTGAAAATGCCTGTTATGTAAAGTATTAATATTTTATCAATTAATCAATCATTACATAATATTTAGTTAGTAAACTATATATTCCTCACTTATAAATTATTTATATGGAACTTCAAATTAAAGTATTATCCAGAATATTTTGGTAAACTGCTGTTATTTTTCTTATTTAGTAGTTTTACGTCTTCCTTCCCAAAATGAGTGATCTGTGTGTTAGCGATTATTGCTGACTAAATCGCCCTAATGCCCAGCCCTGATATAAACAGGTAAGCAATGCACCTACAAGACATGGCAATCAACGAAGATGTGCAAACGGTCTTCCTTCTAACCTGAGGAAAATGCCTACACCAGCTCCGCAGGCAAAGGTGTGTGAAGTACATGCTCCAACATCCTCACCCTCCAGCTCAGTCTGGCAGCAGTAGCTCTGAGAACACAGCATCGTGCCACACACCAAGCACAGCGTTGGAGCACGAGACTTATCTCCACCTGACTTAGGACAACTACAAAAACAACTGAGGTTATAAGCAAAAAAAAGCAATAACTAAAGAGATGTCCAACAGAACTCTGTTGTAAGCAGATACTGGTTATAAATGAATGCAACCCACACACACAGACTCACGTGAAGCTGGAAGCTTGGTTGATCAGTGCACTGTAGTCCCCTGGCAAATCAATTAGCTTATTGGATTCCCGAGGAAAGCTACACCCAAAAAAAGAAAATTGAAACCATTCAGTCTTAAAACCACAATTTCAAAACAAAGTTC
Source organism: Cranoglanis bouderius (assembly GCA_023630585.1). Lineage (NCBI taxonomy): Eukaryota > Metazoa > Chordata > Actinopteri > Siluriformes > Cranoglanididae > Cranoglanis > Cranoglanis bouderius. Next base: position 14,219,850 of record CM042570.1, read on the forward strand.
AGACGGCTATAGACAGGAACAAAGAATGATCACCTTATAAGGGTTTCAGGTGACTGGAGACACTGCTGCATGCCTGAATGTGAGCACCACCTGCAGGACAGACAGACACAAAACACACTCAACACATTACAATCAATCACGTGTCAACATGTGATATCAGCATTCACAGAAAACCTGTAATTTCTCAGCTCAATTATGTAGTTTCTCACCCCTGAAGCAGGGGATCCAGAAGCTCCTGGTGATGATAATAGAGCTGGAGCAGGTTGGAAGGCAGACACAGATATGCACACAGCACCTCCCATTCACCGGCACCTACAGCTAGAGTAGGGGAAAGGGAAAGAACAAGTGATCAGTTTCACTATATAGGATATACTATATGCCTGTAAAGTTCTTCCAGTGATCAAGGTCATGTTCCATGTTTCGGCAGAACTGTGTTTCAATCATGAAGAGGAAGAAAGTGGAATTAACAGGTTAGATGAGACTACCCAGCTTTGTGGCCAATCTGATAAATCACCTGGCAATTAAAGGTAAATCTCGTCATTTAAATTAGTCTCATTTGTAGAGGTGTATGGTCAGGTCAACTTTCGGTCAGATAACACCACCTGGTGGAACTCCCTGCAAGTTCGGGTATAATTTAAACACTAAATGTGTTTGCATTCTGGACGTGTGATAGAAAGGTAAAAAAAAAAATGTAGCTAAGTGAGTTTGTGATAAAAAAAATAATGATAATAATAATTAAGCACTTACCATGGAGCTCAGGCGGAGTGGGAACTCCATTGAGATGGTGGAAGAACAGAGCAGCTCCTCTCAAGAAGGGCAGGATGCCTGCCTTTACACAACGCCAGAGATGCCAACCCGAGTTAATCTCACGCAGGCTATTAGAACACACATATACACGTGTTAAGATCATTTCTAAAGCACTGTGAGTGAAGTCAAAACAATAAGTTTCCCAGGCCCAGAAAGGAGTTTTTTGATGAAAGGGTGTGAAAGAGCTCACGGGACTGATATTAATAATAATAATAATATTGATGATGATAATATTGCTGTCTCACCAGCCTACACGAGTCCTTAATGTGTTATAGAGAAGACAGACACTCTCTTCCTCCTCCCGCTCCACTCCTTCACTTTCCTGCTCCATGGACAGCTCTTCTATGGACACACCACCAATGTTAACGAGGGCTGTCAAATTAACGTGTTAATAATATGCTAATGACATACAGGTTTGGGGCAATTTTTTTGACACCATTAATGCATATTCTTGACCCACAGTGTGTTCGAGGGTAGATGCTCGGCATCTCTAATAAGCAGTGCGTTTTGACAAAACTCAACTCAAAACAAAACTCCCAATTCAGAGGCAAAACCATGGCTGTTCACAAGACACAGTCTACTAAATACTGTAATAGTGCTTAAAAAATAAGCATATTGTAGCATGTATCGAAACATTTCTTTAGGATCAAATTTAAGCACTTTTTAAAAATTGTGCTCAAACCCAATTAAACAAATCTAAAGCTGCAATGAATTACCTTGACAGCCCCACTATTGACCCTACTGACTCCCAAACAACTGTGCCTGACAGCACACCCAACAAAAACCTCCTAAAACAACATTCATACTGACAAACACGTTATTACTGATTTGTAAGAATGAGGGTCAATAAAAACACACCCAATTGACAACTTAAGACCGATCACAATCTGTTGTTAAATTGTATGTGCTCCAAGTAGAATATGCTCTAACCTGGCACAGAGGTGAGGAGGATCTGGACCAGGTGAGCCACAATGACCAAGTGGAGGAGATGCAGCTGTGAAGTATCCGCACTCAGCCCTGAGAAGTCTAAGCAGTGCAATGCTGAATAGGACAGCACCAGACTCACCTGACATACAAACACACACAACAAAAAAAAAACCCCCACAGGAGAGAGGCTGGTTCAGAGACTATAGCCAAAGAAGAAACTAACAATTATCTGTTTGATAGACAGGTTTAGATTCTGGACTACAATGTTACTTTAATCTGACTCTAATATAATGGTGCTAATAAAATATAATTTATAATCTAATCAAATATAAACATAATTTAAAAAGCTTGTCAGCTCACCAGTAAGTGGAACATATCCACATCCAGAATGCAGGGGGAACTTTCCACCTGGGGATCAGGAACAAGTGCTGCACAAAGCACACACACATAGTTACAGAACTAAAAAATAACTAAAAGGATAAATAAATAAATAAACAAACAAACAAAACAAACCTGCCAATAGTCGCATGAAGTGATTTTGCACAGAGGAGTGAGAGGAGACAGTCCAGCATGCAGAGCCAAACCGAGCCAGGGAACGCAAACAGTCGTCCTAAACAAGAGCACATTTTATGACACTGGGAATGAACTGATTTCATATGGAAACTTCAAATCATTTCAACTTTTATATTTAGGATCCAAAATACAGATAAAGATCATAAGATATAGAAGGAATTAGAACTTAGATATTTTTATGATTCAGATTATTTAGTAATTAGCAAAATGACCACCAAACATAATTTAGCAATCTTACTGATATCTTCAAAGTGCTAATGATTCTCAGGAGCTTGATTAATAACTTGACAGATGCAGATCTATTTTTATTTATATATAGTTTGCTTTTATATTTGGAATTTAAAATGAAAAGCAAATCAAATCATTGGACAAAATATTCTAGTGTACAATTAGCTACTACATCCTGTAAGTAAACAGTAGTTAGTCAGTGTTTCAACGGCACCAACAATATCTTTGATACAGAATTTATTACATCTTAATCACCCATCCCTAGAAAGAAAAATTCATTTTGGCATGATAAGTTGGGTTGTCATACCTGTCGACAGGGTAAACTTCCAAACAAAGGCTTCTCCTCATCTACCAATAATCTCTCTGTACAAAATACAAGCAAAGAACAACAAATGCATATAATAATGCTCTTTTCCAACAAGCAAAACATTGTGTAAGATTTATAATATTCACTGACCTGTGTTAGGGGTTGGTTAATACATTCATTCTTAGTCTTGAAAGAAATGTGTGCATACTGACCTATAGACTGGACGGTGTAAGAACAGCTGCCCCAGCACATGATAGGCACACGAGGGTCCTGCTCATTAGGGTGCACCTTAAGGCCAACTTTATAAGTTGCTGTCCCAAATGTCGTCAGCATCTCACTTATGGAGCTTGAATAAGGGTTGCTATCAAAACACATCATAGGTCAGCGTTAAAGACACACTCAGATATGCTCAACTGTAAAAGGAAATAGAGGGTATGCTTACATTGGTGTGTGGTCCAGCCTGAAACCCTCAGGAGGAGGACAGTCCTCCACAGTCTCTGTCTCACCAGCATCTAAAAAGAGACAAACACAAAATATGACTGTATGCGCACACGCGCACACAAATAAGGAGCACAGGCACTATATATGATGATACTCACTTGTTGGCGTGGCCTTCTTATGAGCAGAGTGCAAGGCTCTGATCTGCTGGCAGGTAGTATTCAGCCAATGAGCCAGACCTGGCTGCTCACTACTGCTGTAACCACAAACAAAACATACATTTTACTATGTAACCAGAGAAAAGGTGAAATTCCATGGCACAACTGGCACATTTACTGTAATAAATTGAGTCAGTGTCACGAAAATATCATGAAACAGTAGTGGATTAGCCATTAGCCATATTACATAAGCAGCAATTCTATATTCTGAACTCTACATGGAAAGACATGTAATTCAGCTACAGATGATATTTATGTATTTTAAAGGAAGCAAATTGATAAGAGGAATACTGGAATGGGGTATGCACTGCTACAATATCATTCTGTACTCTTCCATGGCATTTCATAGGTAAGTTTGCATTGGTTACAGAGCCACTACTACTACTTTGCCAATGCAATGGTTAAAATATTAAGCGGTCCAGATTCAGAGCAACTCCACTTAGAATAATCACAACCACAAGTTTGTATATGTGAGTACCTGCAGGTGGTCTTAGTGAGGGGCAGGAGAGGAATGACGGTGTTACTGAGACACTCACAGAGCGGACACAAGTACTCCCCATTCTCTACATCATAACTGGTATGCACACGCAGTCGCTGCTGTCTGCGCTGCTCCTTAGCCTGCACTGCCTCAAAGTACCTGTAGGGGAACATGACTCAAAAGTTAAGAGACTTTCCATGAACTTTACATATGCACCATGCAAGCACAGAAATTGCAATTCCAGTTGCATTTCAGATGTTTTCTCAGACAAAAAAAAAAGGGGAAAAAAGTAAATAAATAAATAAAAAAGCAGCAAACTAAACCAGGAAAATGTTTTTAGCACAGGCCTATAGAACAAAATGGCATAAGCACATGACTGTGCAGATGAATCAGATCAATTAAGCAGCGACTGCAAATCGATCCACTGAGCTGTTAAACTTGACATGGATGCAGGATTGATGTGGGCACTCCATATATTGCTTGTAAAGCTCTCTTATTCTTCAGGAGGTGTAAACTCTTGGATAGCGCCTACATCGACAAACATTTCAAACCACCAAAACTTTTTATTTGGGATTAAGTAGAAGGCTGTCTAGAAGTAACATTTTGCTGAACTCCTCACCTCTGCCAGCAGTGAGAGTGCATGATGTGGCCGCAGCTGCCGGTATGGGTACCAAAGGACAGGTCAGGGTGCATGAAGAGGGGATCATAGCTCTCTGCAACACAAATGTATCCTCCAGAAATAAGCACACTAGCCACTCAAGCCTATCCAATTACTTGACTTGCAACACTGTAAACCATAACCTTACCTGGCTTGTGAGGGGGTCTTTTGCGGTTCTTGGACATGACTGTAGAACGTTGGACAAAGGCAGCGAGCACCATGGCTCTGCCATCAGGTCTGATCTCCTGCTCTTCCTGACACAGGATACACGTCACCACCTGCCTCCTCTCTCCTCCTCTGGCACGCCAACGACGAGGTCCCACACACACCAGAGCGCTGTCACATGAACTGGGGCTGTACCAAGCATAGACGGATGGTTACAAGTATGTTTTAGTCTTAATTTTATGTTAAAGTACCCCTTTAACAAATTTGGAGTATTAAACTGTTAAAAACAATCTATATTGAATAAATGGGTTAATCGTTTTTAATCACCAAGAAATAGCTAAAAATGACCTAGGGTCATCACTACTCATTTACTCAAACAGAAAATGCCCTAAATGAATATGCAAGATAAAGAGTTTAAAGATGGGAATTTACTTATGTTATGTGAAGGCCACCACTATATGCAAGAACCTCAAACTTTAAGGACAAAAAAACAGCCATTCGCTCAACAAAATCAAGGAACTGTTGACGTATCTGAATGGTAAGTTAATAAGGTGCATTTACTCATGTTTGCTGCTAATATATAAATGTACTGATTGGATATTGAGAATATAATACAAGTTGACTTATTCAAAACAGCCTATGTTCAACGTGAAACTGGGAGCATGCCTAGGTACCTGTGCTCTGCTGATGTAGAGGCTGAGGCATCCAGCTCCTCTAAACTCTGCTGGAACAGCTCTTTGTTCTCATTGATAAAGTGTCTCTGCATCTCTGACATTTGAGCCATGATCTTCTCCCGGCGCAGTCTAGCCATCTCTGCCTTCCTCTTTCTCTCTGCTTTGTCTTTGTCCCGCACAGTCTGCAAGACACAAACGCGTACACGGTTAGATTTAAGCACTTCAATACATTAAAGGGTAATGGTTAATATGTCAGTGGGATAGAAAGTTGCGCAAAGACTGACCTCCTCTTGGCCGTGCCCTGTTCCTTCAGAGGGAGGTGCAGCAGCTGTGCGCTCACGCATCGTTTTAATGCTAACCACCATCTGTGCAGAAAAAAAAATACACAGTTTAGGAAAATACTTTTAAAAGAAAAATGATACAACAGTGCAGTTAGAACTACATGCACACACATCAGTCAAAGTCTTGTAAAACTTAGCCTATGTTCAATATAAGACATTTGTGTACTATAAAGTGTATACCATACCATTATTATAAAAGGTACTACACCATGGCCTTTAAGTGTACATGTTCTGCTTGGTGCTAGTACCCTGACAATTTTCACATCGAAAATAAAATGCATACATCACACTGCATGGAAATTCAGTTTGTGTAGTAAGCAATCTTTATATGTCATTTGTCAAATATTCATGTTGACATACTGCTTTTAAGTAGTATGCACAATATGCCATATCAAACACCCCCTAGGGCCACCTACAGATGATCAGCAGCAAAACCGCTTTGCGACAGTGAAGCATTTGTTTCCCTCTGGTGAGAGTGGTGCTGCTTGGCCTACCGGCCACGCCACCTTAGGCAGTGTGCAGTGCTTGGATTTCAAACAGGTCTTGATGATGCAGACCTGCTTTAACTTCATGGCAAAAATACTTATCTTGCCAAATACTGATCATCTGTAGGTGCCCTAAAGCTTGGCAGGGTTAGCATGCAAAAAATGCTATGCTGCCTCCTGGTGGACATATTAGGTGCTCGCATAGAGCAAGTAAGGCAAATGGCAAACATAATCAAGATGTAATTTTACTTTAAGGATCCAGCGAATCATGTCTTTGTGCACTTCCAAGTGAGGAGCACTCTGCAAGGTCTCCAACAGAGCCAGGATGCTGGGAGTATTGCTGGGAGCTTCACCGGGACCTGTGATACAAGAACCACAGATCTAACAATAGGCTTGAGACTTTCTATTGTGTGAGATGATGTACAAATCTTACGGGAGATTTTGAGGGTGAAGTTGAAGGTAACTTCATTGTCATCACCACTGCTCTCTAGCTGTTGCTGCTCCTCCAGCAGAGCCATGCCTATCAAGTGCAGCACCTGCAGCAACACACACACACACACACACAATTGTGAACACTACTGAGCCATTAAATGTATGGCAGATCAATACAATTGATGCTCATGAACTCAGCACAGTAAGAGCAATTTCGTTGAATTTACTACACTGTACCATGTCATTTTAACAAAACATACAAACATTTACCCTCTGCAGCATGGACTCAGACCAGTGTCCTCCACTGGGCTCCATAGCCCACTGTAGCACAGCTCCCAGCATGCCAAGCAGCACATCACACTGCAAAATGTTTACCAAGCTGGCAAATAGTGGGCAGAATGGAGGCAGAGTTGGCGGAGGAAGAGCTGCAACACATACAGTCATACTTCACCAATCTGCACCACTGATCAGTAATTTTCAGATATGGCTCAGTCTTAAGATTATAATCACTGAAGAAATAACTTACCTGGGTCCTCTCCATTCTGTCTCTTAAGCTTTCGCTGAGCTTCCTCTGCCTGTATCAAATAAACCAGAAAACATTAGAACCTGCATACGCATGGTATTAACATGCATCTCACAAGTGGTCAGTCAAGATGGACAATCATTCACACCTGGCCTTTTCATGTCTCTCAAATGCATATTCACTGACTAAAGAGAGTTGCCAAATCTGCCAAAAGCAGCACATCACTTGAAAGACATCCTCAGCACTAATATCCTATCAAAATGCAAATGGATAAGTGCATATGTTGAGCTGCCAAATAGCATTTCCTGATTAAACCACTAAGCACTCAAATTGGTATTTTGTCATTTATGTGCTTTTTTCATCAATCACACAAACTGAAAGAGGCTCTACACTTAAGAGAGCGAAATAAAAGAAATAAAAGATTTTTAGCTACTGAGTAGCAGGCGCTCAGGTACATGCTTTAAGTAGTGAATTATCATCTACAAAATTATCATGCTGTTGGTCTCTCCAGGGAAGGGGTCACAAAATGTTACCCGATGCCTGCCCCAGAGACAATAACAGCACTGAGTCTCTTCCTGTAATGTCTAACCTGAAATCTTCCTGTAATGAGACTGAGGGATCTCGATGCCACCATGGAACACATTTTAAGCTCATTACAAAACATTTCTGTGTTCATTTGGAAGTATTTTTGACTCTTTATCATGTTGAAAGCTCTATCTATGGCCAAGTCAAGCTCATGGGTTAAATTCCTGGCAAAGTTCTAACTGTTTCAAAAACTTTTGTTATGGCCCTAATTGTACTTAATGGTATATTTTTAACTGCTTGTGCATTTTTATATCCATTACTTAAACTTAGCCATTACCATACCTTTGTGTAGATCAACAACTATCTCTTTTGTGTTGAAGGCTCTTTGGTTCTTCCCATGGTAAATGATGAGGGTTTGAATGGGATTTTACATGATTTTACAGTTGATGTGTACATGTTTCATAACTTTGGCATATAGAGTCATACATGGTTAAAAGGAACAACAGATTTCCTGGGGACTAAATGCAAATGAAAATTTATATTAGTTTTTCAAGAATTTGCATTTATTTAAAATAATCCTTAGCGGTGTCAATGAACCTTAATAAATCAATAAATAAATCAATAAATAAATTCTTTTTTTAATCATAAAAAATGTAAATAGCTTCTGCTATCAGTTGAGTGGCAAATCTGAAATATCGTGTGAAATGTTAATGTTACAAAATCATTTTTATGAAGGGTGACAATAGTTCTTGAGGTCACTGTATGAAACTTGTACTTAGTGTTGTCCACTTGCGATTCACTCGAGACAATGTTAATAACAATTGCCAATGAGGCCTTAGTTGTTTTTACACTGTAAAATGCAAATTAGAAAACCTGCAATATAAGCACTCACTCTTCTTTTAAAAGAATAATCCAGTTTTTCCCAACCCAACTTCTGTCTACCCCAATCTGCAGGATTATAGGTGATGACTATAGACAATAACCGACATTTCTTTTACTGCCAACAATTTGACTCAATTTAAACAAATTTAAAATACACTTATAATTAAAGTCTAATGGTTTTTATACAAATAAAAACCTTAGATAAACCTTAAATAAAGCATATTAAATTTGCTTTATTTAGTCATGCAGTTTAAACATTTGCTGACATAATTCAATAGCTTTCGGTGAACTCTGTCTAAATTACTTTATGTGTTATATATTATGTTTGTAGTGATCACCCATACACTACGTTTACATTTGCAGATCAAGATTAAGTACCTTGGACTGATCAGCTCTAGAGTAATGGTGGAAATAGAGGTTGAACCGTTTGGCACATTCTGAGCGGAGTTCATACAGTCCTCTACCAGTCACTCCTGGCTTCCTGTTAAACAGTCAATGCAAGAATTAAATTAGTTCCACATAAACATATACTTTAAAAATATGGAATCATGTCTAGAAGGAGAATGAGACAGCCACTTACTTAAACAGTGCAACACTATCAATGACTCTCTCCATTCCTGTCTCTTTATTCTCCTAACGGGAAAATACAGACTTATGAAGCCTTTAAAACACTTTGCATAAGAAGGCATTCAATATAATATAACTGGACAGCAGCACATAGAAAATCCATAACTAATTGAATAATTCCATGGGTACGTCTACTCACATTTTCAGGCAAGGCTTTGACCAGCTCACTGTGAGCCATGGGACGAATACAAAGCTGATGAATGATTTCTCTCTTTAGTTCATCGCAGCCTTCTACATGCCCAATGCCTGGTGTAAACCGCTCACCTAAAACACACACACACACACAGATAGCAATAATACACACCATTATTAAGCACACATAACTTTCTGGCTATGTATTATTACAAATATAATACATCATAATAAAATGTCGCATCCAAGTCTTTCATTTGCTTCCAGAACAGTCTGCACTCACCCACAACCATTATAATGAGGTGAAGCATCTCTTCTATTAAAGTGCTGTTCTGCTGGACTACATCCTGGAACAGAAAATTACCCATAAACTGTGAGCACCACCGAATGCAGAAAAGGCAATTACTTCAAGAGAATCAAACATGTATTACACACCTTATTGGCATTCTCTCTGTTGTATCTTTTCCTGCAGTCCGCTGAACTGAAGATATGAAAGAGCTCAAAACGACTGAGCACAATCATCAGAAAGTGGTTGGGATCCATCATGGAAGCCCCTGCCTGCTCACAATACACCATAATCAATGCGTCAGAAAATCTACCAGGATGTTTTCACTAGCCATTCCCTTCCCCCAAAGGCACAACTGTATGTGTGTGTGTAATATATATATATATATATATATATATATATATATATATATATATATATATATATATATATATATATATATATATATATATATAAAAATAATGAAATGCCAACCTGGAGCATCATGAGGTCCTTATCAAACATCTCAAGCCTACACTTGACATTGTGGTAGTAGTAGATCTGTTAAAAAGAAAGAAGAGGGGAAAGAAAAGGAAAAAAAATAGGGGGTTGATTATAGTTTTGTATTTTACAGTGCTAAACAATACAAAGAACACATTTAAAAATATTTAATTTGTTACAGCATACCTGATTCACTAATGAGAAGCCATTTCTCCTCCACATCCCAGCATGCACCTGTGCACAGAGAACCAGGCAGCGAAGTGGGTGCTCAATCACCATGGGGGGGCTCAGTTCACACTGTGGAAAAGGACACACCACATTTGTTGGTACAAATATTCACTCACAAACACACACACACACAAAACAACCAACATATACATTATGACTTACCAGATGTAGCTGTTCTGGGAACCTATAAGCCACTTCTGTTTTGCTAAGAAGAGCATGAAGTCCTTAATAAAAAAAAATTTAAAAAAAGCAGAAATTAAGTATAAAATCTGCAATTTCAGGAACACTAATAGTACACACTTTTGATAACCTTGGTACATTCTCTGTCTCCTACCTGCCAGTAATCTAGACACAGGTAGGTGAATGCTGACTTTCTCTTGTGAGACGCAGTAGCGGATGGTGTCCACCGAGTGGCCACACATACTAAGAGTGATGGGTTGCTCTCCATCAGTAAAACCGCTGTGGCAGTGAGTCAGAACTGTTAGGCACTTCTTATAGGCTTCAATTAGCACCCACTCCTGCAAATATATAGCAAATAACAGGTTCAGCATAGACAGTTCTTATTCAAAGGGCAAATTGCTGGGTGTGTCTTTGATGGGTAAACTCAAGGTCACACACTTCAGATGTATATGTAGGTACCTGGCCATTGAAAGTAGTTTTATGACTTCATTCAGATATCCTGTTCTGTTAGCTCAATAGCTGCTATATCCTCTCAGAAATTCAAGTTAGCTCATGTGCGCCAGCAAACTAGTTAGCGATAAAGATAATAAATATTTACATATGACCTAGAAATCATGTCAGGCTACAACATACATACATACAGGGTGTCGACAAAATAAAAGAAACTTGCAACGATATTAATCGTTACAATAATAATTTTAACCGTTACAATAATTAAGGACCTAATAAGGACTACATGCACCCCTTTGACTCCAGAACTGCTTGAAAAAGGTGATCTGAGGTAATCTGAGTATGGTTCGTTTGTGGGTCCTTTTGTGGCTTTGATTGACTTGTGCATTGTGAAAACAAAGTGGTCTCAGTCTGCTTCACATTTGCTTTACACAGCAGATAAATAACTTGCTGTACAAGTATAGCCACAGTTTTCTGTTACCTAACAGAAAAAACAACTCAAATGTTTTCTATGGGGTCATGTGGTCCCACAATAAGGTCAGCATGTTTGGTAACAACATGACAGATAAGCTAATAGAGCCACTCTGATAACAGCAATTATGTTATAGAGCTTAAGTTGTTAGGCAGCAGTAATAATAGTATTGTGTCAGTGACAGAAACAGTAGTTACTGTATAAATGTATCAGTATACAGTATGTGTGTAAAATATGTAGCGTATGCATGAATTTTGTCTACCCCAACCACCCTTATCAGCCAGTAACACTAGGGCATGAAGCATGAGCTGATTTTGATGGTTCAGCATCAAAAATGCTTCTGGTATTTCACTTTAAATCTGCTTTGACTGTTAGTGTGAACAAGTAGTGGTCTGAGATCTCAACACCATTAAAATTTCCAGAATGAGAACTGGGTCCCCTTCTGAGTCCAAATGTATTGTGAACACCAAAAGCACGGAGACCATTTGCGGCTAGTTCCCTTTCGGGTCCACTTTAACAGGACTGAGTATGGTTCATTTAAAAAGAGCCATACGTAAAAACACTCTAAATAACTTTCCAGTTTTGGGGAATGATGCACCTGCAATTGTAGAACCCACTATTTAGCCTAACAGCAGCTCTGTCCGTTGCCTGTTCATTTTGAAAACTCATATTTAAGTGCTAATTTTCAGACCACCTTTATAGTGGATGCATGCTATTAGTTGGCAATCAACACAATTCACCCATATACAATAGCTGTGCTTGTCAAGATTGTTTTTCATGTAGTGTTTGTTATTTTGTCCACTTCCTGTATGCTGAACACTTCCTTCCTCTTATTTGAAGGCATCTATATATAGACTTAAATTTACAATCACATTCACACTGTTGACATTCAAGAAATCCCAACTCAAAGCCAACCATTTCCATATACCTCAAAGACATGACAAAGACAAAAGTCCTGTGATCTGCTGACAGACCTTGTTGGTTTTAGTTAGTGCAGGAATAATATGTGCATTTGCTGCTATGGTCGCACTACAAGAACTCCTGTAGAGAGAGTGCACATATTGTACCATACTAGCTTTGGTGAGTGTGTTAGTACTCACATCACTGGCACACCACTCTTGCATCATAGAGATAATGTGTGTGAGCTTCATCTGTAACGTGAAGGCTGCCTCCCACTCTGGTTCCATCTCTATGTGTTGGCCCACTTGGCGTACTACTGGGTCCATACCCTACAGAGATCACAAACAACACACATCATTATACTGATATTAAACAACATGGCTATATTGCACCCCACATGATCATTACATCTCTAACTGCAAGTTTACATTGCTTAGACAAACACATATAATTACCTGCATGCACTTGAGCAGCTCCAAGAAAGCATCAAGTCCTTCCAGAAACTTCTCCCTGAGCTTGTCGGTCCACTCTGTTGGACGGCTAATCAGGACATATCTGGGGGAAAAAAAGTTTGGACAGTAAGTAATTGTTAGACAACAACAGAATTCACATAAATCCTTCATTAAATTATAATGATATTCTCCGACAGACAGTCTAACACATTCTGCTTTTTTTCCCCAGCCGTACTTGAGGTCTCCTATAAGACTCTGGACCCTGCGGAATTTAAAGGCCTGTTGTGCAGTGTAACGTTCAAACTGAAATCGTCCCTGCAAGTCTCGATGTCTCAGGTGATCAACAAATGTGCGGACGATTGTGGTCATCAGGTTCTCCTCTGTGATCAGCATCCGCGCCTGTAACAAGGATAATAACAATCAGTACATCCGGTTAACATTTTGTTATAATTCCAATAATTAGTAAAACGAAGTACACTTTGTTCAACCCTTCTTTAATAATGAATGTTTTCCCTAAACAGGGAAAAAACTACCTTGCTGCTAGATCTTTAATCATTCTATTAAGCTGTATATTCACTATGCAACTGGAAACAAAAAACCAATTCAAGTGTGAACATTTAGACCTGAGTGAATCTAAGAAGACTCTGTTTCCCAACACATACATGATACCAAAGCCACTGCACATCAGGTACAGTGGTGCTTGAAAGTTAGAATTTTCTGTATTTCTGCATAAATATGACCTAAAACATCATCAGATTTTCACAGAAGTCCTAAATGTAGACAACAAGAACCCAATTAAACAAATGAGACAAAAATACTGTACTTGGTCAATTATTTATTGAGGAAAAATAAAAAAATCGCAGTCTCTGGTACAATTAGTGCAGTTTTATAAGGAAATGAGCTGGTAAGTTTTATTGAGCATCTTGCAGAACCAGACACAGTTCTTCTGGACACTTTGACTTTCGCACTTGCTTCTTATTTTTGCAGCAAAACCCAGCAGCCTTCACTTTTGGTCTGAAAAGTGTCTCTTATGTAATATGCTGCTTTCTTTAATGACATACAAACATTTTTCTGTAACTTTTAATTTTGTGCTAGAAAACTAATGTTTGGGAATCTAAAATGTTTTTGTACTGTCTTGATAACGTAGACGTCATAAAATCAACATGCCTTGTTTCTAAATTGGTGGTGACTTTAACACAGTTTGGGGTCACCAGGAGAGAGCAGAGAGGTGGAATGGCAGAGCAGCGAAACAAATTAATGAGAGCTGAATGGAGCTGGTAAAAAATTTCCTTTCCTATTAATACTTAATAATTACTCTGCAAGTTTAATTGCTAGCCAGTAATTTCCAGTTGTAAAAGAGCTGGCAAACTGTGCTGCATTATTAGTCAGGTTACGTAAAATTCAGTACAGCTTACAGTCTGTCAGACGAGCTCTAAGCCACTATTCTTTAATAGTGTTTAATAAAAACAGTTCCTGACTATTTCCCCCTGCTTGTTCGTACTTGAGCGTAGAACACATCCTGCTCACAATTCTCATAAAACACTTACCTGTAGTCATACAATGTGTTTTCAAGCAACAGAGTGTGAACATTAAAGGTAATCTCATGTTGCCAATGACGCATGGTGACACCTTGTATGCTCTTTTTGTAATTGAGGCCTTTGCTCTCTAAACAAATCGCACTGAGATTAGTGAGAACCCCTACCAAGGTTCTTTTCATATGTGTGGGAAACAGACTCAACAGAATTAATGAACAAAGCAAGCCACCCCCACTGCAGCAGTCTCTTCTTGTACTCACCAGGGAAGGCACGGTGAAAATTTGCACTGACAGGTCAGTAATGGAGAACTCCCTGTCATGGTCATCCTTCACGTAGTCACTCTGCAAGCGCTCATAGTTCTACCGGCAGCAGCAGGGCAGGCGGAGGAGAGGAGAGAGGCAGAAGAGAGAGAAGGAGTGTGTGGGGTTGAGGTACTCACCAAGGTGGGGACGGTGAAGAGTTGCACAGACAGAGAGGTCACTGATACTAAGCGCTCGTGATCATCCTCCATAAAATCTGTCTGGAGGCGCTGGTAATTCTATGACAAGGGAAAGGGGATGGGGGCACATTCATCTTCCGGGTCAGAGGTCAGGGGACACCTCACCCTTCACTTATACCCGGTGCTTACACCAGTGGTACAGACTATGATGCAGAAGGAGGGGTGAGAGCTTCATGTAGAACTGCCAGAGGCATTATTTAAGATACAAACTACTTAAACATCCACAGGCTGATACAAATGTAAAACTGTCCTATCAAATTGACAAGGGATAACACACTCAAGTGGGAAATTATTTACATAGCACAGGTGTGTATTCCATGGTTCTCCTTGCATTATTTTGATTCTGAGAAACACTTCTTATGCTGCGCAGTTCTGTGACCTTTTGAGCACCAGCCTGACACTGAGATGTTAAAGCTGAGTATGTGGGGAACTACTACAGCCAGTAACCAATCAAAAGCAAAGCTTAACCGAGCTACTGCTTCACACGCAGTGAGCTGTTGATACATAGCAGCAGAAGGAAATGGACTGTGATGATGTGCTGCGCATTTCTTGCGCATGTGCATGAGACATTCAACAACACAGGTGAAGATCTGGAAATTCTTACTTTTATTAATAGCCAAAAATTTGTTAATTTACCCAGCTCATCATTAGATTCAAGCATTAGATTAAACCACAAACAGCAAGTGTAAAAACATAACTGAAAAAGTTATTCAGTTAACTGATACACAAGGGGAAACCATAAAAATATGTAGAACTAGAACTAAATGATCCAGTTTTCCAAACACATCAGCACATTCCAAAACAAAATTAAGCAAAAAATAAAAATTACATTAGCAAAATGATTATGAAAATTGGTTTGCCTGTCAGCCTGTCACGATTTATAGTGCAATAAATAGCCCCAGGGACTGGGCAACTTACCTTTGCAAACTGAATAGCAAATAGCTTCTTATACTTCAAATCCATAAGCAGACTGCTCATGAACAGCTGGTGGTAAACATTCCTTGCCCCTAAAGGAAAAACAGTTTTCAGTTTAAAAATCTTTCAGGTAGTAATTTTACTATAGAATTGTAGTAAACACATAAAAACCTTTCACACCTTTCCACATTTTGGAGTCACAGAGCATCAAAGTGTCAACAAGGGAGTTCTCTCCATCAGGGCCATTCTGTAGCCCCACCTGGCACAGGATCCTCCTCAGGGCATCTAGAAGAAAGAAAACAAACTGTTTTATCACTAATAAACAGCTTCATTGAAAATACTGAAGATTCAATACCAGCTGGTAAAGGTTTTGTGCATCAATACCAGTGTATGTACTGCTGTACTGAAATAAAGCTTAAAAATAAAGCCTCAGGGTGTAGGAGAGAGTAATAGACTTAGCATTAGACAGAAACCTGAGTGTCTGATGATATGGCCAAGCCAGGAGAGCGCTTTGAGAGCAAAACACTGGTGTGCTACTACTGAGGAGTGCATGACCTGAACCCGCAGGGGCTTCGACTGACGACTTGTGTTGCGCTGCAGAAACACAGAGTTTAGAGACTTTCCACACAAATGAATTACAGTAAAGAAACATGAACAACCAGCTTCCACCATGCAACTATAACTGCATTATACAACAGTGAAGCTAATAATTTAGACACACTTTAACACACAACTTACCACAATAATAGTCTTGGCCTGTTCACAGAACTGAAAATCTCCATAACGTACAGACTTCCGCCCCTGAATACCACAACACACAGCAAGAACTGAGGATTTAGTATACAAATATTTAGTTGGAGCACAACCAGAGACTGGAGAGAAACAAAAAAATGATTTAACCAACTGTTAAAATGGCTGGCGTCCTTTTAAATTTGGGGGAACACGTTGGACTTTTTACACTGTGATATGATTACAAATTTTAGCAGTTTTCTTTGCTCAGGATTTAGCTATTGCATCACAAATGAGCCAGCAGATAGTGATTCTTATTTCATTCAGAATCATGCGTCCCTACTGACAGTGCTATAATATGGTCATGAATAGGGGAAGCTTACATCTCTGTCCACTGTAGTAGCAAAGCTGACCGCCTCTTTCTGTGTGCAGTTCACAGCTTTCTGTAGTGTGTAGATGACCTGTTCATAAGTGTGCACCTCATCGTTAAATAGCATGCAGTAATAGGTGTCTCCACGCTCACTGTAAGGGAAAAACAAAACAAAAAAATATCACAATAGCGGTTATATTAGCTGAATATTTTTCCAGCAGCAATGTCAGCATTGATCGATATAAAGAAAAGAAGTAAATAGTGAGTGCACCATCTTTGGGTGTGTGGTGTGTATACATACGGTGGTTCAAGGCCTGAAGGGAGCTCATCTTCCTTGTCCCATGTGAGCATGTCCACAGCATATTTCAGGATGATAGAAAAGATATTATATGTGCGAGCAATCATTTCTGCAGAGAGACTGGCAAGTGGATCCTGGAACGACAACATTTTGGGGAAGCAGGAATAAGTTCAGTATCATCCAAATAAATAAATAAATAAATAAATAAAACAGCAGGTGGCAACTGAACAAACCTCACATGTAGCAAATTCACAACTTAACACTGAGAAAAAAAGTGTTCTAAAGAGTTCTAAAATCTTTGTGCTTAGTTTACAAACAGAAGGCATTGCAAATTTGCATAATGTTTTACCAAGGTTACTGGTCTTCATTAGTTTTTGAAGCTGAAGAACTAAAAAACAAACTGATTTATGTCATAGGTTATTTGTGTAACTTGGAACGTACTACTAAGCAACAAGGTTCTTTAACCAACATCATCTTAAGCCACACTTGTCAAAGGAGCTCCCTATAACTCTGCCCTTATAAGTGCTGCAGAGGTAAGCTAAAAAGAAAAACTGGTGTCTGACCTCCTGGGATGAGTCACCCATGTTGGGCTCATGTTTCTGACAGTAAGAACCCTTCTTCCATGCTTCTGTGTCACCACAGTCACAGAACCCACCTCCCCCAGAGGTTGTCATCTAAAGAGAGAGAGAGGGAGAGAAAGAGTCATATGTCAAGGACAGATATGGCTGGATCAGGACTCTCAAGGAAATGAGACACACTTGGTTGCCATTTATGGCAGGGTTACATTAACCAAATTAAGGAACTGCCATTTTCATGCAGGCTCTGCCTGCAACAGACATGTGGGGTCTGGTGCAGGAGTTACTCTGTTTACTGTAGAGACACCTTCAGGAAAATCATTTAAACACACAATGATTACACCAGACAGACAGTTATGTTACGTAACATCTTTGTGCTGTCTTTTAAATTAGCAAGAATTGCTTCAATGCTGGCCTCTCCGCTGTGTGTATAGCAAACCTTAAGCCAAGACATGTGTTATTGATTCATACTTTGCCATTTCACCTAGGATTCATTCCAATGTTTTTACTCCTGTTTGACCATTTGTGCTCTGTGTTCAATCTCGTTCTCATAGCATAACTCGTATGAATACGAGTAGAAATGTAACTGTTCTGCATCCCTCTAAACCATACGTCACCAGTGTAGCTAGCACACACTGTTCTACATGATGAACCTGATTCTTCCCAGCTGGGAACTTGTACACTGTGCACAGGTATAAACTAAGGTGTCTTTATTGGAGATTCTGCAGAAAACCAGAACACAGTGCGAGTGTTTACGTGTGTTTGCTCTTACTCTGTAACGATGCTCCTTATGCACACTGCCTAAAAAGCACTGCATGCACAGCACACATGTTGGGTCTGCTGCACATTCCCTATAGAAGACAAATAAATACAAATAAATTTTCAGTACATCAAAAACACATTTTAAAAAAATGAATAAAAGTATTCAAGTATTTTTAAATGAAAGCAATGATTGGATTTTTTGTTTATAAAAAAAAAAAAAAAAAAAAAAAAATCTTTTTTCTTTAAACCAAAACAATGTTTGGATCAGTAACCTTCATTTAAAATGTCAGATAGTGTTCTGTTCAGTCTACCAAAGTTTAGATCTGAACAACTTACATTGAAAGAGACACAAAACCAGGATTAATCTAATTAGAAAGCAATCATGGATTTAGGTTCCACAAAGGTTTAAAAAAAAAAAAAAAATAGCATTGCTCCAAAAAACAAACTTATCCTGGTTTGAATCACAAATTGCCAAACCTCCTCCACTATTTACTCAATGTGCACACTCATTTAGTTGTAATTTATTTATTTTACAGTTATTGTGTAAGCAAATCACCAAGATAGATTGTTCATGTTAAAGAGTTGAAGTTTACTTACACAATATAATTTTTCTCAACAACTAATTAATATATAGACATTACAGGTCATAAAACTTGAACAAACCAACAGGCAAGCACATACAAAGTACATTCTATACACTTCTGCATTTTAGGTTTTGGTATTATCACCTTAACACAACTAAACAAACAAGACAAATGTGAAAATCTGATTGCAATTAAAAATCAAGATTAACTCATTTTATGAGTCATGTATGCTGAGCTATAATAACCCCTGTGTGTGTTCCTTGAGTTCTCAGGGCCAGCAGAGCAGACGTTCCACACACGCTGGACTTTCAGCAGGCTTAGAGAAATCTGCCCTGAATCGCTTAACCTAATAACAATCTAACCTTAATCAGCAAGGATGACCAGCAGCCTCAGAGTTTGACAAATATATGGCTGCAGGTCTCAAGTAACTGGGGAATATAGAACTTTTGCCTAGTGACCAAAAAAAAAAAAAAAAAAAGAGTCGGCAGGCATACAGCTACCAAAGAAGCAGGGAAGTGGTTTCCTACCTGCAGGAGTATGTGGGTTCCCCCACTTTAAAAACGTGACCACAGAGCTGGGAAGGCTGGTTGTTCTGCTCGAGCTTGGCCAGCCCAGTTGAAGGCTCTTCTCCACACAGGTACCACTCCATCGGTGCCTGCAGCAGTAATTGGGCCAGCAGATCCTCACTCTGAGGGTTCAGGTTGGGCCCAAGGCAGTAGATCTTGGGCACGTAACAAGCCAGGTGCTGGTAGACATCTTTGGGCAGGTCTGTCGCCTGAAGCCATTTCTGTAGCAGGAACAGCAGAGATGATAATTATTCCATGCTTGAATTTGGGGAATTCTGTTTTATTACTCCATTTTTAACTTGGACACATTGAACCACATCTAGACTAAAATTATGCATTATGATTAGAATTTAAATTATTAAAATTATTATAACTGGGCTGGTCACCAAGAAGCACATAAATTACCCCACTCTCTCTGTATAGTAATTTGGGGGGGAAATGCATTCAAATCAGCACCATTCTGATTTCACATTATCTTTAGACTTCAGTAATTCAGACATCCAGCACTCAAGAGAATCCAGAACACTGATTAGCTCACTATGATATTATGGCTTACTTTACCATTACACTATGTGGGGTTGCGGTAGGCAGATATCATAGCCCATGGTACCACAGCAATATGGTGAGCATGGTCATTAAAAATGATTGCAAGATGCCATGGAATGCCATGGATGCCATTAAAGGTAAACCAACTTAAATTAAAAACGTGTGTATTTGCAAGTTCTTTACCACCACTTTTAATAGCAATTAGGTACAAAAAAAAAAAACTTTTATAAATTAAAAAAAAAAATGATAATAAATCATGGCCTTGACTCCTATTGAGGTCTGCACCCCAAAAACCCCAGTTTAACCATTAACACCAGCATTACCAAAACAACCATAAGCCATACGATTCCACCAAAATCAAATAGAGAAAAAGCTAAGCTAATATCACTGTAATGTATTCTGATATTAAATATTTATTCAGCTAGCCCAGTCCTGAAAACAGAATGCCTTGAACATGTACATATTTGCTTTTTTTTTTTTTTTTTTTTAAATTTTTAAATGTTTTCCTTCCTTCATTATGTCTGACTGAGTTCATAAAATGTATGTTAGTGAGCTGAGGTGTTGAAGCAGGTGTGTTAGAGAACTATTCCGAGAAACCCATGGAAATGTCGTCACTACACTGTTTCAATGCTTGTGTAAGACCTTTCCCAAAACCCAAAACCAGGTGCGGCCTTATGTCTCATGGAAGCCTGTCATGACATGAGGTAACCTTGCATTGTATCTTAGAAGAATACAGAACTTAATATCGAACCACTAAAAACATGCAGGAAAAATTTCTTGTGAAAATATAATCCTTCAAGGTTCAAGCAAAAATCTCTGATCAGATGAGAAAACAACTATGATTTTATTTCGTATATTTCCTCATCCCTTCTGAAAGTAATTAATGAATTTAAATTTGCCTTGCCAGCATTTTGTATAGTGGCATTGAAGATGATGAAATTCTGCATCATGCCTTGTTTGTGCACAGTCTGACCTTGATTAAAACAACTGTGAACCTACAGTTGAATAAACATAATAAATTAATTTCTTTAAAAAAAAAAAAACATTCCCAAACAAACTGGAACTGAGACTAATTGGATAATCAACTGAAATGAACCATCACAAGGCATCACACTTTCTAACAGACAGTCACCATCAACTCTGCACAAACACTGATCAATGGTACAGCATGAAGCAGCCATTCAATTAATGAATCGTATCTGTAACTGGAAATGTTTGTGTTCATGATATTCCTGAACAGAATTATTTTGGTTTCTCATAGCGTAAGCGTTATTCCACTGGTTTACCCACATATGCTGGATGCTTACTTTGAAGGAGACGTTCAAGTTTGGATGGCTTCATTGACTCGTTGGCCAAGACCTCACCACAGTCGACAGACTGTGGTTTTTCGTCCACAGTAAAACCGCACTTAATATAGTCTGGGTTGTACTTGCGAGTGCATTTTGCTTCCTTCGAAGTAGAAGGAGTTTCTGAATCGACTACATGCGTTCTTTAAATAAATAAATAAATAAATAAATGAAGGATGCATTTTTTCCCAGACATTTAATTGCATTCAGACTAGTGCATGGAGCTAGCACATATGTAAGAGCACACTACGTAAAGCAATCTTAATTGAGGTCTATGATTGGACAGCCAATAAATGATGTCAGCCTTTTACTTACGGCCATTTACGTAAACCTGGAGATATTTAACACGATTCGACGGTAGAGGTCACTGCTGCCCTAAACATTGCAAATATACAGTTCTAATTGGTAATTTGTACTGATGACAGAAAATACCTTGCGACCCAGCAAACAATGATCTACAGTGGTTGAGAAACACTGCTTTATAGAGGACTTTGGTTTTTTTTGGACTCTCTTTTGTAACACAGTCTAACTGAAGAGACGTAGTGTGCCACATGGTGCAGTCCAACTCAGCAATATTCAAAATCCTTTTTTTTTTTAAATTTTATCAAATTTTATCAATTTTGTAGCTTAGCTGTTGCAGCCATAGTTAGGACATCATCTTACATATGTGTGTGTATTTTTTATATATATATATATATATATATATATATATATATATATATATATATATATATATATATATATATATATATATATATATATAGACACACACACACACATACATACACACACACACACACAGTTGCAATCACATTTATTCAACCCCCATTGCAAATCAGGTTTCTTGTCAAAATGTACAGACTTTCAGCTGTTTGCAGTGAACAAAATCAAACAAGAGCAATTGAAATAGTTCAACGCAACAAATGCTTCAAGTGGTTTCCCCAAATTCAACTGAAAATGCAACTTATAATGACTTCTCCAGTTTCAAAATTATTGAACCCCTTCATGGCAAGCATCTTTAGTAATTAGTAGAGACCCTTTTGCTGTTATGACCTGCTGCAAACGAGATGCATAGCCAGACACCAGCTTCTGGCCGCATTCCTGAGGAATCTTAGCCCTAATCCTCATGAGCAATGGCCTCCAGTTCAGTAATATTCTTGGGTTTGCGTTCTGCAACCGCCTTCTTCAAATCCCACCAAAGATTTTCTATGGGGTTCAAGTCAGGTGACTGTGATGGCCCTGTAGAATCTTCCAGGACTACTTCTGCAACCAAGCCTTGGTGGAATTTGAGGTATGCTTGGGATCATTGTCCTGTTGGAAGATCCAATGACGCCCAAGCTTCAGCTTCCTCACAGACGGAATGACGTTATCTCCTAGGATTGCCTGATACTTCAATGAATCCATCTTGCCTTCCACACGCTGCAGGTTTCCAGTGCCAGAGAATGCAAAGCAGCCCCAGAGCATCACCGAACCACCACCATGCTTGACTGTGGACAGAGTGCTCTTTCGTCATACTTTTTTCTCCACATACCGCTGATCCATCGTGCCAAAAAGTTCCAGTTTTGTTTCATCGCGCCACAGAACAGAATCCAAAAACTTCTGTGGCTTATTTATATGATTTTGAGCCGACTTTTCTTGTGCTGTTGGGTCAGAAGTGGTGTACGTCTTGGAGTTCTGGCATGGAAACCTTCTGCATTTAGTATGCACCAATACTGTGCTCACTGAAACCTCAGTGCCTGTTGCCACCAAGTCTTGCTGCAGGTCTTTTGCAGTCACTCGAGGGTTTTTCCACAACCTGCCTTCTCAGAAATCTGGTTGCAGCCATTGATAGCTTCCTTTTTCTGCCCCTTCCAGGTTTTTCATGCATTTTCTGCCCCTAGCCAGTTCAGGTATTTCATGCGTTCCAGCTCAAGCACATCTGGTGCATCAGGTAAGCTTGAAACAACACCTGTTTTGCATATTTGTGCTGTTGTGAGGGACTGTATTCAGGGGTTAAATAATTTTGAGACTGGAGAAATTATACGTTGCATTTTAAGTTGAATTTGGGGAAACCAATTGAAGTATTCGTTGTGTTGAACTATTTCAATTGCTTTTGTTTGATTTGTTCATTGCAAACAGCTGAAAGTCTGTAAATTTTGACAAACCTAATTTGCAATGGGGGTTGAATAATTTTGATTCCAACTGTACATACATACATATAGTACTGTGCAAACGTTTTAGGCATGTGTGGGAAAAAATGCTGTAAAGTAAGAATGCTTTCAAAAATAGACAGTTTATATAGTTAAATAGTTTATATTTATCAATTAATAAAATGCAAAGTGACTGCCTACATCAAATCAATATTTGGTGTGACCACCCTTTAGCAAACACAGACGAGCGGAGTGATACAAACAGTGAACTATACCGGTGCTGTTATACTAAACATCAGCACTCTTGTCCAATCAAATTAGTGGACCGGAACTAGCTGTTGTATAAGCATAATTGTTGTCCGTTCCATATCCCTTTAGTCTGTATTACTGCACTCACGTAACTAGCTTACTAACTGGCCTCACTGTATTACTTTACATTAGCTACTACTTTTTAGCCTAATAATGTTTGTGAGCAATGCAAAAATGTGGGCCTGGGTAGCACGTTGAAGCATGCCCTGCGAGTTAATAAATTAATTTGTCCACCTGTGCACACCTGTGGCTGTATTTAAAGGGCCTACATTTAGAGTCAGTGCCTTTCACAAGTCTGGTTCTTCTTAGGAGCAATTTCCAAACAACTGAAGGTACCACAAACATCTTTACAAACAACTGTACACAACTATAAAAATACTGACGCCACAAAGTCAACGCATAATTCAAGAAAGAGGAACAAATTAACTTTGGTCCATAAGGTTCAAATGAACCTCAAGACAACAACAAAAGGCTGTTGTGCAAGGAAGAATCCCTTACTCCAAGACTGGCACAAAAAAGCAAGAAATCACCAGCCTTTGGAGGAGTGTTCGCTGGTCAGAAGAAACAAACATGCAACTGTTTGATCATAATGATTAGTGCAATGTATGGAGGGAAAAGGTTGAGGCTTTTAATCTGAAGAACGAAGCATGCAGTGTGAAGCATGGGGGTGGCAGCATCATGTTGTGATGGGGTTTTGCTAGAAAAGGGACTGGTGCAGTTCAGAAAATAAATGGCATCATGATGAAAGAGGATTATCTAGAAATATGCCTCAACAAGCAACACCTCAAGACATCAGCCAGAAAGTTCAAACTTGTTCACAATTGAGTTTTCCAGCTGACCGTGTAAATGTGTATGTTATAATAGGTAACCTATAAATTTATTTTGTATTCACACGACACTTAAAGTAATTGTAATCGCAAATGAAATAAATAGCAGTAAATTGTTATTAGTAATTGCAGCTGCAATCCCAACTGTGTTAGGCAGCCTTGGCAGCAAATAAAGACAAAATATAAAAATAGTGATAAGTTGTGATTTAAAAGAAACAAAACAAAACGATAGGTTGTGGTCATAGACAAGTTGTTTAAAAGTTTGTCCTTAAACTCTCTTCTTTATCTGATTGCTGTGCCAATGACAAAGTGCTCTGGTGATATTACTTACAACTTCTACAAAAAGTCTTCTTTAAATTCTTGTGAATATATATATATAAATATTTATTTATTTATTTTTAATTATTTTTTTAAAAATAAAAACAGAATGCAGTGATTTGCTAATCTCATAAACCTATATGTTATTCACAATAGAACATAGAAAACATATCAAATGTTTAAACAGAGGAAATGTACCATTTTAAGGAAAAATAAGGTAATTTTGAACTTGATAGCAGTAACATCTCAAAAAAGTCAGGACGGGGGCAACAAAAGGCTGGAAAAGTAACTGTTACTAAAAAGAAACAGCTGGAGGTTAATTGGCAACAGGTCAGTAACATGATTGGGTATAAAATGTGTATCTTAGAGAGGCAGAGTCTCTCAGAAGTAAAGATGGGCAGAGGTTCACCAATCTGTGAAAAACTGCATCTACAAATTGTGGAACAATTTCAGAATAATGTTCCTCAACGTAAAATTGCAAAGACTTTGAATATCTCATCATCTAGAGTACATAATATCAAAAGATTCCAAGAATCTGGAGAAATCTCTGTGCGCAAGGGAAAAGGGTGAAAATCAATATTGCATGCCCATGATCTTCGGACCCTCAGGCGGCACTGTATTAAAAACAGACATGACTCTGTAATGAAAATCACAGCATGGGCTCAGAAACACCTCCAGAACCCATTGTCTGTGAACACACTTTGCCTTGCCATCCACAAATGCAGGTTAAAGCTCTATCATGTAAAGAAGAAGCCATATGTGAACATGATCCAGATGGTCTTCTCCGGATGCAAATTGTAAAACTGTTCTGTGGTCAGACAAATCGAAATTTGAAATCCTTTTTGGAAACCATGGACACCGCTTCCTCTGGACTAAAGAGGAGAGGGACTAATCTGCTTGTTATTAGGGGTGGGAGGGGAGGGGAGAAGAAAGAAAAGAAAGAAAGAAAGAAAAAAAGTGCATCGCAATTCATTCTCTAACAATTCTGAATCGATTCTGCATTCAATTCAAATCACAACTGTGCGCGTGCCAGAAACAGCAATAAAAGAAATCATTTGGCAATACTATCATACAGAGATTCCAACTATAAACACGTATATCAAGAATCGTTTGGAATCGGATCATGACTCCCAGAATCGGAATCGGATCGTGAAGTGCCTAAAAAAGGTTCAAAAGCCTGCATCTCTGATGGTATGGGGGTGCATTAGTGCCTATGGAAGGGGCAGCTTGCACATCTGGAAAGGCACCATCAATGCTGAAAGGTATATACAGGTTTTAGAGCAACATATGCTTCCATCCAGATGGTGTCTTTCAGGGAAGGCCTTGCATTTTTCAGCAAGACAATGCAAAACCACATACTGCATCTATTACAACAGCATGGCTTCGTAGTAGAAGAGTCCGGGTGCTGAACTGGCCTGCCTGCAGTCCAGACCTTTCACCAATTGAAAACAATTGGCGCATCATGAAACAAAAATACGACAAAGAAGCCCCAGGACTGTTGGGCAGCTAGAATCCTGTATCAGACATGAATGGGACAACATTCCTCTCCCAAAAAAACAAACTATAAAAATGCGTCAAATATAAATCGTATGATACAAATAGAAATCAAATAAGAATCAGAAAACCCTAAGGGCTTCTGTTTCTTCCTGAAAACTCCAGCGCACCTTTCAAAATACAAGCAGTAAGCTCCACGGGAAAAGTGACAGTTGTAATTTCTAGCTCTCTGATTGGACGGGAGGCATGCTTTCTAAATGCTCAGTATGTGTAAAGTCCCGATGAAATCAAAATCGAAGTTTTGTGGCTTTTAGTATGATTATGTTAGCCTTAAGGTTATCTTTAAGCTAGTGTGCACCAACACAATGACAAAATTCACATTTAGAAGATGTATGCATTCAAAATTTACAGTCTCTCTCTACCACCAATACAGATCAACAATTTTGATGACATCATTCTGCACTTCAGCTTAATCAGATTTTCTGTCCAATCAAACGCTCACTAGAATCTGAAGTGTCCCGCCCCCAACATTATAAAAATCCCCTTGCCGACGTTTGCGGTGTTGAGTTAAAAAAAAAAAAAAAACACCAAGAATGGGTCGCAAGTGTGTCTCTGGCTGTTCCATCGCACGCGTTTTAATCAGTTTTCCAACTGTAAGTCGGTTAAGAAGAAAATGGCTTGAATTTATTCACTCTGAAGAAGGAGGTACTTGTGCCAGCTCACAGCTTTGCGACAGGCATTTTTCCAAGTACGGCTTAGCCTGAGCTGTGGTTATTTTAAGGGGGGGGGGGGGGGGGGAGCCACTCTACATGTCCCGCCCTGACTTCCTGTTTCAGTGGAAATTACGTCAACACGTCAAATAACACCGCGCATTTCAAGGCGATTCACGAGGACTTTAACTTCAGCTTTACCTGCCCCAGAGCAGGTTAGCCATGTAGAGACAGTTGCCATGGTGATCTACCCAGCTGAAAAGCTAAGCCGGAGTTTTAGCCAAACCCTGCAATCTTGCTTCGTGGTACACCCCACAGTTCTGTCAGGAAGGATAAGCTGACTTAACACAGGAAAATGTATGGTAACATGAAATGTGTGGAGTTGTGAAAAACTGAGTTGGAATGTCCTTAGCCTAGGTTTATGTAAAACTTCTGGCTTCAACTGTAGCACCAAATCTGAGCTCTTTAGGACTGTACAATGCTAATTTTACTTACTTTATTACGTTACCGTGAAAAAGGTATTAGGCTGCAAGTGTAAAGGGATTACATGCACAAAAAGAATTTAGCACTTTTCTGGCCTACTTAGTAGGCTACTAACCTGGATTACTACTTACCATTGTATCCAATGCTACTCAGTTTGTGCTTTTATTTCAGTGTATAATTAAAGAACTCTAAAAAAGATTCCAAAAATCATTTTTCTGTTTCCCAGGATTCTGAATGCTAATATTTAACATAACACTACAGTCATTATTTATTTATCATAAAAGCTAATAGTTCTGCAGTTACCAAATTAGCAACTTATTTATCTCCAGTATTTTAATGTCAGGTGATAGGAATTAGGTTGTTTTTTTGTTTGTTTTTTTCCTCAAACTACCAGAAGCAAAATTGGCTTGCATTTCTAAGCAAAACATTGCCTCAGCCAAGTCTGAGAAAGAAAAAAAAAACCAGAAAAACAAGGCAGGGCTGATAATTAAAATAGAAGGTTAATAAAATAAAAGGCAACAGTTGTGAATCACTGCTCCATTAGTGCATTACAGAGCTGTAGCCAGCTTGGCTAAGTGAAGAACAAAGCCAGTGTGGTGTTTATCAGTTTCCTCTGTTTTGACAAAACATCCCTACAGTTAGCCAGCTAGCTCGCTAATTCTACATAAAAGCAGTATATAAAAACACATACGCCAAATAAGCATGCTTTCAAAAGCAAATAAACAATCCGGTAAACAATACTAAGTATAAATAAGATATTAGCTAGTTTTATATCAGCTAGTTAATAACTCAATGTTGCCGACTACCTGCTAGTAAAAAAACAAGTTATCAAACAGGCTAGCTTATCATAGCGTTAGCGTTGGCATTAGCATTAGCCAGGAGGCAGCGACAGCTATCGAAGCAGCTGAGAAAAACAACCCGAGCAGAGAAATCTGAGATATCACCACGAAACAAAGAAGAACTGCTTTCTCACATATACCAGGGGGAAGTTTAACCATTTCTGACTTATTCTATAAAACTGTCGCCTACCGCAGCGGTGTCCTTGGCAGAGAAATTGAGAAATTCGCTACAGAGGGCGCTCGGTGTTTCCCGATCAGTCTCAGCCGCCGCCATGTTTCACTTCACTGGCGAACGAAAAGCGACGGAACCGGAAATCAGCGGCTCATACAACTTCTGGAAAAAAAAAAAAACAACTAACTTTATATTTGCTGACTAATCAAAAAAAGTCCTTGGTGAATCTGATGCATATGGACGAGTTACTGACAACGTCCCATGAAGCAATTTAAAGAATGATATCACTCAGAGTAAAAATAAAAAAATAAAAAAATACCATCATCAATGGACATAGGGGTGTATCTAAAAAATAAATAAATAAATAAATAGAAAATGAATATTGGGGAAAAGTTCGTTTTTTTTCCCGTAGTTTAATTCAAAACATGGAACTTTCATATATTCTAGATTCATTACACATAGTGAAATATTTCAAGCCTTTTCTGTATTAATCTTGATGATTATGTCTTACAGCTCATGGAAATCAAAAATCCAGTATCTCAATAATATTAGAATAAAGAATTCTGAAAAGTATGTTAATTTATGCACTCAGGGATCCTTTTGAACAAATTACTGCATCAATGCGGCGTGGCATGGAGACGATCAGCCTGTGGCACTGCTGAGGTGTTATGGAAGCCCAGGTTGCTTTGATAGCGGCCTTCAGCTCGTCTGTATTGTTGGGTCTGGTGTCTCTCATCTTCCTCTTGACAAAATTCAGGTCAGGCGAGTTGGCTGGCCAATCAAGCACAGTAATACCATGGTCAGCAAACCAGTTACTAGTAGTTTTGTCACTGTGGGCAGGTGCCAAGTTCTGCTGGAAAAGGAAATCAGCATCTCCATGAAGCTTGTCAGCAGTTGGAAACATGAAGTCTCTAAAATCTCCTGGTAGACGCTGCATCGACTCTCGACTCGAGAAAACACAGTGGATCAACACCAGCAGATGACATGGCACCCCAAATCATCACTGACTGTGGAAACTTCACACTGGACTTCAAGCAACTTGGATTCTGTGCCTCTCCACTCTTCCTCCAGACTCTGGGACCTTGATTTCCAAATGAAATGCAAAATTTACTTTCATCTGAAACGAGGACATTGGACCACTGAGCAACGCTGTTTTGAGTAAAAAAAAAAAAAAAAAAAAAAAAGGTGTTTTGAGTTAATTAGCTCATTAGAGCTCTTCTAAGGTCGGCATTGCTGTATTATAAATATTTTTGAGATACTGGATTTTTCCAGTATCTCATTTCCATGAGCTGTAAGCTGTAATCATCAAGATTAAAACAAAAAAAGGCTTGAAATATTTAACTTTATGTGTAATGAATCTAGAATATATGAAATTTCCACTTTTTGAATTAAATTACAGGGGGAATGAACTTTTCCATGATATTCAATTTTTTTTTTTTGATGCACCTGTATATGGCAAAAGGACCATACAACAGCAGCCAGAGAAGAATCTATAGAGAAGGTGGGGGACCCCAGTCTTAAAAAAAAATTGCACATGGGCCCTTCTGACTCTTTTCCCATTTCCGTCATGTTGGAAATCTGCATAGTACTATCAGTATAAACATACAGTAATTAATATTGTAATATACACTCACTGTTCTCTTTAATAGGAACACCTGTATACCTGTTCATTTATGCAGTTTTCAGTTATTGGATATTCAGGCAATTATGTGGTATGACTAACTGTGGCATGGTTGTTGGTACCAGATGGGCTGATTTGAGTATTTCTATAACCAATGATCTCTTGGGAATTTCACACACTACAGTCTCTAGAATTTACACAGATTGGTGCGAAAAACAAAAAAACATTG
Organism: Cranoglanis bouderius; assembly: GCA_023630585.1. Classification (NCBI taxonomy): domain Eukaryota; kingdom Metazoa; phylum Chordata; class Actinopteri; order Siluriformes; family Cranoglanididae; genus Cranoglanis; species Cranoglanis bouderius. The sequence goes on from CM042570.1 coordinate 14,250,574, forward strand.
AGTGAGCGACAGTTCTGCAGGTGGAAACGCCTTGTTGAAAAGAGAGGTCAGAGAGAAATGGATAGATTGGTTTGAGCTGCCATGAAGGATATAGTAACTCATATAATCACTCTTTCAACTGTGGTGAGCAGAAAAGCATCCTTGAGGTACATGAACCTTGAGGTGCATGGCCTACAACAGCATAAGATGGGAAGATTGGGTTCCTTTCCTGTCAGCCAAGAACAGGAATCTGAGCCTATCATGGGCAGAGGCTGGCCAAAACTGGACAGTTAAAGATGAAAAACAAAAAAAAATCACCTGGTCTTTTTCCAGTCTTCAACTGTCCAGTTTGGGTAAGCCTCTGCCCATGATAGCTTCAGATTCAGTGACAGGAGTGGAACCTGATGTGGTCTTCTGCTGTTGTAGCTCATCCACATCAAGGTTTGATGTGTTGTGTGTTTCTGAGATGCTTTTCTGCTCACCACAGTTGTAAAGAGTGCTAATTTGAGTTACTATAGACTTCCTGTCAGCTCAAACCAGTCTGATTATTCTCCTCTGATCTTTCTCACCAACAAAGTGTTTCACCCTGCAGACCCTCTGCACACAGGATGTTTTTTCCCCCCACACCATTCTGTGTAAACTCAAGAGACTGTTGTGTGTGCAAATCCCAGTAGATCAGCCTTTTCTGAAATACTCAAACCAGCCCATCTGGTACCAACAAAGTCACAGAGATCACACTCTTTCCCCATTCTGATATTTGATGTGGACATTAACTGACGCTCTTGACCTGTATCTGCATTATTGGCTGATTAGATAACTGCATAAATGAGCAGGTGTACAGGTGTTATTAAAGTTGACGGTGAGTGTAGTTATGCTGTATTATACTTTTATCTCTATCCTGCTGAAAAATCCAGTTACCAGCCGCCAAAACACAGGACAAGCTGGCCAAACTGGTAGACCATCTTTACCAGCTGACCAGTGCTGGTAAAAATGAATTTGTCTGAATTTCCTCTACTAATGCTTTATCATAGAGAGGTTATTTTTTTTAAAGAAATTATCACACCAGTAAGGCAATTAATGTCAAACCATTATCATTCAATCATTTACTGTATTAATTTTCAGTAACCACTTTATCCCAGTCAGAGGCGCAGTGGATCCGGACCCTATCCCAGGAACACCTGGTGCATGAAGGAAATACACGATGAACACACACCAGTCGATCACAGGGCACCAAGCACACACGTACACACACAGCCAGACCGCATTTCATAGACAATGTAGCTTCCACTGCATTTCACTACATTTCACTGTTAAGAACCTTGTGGTCAGCATTTAGTTTCATTTATCTTTCGTAGCCGTTTTTACCGAGTTCAGTGTTCACTCTCTGAGAAGCCTTAGGAACCCCAACCATGGCGTTTTCCAAATGGAAAAACCACAAAGTACAAAGTCTCCTAACGTTATGGCACACATACAATTATAACTTAATAGATATCACCAAATCTGTTCTCTTTAGGATTTTATCATACTAATTATACTGTACTTACTTTTAATACTCTGTTACGTTACTGTGAAAAAGGTATCAAGGCTGCAAGTTTTTGTTGGTGCAGTGTGCTTTTATTTCAGTGTGTATGCTTACAGAACTAATGAGAGATATAATATAATACAAATTGGCAATATTTTATTTTAATGTTTAGGCTTTGAATGTATGTATGGATTTGAAAATAAAATGCAATGTTAATATTCACCCTAGCTCAGGACCGCAATATTACCTGCTGCACTAATAATAATAATAATAATAATAATAATAATAAATTAATAATTTAGAGTCACTCAAAATAGAATAATTGTGCTGAAAACATGCTAACTGAGGAAACAATATTTCTGATCATCTGCTCAATTTTGCACAGCAAACATTACAATAACAGTTACCAAAAAGGCAACAAATAACAGTCACTGATATTTCACTCCTTACTCACCGCGATTTAGATTTTATCTGTGAGAGTAGGCAAAATAATAATAATAATAATAATAATAATAATAATAATAATAATGCCAATCTCAATCAATATCGCATAGCAGCATTAACTTAGAACAATGAATATACATGAAAATACCATGGTAAAAATCACTTTTTAGCTCAGTTTATCCACTTTACATTTTCTGTGGTGTAAAAAAGAAATATATTTCCCTCTCTTTCTTCTGGATGCAGTGAGACAAGTTCTGCTGTCCTTTACTTTTTAAATTATAGGGGAAAATATACTGCCACAAACCCCTTAATACACAAACCCATACAGTGCTGTGAAAAAGTATTATCCCCATCCTGATCTGTTCTGCTTTTGTGTATATCTCATACTAAATTGTTTCAGAACTTAAAACAAAATCTGAGATAAAACCTAAATAAACACAAAATACAGTTTTTTAAATTATAATGTTATTTATTGAAGTAAAAAAGTTATCCAATACCAACTGGGCCTGTGTGAAAATGTATTTGCCCCCATAGTTACTAATTCCCCAAATCTATGAAACTGCATTCATAATGGGGTTCAGCTGGACTAGACACAACCAGGCCTGATTACTGCAAACCCTGTTCAATCAAATCAACACTTAAATAGAACTTTTTCAACAGCATGAAGCTGGTTAAAACCCAGTAACACACTATGCCAAAATTGAAAGAAATTCCAGAAATGATGAGGAAGAAGGTGATTGAAATACATCAGTCTGGGAAGGGTTACAAGGTTATTTCAAAGGCTCTGGGACTCCAAAGAAGCACAGTGAGAGCCATTATCTCCAAATGGAAAAACTCTGCACAGTAGTGAACCTTCCCAGAAGTGGCCGACCTTCCAAATTCCTCCAAGAGCACAGCAACGACTCATCTAGCAAGTCACAAAAGAGCCAAGGGCAACATCAAAGGACCTACAGGCCTCTCTTGCATCACTAAAGGTCACTGCTCATGACTCCACTATCAGAAAGACACTGGGCAAAAATGGCATCCATGGAAGAGTGGTGAGGTGAAAACCACTGCTAACCCAGAATAACAATAACGCTCGTCTGAATTTTGCCAAAACACACCTTAATGATCCTCAAACCTTTTGGGAGAATGTTCTGTGGACTGAAGATTCAAAAAAGGAACTTTTTGGAAGACAGGGGTCCGGTTACATCTGGTGTAAAGTAAACACAGAATTCCACAAAAAGAACATCATACCTATGGTCAAGCATGGTGGTGGCAGTGTAGAGTTTGCAGAAATTAAATCGGATTGTGATTTCTTCCCTAAATTAGTGTGGGCTAGACTGAGGTATATTCCCACACTCAAGTACAGATAAGAATTAGCTTTCCAGCAGTGACACACACAGCCCCCATGTAAATACCTGGATATAGTGTGCTATATGCACAACCTGTATGTCCTTAACTGGGCCATGTACCTCAATGCCACAGGTTATCCAAAAGAGAAAAAAGAGAAAACCTAGGTATTGAAAAAAAAAAAAAAAAAACAGGTGCAGATTTGGTCCACATTCATTCAAGCATGCCATGTCATGGGCACATGTATCAGGTAAAAGCCACATGTATGCTATTAGGTTAGAAGCGCATATTCAGGTAAAGCAAATAACTTCTGTAACCTACACTCCAGGTTTGTAGGTTGCTGCAAAACAGTAAAAAAGGGATTTGGTCCCATTGCATAAAAGGTGTCAGCTTGATAGATGGAATGCATTTGTCAGATGTCTCTCCACCCTTTACAAACAATTGTGACATAAAATAGGTTCAAATGCTGCACCATTGCCAACATTTTAGATTCATTCTATGCTCCAGAGTGCCAGTTTCTCACCAAAAACAAATCTGAGCTTACATTGTGTTCTTGGCTTACAGTTACCATCCTCCATTCATTCACCATTTTCTCCAGCACTTCCCACATCTTGCTTCTTCTTTTGCACTTATTCTTGATCTTTTTTCTTCCATGTAGAGGGATTCCTGATGTCGCTGTATTTTGCACACGAGTAAACAGCCTTTGGGGGCTCAGGAAAATGCTTGCCTTGTCTGCTGTATAAACACGCCTCTGGTAGATGCATAGAAATATTAAGTTGTATAAAAGACTGATGACATACCGTAGTATGTTTGATAAACTAATTTATTGACCATAAAATCCTGTAGGAACGGGATTAAACCAACACACACGTTACATGGTACATGTTGTTTGTTAACTAGGATTTTTAAGTGAAATCAATTTAAAACCCGTGAAACCAGCACTGAATATACCATAGCCAGCATACCAAATATTTAACAATTACCCATATGTAGTAGAGAGTTTGGTATAGTTAACACATGCTTGTTATATTTCAAAGGGCTTGCTTCTTGTCCAACTTCAAAAACCAAAACGTGGTTTATTCCAGCCTACCGAGGCACTGCTGAAGATGTATTTGGAACATCAGCAGCTGTGAATACAAGCACATCCACATAAGTGATTCTAATTTACTGTATTTCATGCATTTCATGCACATTATTGTCTGATTGAAAAGACTAACAGCAGGGCTCTCAACATTCTATTCCCTCTTTCCTGCGACAGCATGAGACAGCACTTACATGTTGTAGGCTTTGACTGAATCAGCTGTAGCAGTAATCCCTGGAGCTTCTTTACATCTTCCCTTAGGTCTTGCAGATCCTGAATCTGCTGCTGTTGGTCCTTCTCCAGTCTCATTAGACTGCTGAGATGTTCTTGTTGAGATGAGGAACTATTCCACCTTTAAGCCACAAATTGCATGCTTTTATTCAACTTTTAATCAAGCTGTAAGGTCACTTACCAAATTATACATAATGAAAAATAAGAACACAAGATAGCATTTCATCGTCCCAGATTAACTCACCTGGGAGATCTGTTACCATCATCTGTTTGAGCTGGGTTGAGTAGTTTGGCCTCTTTTTGGATGGCCAAGTATTCATCCAAAGTGTCCTGCAGCATTAACAGCATTAGACCCATATATTCTATTATTCTACCACAAGTGACATTTTGATGAAAGGAATCAAAAAGTTTCATTAGGAGCATTTATACAATCACGGTAGCCCATCTGTTGCTATGCACAGTAAGTCAGCTCCCTTTACCTGTCCATCAACAGAAAGGCACCACGATGGGACCACCACAGACCAGATGTTATTTGGCTAGTGGATCACTTTCATGCGATTGAGTTTTGCATTGGCACAAGTGTGTCAGGGACAAGGTTTTTAGCCACTGTGTATTTTCATAGTCTTTGTATTAGACACCAGAGATGTTCACAAGACACTTGTTGCAAGTCAAGTCTTTAGTCCTGCACTTTGGTTAACACTCAAATTGTAGGCTGTATGTATTTTCCTGCACATAAATAAAGCACTGCTATATTATTTGTTGACTGAACTTGAACCTGGGTCCCCATCTCAGTTGACTAGTTACACAAGCCTATGGGCTACAGTCAGTAATTGTAGACCTTATACAGTGTATATACCCTTATATTTAAGGTTTACCTGATAAAAGGGCTAAAAGCTAGGTAACCCTGCCTTCACAACAGCAAGCAACACAAATGGCTTGTGTTGCTTGTAATTTGTCTCTTGAGGTCATATAGCAACTGCTACTGTTTGTGTATGTGGGCATAAACTAGCCATTGTTTTAGAAGTAGCCAAAATGTATACATGCTACTTTAAAAATCATGCACTATATGTATTTTATAATGTAGTGAAACTCAGGAAAATATAAGCCCATGGCTTTTCTTCCATTTTTGAATGCCAAATAAAGTTGACCAGGGTGGTCGGAATTTAAGTTATAAGAGTAGGAGGTTTCCGGGGACATGGGACAACCTGTGCTGTAGGGTTGGTTTGAGGAATTCACTGAAGCCAATCATTGTATTTGTTGGTATACTGTGCCATAGCTAATTTACATAGAATTGAAAAATATTTTCTATTCAAATGTCACATGTTGCTTGCTGCTGTCACTGGAATCCCAACTCCATGCAGGGTGCGGGGAGAATAGTACCTTAATCTCTGCTGTAAGTTTCTTCATCTCTTCATGTTGATCTGGATTTGTTATGAAGTCATCGTCATAAGACTCTCTGAGTGGGGAACAGCAGCTGTGGATATACTGTTTATCATAGAAATGACGCAGGTAAGGCATGGATTCTTCTACCTGCAGGATGATGGACGCCTGTTGCATCACTGCGTTCGCCAGAGCGTTGTCATATACTCTAAAGAAACATTGCCGAGAAGCTTTACTGAATGCTCAAATAAAGTTATTATCTGACAAGCGGACTATTACTCCTACCTTTGAAAGGTGTCTGAGAGCAGAGCAATCATTAGGTTGACACACAGAACAGCAGAAAGGGCCAGAAATGTACCACAGAGCAAGTGAGCCATAACGGGGTCCACAGCCACCATGGCATCAAACTCATAGTCGTCCACAAGGGTTATGCGGTACAGGCTATAGAGCATCTGCGGCACTGTTTCCATACTAGGTACGGCTGTTAAGCCTTTGTACAAGAGTGGGAAGTTAGCAAAGAGAATATTACTTCACAGGAAACATACAGCATGTGCAATATTAGTCAAGGCAGTTGGTTTGTTATTTGCTGTCACCTCCAAATATAATCCAGAAAGCACAGGCATATGGGACATAGATCTCTGCATATAAGAAGAGGAAGCGCAGCACGTCACCCATTATCTTCCCCAGCATGACAATGAAGGGACCCATAACCCTAAGGATTAAGAGGAAATGATTTGTTGAGACTGAAAAGCCAAAAAGGGACCACCAGAGAATGTTCTGTACATAAATGACAAGTTGGGGACTTTGACCATATGGTTAACAAGCCACCGATGACCAGGTTTCCATAGTTACTCTGGTTTGAGTGGCCACTGAGTCACCATGGTTGCTTAAGCACAAAGAAGGAAGCACCTGTAGTATGTAGTGAAACCTGAGAAAATGCCATTGACCAGATGTTACTATTCTCTAGAAGGGCAATGACCCTCAACCAGGTGTTATCTTATCTATAAGGCTGGGAACTTCTATCTGAAGCCTGTGGAATCATGGGAATTGAATCCACTCAGCAAATGATCCATTACAATTCAGCGATGAGAACAACCTTGTGTGCTGATGACTTCATCACAGTGGACATCCCATTGACCAGGACCATCTCATTTCCCTTTATACTAATGAGTGAACCAATTTTAAAATACTCAGCATATAAAACCCAGCAATTCACCTAATGGCAGCTGTACAGTATTCACCCCCCATGATTATGTCTCTATGAGTGTTTAGATGTGTTTATTTGCAAATTATCTGCAAATAAAAAAAATCTAAAAGCTGCTTAATTGATAAGTATTCACACCCTCAGTATGAATTGTCCTTTGGCAGCAATTATAGATTTCATTTGTCTCAGATGAGTCTCTGTGAGCTTTGCAAATTTTGATTTTTGTCATTTTCTTCAACTCTATCAAATTAGATGGAGAATGTTGGTGGACATCAATTTTCAGATCATGCCACAGATTTTCAATTGGATTTAAGTCTGGGTTTTCACTCAACCATTCCAAAACACGAACCTTCTTCTTTCCAAACCATTCCTTTGTAGTTTTTGCCCTGTGCTTTTGGAACATATATACACTGTGATGTCAGCAAGCTTTCTAGTTCTTCCTGTTGAAAAGCAATACCCAAAGCATGATGCTACCACCAACCTGCTTGATCACAGGAATGGTGTTACCTGGGTGTTGGAGTGTATTTGGTTTGCGCCAAACATCTGAAGCATTTGCTTTAGACCAAATGGCTCAGATTTAGTCTCATCAGACCACAAAATCTTTTTTCCAAAAGCTCCCAGATTTTCTAACATAGCCTTTCTCAAAAGTGATTTCCTTCTGGCCACTTTCCCATAGAGGCCGGATCTGTGAAGAGCTGATGATATTGTTGAGGTCTGCACAGGTTCTCCCATTTCCGCCAGTGAGTTCTGTAACTCCTTCATTGTCCTAGCTGGACTCTTGGACACTTTCTCCATATTTATTTTCCCTCCTAACAACTTCATCTAAAAACTTCATAAGCTGGTCTTCATGATAGCAGGACTGATCTGATCTGATTTTAGCTGTAAGACCTGTCAGCATCAGTGATATTTATTGTAAAACCATTCAACTGGACACAATGGATTTATCCAGAGGAAGAGGAAATCAAATCATTTTTATCTTTACAAAGTCAATTTTTATTCCTCAAAATCGAAATTATCTGACCATAATCTCTTGAATATAAATTATTATTATTATTAGTAGTAGTAGTAGTAGTAGTAGCATTTTTAATGATTTGTAATGTCACTTAGAGAAATTAAGGCAAGAACATGAAGGTGATCCCTATTACCTAAATGCTCTGACATGCTTCATCAGCCTGAGCCAGAGGAAGATGACGGCCACAGCGAAGATGCGGAGGCTATACATTCGGAGTGTCTGAGAGACCAGGTAAACATCAGCCAAGTGAAGACCCAAAACTGCTATCAGCAGTGCATACACAAGCCAATCAAATATATTCCTGGAAATTGAATATCAAATAAATTAGTTACACAAAATAATTTACATAGATTGCACTTACATACATACTGCATATTCCATGTTTTGGGTAAGGGAACAATTCCAGAGTTTTACCAGGGGTCCTGCGAGTAGCTTCCCTTCATGTTGCGAATGAACTTAATCTGACCCTCGATGTAGTGACGTTCCTTTAGGACACAAGTAAAATACGTCAGCATCATCTTTCTGAATGAATTGGGTACGTAAATCATTAGAAAATTCAATGCAACATGACTAATCAAGACTGATGTTACACTGTTTTTTGCAATTTTATTCACAAAAGGTTGCATTCCGAGACGGTAACTTAAGTCTGAAACCTAATGTCAATATTTACAGGGGGAAGGGTCTCTACAGCATATTCAGAGTCAGCTTGAATTTCTGATCAAGACTGCTAGGGTAATTTACTAAAATTACCCCAGTGTTCACACCTCTGAGGTGACCAGATTTTTCTTGTGTTGTGCTCTTGCGACAGGAATTTTTCAGTTGTGTCTAGACTACCATCTTTAAAGACATACACTTTCCACAAAAAGAATATGGGGATAGAAAATGTGGACTGACAAAGCAGATAGCATCTTTCCCCACTGCTGTCAATTCCAGTATGGTTTAGCATTAATACGTTTAAGTTTAGACTAATGAAACATATTATTAAAAAGTGGGCAAAGATCCTAATCATGATTAAAATGATTATCACATGATTACTGTATATACCCCCACATTTATTGACTGGCAGCCTATAAAATAGCACTTGAAAGAGCACATCCTATTTTTTGCATGATGAATTAGAAATAGTCTAATATTTTGTATCACCAGTGGCAGAAACAGTGAAGCTCAGGCAGGAATAAAAATGCAGAAGTTATTAAACCCACTATTTTTTTTAAAAATTATTTTATTTCATTTGTTGATGTAGTACTGGACACTTAATGAGACAATGAGATACAAAATTGAGGTCATGACATTATAATGCTTTTAATGCTTTTAATGTGCTATTTTTAGTTTTATAATTAATGAATTATGCCCATGCTTTGGATAATTTGTACTCTTTTGTGCCCATGTTTTAATGGATAAGCTGACTACACACTCATCTGCTATGGTTACAGCTGTAGCTCATAAGTGTAGTTGATAACAATTTATTGTAGTAATCGATGATGCCATAAAAATCAGAATGAGTCATATAATCAATGAAGATGCAGAAATGAATCATATTATATGGTTAATACTTCCTTAAATGTCAATCCACACTTTTTTGGAATGTATTTATAGTCCAATACATGCTCTTGACTAAATATTGAATACGGCCCAAAGTGAACTGTTCGAATATACTGTATGTACAGATAATTATAGTTCCATAAAAATGGGGAAATATATTTAGAAAATCAATGTTTAATAATTCTGTATGATGGATGTGCTACCTCTGGCCACATGGGGTGTGTGTAAGCCAGATCCTCATTGAGTCTCTGTTCATACCACTGCTGCCAATCTTTTAGCTTTCTAGCAGAGCGCAGAATCTCCATCACCTCCCTGTACACCTCCAGCACCGTCAGCCCTAATGATATCATCACCACAAACACACGCCACCAGTCCTGTAGAGAGATGGTACAGAATACGTATACAGTATGTGTGTGCATATGTGTCCATGTCTATGCCAGGCAGAGAGTCTGGTAAGTAGGCTATTTGTAGCAGTGTACTGTTTGTTTATGTACAATATATATGTACCATATTGTGTGTGTGTGTATATATATATATATATATATATATATATATATATATATATATATATATATATATATATATATATATACCATACATACCATATATACAATATGGTAATATAGTACAATATGTACTAAAGTGTGTCATACCTGAGGGAAAACATAGCGTTTGTCCTCCTCTGATGACACGGACACAGATATGGCCACTGTGGTCCAGGAAACGATAAATAAAAAATTGAGCAGCAGGAGAATCCATGCACCAAGTCTATGGACAAACAATTTTTAGATCCCAGCTTAATTAATACGTATTTCATCGTTAATTAATGCTTTGCCTATAAATCGTAACGGTGCATTTACCTGCCATACAGGTTCCACTTGACTGTGATGAGCTTTAACACTACAGGATGCATAATGAGATCTAGTTTGCCTTGATGCACAATAAACTGTAGCTGTTCAGAGTAAGAGAGTGCGTTATTAGAATCGATCAATCAAAGTCACAAGAATTGGCTCTGGTTATATACAAGAACTGAAATGAATAGAATGATGAAGTCTTGTCAGCCTGATGTTGGCGTACCGGTGACGTCGGCTCATTTCTGTTTTTCCCTAGAGGGCAAAAAAGAAACACAATTATTTTAATATTTGTATTCTCTCAGCAATGTCACAGGCTCACTCGATTCCATACTGCCGCTACCTTGTGATTTTTTCAGGCGTGTTCGCTCTGGCTCCAACAAATGAAGGTAGAAGAACTGCTGGCGTGTCATTCGGTCTTTCACGTGAAACTGATTCAGTGCCAGATTGGCCTGTGGAGACCGAACAAGAACTGAGTTACGTTGAGAGAATGCAACTGTGTGTGAACTTATGAAGCTGGACTGTTGACACTTACCACAGGCGTCATCTTGCCAATCATGGCAGTGATACACAGCTGTCCATCAGAATCCTGAACCCCAGCATCCGCCCCCAGCTCCAACAGTGTGTGTGCGGCTTCACTGCGATCTGTAAGCACACATACACACCTCCTCGATCGTTCTATTTTACAGATAATTTCAATATACTAATAATTTATAACATTACTATGGTGTTCAGGTTAAAGTTTATGTATAAATGCTTTCTATATAATGCTTTCTTTACTATCGCAAGGTTGTAGAATGGTTTATCTTTAAAAAAAAACAAAACAACAACAATGTAATGTTAAGTGTTCTGCAGTATATAAATACATAAATAAAAGTGCTTATGGCCTCATAGTGCATTATTCTTTTTCATTATTCTTTTATTTTCCATGTCTGCTCTCTTTAAGTGCAATTTATCTAGGCTTTTATAATGTGCCATTTAACTGTGTACTGCGGTTTTAATGTATGCATTCAGTCATATTTATTCAAGTCTCTTTAGTTCTTAGCTTGAATTAATCACGGCACTAGACACCACGTTGCTTTGAAATGTGCTTTAAAAATATTTTACTCGATTACTTGATTTGTATGTATCATTGATATTTAATAGGTATATTGCAATATTTCTTTATAGAAAGCTTTACCTAGGTTGACAGCAAGTTGTAGTGGAGTTCTCTGTTTGTAGTCGTGTGCAGCAACGTCTGCTCCATTCTGCAGCAGAATCTGAATTGCCTCAGTTGCATCGTTCTTAGCAGCAAAGTGTAATGGTGTCTGCATGTCTTTGTACGTGTGTGCCTCAATGTCAGCTGAAATAGCAGATAGACAATGACCATGTTTATAGTTCATAGCTTCTGTATGCAACACGTACAGGTTTGTTTTCACACAGAAGATCATCAGTTGTTGAATTGTATACGTCAATTCAGAGAAACAGTTTTTGTGAGATCATTTGTAAATCTCCTTAATTGTTATTAACATATTTTCATAGTATTGTTAGGGTGGCATGGTGGTGGGAAGTGTTGCTGCCTCATAACTCCAGGGTTCCCAGTTTGATCCTGAACTTGGGTTACTGTTTGTGTCATGTTTCATATGCTCTCCTCATGTCTGTTTGAATTTCTCCAGGTTCTCTGGTTTCCTCCCACCTCCAAAAAACATGTCAGCATGTGGATTGGCTACACTAAACTGCGCTAGGTGCGAATGTGTGTGCGTAGTTCCCTGTTATGTACTGGTATCCCATCCAGGACGTATTCTTCTCTCATGCCCACTGTGCCCAGGACTCCGGACCCACCATGATTCTGACCAAGATAAATCGGTCACTGCATGAATGAATGCCATTCATCACAAATGTGAAATGTGACTAGTAGGAAAGTAACATGACAAGTCTAACTAATGACACTATTGAATGCTCAGCCCCAGTAGTGGATAATGTTAACGCTTGGTGAGGTCCACACCTGAGTGCCCATGAACCATACCTCAGACCATCGTTTTTATGTGGACCAGATGTTGGTTGCCATGAGTATACCCTGGTTTGGGTCTGGAAAAAAAATGATAGATGTAAAAACAGCCTAACAGATTCATTCAAAACAAATGCACCTCCTCTTTCTAGAAGAAAGTGAATCATATCTTCATAGTCCAAGGCTGCGGCCACGTGGAGAGGCGTAACCCCAAATGCATCAGGCCTGCCGATATCAGCTCCTCTCTCCAAGAAGAACCTCATCACATCTACATTCCAGGCTCGGGAGATCTACCATAAACACCCACAGTGCACACAAAGCATTATGTTAGATTCCTTGCATATATTGCGATTTCAGGGCACAGCATGTTGAAATTCAATTTCAGATGTTTTTCCACGTGATCACATATGATTCACATAATCACATGTGAAATGTGTGATTTTTTTTTTCTGTAAGGTAAACAAATACTTCTACTGATCTTCATAAACACAGCCTGAACCAACAGTAAATGTTTGCTAGTGAGTAAACTCCATATCCCACGGCTGCATCTGCGATACAACATCTCATGCTCTGAGGCTGAACAGCTTACCTCATGAAGTGCTGTCTGTCCATATTTGTCTGCTGAATTGGGATCAGCTCCATCTCTGAGGATTTCGTTCAGGTACTGCAGGTCAACCTGGAGCAAAACAGATCAATAAGAACAACGGTCACAAACACGACACCATGCTTTCTCAAAGCACACACCTTTCTAAACTGCTCCATAACACAGCACATTCTTGGCCTACATAACAGCACAGCAAACAAAATGCTATCATTTACAACCTCATCTGTGTCCTCGTTGTTGGCAGCCAGCACTCTGAAGTGATCCAGCAGGCGTTTGTTCAACTGATGCTCTTTGGCAACTCCATCTACAGCATCTTCCTCCCAGGCAAGGCCTTTGTACTTGCTGCTTAAAGATTCCCCTATCAGCACACAGTGAGATTAATGCGAGTGGGTGATCTCTCAGCAACTAAAACGCAACAGAGATTATATCCTTGGCTTCTGAACAGGAACACCACTAAACAACATTTGCATTATCACACAACATTAAGGATTGTTACAGGGTGTGTAATTACACTACACTTTTGCACTCTGCACTTTATAACTGCTCTGTTGACATACTGCATTCCATCTAGAATATCATATTTGTATAAAACGAATATTGTACAATATACATATTCTATTTTAGGTAAAGTATATTTTATTGTGTTTAATACATACATACAGTACTGTGCAAAGGTTTTAGGCACATACAAAGAAATGCTGTAGAGCAAACATGCCTTCAAAATAATGAAATGAAATGTTTCCACATTCAAAAAAAATACTATAAAGAGCAGTAAACAGTAGTAAATGGAACAAAGTCAATATTTGCTGTGACAAAAAAATAAAAATAAAAATAGTAGTCTCCGGTACAATTTGTGCAGTTTATATATATATATATATATATATATATATATATATATATATATATATATATATATATATATATATATATATAAATTTCACTCGTCTTTTTCTCTTGACGACTGTGTAAACTGTGACGTAACATTAAATCTGAATCTGAAATACTCTTTAAAGGCTTGCTACATTTTGAGCAGTCAGCATGATCCTAACTACTCACATGAAAACACACAAGTGCAGAAAGGCAATTATCTTACACTTTAATCTGATTAAACTGATGCCTGACAGTGTGACTGATGAGGCTTGACAATGTGCATCAAATACCTGAGGGTTTTCTCCTCATGCATTTACGGGTAGCCCGTTTCCAGCGACCCCTGGCATATGAAGCCCACTGGCTTACAGAGCGCACCCTTGAGGCTGACATTACAGAGGTACTGGAACCAGCATATTGCTGCATTGACTGCTAACACACACACAGAGTGGTTTAAAAAAAAAAATTAAAAAAAAAGACGAGTGATAACAGACTGAAGCTCGTAAGTTGAATATTTTAAAGTTTATTGGTTACTGCACACAAATAAAATCCGCATCCTTACCTGGCTGGACACTGCATCACTGAGCTCCAGGCCTGGGTTATCATGTGCACTGGGAGAGACTCGACTCACTCTCTTCATACTTGTCCTGTTGCGCCGATATGGATGTCTACTTCACTGACTGACTGCTACTGCCTTCAGATACTGTCATGTATTATTCCTTATTTACTACTTACCTTAGTTAACATTACAAAACTCAGATAACTTAGTTAACTGCCTTAGTTAAAGTAATTAAAAACAAAACAAAACAAAAAAAACATTAGTAATGTTAACAAATGTATTGACATTTGTATAAATGATAAAAACAACTGAATGAAGTACATCTACAATATGACTAAAAATAAGTTCACATAAATTAGGATGAATTAAATGACTGCATGTTACTAAACTTAAGTGTCTGAGGATAAATATTAGCACCCACCATCTAAACCACCAAATACATGTGATTTAATTTCATATTGGTCCTTGTGGACTTATTTTTTTACTCTTGAATGGAATAAATTTCTTTAAATTCATATGTTTATCATCTGGCTTATTTGGTCAATTATTTAAAAGAGCATAAATTAATACCAGATGACTTTTTTGACATTACTTTTGGTGTCCTAATGTTGATTTTTTTTTAAAAACAAATCCATGTAAAGTGTTACTAATTTATTTAAATTATATTATTTTGTTTTAATTATTATTTACTTTAATTTTTATAGTTAGTGTCTTAAGAAAAACTACTAAGCCACTCTGAATAATTGCTGTAACACAATTAATTATTATAATTGCTTATTTATGTATAATTTTTGCCTATTTTTTTCTAATAAATATTATTTGATTTTTGACTCCTTCTTTTGTGTTAGGCTACAAATGACAGAACTTAGATGCGAGTACTAAGCGGGACGCTGCTGCTTTAAAAAATAAAAGGAAACAATTGAGAATTCTGTAAACCTAAAACTAAAGTTTAGTGTTTCTGACATCCACAACCCACCCTGTGTCCGTTTACGACCCACTAGTAGGTTACAATTTGAAATCACCAACTGAAAACTACTTCCATGGATGATTAAAGAAAACACATCACCTGTACTGAGTGAAAACAACCAAAACGACTTCTGTGAATATGACACTGAATTTAACTTGGGAAAAACAGAACATTCTGTACAATACCTTGCCACATGTGAAGTCTGAGTTACTTGGCTGTTTTGACTCTCCAGTATGTATATTTTAGTAAGACGGGTGACCTTCAGGGTATTTAAATTCCACTTGTGTTTTGTATTCACATGGTCCGTTTCTCAGCTACCTCTAACCAGCGAATCGTAAAAGCATGCTCATGTACTCATTACACAACAGTCCATCTACACTTAACTCATAAACCCTTCTGTAATGTAGTGCACCGTAACAGCATTTATCTCATAGTGTTTGATAAGAGCAGAGATTGCAGGCCAAGAACACAAGCCAAAGCCTAGAGTCATGTTTATGACAACTTTATCTGATCCTGCATGAATCACCAGCTAAACACCGTGACCATCATGTACATCAGCAATAACCCACATTCACACGTGAACGCTTTTGATATGAATCATATTCCTTTGCTAATTAACCCTGAAATGACACCCCAGAGCAGAAGTCTTGGGTAGATCAGTCACAGGCATCATATTACTGACTAAAGGTCTCAATCACTGACAGGCCTTTCTTTACTTACTGTCACAATACTTCAGTCTCTTCTTGCACTTACGTTGGAGGTTCCTCAAGCATGAGAAAGGATTTGGTGTATTTCCAACATCTCCATCAATATTGCTGATAGTGTCAATTAAGAAGATATTGTTGAATTTCTATAAAATCAAACTTTTATAGGGGGAAAAATAGGGGTAAGAGTCTATCAGTGTGGCACATCTTGACTTGGCAAACATGTGACTGAATGTGATTGGTTCGTTCTGAACATTCCCAGTTATAAAAGGGTATGCAACCAGGTTATTGTCATTTCCCCCCCTATTGTTCCCTAAAATGTTTCTGATTGTTTTTCACTTAATTTTTTATGCAACCCCAATTCCAAAAAAGTTGGGATGCTGTGTAAAATGTAAATAAAACAGAGTGCAATGATTTGCAAATCTTATAAACCCATATGTTATTCACAATAGAACATAGAAAACATATCAAATGTTTAAACTGTATAAATGTACCATTTTAAGGAAAAAATAAGGTAATTTTGAATTTGATGGCCGCAACACATCTAAAAAAAAGTTGGGACGAGGGCAACAAAAGGCTGGAAAAGTAAGTGTTACTAAAAAGAAACAGCTGGAGGAAAACTTTGCAACTAATTAGGTTAATTGGCAACAGGTCGGTAATATGATTGGGTATGAAAAGAGTATCTTAGAGTGGCAGAGTCTCTCAGAAGTAAAGATGGGATGGAATCTGGATGGAAGCATATGCTGCTCTAAAACCTGTATATACCTTTCAGCATTGATGGTGCCTTTCCAGATGTGCAAGCTGCCCATTCCATAGGCACTAATGCACCCCCATACCATCAGAGATGCAGCTTTTGAACTGAGAGCTGATAAAAAGCCGGATGGTCCCTCTCCTCTTTAGTCCAGAGGACGCTGTGTCCATGGTTTCCAAAAAGAATTTCAAATTTCGATTTATCTGACCACAGAACAGTTTTCCACTTTGCTCAGTCCATTTTAAATGAGCTTGGGCCCAGAGAAGATGGCGGCATTTCTGGACCATGTTCACATATGGCTTTTTCTTTGCATGATAGAGCTTTAACCTGCATTTGTGGATGGCACGGTGAACTGTGTTCACAGACAATGAGTTCTGGAGGTGTTTCTGAGTCCATGCAGTGATTTCCATTACAGAATCATGCCTGTTTTTAATACAGTGCCGCCTGAGGGCCCGAATATCACTGGCATGCAATATTGATTTTCACCCTTGTCCCTTGCGCACAGAGATTTCTTCAGATTCTCGGAATCTTTTGATGATATTACGTACTGTAGATGATGAGATATCCATAGTCTTCACAATTTTACATTGAGAAACATTATTCTGAAATTGTTCCACTAATTGTAGAAGCAGTTTTTGGTGAACCTCTGCCCATCTTTACTTCTGAAAGACTCTGCCTAAGTGTCTTACTGTGCTAAGATATAACACTTTTTATATCCAATTGTGTTACTGACCTGTTGCCAATTAACCTCCAGCTGTTTCCTTTTAGTAACACTTTTCCAGCCTTTTGTTGCCCCGTCACAACTTTTTTGAGACGTGTTGCTGCCATCAAATTCAAAATTACCTTATTTTTTTCTTAAAATGGTACATTTACTCAGTTTAAACATTTTAGATGTTCTATTGTGAATAACATATGAGTTTATGAGATTTGCAAATCATTGCATTCTGTTTTGAGTACATTTTACACAGCATCCCAACTTTTTTGGAATTGGGGTTGTACGTTGTAATTTCACATTGAGGGTGGGACAAGTTCTGACATGACTTATCTTGGTTTCGTAGATTATATCTACTGTAGTGTGCTGACAGTTTTAACAGCTGGTTGGAGGCCAAATTTGTGCATTAGGGTCATGATTTTAGCAATGTGGTTATCATCAGGAGCTGGAACAAGAGATAGTGAAGGAGTGAAGACAGAGAATGAGACAACAGGCTTCTGAGCATGCTGACTGCAACATGCATAAGAATATCACCATTACAAAATCAGCAGATAACTGAATAGTGACTCAAGGACTTTCATTGAAATATTTTAATAAGATTTAATAGGACACAGTCTGTATCACACTGTCAAACCAAATATGACAGACAATCAGCATTTAGATACACGTGTTAAGTTCCTGAATGGAATTCACATTTGCATGTCATAACACTGATAGTGATTCTACTCTGATTTTCTGTGAGTATTGCAACTGGTGGCCTACTGTGTAAATATTTGCCTACAGACAGACTTCCCTGAGTATGTGCAAGTTTTAAAGAATGTGCAGCTCATCCAAACCAGTGGTTGCCCATACACTCTCTATTCCACTCCACACAGCACAGCCAGCACCACTCGAACTTGCACTGTGCACGAGGGCACACCATGTGCATGCAGCCACCTGAGAATACAAGCACAGGACAGCTATCATCCACAAAGACAGGTTATATATATAGAGTCCTGTGAAAAAGTATTTGCTGATTTCTTCTGTTTTTGTGTATATCTCATACTAAATAGTTTTAGATTTTCAAACAAAAGACAACATAAAACAAAGGCAACCTGAGTAAACACACAATATAGTTTTTATTTATTTATTTATTTTATTGAAGCAAAAAAAGTTATCTCCTATCACCAATGTGAAAAACTAATTGCCCTCTTAAACATAAAATCTCGTTGTGCCACCTTTAGCAGCAATAACTGCAACCAAACGCTTCCGATAACTGGACATCAGCCTTTCACTTACTTCTAGGACTAGGACTTGCTGCACTGAGTTTCAACTTATGGACTGAAGACCGGACATTCTCCTTTAGTATTTTCTTGTAGAGAGCAGAATTCATGTTACCCTCAATTATTGCAAGTTGCCCAGGCCCTGAAGCAGCAAAGCATCCCCACACCATCACACTTCCACCACCATGCTTGTCCGTAGGTGTGAGGTTCTTTTCGTGGAATTCTGTGTTTGGTTTACGCCAGATATGACGGGACCCCTGTCTTCCAAACAGTTCCACATTCGACTCATCAATCCACAGAACATTCTCCCAAAAGTATTGAGGATCATTAAGGTGTGTTTTGGCAAAATTCAGATGAGCCTTAATGTTCTTCTGGGTTAGCAGTGGTTTTCACCTCACCACTCTTCCATGGATGCCATTTGGCTCGACAGCTCCCTGACCAGGAAGTAGAGACTTCAGTGGCATGAATTTTGGAGAGCGTTCTGGATGCAGTTGGTCAGTATATTAGTTCGTAATTAATATTTGAGGTTTGGGGAGTCTCACATGACTATTTGTTTCCAGATGAGCTCTCAGGAGCAGCACGGAGTGGCGTCGTTGTCGTCATCATCAACGTCATCCTCCACCTCCTCAGCTGGACACTTGAGCTGTCAAGCCAAATCTCACTAGCCAATGAGAGTAAAGTGCTGTTAAGCCCCGCCTACACATGAGGTTTGTGCCAGAATGGCAAATGTAAACTTGTAAACGAAAGCTCTGGCAGCGCGTTTATAAACCGTGATTAGCGAAAAGGAAGCTTAGAAAACTGTTAACAAAGAATGCTGTTTGAAGACAATGTTACATTTTTGCCACTGAGTTCACTGTTTTCAGTTTCAGAGTGTTTTTTCTTTCTTTCTCATTGTATATTTCTGTTCGTTTCTTGAAAAATTACGTTCAATACTTTTGGCACAAATCTAATCCCATAGTTTCATATATCTGGGGAATTAGCAACTATGGGGGCAAATACATTTTCACACAGGCCCAGTTGTTATTGGATAACTTTTTTTGCTTCAATAAATAACATTATCATTTAAAAACTATTATGTGTTTACTCAGGTTGCCTTTGTTTTACCTTAGATTTTGTTTTAATTTCTGAAACAATTTCGTATGAGCTACACACAAAAACAGAAGAAATCAGGATGGGGGCAAATATTTTTTCACAGCACTGTATATTTTTATAATATATAGTTATAAAAAAAAAAAAACCCTAAAAGACATTAGTAGCTGCTATATTTGCTTAGTTTTACAAAGCTACTGCTGTGATTGTCAAAGTGGGGAAGCAGTTCACTGAGTGATTACTTAATAAGTCACTTGAATTAAATGGGTTTAAATTAATGCCAATCAGTTTTCTAACAGAATTTGCACATTTCCTAATTTAAAGCTCAAATCATTAACAATGTGAAAATAAAAATGTCAACTTGGATCTTGAATCTGCACTTTTAATAAGACCAGAAAAAGTTCTACACTTTATCATAGTGTAATTGGTTTGGGTTTTCTTCTTGTTTGTTGCTGCTCAGGGATAAAAAGCTCTAACAGCTCTAATTAATAAATATGATTGCACCTACAGTGCCCTCCACTAATATTGGCACCCTTGGTAAATATGAGCAAAGAAGGCTGTGAAAAATTGTCTTTATTGTTTAGCCATTTGATATTTTGTTAAAAAAAAAATTCACAAAAATACTTTGCTCTCATTGATATCGAACAATTGCAAACACAGGTTTATCCCAAAAAAATGTCTTTGTTAAACACAGGTGTGCAACAATTATTGGCACCCCTATGAATTCCTATGAGAAAAATATATTTGAAGTATATTCCCATTGATATTTTAATTTTTTTTTAGTATACCTGGGTGACTAGGAACAGGAAATTGTTCAACCATGACTCCCTGTTTCACAGGGGTATAAATTTGAGGTAACACACAGGCCAAATTCCCTTAGTCATTCATAACAATGGGTAAGACTATGGAATATAGCTGTGATGTGCGGCAAAAGGTTGTTGAGCTTCACAAAATGGGAAGTGGCCATAAGAAAATAGCAAAAGCATTGAAAATGCCCATTTCCACCATCAGGGCAATAATTATAATTATAACAATATTCAACCTGGAATTGGACGTGTGTCTATATTGTCTCAACGCACTGTGAAGAGGATGATTCGAGTGGCCAAAAAATCTCCAAGGATCACAGCTGGGAGAAGTTAGTTGCGTCTTGGGGTCAGAAAGTCACCTACATCACCACAAGCTGTTTGGAAGGGTTTCAAGAAAAAAGTCTCTACTCTCATCCAAAAACTCGAGGGTTTTCAGTTTGCCAGACACTACTGGAATTTCAAATGTGATCGGGTTCTATGATCAGATGAAACCAAAATAGAGCTTTTTGGCAATAAACACCAGAGGTGGTTTTGGCGCACACAGAGAGGTAGCCATATGGAAAAGTACCTCATGCCCACTGTTAAATGTGGTGGTGGCTCTTTAATGTTTTTCTGCCAGAGGACCTGGACATTTTGTTAGGATACATGACATCATGGACTCTATCAAATATCAACAGATATTAAATGAAAACCTGACTGCCTCTGCCAGAAAGCTTAAAATGGGCCGTGGTTGGATCTTCCAGCAGGACAATGATCCAAAACATACATCAAAATCAACACAAAAATGGTTTACTGACCACAAAATCAAGGTCCTGCCATGGCCATCCCAGTC
The DNA here is from genome assembly GCA_023630585.1 of Cranoglanis bouderius. Taxonomy (NCBI): domain Eukaryota; kingdom Metazoa; phylum Chordata; class Actinopteri; order Siluriformes; family Cranoglanididae; genus Cranoglanis; species Cranoglanis bouderius. The sequence continues at coordinate 14,272,292 of CM042570.1, forward strand.
CCCTGACTTGAAACCCATAGAAAACCTGTGGGGTGAACTGAAGAGGAGAGTCCACCAGCATGGACCTCGTTAATTTGAAGGATCTGGAGAGATTCTGTATGGAGGAATGGTTTCAGATCCCTTGCCATGTATTCTCCAACCTCATCAGGCATTATAGGAGACTCAGAGCTGTTATCTTGGCAAAGGGAGGTAGCACAAAGTATTGACTAAAAGGGTACCAATAATTGTTGCATACCTATATTTAACAAAGATTTGTGTTTGCAATTGTCTGTTATCCATGAGACCAGAGTATTTTTGTGAATTATTTTAACAAAAGATCAAAAGGTTGAAGAATAAAGACAATTTTTCACAGCCTTCTTTCCTCATATTTACCAGGGGTGAATATTAGTGGAGGGCACTGAATATTTTTTTCCTTGTCAATGTTTCAACCATCTTTGCTTATATATATATATTTTCATATTTATAAGTACAAAGTTAAATGACATTAAGTGTGTATATTTGAGTGGATATTTGCACTGTATATTAAATAACAAAAATCAAAAGTGCCTGACTACTTATTTCCCCTTACTGCACCGTGAATATAATAAAAGCCTTTTAGACACATCACATAGGTGAAGTGGAATGAACAAAGGTGTACCATTCTTCTCCACAGGGACTCTGCATTTGGGACAGGGCCGTGTTGTCTCTTTTATAGTATCCTGAGAAGCTTGTTCCCAGCGGGCCCGCAGGGCAGCATCTTCATCCACCACATAACCCTGTCACATAACAAACAAGAGCAGACCACGAGAGAAACAGATCAGCATAATATAACTTTTCCTTAAATGATTTGAACAGTTTTTCTCGATCCGTGTGAATATCAACTGCAATTACGGACATGAACTTTGGATATGTGGGCTGGAAAACATGTCTTCCATGTTGAAACACTTTGTGAGGAAAAGGCAGTGAAGAATTGTGTATTTCCAACTTGTGGTCAACTTGTGATCTCTTAATAACAATTTCACTTGAGTCTATTTTGAATTGTGCTTGTTTGAATTGTGCATATCTATAAATAATCCGTTTGTAGACAATTAGCTTTGCTTTGTTAAAATTGTTGATTCACGAACATATTTGCTTCTTACACAGTGTTACATCTTATATCGAGTCCAGTATGCATTTCATCCCCCATGCATTTAGCATTATAATTATTAGTGAATAACAGTTAATTCACTGACATATTAAGAATGACAAGTTGTTTTTTATGAAATATAATTTGTCTAAATTGTACTAACCTTTCATACCGGTTCTTGCTAATGGACTCTTTAGACACTAACAAACACCCCATCAGCCAGTGAGAGCCATCGATCAAGAGCTTTTATATTCTCAGGGGTCCCTAAGGATCACCGATGTTCAGTGTATGAGTAGGCCTGTCACGATAATTACGCTATCGACTTATCGTACGATATATGGACATGACCTCGATCATTTTTGCTGGCCTCGATATTGCCCATTGTGTTTACATGCATGTTTGTTTACATAAGAACGAATATCACTGACATTTTAGCCACTTGCGCTGCTTCTGTCCTCTTGTCTCCTCTAGGGTTGTCAAATTAAAATTTGAACTTTGTCAAATTTAAGATAAAAATGCACATTTGAGTGCATTCGAATTTAAGATGTGGAGCAAGCACTAGCACCGAATTTAATTCAAACGTGCTGTTGAAAAAAATGACATGCAAGATATTAACAATGCACTAACATTGTTTTCGGAAGAAGAAAAATCTAGAAAGAATAGTTCTAGTTTTCCAAATAATCCACTCACAGGAAATAATGTCGGGGAATTGAGCCGCTTAAGCTGCGTGAGCTGAAGCTGACAGATTTTTTCAATCAAAATGACGCGAATGCACAAGTGAACTTAAGTAAGGCACTAGGTAGAATGGTAAGTCACGTTGTGAACAATGCACTAAAACACGGACAATGAATAACTAAAGGATTCACGGCATTGTATTCCAACGTCTGAACATTCTTAAGAAATTAAACCTACTTGCATTATCATGGTATTATATTATCATTCATTTAGTGACATAAAATGGTCTTTTGTTTATAGCAATTATTTCTGGGACAAGATATCGTCCAACAAAAGTAGTTAAAGTGGCAGACCTACGCACGTGTTTCAGTGTCACTACACTGTGTGTATGTTGCATACCTGCATGGGACCTCCTGCTGCAGGGATAGACTGCTGTCTACACTCGCCCTCATGGTACTCCTCCTTACAGTCCCGGCAGAACACAAACTGCACACAACAACAAAGCTATTTATAACCAAACACGAACATCATATTTTACAAATATTAGACATTAGACAGTATTGCTGCCCAAAAAAATGCTGAATGGGATCCTGGGAATTAATTCCTGCAGAATCTAATGCTGCCTTCATGCGCTATTATACTTCTAGTATATAAGTGTTGACATTAAGCTTGCTCATGAATGTCTCTTTAAATGGTAATTACAAGCAGAAGCTTTAGACATACTTTTGATACTTTTACATTATGCCTTTTTGGGGTCAGTGTTTGTTTTTTTTAAAAACAACTTTTAGTAGTGTTTAGCCCACAGATATTGCTGAACCGCTAACAGTGCAACATCTACAGCACACACTAGGTGGTGCCTTTTTGTTATGTTCCACTTCCACTGTCACTTTTTAATATGATGGTCTACTACTACAGGGATTAGAGTGTTCCTCTTATTTTTAGCTCGGCAGCACCTTTGAGGTGCCGCACTGATTTGGCACTTCTTCAAAGGCGGGGAGTGTGAAGAGGGGAAGCCGGCGTTCTCTCTTCTCTCTCTCATTCATTTTGCTTTTTCTTTCTCACAAAGGTGACAGATAGCAGCTCACATCTCTGAGCCTCATGACAGACATCTCTTTGTTTTCCTACTCCATGCACAGTGACAAGGGAGAAAGAAAAAGAATTATCTGACAGACGTTTTCATCCCACGCTGTCCCACTCCACCAATATTTTCCCATCCCCCTGCTCCAAACAGACTATGCAGAGTTGAGTTCTTCATCAGCGTCATTGTCATCATCATCATCATCATCATCATCCTCAGCAGTCATTTCATCAGCCGCCTGTGGCTTCAGAGCGCTGAGATGGTGCTTTCTCAGTGTGGGAAGAAAAGCACTTTGTAGTTTTGTCTCATGCATGGAGCATTTTTAATGTCTTTACGCGTTTGCATGGCAGCGTGATGAAACAAAAGAGTGCATCCAACTAACACCCACGTGTACGCACCCACGTGCGTACACACACACACATATATATATATATATATATATATATATATATATATATATATATATATAAAAAATCAGGCTCTATTTGACCTAAAAAAAACTGTGTGTGTGTGTGTGTGTGTGTGTGTGTGTGTGTGTGTGTGTTGTAAGAGAAAACAGATAAGATCTGACAGGAGCAAGCTAATATGTATCAAATAAGTAGACAGGGGTGAAGTAGTAAAAAAAAGGCTGATAGTGAGCATTCTCTGATCTGTAATTCCTTTGCTCCCTGTCTGCTGTATCTCGGTCACACATGCATACACACACTTTTGAGCTAAAAACACACCTCAAAAGTAATAACAACCCTTTAAGACACCCAACTGACTGACACACCCTGAGAACACTGTCCTCACAGTAAAGCATGGTAGTGGTAGCATCATGTTGTGTGGAGGCTTTTCATGAGCATGGACTCTGGTCAGATCTGAGTGCAAGATGAGAAAAGACAAACACAGGGCAAGCCTGGGGGGGGGGGGGGAACCTTCTAGTCTACAAGAGACTAGAGACTGTGAGGTCCACCTTCTGACAGGACAATGATGGCAAAGCTCCACCGGAGCTGTTCAAAACCAAGAACCTAAATGCGTTAGAATGGTCCAGTCAAAGCCTAGGCCTCAATCTGTTTGAGAATCTCAGGCAAGACTTGAAAAGTGATGTTCCCTGATGGTCCGTAACCAATCTAAGAGAGCTTGAGCAATTTTGCCAGGAAGAATGGGCAAAAATATCAGAATCCAGATTTGCAGAGCTGATAGAGACACATCCCAGATGACTTGCAGCTGTAATTGCAGCCAAAGGTGGTTCTACCCATATTGGTCTGGGAGTGAATATTTATGAAACCAACAAATGACACTCCAGCATTTTAACCTGATCTCTACCTTCCACATCTGTAGAATAATTTTGACACGTTTTACTGTACTGAGACACAAACACAAAACCTGTTAACTCAAAACTACCTCTAAGAGACAGCCTATAAACATTTATGCAAAACATATTTTTTGCATACTATAATACCATTTTTGGAAACTACAAAACCTTACGGAAAATGTAAATAACCACAATAACAGTTCCTGAATTGGTCCAGTGGTGGAAAGTAGCATAAAACAATACGAAAACAGCTTTGGGAAGACATTCTCTCAGGTCAGCCTTCTAAGACTTTTATTATTACAGTGTAATGGTTGCAGTTTTGAATTTCAAACTATATTGCCATATAAAGTACAGCATTTTAAAGGTTTATTGACAATTCGACTACTGCCCTGAGATGTCCATTTCAATGAGGTTTTTTTATTGTATTTTTTGTTGTTGTTGTTCTTTTCTCAGTACAGCGAATCGTGTTGAAATTTATTTCCATGGTAACAGGTACACTACAAATGTGAGAGATAGAGATTGCATTGAAAAACACTGAAATATTAAAACACCATGACTATACACATCTGTGTGCATGGTGCATCAGATAAGAGCAAGTGCTATGGTGCAGCTCACATACTCATTTTGCAGTATGAACAAAAGCATATGAAGATGGACACATATGTGATCTCACACACGTAAAAGCACACCCTAAAGCCTTTCTTTAGTCTCATTAAAGTCACAAGCAGGTCTGGTTGGCAGTATGCTGGCCACTTTACTTAGGCTTATGGAGAGATCTTCTCCACCACCACCACAACCCCAAAACACACACACTTATGCAAAAAAAAACAAAAAAAACAACACAACCCTGACATACACAATAAGGTGATTAACATACCAATGACACAACAAGTAATTTTTTTCCACACACCATAAGTAAGATAATTAGCCTAAACCTAAAACACTGAAGAAATATAAACAACATATACCTATATATTAATATAAACAATATGAGCAATAATGTGATATGCAATGTGATTTGATTGGGTTACACTAGGGATATAACACAGTGTCACTATTTATATCTGTATTTGGATTTAATAAACCTGAAGTGAGTGTGGAAAGATTTAATATATATATATATATATATATATATATATATATATATATAAATGGAGATTTTTTCACTACTTTTTAAATACTGATTGAGCAGTTACTTTTGCCACGACATTTTCTAATATTTCTAAAATTTTTGGTTCTATTTCTCAAAATATATATCAATGAATATATATGAATGAGAGTAAAAAAGGTGGCCCAGCTATCTGTTTAGAACACATCAATCCAAACAATGTATTTATAATCCCTATTGCACACCTTTGTGGTTTACCTGACCACTCTATAGCACCTTCATAAGAAATATAACCCTCCTCAGTATGTGCACCAGCAGGGAAGGATGTAGGGTGTTGTGTGCTTGAAGGCCAACTCGAATAAAGCCTTTATCTGTGGCAGCCAGATCCAGCAGTGCCTGCAGTGACCACACCATCACTGCCACCTGGCACCCAGGCCAAGCAGAAGCTAGCCTGGACTCTGTGGCTGGGGACAGAGACGTCTGGACGGACCATCTCACCGTGACAGCAGAAAAAAAAACTAATGAACGAACGAATGAATGTCTGTATCCAGTGTAATATGAGTAAATACTCATATGTATACATTCCCACTTCTATTTTTTTAATAGGTGGTTAACTTATTTTAATATTTGAGATTTTACAGCAGTGTACTATCAGAACAAATTCTCATGTTTGAATACAATTAAATTTTTTATTTATTTATTTATTTATTTTTTACAATATTTCAGTTTAGTTAAATAACATAAGGCTATTGGCATGTGTGTTTGTTAAACTTTCTGGCCAAATGACTGTTGCTGCTTGTATTATGTACAAGAGCAAGTAGGCGCAATCTGCTTGTTTTCCCTGTGTGCAGGTCGAGGAATGCCTGAAGTGATGCATGACTATGCTCCGCCTCTCTGGAGTGTTACTAGGCAGTCGTTGCTGCACCCGCCAATGTTTGTTAATATTCTACATGTGTCAATGATCATTTAAAGGTGTACTAAATGACCACTGCCCTCTTCCAGCAGCTGTTTTTTGGTTTTGAGGCCTGGATAGAGAAATAGGGGTGCGCCAATACATCTCACCACGCAGGGACGTCCCTTTGTCTAGGTAAGGGGCGGGTGCCAATCGTTGTCATTTCTGTTAATGGATAAGCTTAGGGTAGTTAGCCACTTTTTATGTTCCTTTTGATTTCAGTTAGATAACTAATGCTTAACGTTATGGAAGCTTGTCTGAGGTTTTGCTTTGTTCTTTCCTGTAGCGACGTCCATATTCCAGCGTCTGTTTTTTTCTTGCTCAAGATTGTTTACGGTTTTATGTATTGCGTCATGTACTTTCTTATTCGTTGACCGGCCATATGGCATTAAAAGACCGGCTGTATATAGTATGTGCATTAAATTAATTGAGATGCATTCTTCTGGTGTGTGTGAAAGCTTTTTGGTAGCTGGTTGCCTACTCTCATCCACCGTCAAAGAGTAAAATGTTACAGTGCCCATTTAAAAACTAGACCTTAGCCAGGGTACGTTACACTTGATGCAGGTTTTTTTTTTCCCCCTCAGCATTTCACATTAATTAATCTAAAGCATGAACAAAGTATATGTCGTAATACTGATATTTCATGCAAGTATTTAATCCAACAGATTTTAAATGACATATATTGCAATCATTATTTTCTGTGGCTGCATCACAGATGGTGTTATATTTGGCATATGGTGCACTTATTAAGGTTTACAATGCCATGACATTATACTCTATGCAGTCATGTATATGAGGAATACAGCAATCTGAGATTCAGCCTAATTGCCTAATTTTACGTGGACACTAGGTAGCATGAGAAATGTAAAATCGAGTGTTACTGTGGGTGAATAAATACAAAACAAATGCAGAATGTTAAATTTCATTATAAATTTCTGATGCCTTCTCAGGATTTTCTATGCTTCAGACAATACAAATATGCAGTATAAAATTGTAGCTGAATGCATTCAAATGCAGCATTCGAATATTTCAGTGTGTAATTTTAGGGAATGTTACAGCCCTACTGTGTATAAGGGAACCTGATTTCTTTATAGGTTTTAATTATTTCTCCCCATTTCCCTCTGCAAACTCAGATGCACTACAGACTATAATAGTGTTACATACCACCATCAAACACTCCTTTGGTTTATTTCTGACACACATCACAGAGAATATTGAACAGTGCTGCTATTCTATTAGACTGATAAAAGTTTGAGAATCAGATAAACAGAGTATAAGCTCAGCCCAGTCTCTGCATGCAGGTGAGTCTTTCTGCTGTTGGTTCAAACGGACATAAAGTAGAGATGAACTTCCACCCAGTACGTCACTGCATCCCTGCACTGATGATGTTTGTGCTTGCAAACATGCAATCAGTCAGCACTAATGGCTGCCGAACAGCACCCTAATCTTTAATCAACTGGCTAATTAGAAAACATCATGCAAATGGTGTGGCAATTACACCCTAATCGCTGTATGATTGGACAATAAGAGTAAAACGAGCAGCAGAGGGCAAGGAAGCCACCATAAAGTAGAGGGGTCGGAGGTCACCGAGCAGATGGGGAAACGCACTATTAGTGGGCAGACTGATGGCAGGGTTAAGAGTGACTGAATTTGGGGGCAAAACCATTATGAAAATATTATAGATTCAGAATGTTGTTCAGAGCATCAGTCTCCAAGCTTCTCTCAGTGTACAGTCATGTGAAAAAATAAGTACACCCCATCAAAACGGTTGGCTTTTTTTTGACATATTTGGACAAGAAAACATTTGATCATCTTTGAAACAGTGCCTATTAATAAAGTTGATATACGTGAACAAAACCACAAGGAAAATGAGCTTTTTCAATCATTTATTCAACAGAAATCTCAATAGATCTGATATTCTTCTGTGGAAAAAGTAAGTACACCCTTGGCCTCAGAAGCTAGTATTGCCCCCTTTAGCAGAAGTGACTTCTTGTAGGCGTTTTGCATAATTCTCCACCAGGCTAGCAATCCCAAACCATAACATTTCCACCACCGTGCTTCACAGTTGGTATATAGTGCTTCTCCTGAAAAGCTGTGTTTGGTCTGCACCAAACATGTCTGCTGTTACTGTGGCCAAACAACTCTATCTTTGATTCGTCTGTCCAGAGCACATTATTCCAAAAGGTCTGGTCTTTGCCTATATGCTCATTGGCAAACTGTAGTCTTGCAAAGGCTTTTTCTTGGCACGCCTCCCATGCAGGTTAAAATTTGTGCAATCCCTTTCTGATTGTAGAAGCATGCACTTTGAAACCAACTGTAACCAACAGTTGCAAGACTTACTAGCAGATCCTGTGATGAAATGTTGGGGTCCTTGGAGACTTCTTTTTGCATCAGACAGTCTGCTCTTGGGCTGCATTTACTGGGACGTCCAGTCCCGGACAAATTGGCAGTCGTTTGAAATCTGCACCATTTGTAGATTATTTTCCTTACAGTCGAGAGATCCTTTTAAATCCCTTGCCAGACTCATACGCATCCACAACCTTTTTTCTGAAGGCCTTACAGAACTCTTGGTATGATGGCACCACACACCTCAATAACAAAGGGAACACCAGACACTACTGTAGATATGAGAGGGGTATAAATAAGACAGGTTCCACCTGCACTCCCGAAGCAGGTTGTAATCACTGCCACCCAATCTTGAACACCTGATTCTAATTTTATGGATTTGAAGGTGTGATAAATGTACTTTTTCCATGACTGATCATTTTTTTGTTAATTTAAATTGTGAAAATTACCACAAAATGTCAATTTTATGTGTCATTTGATAGAGTGTATCACCTTTATTAATAGACACTGTTTCAAAGAGGATCAAATGTTTGCTTGTCCAAATATGTCAAAAAAATCCAACAATTTCCATGGGGTGTACTTATTTTTTCACATGACTGTAAGACTATCATACAGCACAAAAAAAAAAAAAAACATGGCAGAATGTGGAGTTTTGGCTTTCCAATTATACAGTCATGTAACTGTATCAATAAATAACCAATACATTTCAATAAAGAAATGATCTAAGAACATTTTTCTTCTACTTGGCCTCTGCATTCTAACATACTGATGCTCTACTTCTGCTGGGAGCTTCTGCACTTGTGGCTCACTTCTGTTGCTGTGGATGGTCCCACATGGATTCTCTAAACATTCACACATTCACCCTTGCTCCAGTGTATAGTCTCACCCCTGAATGCTGTAGATTTGCATCTAAGAACTGCTGCTGTAATCATAAAGAGATGAGATGTCTTGTGCTCATCTCAGGTCTCTTATTCATACTATGCTGATACTTACTATGAACATCCTTTCAGTTTAATACTATTTGCCTTTACACGTCCTCCACCTGTGTACTGTAATGATTTATAATCCCACTCTCCTGTGTCACCCTGAAGAGGTTCTTTTTTGAGTGGATCCTTTCCTCTGGGAGTTTTTCCTTGTCACTGTTGCCTCTGGCTTGCTCATTAGGGATCTAAATCTACATTCATATTTCTGTAAAACTTCTTTATGATGTGCTAAAGCACCATACAAATATAATTGAGTTGTACCAATTAATATTTGAGTAGTACACAGTCTCTGATCTGTACCTTAATATCGCTCTCCTGTATGGTGTCAAAATAGGACATCACTTATGGTAATAATTATAATTAAGGCGATGGACTGTTCTGACATACTGAACTATGTTTGACTGCCACTCTTTCCATAATTACATAATCTTTAAGATCACACAATATATACATTTACTAGTTGCTGATTAACATGTATTCCTATTTAATTTTTTATTAAACGAATCCCCATTTAATTTAGTCAGGATCTTGGATTTGAATTAAAAACTGTCATTTGGCCCTGCATTGATAATGCTGCATTTATATGTCTACAGAATAATTTAAGAATAAAGAGTTTTCCTCTGAAGGTTATAAGGGTATCAGGCAAGCGCAAAGCTCAAATGTTTAATTAATTTACAGATTTAAAAGCTGTAACGGACGACATAAATGACGGGAAATGAGCTGCACTGAACATTACAAGAGTAATTTTTCTGTTTCAGAGATGTTTAGGATGTTAATATTTTTGCAGGAGGATAGTGACTCACCCCGCATCCGAGGCCATCTTTCAGTTCGCACTGCACCCTCCTGCGTTCATCCTCGAGGGAGAGACCCGCCCCGCAGCCTGGAGCAGGGCAAAGAACTCCCCCCATCTGCAGCAAACACTCCTCCGCCGCATAGCGCTGGTACCGTTCATACTGAGAGACAGAGAGTGAGAGAGAGAGAGAGAGAGAGAGGGCTCAAAGATGGTGTTTAGAGACATACACAGCGGAGTTCCGAGACAAAAGAGATGAAGAGACACGAAGAGAGAAAGAGCACTATAATGAGAGAGCCACACATTTGCCACAGCACAGTAATCTAAAGCCAACAAAGGAGAATTGGCCTTCTTGATGGAGCTCAAAATGTTCGCTTTGCAAACGCAGCTAAAAAAAAATCATTGTGGGAACAGAAGAAAATCTTTGATGAAAAACCTGTTGTGAGGCAGATGGTGGTCTTGGGTTAGAGAGATGGAGAGATAGTAACAGAAAGGAGTGGAGGTGACAGAAAGCTGCTTGCTGCTTGGAGAGGACTTATTGAGTGGCATGAAGAAACAGCAGACGAGCCTATTAAGGAGCTGTCAGATAGGACAACCTGTCAATATTGTCCTCCGAGAGACAGCAAATGTGTGTGTGTGTGTGTGTGTGTGTGTGTGTGTGTGTGTATGTGTACATTTAGAGCTTAGTGTTTGCAACCCACCTGCTCATCTCCCAGGACCCGGAAATGATGCAGCTCTTTAATGAGAGAGTCAGAGCATCCAGCTAGAGGAAGGGAAAAAGAGAAAGAATAAATGAAGGCAACTTGTTGAAATGAAACACAAAAACAAAGACACTGACTTGACACTGATACTGACACTAAAACCAATGGTATTCAAACACAGCATTATGTCACTGCTTGATGACTAATGACACACACACACACACACACACACACACACACACACACACACACACAGAGAGAAGAAGAGAGGCTACCATTCTTTTTTATTTTTTTTTTATTTTATTTTTTACCTGCAAACAGAAGCAAGTGTGACAAAGTGTGAGCTGTAGGAGATTCTCCAAGATGCTTTGAAAAACGCTCCAGCCAATTCCCTCAACAAAATGCATCTCTTAGGACTAATAAAGACTTTTGCACAGTACTGTATATTGGGGTTGATATTCATGAGTCCTTGATGTAATTATATAGACCTTATTAAACCTAGCTCAGCTTACTGCAAATTAACAGGGTGCCAGTCTATAAAATACCAGTGATACACAGCAGATCCTAATAATTATACTAATGGTAGCAGGCTAAAGGAAGGAAAACTCAATTTTTCACATAATGAACTAGAAGTCTCACTACTGAGAGCTCATCAGTCAGCAGGCAGTAGGGTTGGGCAATACCAGTGCATTGCAAAAAGAAAAAAATTACATCTTAGCAAGTGAAAATATCTTTAATATAGTCAAACCAAGTATAAGATTAGTAAATAATTCTCTGAATTTTTATAAATAATTTCAAGCTTCAAATTGTCTTTTTCTATTGGCAGATCATTTTGCTCATTTTAAGCATTTATTTCCACAAAGAAGCAAAATGATCTGCCAACAGAACAAGAAAATGTAAAGCTTCAAATGAGGAAAAATGCCTAGAAATAGGTTTAATAATCTTATATATGGTTAATTGTAATCTTATAATAGGTAATACTAGATAAATCTGGCTAAATTCAAGATATTTTCCGCTGCCAAGATGTCGTTTTTTGCAGTGTTTGTAACAATTCCTTAGACTATACAGCAGACCCAGGGTTTGAACATATGAGCTTTGATTTATTGGTGCTCGTGCCCTTTGGCATAGTCAGTGTACAGTAACATAAAAGTAGAACGTAAAAGTGTAGCGTTTCCGATCACTCGCTGCTTATTCCGCTCAGCTCACAGCCACACACATACTCAGCCAACTGCTCATAGAGAGAGAAAACATAAAATTGAACATAAAATACAGGCATGCCATATCAACCATCGCCCATTTGGTCACACCCCTTCACTGCAAACTCCCACTAAACCATGCTCCACTAGCAAGTAATAGCAAGACTATATTTTGTAGTCTTCTTGTGTTCGATGTCTGGTTGTTTTTCAGGACATTTCAAATTGTTGTATTGGCTATGCCCAATGCTTGTGCAATCGCTCTGACAGATTTTCCCTCTTTTCTGAGCTTCAGAATGTCTTGCTTTTCTCTCGTCTTCATGGTGGTTTATCCTTTTTAACAACAAATGCAGCCTTTATAGGTGAAACTCAGGGTTCGATCCAAGAGTAGATATTCATCTATTTATTGTCTATCTAACAGGGCACACCTGGGCAACAAGAAACTCTTACCAGTCACATGTTCCAATTTTTTTGACCACTTGAAAAATGGGTGGGTTCTAACAAAAGGTGCCTTGTTGTAAGTTGTTTAACACATCTAGATGTAAATATCGTGAAATGAAAGCTGAACTTCTGTTCCATCGTCTCATATTCATCTTTTGCTCTCAAGCCCAAATGTCTTCAGTGTATGACGAAAAAAAATAGAATTGGCCTCGCCGTTCCAATACTTTCAGAGGAGACTGTAGTGTATGTTGTATATGGTAAGGGAAGGTCAATTCTGCTTATGGTTATTTATGGCTAACTGACCACCATTGAGAAAAAAAACATGTTCAGACGTCATATGATTCTGGTTCGGACAAAGTGGTACCGTTTTTCTAAAACAGATCATTCTCTGGGCTTGTGGGGTCCATGGCTCACTTCTTGGTCCTGATGTGACACAGCTCCTGCACTGAGAGCTGCTGCTGACCAGTCAGCCTTCCCACTGTGTGCACAATGCCCTGCAGTCCGGCCTTTGATCAGGAAAATGCTGAGCTGAAGCACATAATTATGAATGAGATTAAGATGCTCTTGATGTTGGATCTGTAGAACTGAGACAGAACTGGCTTTAAGGTGTTGTGTTTCTACAACTTTCTTCGAAAGTGGGCTTTGAAATTTATATATTTGGATATGGCTCTTAGATATGATTTCTTAGATTTGTTTGTATTTATATTGCCCATAAACTACAGGATTAAATAATGCGCTTACATCAAATAGTCAGACAATGGTGCTGCACTTCTCACTGAAGTGGATGTTGCACATGAAAAAGGCACTCATGTTCAAAATGTTAACAGAGAGACTGAGAGATAACTCTGCATTGAAGAATGCATTTAAGGCCACAGGTAATTCTGAAGTCTGAATGTGCACAATTTTGGTTTTTGCCCCACAATACACATGCATAGGTTAACACTATATACGTCCCACGGAGAGTACCGTGGTCATAGCGCACACACAATCACAACAGCTGAGTTGAAACTGTGAGTTAAAGCTCAGGGGCAGCAGGACAGTGGGTGTTTTCCTCCAGCCTCCTGATAATAGAGGTGAAACCTTCATCTTTCTCTCCAGTGCATCAACACCTCCACACACTCTTAAATATCAGAGCTAAAACTCCACTGCAAATGCACACCACCTGCTCAGGGGCAGAGTGGCTACGTCTTCATATCCTGTGTGCTAATTTATCTGGTGCGTCCACCTGCCTTCAAAATCTTCTTGACAGCAGTGTCCACTCGCTGTGTGTGCTTGCAGCTGCATGTGAGTTTATGGAGAATAGGAAAGGTGACACCAGCAGCACCTAGAATACACTTGAGGCCTGTGAGCTGTGGAATGCTAATGTTGCTAATCTTCCTCTAGGGTCGCTAACGCAAACACGACTCACTTTTCTTATGCAAATAGCGGCAGCATGCACTAATCAGAGTTGGACGCGCCTGGGGACTTCGCCACTGCCAGCAAATATTAAACAAGATGAGAGGAGAAAAGACTCACATTTGTCTAAAAAGTAATTAAAGATGTAGCCCACAGAGACGGCACGATGTTACCATGGCAATAAAAGGCCAGCAGAGTCATCCAAAAGTTTGGGGAGGCAGATAGACTAAGAAAAGGAGAGAGATATACACATAGAGACAGAAAGAGAGAGAGGTGCAGAAGTGCACATAGTAAGAGATCAGCGATGGCGAGAGAAACATGGAAAAACAAAGATAAAGGACGAAAAGAAGGAGAGATATACACATAGACTCATAGAAAGAATGAGAGAGAGGCAGATAGTATGAGATCAGAGAGGGAAAGAGACAGGGTGAGACAGAAAGACATAAAGAAATATTGAAGAACAAATTGAAAGAAAAAAAAAACATCAAGAGAAATTGAGGGGAAAATGGGGAGAGAGAGCAGTGTGTAGAAATAAAGCAGTCAGAACAAGACAGATAGGGTAGACTGAGACATAAATAGAGATTGAAGAGTTGACAGAGAAAATGACAGCAAGTCAGAAACAGAGGAAAAAGGTAAAGAGCGAGACAGACAGACAAGAGAGTAGGGAAGAGAGAGAGCATGAAGTTACCAGACAAGTGCAGTTGGCTTCACTAAAATCTACACAAGGAACGATCATTGAAAGCAATCAACTCAATGAATTAACTCACTCAATTGCATTGTCTAATGATAGTTGTTAAAGCCACGAGATTATTGATCCCCCACTACTGCGCCTGCATGCTTATGGGACACACAATGAGGCCTAATAAGCCCTCAGAGCGTGAGGCTACTCCACTGAGAGCACAGAGGTTAGAAGTAACAGGTAGACAAGTAAGAGAAAACATTTACAGGAGAGAAAGAAGGTATGCCTTAAAATACTGTAAAAAAAAATTGAATGTAGGAGAAATCTGAGAGATGGAAAACTAGGCTTTCAGATAAGTTACAGGGGACATGATGGAGCATCGGAGAAGAGCTGCCAGGAGTAAATTCAGTCATGACATCACCAAACACATGAGTGACTCCATGGAAAGAAATCTCAGAGTCCTCCAGACTGTGTAAAAAAGAAACCGCCTACATTACTGAGTCTCACAATTAACATCTAAAGAAATCTAAAAATAAAGTTCAGGTTACTGAACCAAACCAGCAGATGGACTAACATCTTTAAATTGCCCCTAGGTGTGAATGTGTGTATGTGTGTGATGGACTGTGATGGACTGGCTTCCCATCCACAATGAATTCCTGATATACAGTCCCTTCTGACTTAGACTGAAGACGTTTGGGGTTGAGATCAAAAGAAGAGAAAAGTTTCAGCTTTTATTTCCTGGTATTTACACGTGCATCTCAAAGAATTAGAATATCGTGGAAAATTTCCCGATATTTACAGCTCATGGAAATCAAAAATCCAGTATCTCAAAATATTAGAATAAACAATTTATAATACAAAAATGTTGACCTTCTGAAAAGGATGTTAATTTATGCACTCAATATTTGGTCGGGGTTCCTTTTGCACGAATTACTGCATCAATACGACGTGGCATGGAGGCGATCAGCCTGTGGCACTGCTGAGGTGTTATGGAAGCCCAGGTTGCTTTGACAGTAGCCTTCAGCTCATCTGTATTGTGGGTCTGGTGTCTCTCATCTTCCTCTTGACAAAATTCTGGTCAGACGAGTTGGCTGGAAATCAAGCTCAGTAATACCATGGTCAGCAAACCAGTTACTAGTAGTTTTGTCACTGTGGGCAGGTGCCAAGTTCTGCTGGAAAAGGAAATCAGCATCTCCATAAAGCTTGTCAGCAGTTGGAAACATGAAGTCTCTAAAATCTCCTGGTAGACGCTGCATTGACTCTCGACTTGAGAAAACACAGTGGACCAACACCAGCAGATGACATGGCAACCCAAATCATCACTGACTGTGGAAACTTCACACTGGACTTCAAGCAACTTGGATTCTGTGCCTCTCCACTCTTCCTCCAGACTCTAGACTTTTCCAGTATCTCATTTCCATGAGCTGTAAGCCGTAATCATCAATTAATAATCACAAGATTAAAACAAAAAAGGCTTGAAATATTTCACTTTATGTGTAATGAATCCAGAATATATGAAAGATCCACTTTTTGAAATAAATTACAGAAAAAAGGAACTTTTCCAAAATATTCTAATTTTTTGAGATGTATATGTATATGTAGATGTGTTAAATGATATAGAACATAGCACATTTTGTATCAGACCACCCAATTTGTAGGCAAGCAAAAATATTGGAACACGTGACACGGGTATTACTCGTTACCCAGGTGTGTCCTGTTAAATTGACTGTTTAAACAATAAATAGCTCTGATATTATATAGATATATTAAATAGATCTACTCTTGGTTTCAGCCTTCATTTTCACCTGTGAAGACTGCATTTGCAAGCCATTTTGAAGCTGAAGAGGGGAAAATCAATCAGAGGCATTGCACAAACATTGGACATAGCCAATACAACAATTTGGAATGTCCTGAAAATGAAAGAAACCACTGGTGTACTGAGTAAAAGACAGCGAATGGGTCGGCCAAGTAAAACAACAGCAACTGATGACAGAAACGTTGTGAGAGCTGTGTAGAAAAACCCCAAAACAACAGTCAGTGACATCACCAACAACCTTCACAGGGCAGGGGTGAAGGTATCACAGTCCACCGTTCGAAGAAGACTTCAAGGTCATAAATATAGAAGCCATATCACAAGATGCAAACCACTCATAAGCCAGATTGGAATTCACAAAGAAATACAGAGATGAGCCACAAAAGTTCTGGAACCAGGATTAACATCTACCAAAGTGATGGAAAGGCAAAAGTGTGGAGAAAGAAATGATCTGCTCATGAGCCAAAACATGCAAGCTCATCTGTGAGACATGGTGGAGGTTGTGTCATGGATTGGGCTTGCATGGCTGCTTCTGGAACAGGCTCAGTAATCTTTCCTGATGATGTAGCTCATGATGGTAGCAGGTAGCAGGTTTTAGACTGGCCAAGTCAATCACCAGACCTTAACCCAGTTGAGCAGCATTTCACCTCCTGAAGAGGAGACTGAAGGGAAAAACACCCTGAAACAAACAACAACTGAAAGAGATTGTGAAAAAAAAAGCCTGGAAAAGCAACACAAAAGAAGAAACCAACAATTTGATGATGTCACTGAGTCTCAGGCTTGATGCAGTTATTGCAAGCAAGAGATATGCAACCAGATATTAAGTGTTATTTACTTTAATATACTTGAATACTTATCTGTTCCTATACATTTGCTCTCCTAAAAACTGGGTGGTCTGATACAAAAGGTTCTATGTTTTATGTTGTTTAATACATTTAGATATAAATACCAAGGAAGAAAAGCTGAAACCCTAAACTCTCGTCTCATATCCGTCTTTTGATCTCAAACCCAAATCTCTTTGGTGTATCGTTCCAATAGTTTCGGAGGGGAATGTAGGCTCGGGATCCATAGCAGCCCTCTCCAGGATGAAACAGTTGCAGAATATCAATGACTGAAAAGTAAAATATTTGAAAGCGGGAAAGAAAAATATTTGAATGTCCAATTTGCTATGTTACTGTAAGTAATTGACAGTATCTCACAGACGAGTACAGTGATGTGATTTATTTCAATACTGATATTATCTCATCATATCATGCAGCCCTAGTCTGCTGTAATGGGACCAAGGAAGGAGTCAAAAAATGCAGAAAAAGACAACAGAGTTGATTCATCACTTTCAGCATGCCAATAGGATCTGCCATCTGCCACGGCAAGCTAAGACAAAATGTCCGCCAAGTTGCACTGGTAAACAGCAGTACTTCCTATGACAAAGTACTCCTGCCTCACTGATCACGATCTGTTCAACATCCTCCTCCAATTCCACCATTATAAAGTTTTTCTGGAGGTCTTTAGGAAAAGTTACCTGTTATGGATTAACTTAAATTTGAAAGCTGCATCCCTCCACGCCAAGACAACCCCCCCCCCCCCCCCCCCCCCCCCCCCCCCACCCCACGCACAAACAGTGTATAATCCTTTGTGACTGACTACTATGGACAGATCAAAATTACACAAAGCGAGATTAAACAACACACACACACACACACACACACACACACACACACACACACACACAGTGAGAAACTGAACATAATGGAGAGCGTGGCTTGATTGTGCTCATTTAGCTGCTTCTTTCGCTAAATTACCAGGCACAGCTTTGCTGGCAGGGAGGAGGTGGGATGTATAGTGCCTCCTGCTGGCTGGCCCAGCTGTTTGAGCAATGTTTATGAAATGGGTTCGGAAATGAAAGCAGCAGGTCTACAGCACATCAAAATCTAATTCAACCCAGGGGGGGGGGCTGTGCTGCAACTCCTCTACAGGAGATTTTGGTCATATAACATTTTGTGAAACCTCATACCCCAAGTGATATAGCACTTCACAAAGTAACACTCACTCCCTACATTACAAGCATCCAGTGCGACTGTGGAACTAAATGTAGACTTACTGCAAAATACTGCTTTGAACTTATCTCGCTTTTAAAATACCATAATCAGTTTAATAGCCAAAGCCAGGAAGCTGTGAGCCAGTTTGCTTGGCAGTGAGTCTCTGATGAGTCAAAACAGAACAAGTCTAGAAACAGCGGTCATGTTGAACCCTCTATTCACACCAGATTCTTCATTGTACTGTCAGATATCCCTTAGTTTTGAGTGCTGTGGTATGTGCTGTGGTATGTGCCAGGAGTACAGTGGTAGGGGAATGTGCAGAGGAGGCAGACAAGATGGGTTCTCATTTGGGAACATGAAATGTAGCTTTGAGCAGCTGTGCTCTTTTTTCCCCTAATACTGATCAGTTGAAGATTGGAAACAATATTGCATGGTCCTTTTCCAATCCTCAACTGCTCAGTTTCGTTGAGCTGGTGCCCAGTGTAGCCTCAGAATCCTGTTCTTGGCTGGAGTGGAACTTGCTGTGTTGTTCTGCTGTCGTATCACATCCATCTCAAGGTCTGACTTGTGCATTCTGAGATGTTTTTCAACTTAACACGGTTGTAAAGAGTGGTTATTTGAGTTACTGTAGCCTACCTGTAGAGACTCATTCTGGCCTACCTGAATGAGTCTACCTGGGCCTACCTGTAGAAAACCATTCTGGCCATTCTCCTCTGGCCACTCTCATTAACAAGGCATTTCCACCTGCAGAACTGCAGCGAACTGGATGTTTTTTGTTTTTCTGAAATGCTCAAACCAGCCTGTCTGGCACCAACATCCATTCCATGGTTTAAGTCATCGAGATCACATTTTTTCCACATTCTAATGGTTAAAGTAAACATTAACTGAAGCTCTGGACCTCTATCTGCAGGATTTTATACATTGCATGTATAAAATTTATACATGCTGCCACGTGACTGGCCGACTGGAAGGTGTTCCTAATAATATGGTCACTGAATGTACATAACAATTAATATAAACAAAATTCACACACACCCAGACTAGCACACACCCCAGTTTGTAGTGCCAGTGAGTAGCTTATTGTGGTCTTTGCACTAGAGCCACACTGGCACTGGCAAACTGTCAGAGGCTCATAATCCAGTCTCTATTATCAGCTGCCTATTGCCTCACAACTTTTGATAGCCCTGACACCGAGGTCAAAATTGTTAATGTAGTAGGGTTCGAACGTCCATAACAGCTCTGACAAGGCTTTGTCGATTTTACCTCCCCCGTCTCTCCCACCTTTTGGGAATTTTGAAGAGTTTCGGCTATGCCGTGCTCTGTTCCTATCACATTATCATTCTAAATCAAGGCCTGATTGTGCTGTGTTGTTTTTTTTTCTGCCAAGACAATATGCCTGAATTAGCATTTGAAAGCCCAATCAAAAAGTACTTAAAGAATGTGCAATTATGTAGACAATCAATACCGTCAGCCTCCCCTGGCAGCACCCCTGACATTTCCAATAAAGAGTATGAATAAGAAATGAAAGGCATGCCATCTTTCTACCCCTTGTTCTCTCATCAAACTGTTTCCCAGCCCTGTTTAATAATTCCCAAAAAATCAGGCTAGAACAGAGAGATGCTGGAGCACAAGCCAAACATTTAATTTGCTGATATAAAAACAAGCCTGCCAACCTTCAGAAATGATATTCGACTACTTTGTACATGTGATTTTAAATTTTAAAATTGGGGGGGGGGGGGGAAACGTGTAAAAGTCAGCTATGCTTTTTTGATGTTTGAATTCCCCTTCAAACAGCATTAAAAAGACATGTTAACATCCCGACGGCTTAAAATCTGTGATAAGCACGGCAGGTGTTTACTTGTTGATAAAAGTCTAGTCCAGTTTGATGTCTATCTGCTTACAGAAGGGTCACTGAACTTAACTGCTGTTCATGTGCGATACCAATGAGGAGGACCGCGGTTGAACATATGGCGGTATCGCCTCAGGCTGCTGACACCAGATCAAACTCGCATATTATATTAACGATAATAGAGTGTAAAATTAGCCTGCTTTAAGACTGTGGGAAACTGATATAGGTGGAGGCTTCTGTTTAGACAGTTTAAAAGAGTGATCTGGAAGTGCGATATTTCTAGCTACAGTATTTCTGGGCTGTGCTATTTGGAAGAAGAGAGAGAAAGACAGACAAAGAGAGAGAGAGAACAGATAGAAAGAAACCCAATGGGCCAGTTAATAATCCCCCAGCCAGAGAGGCCTTATTTAAAGAGCCCCGGATGTGCGACAGCCTGATTAAAATCTCATGTGCAGCAAGAAAGAGGCCTCCACTGCTTACAGATGGAGAGAATGGCCAGATAAAAACTATAAAAAGGAGTGAAAATCTGCTGTCGAATCAAGTCACGAGTTCCATAGGCAAGCATTCTTGAGGTTTCTAGTTTCCTGCAAATTTAAAGACAGAGACAAGACAATAAAACTATGGAGTGATGCTCATAAACAAGCGCCTGCAGGTTTATTTACAATGTGAATTCGTCTTGCAGCTCCTATAACAGTTTTTTTCCTTTCTATCTCCAGTCATGATAAAGGCAGTGGTCAGTGTGGACAAGGTCAGGCTTTTGACAAATCACCTCCATTAATCTCACTCCCCTCTGCTTCTAGACTCATACGCACCACCATCATGTGGCAGCCAGCTTCTTTTCCACAACACTAATGGTCATGCCCATCAGCACACACTCCTGCTCCTGGTGTTCACAAACACACAAACACACACATACACATACACAGCACTACTTACAGGAGGAAATCACACAATGCTGTCAACAGCCTTTGAAGCAGGCAGAGAGGTAAGGAAGTGGCAGGTTTTATAGAAACTCAGGTTTTATAAAATCAAATCCTCCAGAAGCTGAGAGACGGAGGAGAGAGAGAGAGAGAGAGAGAGAGAGAGAGAGAGAGAGCGAGAGAGAGAGAAACTCCAGGGATTTGAGCACAGGGCAGTCAAACACCATCCAGGAATATGGAATATGCATGCACACATTTACACACACAATCACATTTCCATTGAGAAAGCACACACTCAAGCTCAGAAGACAAACAGGAGCACCAATAAAATCCAGAGCCATGCAATGACCATGATCAAAAGATGTGTTTGCAAAAAATGGAGGAAGGAACGCAGCGAGGCTGACCGTGAACTCGGTACATGAACAGGACAGCAGCCAAACATGTGCAAACAAAGGTATCATCCTGGAAAGTGGCATTATGAACAAAAAAAAGTAGTCATGTATTTGAAAGAAAGGGGAAAACAGGCCAAAACAGATTACTGAAAAGCTTACTTTGAACAAAAACAATCCATTATAAAATGGTTACTGTGACAATAAGAATGATCAACCAACATTTCATAACAATGAATAGCCTTATTTATATATTTAATTCGGCCTATCTGGAATGCAAAACAGACAGTAAGAAGTACAGGTTCCAGCAAACACACACACATGCACATACAAGTTACATGGCCCGTGTTCTGGGCAGAGTCAAGCTGTAAGAACCAATACCTTCCACTTCAAAGACATAGGGACTTAAAAGTGCCACAGCAGTGAAGAGAGAGAGAGAGAGAGAGAGAGAGAGAGAGAGAGAGAGAGAGAGAGAAAGAGAGAGAGCATGTTGTCTCCTTTAACAGAATTTATTTTCAGAGATGCTTCATCTGAGTAATGCTCCTCAGCCCAAACACAGAACCAAAATACACTCTGCAGATGAAGTTCTAGCTCTCAAATCATATTTGCTTTTCCATAATCCCTCTATAGGTGGCAGACCATGGCCAAGTGAGCCCATTTGAAATTTGGGTAGCATAAACCTGTAACAAATAAAACTATCTGAAAAGCATCTGACTCTGGGCATCTGTGAGAAAAAAGGGAGAAAGAACACATTGCTTTTGGCTTTGAAAACTGAGGGACAAGCCCTGTCAATATAAGGTCGCGCTTAATTGAATATACACTTACTTTATTAGGAACACCTGTGCACCTACTCGTTCATGCAATTATCTAATCAGCCAGTCATGTGGCAGCAGTGCAATGCATAAAAACATGCAGATATGGGCAAGCAGCTTTGGATAATGTTCACATCAACCATCGGAATGGGGAAAAAATGTGATCTCAGTGATTTTGACCGTGGCTTGATTGTTAGTGCCAGACCAACAGACCAACTGCTGATCTCCTGGGATTTTTACGCACATGAGTCTCTAGAGTTTACTCTTTACAATAAAGATAAACATTCAGTGAGTGGCAGTTCTGTGGTTGGAAATGGCTTGTTGATGTGAGAGGTCAATGGAGAATGGCCAGACTGGTTCGAGCTGACAGAAAGGCTACAGTAACTCAGATAACCACTCTGAACAATTTTGATCAGCAGAAAAGCATCTTAGAATGCACAACATGTCAAATCTTGAGGTGGATGGGCTACAACAGCAGAAGACCATGTCATGTTCTACTTCTGCCAGCCAAGAACAGAAAGCTGTGGCTGCAGTGGGCACAGGCTCACCAAAACTGGACAGATGAAGACTGGAAAAATGTAACATGGTCTGATGAATCTCAATTTTTGCTGAGGCACACAGAACACGGTCAGAATTTCACACAAACAGCATGAATCCATGGACACAACCTGCCTTGTCAACAGTCCAGGCTGGTGGAGGTGGTGTAATGGTCTGGGGAATGTTTTCTTGGTACACTTTGGGCCCATTAATACCAATCAATCATTGCTTGAATGCCACAACCTATTTGAGTATTGTTGCTGACCATGTGCATCCATTCATGGCCACAATTTACCCATCTTCTAATGGCTACTTCCAACATGATAATGCACCATGTCACAAAGCAAAAGTCGTCTCGAACTGGTTTCGAACATGACAATGAGTTCAATGTTCTTCAGTGGGCTTCCTAGTCACCGGATCTGAATCCAACAGAACACTTTGGGATGTGGTAGAACGGGAGATTCACAGCATAAAAGTGCACCTGAAAAATCTGCAGGAATTAAGTGACGCAATCATGTCAACCTGGTCCGGACTCTCAAACAAATGTTTCCAACATCTTGTGGACTCCATGGCACAAAGGACTGAGGCTGTTTTGAGAGCAAAGGGAGGCCCTGCCCAGTATTAATATAGCGTTCCTAATAAAGTGTTAGGTGAACATACAGTATATGAAGTAAATTGAAATGTGAACAAATGTACACTGTGCTAGTGCACATTTCAAAATCAAAAGAGTCAGCAGCTTGCTCCAGTATCATCTTCCTTCCTCTTCCTTCCCAGTGTGATGTACAGTTACTGATATAAATGCCTTATATAGAGTTCTATACATAAATGCAGTTTCCAAAGCATTGCCACTCACACTAAAAATCTATTGCTGCATGTGGGAGTCAATGATCCATACTCAGAACCAGCTCACAGCATGACAGGTTAAGTGTGGGTCACATCTGAATGATGCTATATTTGACTCCCATTTCACTCCCAAATGGACTGTTACTCCTTGATGCCTCTGAAGCATGAATAGAGCTTATAATCTGGGCATGAGGCATGTTGCTCCACCAGTGTTTTAACCAAGGGACGAGATACTAAATGATAGAAGGATAGAGGCAGGGAGGAAAACACTGAGAAGTGTGTGCACATCGATATTCAGGAATTTCACTAAAATAGGAGTGTCCCAGTTATGTGCAATTCTGTCCTTGAACTTGAGTGCATTTTCTTGTGCTATATCTCCTCCATAATTATGTGGAGAAGCGACCATCAAACCCATATGTGGGCCTTCACCAAACTGTTGCCACAAAGTTTGAAATACACAATTCTCTAGAATGTCTTGAGCCCAAAACTGTTCCAGTATGACAATGCCCCTGAGCACAAAGCAAGGTCCATAAAGACATGGTTTTCCAAGGTTGGTATCGAAGATGAGAGCCCTGAACTCAGCTTAACCCCACTGAACACCTTTGGGATGAATTGGAACGCTGACTGCATCCCAGGCCTTCTCATCCAACATCAGTGCTCGACCTCACTAATGCTTTTGTGACTGTGAATGGGCAAATCCCCATTTCCAGCTACTCCAGCAGCATTCCAAAATCTAGTGGAAAGCCTTCCCAGAAATGTTATTATAACAGCAAAGATGGGCTAAACCTATAGTGGGATGTTCCACAAGCACATATGAGTGTGATTGGCAAGGTGTCCACATACTTTTGGCAATAGTGTAGACAATATTAGCAATTCAATTCAACAATAGTGAATCAAATCCATAATAAAATCATGCAAACACATTACAACTGTTGGTGCACAAAATGCAAAAAATAGGATGTGCTGGATCAAGTGGTAATTTTGCAAGCTGCTGAATAATGAAGGTGGAAGCCATATTTAAAGTGATTAATATGATAATTACAACTAAGACTATTCATGCAGCAATATATTGGCAGTATAGTAGACTCCTACATTCCCTTCTAAAAGTACTAGTACAGCAAGTCCAATTCTTTTTTTCCCCCACTATACACTGATGATATTTGGGTTTGAGATCAAAAGATAAACATGAGATGATAGAGCAGAGTTTCAGCTTTCATTGTCAGATATTTACACATAGATGTGTGAAAATTGAACATGGTGTCTTTGG